>BGZK01000172.1:0-646291 GCA_005406025.1 Eumeta japonica
TGTGTTTGTGCATTTTACTGTTTGAAAAAACTTATAAGAGATAAATAAAGAGGTATAATTGAAGAGGTGATATTAGTGAACTTTAAATGTCGTTTCTTTGTATTTTCAGGTAGGATAAAATTTAGTGTATAGTTAAAATATGATTGTTATAAATGTGTGTTTTAATAAACAAAACTTTGTATTTTCAGAGAAACAATTTGTGGTTTATTTTGAAAATCCTCAATAATATTATCTATATATATACAAATTTAAACGATGAACGAGATATATATATGTCGGCACGGGATACTGATAAGCTTAGTTGGCCGGGCGCGGTGACGCGCATGTCGAGAACTCGAGAGCAATGTTTACATTAACAGCATTAGCTTGTGAGATTGTGGTTTGACAAAAGGAAGTCTTTGTTCGGTGGAACGGGGCAGTGAAGCATTCTTAGAAATCACTGTCGAACGTGGCCGTGGGTCTTGGTATATAATGTAATTTTATGATTAGTTCTTTGTTCTATGTTTTGGCTTGGGTGCCGAGCGGGATTACTATTCGGCTTGTGGTCGAGACGGGACATGCGCTCTCCCAGCGGCTTAACTAAGCGAGTCGTGCTTATACCACTTGACCCACGGACTCGTTTCCGTTTCGTAAGTTGTTTTATTAGACAAAGGACTCAATTAGTTAGTGATTTTAGTGTGTTGTTACCTCATTTCATATTGTGACTTTTATCATAGTTTATTGACAATTTATTAGTGGTTTATTATTGTTTTACTTTTTATTGATTATACAACTTAAGACTATACTCGTGTGTGTGATCATCCACTATTGTCCGCCCACAAACATGGAGACGATCCCTGGCGCTTCGGATGTAGTTGGGGAGTCTCACGCTTCGACATATATATACATACATACATACATATATATATATATATATATATATATATATATATATTATAAAATTATATATATGTATATTTGTGGAATCTATGTTTGTGCATCTGTATATTTGTTTGTTCGCGTTTCACGCAGAAACTATTGCACGAAATCGCGTCCAAGTCGCGGGTGGAAGCCCGTGTGAAATATTGCAAATAAATATCGAACATTGAGGTCAGATATAAGAATTTTCTGCTGGCAATGCGGAACGCGGGCGCACGTGATTTTTTCCGTCGTATGCGCACGTCGCCAGCGCAAAGACGAAGCCCCCCGAGTAACACGGGTAGTCGGACCTAAAGTGGTAGTATTAACCGCGTAAGCCACTTTTGAGCTCCCGTAACATGCGATTTGTAAAAAGGATTTCGTTTTAATTAGTCCGGCTAGGGTCGTGGTTTTTTATTCAATCAAATAATTTCATACACATGATATATTTGTGATTGAAATTCAATAAGCGATTTGGATAACTGCACCTTAATGAAAGGGCATAATGAATATAAAAATTATATGTGCCAAAATTTATTAAAACCCAATTGAAGCAAAATTGAATCTTAAGGTTTTTTCAAACTAATGGAAAATCTTGTTAGCCAAATTGTATTTGTACCTCTACAAGGTTCACCATCAAATACTAGTATATATTGTATATAGGAGTGATTTAATAGCAGTGTGATTGGAATAACTCACTATTTTTTGTTTGCACATCAATGTAATGTTTAGTTATTTGGTATGCACCCTCGAGGTTCATAAGTAAAATAATTTTATGTTTATGTATATATATATTATATATATATATAGGAGGGCTATGTCTTTATATATTTAAAGGTTCTGCACCGAAAAAGCAATTTTTAAAATTTTTGTTTGTATATTAGGTCATCACGCATAAACAAATAAACGAATATTGATAAGATCATCACACTTTACTAGCTTGTGATCCAAATTATAATTTAAGCCACGTCTTATATAATGCCATTTAACAAAACCGGAGTAGAGTAAATAGTGACTGTGCGCATACACATGTTAGCGCTTGTCGGCTGTCGGTTCCTTCAATGTCTTAGTTAATAATAATGTAATTATAGTTATGCTACCCCACGCGGATGAAGTTTGGCGGGAAAAACGTAGTCATTTATAAAGTATAACAATGCTCTTTTTTATTAAATTATATATATATATCTAGTCTTTCTTAAGGTACCTTTAACATTTCTCGTTATAATAATAATTTTATCAGTATATGATAAGACTAATAATTTTATAATTATGATATCTACGAATTTAAATAATATATATTCATTTATTTAAAATAGATATCACAAAATAGCCCAGGGATGTGAATAACCTCATACGCCTATCCCCGCGGGGTAATAAAAACACCGGTTTTAAGTAATCACCATAAACGGGACTACTCATTCGCACACTAGCTATTCGACGACTACGCACTCGCACGACTGACGGGTTTGAGCGTACGCGCACAAGGAGCATCTATATAGAGTTGCTATGAACGTAACTTTGTTAACAAACTCTTGTGTTCAGTTTCATTTTCATACTTTTGAATGTCTGTTAGCGCCAGCTTCGCATATGCAATGTTATAATAATAATATAAACTCACGCTTATTCCCTAAAAGTATAGGCAGAGACTGTATCGTGTTATATTATACGACGCAACGTTTGCTTCTTCATGTATCTCATTGTCTGTGATTATTTAAACATTTCATATAACTTATTGTGGCGTAAGTTTTGCTTATTCGACTAAAACACGTCATATACTATTGCTCCTTGTGAGTAGCGATCTCTTTTTTCTAAGCTTAAAAGTCTTGTAAAATTCTCATTCTTTTTAATGCCAAAAAACCACAAAGGAAGGCAATTTCGACACTAACGGCGGGTTGTAGCAAAAGTAAAAATGTAATTCGTAAACGTAGTCCGTAAGAATTTACATATTGACTCTATCTTTACATTTCTCTTTTATTTAACTACGTATAGTTTCAGGTTCCCATATCGTTATATCCAGACATTGTCGTCATCGGTGATGTCGAGTACAGACTCACTCAAGAGTATCACCCATCTGATCGAGAGCTTATTCCACTATCTTCTTTTGAACTGATATTTAACAAAAAAAGTCGCTTTTAAAATAAAATTTGCATCTCATCTCTTCCTTTTAACTGGTTTTAGCTCGAATAATTGAGTAAAAGGAGGACGTCGGACGCAAATTTAATTTTAAAATTGAATTCTTGTCAAAAGTCCGTTTAAAAGGAGATAGTGGAAGAGGCACTTACATGTCTGTCGTACATGTGGTCTTTCTGAGTTTCGCTTGACATATCCGTTGAAAGAATTACGTATCCAAGGTCACGACCGAGATAAGATCGGCACTGTCACAGCCTGGGACTTATACGATTAAAACTTTCGTGGTCTAAAATTAGACCACGAAATGCTTTTCTTAACGATATAAATAGAAAGTAGAGCAATATTCCTCTTGATTTATTAGTCTTCGTATGATACAGATAGAAGTCTGTGGACACTGAAAGAAACATTATGTAATATTGTGTACGCTCTTTAGGTATTATATTACCAAAGAGTTTCGTCATGAACATTTTAATCTATGTCTATGAGGTTTGAATATTATTATAAATGATCAAGTTTGTGAACTAAAGACGCCATTTATCTTGTAATAATAAAATGCACTTCGTTTAATATTAAAGCAATAAACGAAACTTATTATTCCCACGGGCAAAAGTTGAAAGTCATTTAAAGATGCAAATTAAGCAAGACATTATATTATTTGTGGCCATTTATAGAAACTTCTTTTCAATTGTTTATACTATTAGCAGTTGTGTCCGTTAGTACCAACTAATTAATACAATACCACCACTGAAGCGGTACTAACTGACACAATATACAATACTACAGGTGAAACACACCTATCACATTATTTTTATTTCACGTCGAGGGACTTAAAAATTACTAACAGTAATTATAAAATATACGGTTTACTAAAATATATATATGACGCTAAGAATCGATTTTGCGAAACAAAACCTATAAACATTAAGAAGTTAACAAAATAAAATGTAAGTAAATAAATGTTCAATCTAATTAAAAATCATTCTATAATTTGAGAGGGCATTAGAATTCATTTTGTAGTATGCGAATTTTAATGCGTCGTACTTTTTTATCGACATTGGGCGTTTTTAATGTGTTGTTTACAACTGAGGTGAGCGAAATTTTTTGCTTCCGCCGTGGATTTATGCTTAATTGTATTTGACGCCGACTAGATGTGTTTATTGCTTGTGTCGCAAATTGTAGTAAGCAAAAAAAAAATAGCGAATTACTAGAGGAATCCTGTATTTATTTCTATGCTTTAGCTTTCATTTCGTTAGCGTAAAGATTCTAAACCTCGTGTCTGCGAACTCGTTTACGCTGTCAGAAAAGGCGAAATGTGTTGAAATCCATGTTTTGATATATCAATACATACCAGCTGTATAGATGAAAATAAATGGAAATCTGTGATTTTTAATGCTAAAAATTAAAGGCATTTTATTTACATACAAACTAAGTGAATACTCGAAATAAACGTAAGGACAAAAAAATTTATGTCAATCGGTCTGTCAATCAAGGGGGTGTTTCGTGACAGCTTGTTTCTCAATAGATATATTATTCGTCTAAGAATTAACAGTCACGTAATACTGTTTTCTGTATTCGTAATGATGAAAAATATATGAGTTGGACCAAAGTCCGTCGCTGAGAATTGTTTTGTCACAGTAAAATTTTGACATGTTGATGTTGTAACGGCCCGTACTAGGTACCGATAATGTCAATAATGTAAGTAAGGAGTAATAAATGGCGATACAAAAAAAAATATATTATCAATTCTGCAATAAGTGAGAGTTTAGTGATGCGCAAATACAATGTGATACCGAATTCATTGATTTCAATAATCGACAAGGTGCTCACACATTCCAAAATTGATTCGGAGTAAAGACAGAAGTTTAAAAAAAATCAGAAACATGCCTCCCGCGAAAGCACAATAATCATAGATTTACTTAAGAAATGACAGAATACGTGCATTATAATCTTTCATAATTGCGCTCACGGATTAATTTACATGCGTCTATGGTTGTGTCAAGTTTCAAGGTTAAGACAAATATATTTATAAGCGTATTCACTGTGATTATTATCTTTTTAACGGCTTCAGAGGCGTAATCAAAATAAAATTCCAACTGTCTTTATTTGATTACTCATGTAACAACACCGGAAAGCGAAAGAAGACGTGTGACACGCAAAACGAAAATTATCATTTTACGATTTTAGATTGTTCCGTCCGATGTCGGAAGAATTGAAACCGGATGATTTGCGACAAGTTCTAATCGAGTCACTCGAATATTAACATTTAAATAAAAATAAAAAAAAAAACGTATACTAAATTTATATAAACCGCTTCCGTATGCAAATAGGTTTTATATTAGACGCGGTGAAATAAAATTTAGAGGTTAACGGCATAGCGCTCGATAGCGACGCGTGTTCAAGGTGGATGTTCCGCGAGATGTAGCAGATAATTCTGCTTTAATTGCACATAGACACAGTCCCACTGCTCGCTGCACGGCCGCAAGGACTGACACGTACTGCACATAAGTATGACTATCTCTTTTACGACTATGACTAAAATTTTTATGGTTTAATTTAAACGAGTTTTATGATTTTTACTATCGCTGAAAATGTACTCGAATTGATGATTTGATTGTAAGAAACGATTTTTTTTTATGTCCGCAATTGCTATTTGTTTATTTTTAAATATTAGCTGTATTGAGTGTAAAAATAAAATAAAGCTTTTAAAATAGAAACCTTTTATTTGTGTTTGAAGTCGTAACAATAAATAGTTTCCGGTTTTATTCGTGCGTATGAGATTTTTGAAATATTTAAATTAAAACTGCATTGTTTATAAAGTTTAAATTGTGTCTCGTTACACAGAAATAAAATACATTCATATCTTTTTTTATACATAAAAAAAAGATAAGGATACAAATTGTACATTGTTTTTTTATCACTACTAAAGTTACGAGAAATGTTTAGTAATATGTACACATACAAAAGTAAATATTTAAAAGGAAAAAACATGTTTATCAGCAAAAAAAAACCTCGGACCAGACGACTTGCACCGTGTGGTGAGAATGAGAATTTATCGTGATATTTATTTCGATGGTTAATTCAATCATTCAACATTTACTGAAGTCAGCTTATACATGGTATCATCAACACGATATAAAATACAACCTCAGTCCCGATCTGTTGGGAAGCGCTTTTCACTGAGATGTTCTCCCATAGCTGAGAATGATTTTAAGCTATATCTTTCATGTTAATGTACTGTGACCAAAAATGTTAGTAGATGTAGATAATTTTTTTTTACTATCTGTCCATGTGGTTGCAAATGAGGGTGGTCGCTTGACCGAATGTCCGCTTCAGAATAAAATGGGGTTATTTTAAGCCATTAAAAAAAATATATCAATTCAATAACAAAAAATAGAATGCGTGTATTGCACGCGCCAGAGGGCAAAGTTTCAAGTAAACTGTATACTTAATAAGGATCAAGGGTCATGCTTAGGCGAAACCTTTATTTGTTATTTATGTTTTTAAAACACTTATTCAAACTGTTACCTCACGAAAAAAACAACTTACAGCTGTACTGTGTCTTGATTTGAATATCGTAGCTGCCCTTCCCTATTGGGTCTCCAGTTGACATTTGCTAGTCACACTTATCATTACTTAATTTTTTATGCATTTAAATTATTAATTACTTAATAATTGGACTATAAATAAAAAATATATGTATAAATAATGTAATGACTAACCTCATGCTGTGAAAGTCAGTTAAAATTTCGTTGAAAACGCGTTTCGCGACATTCAGCTATTTCACTCTCATCATTTTTGTCTAAAGCATATAAAAGTATATGACTACAAAAAAAGAATTCTGAGAAATATCAAATTAAACAATATTTCTACCTGAAATTCGCTTAATAATGAAATTGATATTATACTTAGCGAATTATTGAACAGTAAATATTATCACGCTCGATACATCAGGATATATGTGTTGTCTTCTTTTTATACAAATAACGACCCCGCTACAATTCTTCTCTACTATTCTATAACAGATGGCGCTTTCTAACAGTTTTTTTTTGAATTCAATAAAAACGTAAATCCATTTATTAGGTCCCCTTTATTAGGTCGGGTGATCCGGTTCATTTCACGATACACGTTCTTACCATTGATGGAACGGGGGCACTCAACGCTCAAGGTGGCGTACGCGTATTGCCATACAGTGATTATTTGTTTTGTCAAAATTTTATCACCCAATCGCTAAGGCGTACTCTCCGTTAACCTTTTATTTCTAGCCGAGGGGCCCATGTTTGAAATAAGACTAATAAATAGTTTTCAAAAAAAGTCACATCATAAGTATTTTCAGAATGCTTCGCACTTCTAGTCAAATAAATGTAGAGTTACTATCCTGTAACAGGTGGCGTTCGTTTAATTTTATGTATGAAATTGAGAAATCAAATTTCATTTTAAACTATAGTTCTTTAAATATACTCTTTTACTAATAAGAATTTTTCCTAATTCAACAAATACTTACCTGTGTGAATAGTAGTTATATTAATTTTACAGCATTTATTTGTGTATTTTTGCCGTAAATATAATAATTGTAGGTGAACATCACAACACCGTCACGTGACGATAGCCTCTCAATAATACCAGTTGCACTAGTACTAATTAGTCTTACCACAATGAGACCCACTTTGATAAGGCAGCATTTAAATGTTTTAAATGCCGTCTCTATAACTTATGTTTCACTATTTGATAACATGTTTTACAGAACATGTCCTTCGTTTTATTTATTTTTTTATTGAATTGATAATTATAAAAATACTAATTTCAAAATATTATGGAAAGCGATGATGTGATGCGGATTGAAATATATTAAATATTAAACTGAAATTTTAGTAGTCATCGTGCATGTGCGCTTTTAAGGCAAATATCTATGACGTCTAGTGTCAATTATTGCTTAGATTGTAAATTTTAGTATCACATAACATAAATATATATCTACGACCTATATCAAGAGGTGTCAAAATTAGAGCACGGTTTTGTGAATTGATTGAAACCTTATACGTTAGCGACGGGTAAAAGTAAAATATTTTGTATTTTTTTTCATTGATACCATCAAGACTTTGCTATACAATATTATTAAATTGAATATTTAAATGTTCAAAGTAATTTATGTACTTTGTACTTAAGTACAAAGTACAAAAGCAAGTTTCACAATTCATGATGACAATCAGCTAAACATTGACGGCCACGTCGGCAGTCGACAAATATTTGAATTTATTATTTTCAAGAAGCTATACCGAATTAACTCGTCATTTGTAAATATGACATACACTTCAAAATAAAAATTAAAAAACGAGTAACGGAGTTCATAAAGTACTGACGTGTAAGCGTGTTTGTCTAGTAACAGGTACAGCGCGTCTATGATATCGTGCAATAATAATTTATAAAATTACCACCTCTGCTCGCGGCTCCGTTTGTATAGATAAGAGGGTTATCGTTAAGGTTTTTTTTTTTTGTTTATAAATGATGTTAAACGCGAATCGTGCTATTCTCGCTCCCATCTGCCTCCGCCGCCGCCGACCACTGGCTGTTATTTCAGATAGAAAAATTATTATTTTGGGTCATTCTTAAAAGATAAACATAGATATCTGGTACTCTTTTATAAGTCTTTTTAAGATCTAGGTTCACGTGTGACATTAATTTATGTACTGAATAAATAGCATCGACATCGATAATGTGCAAAACTGTAGCTAGATGTCGTCATTGTCCGATATCGTCCATCGGCGTCCGATAACGTATTGGAAAATCTGAAGCTGTACTAATAAATTAGCTCTTCTTTCGTCACGTAAACCACTCCCGTGCTCATTTCGAAAACGTCCATGAGATATTTAGCGATCGCTTTGCATGTATGTTTACGTTTTTGTATCATTATTTCACCGCGGCATCTCGCCCGCAGGTGGTCACTCCACTTTCTTCGGCCTGCTGAACACGTTCGTGCACATCGTCATGTACTCGTACTACTTCCTGGCGGGAATGGGACCCGCCGTGCAGAAGTACCTTTGGTGGAAGAAGTATCTCACCGTGCTTCAAATGGTCGGTTTTTTTTCTCTCATCAGCATGAAATTTTGTCAGTTATTAAATATGAGACATGCGAGATGAATCAGCTTTTACATGAAAAAAAAAATACATGTGTTACGTCGGTGGTTTGCGGACGTAAACAGGAAATAATGAAAAACACTATTGATTAAGGAACTTCATAAAAGAATTTTTCATTAGAAATGAAATAAAAATGCACCTAGTTTTGTATATCGCGTTTTTAAAATTTGAAATCTTAAACGTATTGTGTTTATGATGATCGTGAATTAAGGACGTTGACACAGCATGAAATGCGCACCAATTATTTATTATCTGCAACAATTAAGTTGGTATGATGTGCAGTTATGTACAAATAATCTATACGGTCTTGATTGTGACGTTTCTTGTATCTAGGTCAAAAGACGATGAAACTTTTGGCTTAAAGAAGATTAAATTTGAAATTCGGTTCAATGTTTGAATGTATCGAGTAAAGTTTGATTATTCATTAGAGAGCTTTTGTGCGGTGCTTTATCTGGACTCAGTACTGTTAACTAGCTTTTAATGATTTAATTATATGTTTTCTTAGATTCAGATAAGTATGTATTCTTCTCGGTTTTGTTTGTTCAACGATACACGCATGCTCGTAGGTTCAGTTCGTGCTGGTGTTCCTCCACGCGTTCCAGCTGCTCTTCATCGAATGCGACTACCCGCGCGCCTTTGTCTGGTGGATCGGCATGCACGCCGTGCTCTTCTATTACCTCTTCTCCGACTTCTACAAACAGGCCTACATAAAGAAAACAAGGGTGAGACGCTTACATAACTCGAATGCCATCATTATTGTAAGCAGAATGGAATTAGTAGACAGCTCAAAAGTGGTTTCGGTGTCGCTTTGGCGTTTTTGTGATTTTAGAAAGATTGATTTGAATTAATTCGACCCTAGAAGTCAACGCAGTTTTATAAATTGGCTCTAATTACTCGTTTTATCGGCGCTTTCATATTCAATTCAAAAAAAGCTATATTCCATTTTTTCGTTTCATAAAATTCGATTTATCTAATCATTTAGTTTTCATCACAAATATAAATAGCTCTGATGATACTTAATTTACTCAGCCAAAAGTCTTTAAAGTGTTGATAATACGATATTTTTCAAAAGCTTCCCTTATAAGATTTACTTTTATGAGATTTTTGGGAATGAAAGCCGTTTTTCGGTATTATGGTAATCTGCGGTCATGTGACTACTTCACCAACCTTTATATCGTTCTTTCATCATTCTCAAATCCTGGTAGAAGCGTTCCCTCTGTTCGTCGCTACAATCTCTAAAGTAATTAAAGGATTTGTCTATAGTTTAGTGCCATTACAATTATCAAGAAAATGTTCTTTTACTGGTGTAACGCCTATCATTCAACTTCCGCAATAATGATAATTTTTAAGCAGTCTTCGTCTTTCACCAAAGTTCAAACTTGAAACTCGTCAATAATTCCAGCTTTTAATTTTTTTCATACTTAGTTTTGAAAAAATTCTACACGTATAGGTAAAATGTTCACCATCTCTGTCTAATGCTCGGACAAATTACTTTGTCCTGTTTATCTCGATGTGGAGTGATGTACAAACTTATTCTATTTATCAATGACTCATTTACAATGTTAGCTTTACCTACGATCAGTGTCTTTCGTTTCCAAAGTTTTTTCCGATTTTCCTCGTGCTGAATCATCCCAGAGGCAAACAGGGCAATGGCACGTGGAGAGGCGCGAAGAGATTGCCCATTAAACGCGCTCAACCGTTATTAATACCACTTTTAAATGATTAGAATTTAACAATAAAATTAATAGGTATTATTATTAAATACAATAATAGAAAACCTAGTGCCAATCTAATACTATTATAATGTTTTATCTAAACTACTTTCGAATTCTTCCGCAGCTCGCGAACGCTAAAGCGCATGTCGAAGCCGAGGAGACGGAGAAGGAGATGAAGTTGCCACTGCTCAACGGCTTCAGCAACGGCGCTGCGCTGAACGACGTGCGGCAGAGGGTGGCCGGCGCCGTTGCCGCGCAGTAGCCGCGCGCGCCGGCGCACCGCCGTACACGGCTTCGGGACGCGGTCGAGCTCGGCCGGGGAACGTCGCTGTGGGACGGCGTGCCGTCTGTGACGATACGTTTATAGTGCGTACAAGGATCGAATAGTTTCTGTGATATAACTAGAGTTTTACGTTCGGGTACTCGATTTCATGTATTCGCTCGAAGGAAGCGGGGAAATTTACACCGTCCGATAGCTTTTTTAATCCTCAACGATAAACCGTTCGTGTTCGCGAATCGGATACACCTTGTTGAACTTCCTGTAATATTTTTATAATATCCGAATATCCTAATCCTACCAAATTTTTGGATGTCATGCAGAAAGAAGAAAGAGTTTTTGGCAGTGTCATATAAAGATCTAATCTGATGTGTAATATGGTAATCTGATGCACAAATTGTACGTTTTTGGGTACCTAATTTATTATTCTCTTATCCGATGCATTAGCCATATTGAAATTTCTTCTTCGCTGAAGTGTAAATTCCGGTTTAATTTGGATTTGAAGGTTCAACATCCACATAGATTCAGTATAAATTCAGAGTTGAAGTATCAATTCTTATTTTGGTCCAGAGCACCAATAGACGGTCTCGGTTCATTGCAGTTCAGGTCGTCCCGAGCCGCCCGCGCCGCCGCCTCGCAGTGGCGTCACTCCGTAGGTAGGCAGAAAACATCCGACTTTTACATGATATAAAAACGGTATGGTTTTTGAATCAATCCTATTATGAACTCAAAATTTATATTTTCGCAATCGATCGCTACGAGTCCATTTAATAAAATGCAATTTTATTATTTTGAGAGTTCGTTGCCATTTATGAGTATATTGTTATGGTTAGAAAAATAAATTATCCGTTTTCTCTAGATACTGATGCGCTTTTTTATGATTTATGGTTTAAAAAAAGGGAATAAAGATAAGGAGCCAAGAAATTGTATGAGTTCATGTATTTAGGAACATAAAGGCAAAATAAAAATATTTATCAATAATAATATAATAATAATATTTTTCAAAAAATCGCTTTTGGCTGTAGTATTATCGTCTGAACCCGTTGGCCGAGATGAGATGCCTTTTTTCGAAGTGTGGTGCTTTCTCGGGCGTAAAATTGCCCTAACATATCGACAAAGAGACGTAATTTTAAGGGATTTTTCTGCTTACCTAATTTTCATGTGTGTTTAAGTCGCACGCGCATACCTCGTCAAAGTAAAAAAAACTATCATGCGAAACAGGAACTTCCTTGTGCATTAGTTTTGAAATGCTAAACACCCACCAAAGGTTATTACTATTTTCCTTATTAGAATTGTTAGTTAGTTTAGAAGATACCACAGTACTTACATATTACAACTTATATTAAAATCTTGTGAAAACTTTTAAACAAAATTTAAAATCCAACAAATGTACGCGAACTGCAAGTACATCTTTTTTTTTTATGCAATCGAATAAACATAAACCTTTTTTCTTTTTTTATTTATTTACTGTTAAGTAAGTTATTTAAGCTGAAACTTCAGGATATCGACGGATTTTTGGTAGGTATTGGTAATTTATAAGATGTTTATACAGTTAATCACCAAAAGTGTGTCGATGCATGAATATTACCAAAATTATATGTTTAGGGTATCTGTATTTGCATATTTGCTTGGATAAAGTTCAAATGGGTAGTAAATATGATGATAGATACACGTGACGAAGACCAGGAAAGACACGACAATGAGATGTTATACTTTCGTCCTCTAGAGGTGCGGCGCTGTATGTGGCGTGCGAGTCTAATTGCAAATTCTTGCCTCTAGCAAGGGAACGACACACTTCGTGACCGATATGGCGAAAACTGTATTTCATATGCTCAAAACTTATTGATTGTAAATATTTTATAAGAATTACTTTATGGGATGTAGATAAAAATAAAATATTCTAATTGATCATGGCCTATCATTTATTCACCATGTATCTTCCTAATAAATGATGTTACTTTTTTGTTACACTGTGATGTATGTCACAATGGTTTTCGCAGTGATCTATCACGCTTGCCGCGAAATTCACAATGGACAATCGATCGATATTTTTGATCTATATTTCAGTTGTATAAGTGGTCGTCCATTATAGAACTATACAACGAGCCGAATTACACCTAGCCTCCGTAGACGGCGAGGGGGCTCGAGATATCACCAAAAATATCACGTATTTTTTTTCACAAGAAACAAAGCTGGGTTAAATCAAGTAAAACAAATTTTATATTACATTCTCCGGTTCTAGACTATGTTTTTTAATAGTCTTTTTAATCTTACAATAAAAATTAAGCAAATTTCGTTTTTTTAAAGAAATCCAACGTAATCAAATACACATTGATGTATTCAAACTAAAAGTTCGCATTTGAGAAATCTCACCTGAGACTTAGAGGGGGGGAGTGCTCAATACAAATCTCACAGCATCTCATGAAGGCGTAGGGGAGTGTTATAAAATCGCCAAATCGCTTGACGTAATTAATGGACGCCCCCTAACACGATAATTTGCAGGCGCCTTTTTGTAGAAGAGACTGTTGTCGGAAAATACATATTTTCATCTATGTAAAATATAAGCAAAATAAATAATTGTTTTTGGGATCTGCTGATCCTTACCTTCACCTTTAATATGTATAATAAATCACATTGTGTTAAAAAGTGATCAAATTTTGACTATCTATATAATATGCTGTTTTTTTTTTAATTTTATTAATTAAAATTACATATAATAAAGTAGTGTTATCAATTATATTATTATAAAATTTGACTCGTTAATATTTTATAGTACATATTTAAAACGACACTAATTTATAAATTTGAAAAGGATCATATTGTAAATAAATGTAAAACATTTCATACCTATTGCAAAAAAACTCATTTTTTTAAGCTCGATGATGCCATTGTTCGACATCATACGATGATGTATTCTATGATGTTGAAGGCGCCAAGTATACCACTGATTTTTTAAAATAAGCAATATTATTCAAATATGAAAAGTAAGATAATAAGTATTATTAATTCAACAGATGCTTAACTTTGGAAAGTGATTCTATCAATTTTGGGCTATTCGTTATTGTAATTCACATAATAAACAAAGAAATTAGACCTTCCGGGTTTTGCCAGGCGTTTTACGGGTTTGCCTTTGCAATATGATAGCTTCCCGAGGGAAAAGTTGATGACAGTAGCAGATTTAGGAGGGGGGATTAAGGGATTCAAGCCTCTTGGAGAAAGAGCCCTATATTTAAAGTACATACTTTATCTTTATAAAACCTACATTTGTAGGTGTTAGTAAATGTACAAAATAATTAATAATTGATTACACCTCTACTTCAACTACTACCAACGCCATCTAGTGAGTAAGCTTGTTACTAGCTTAACAATGTATGCCATTGTTCTCTTGATTAAAATCAGTTCATTGCGAACATTCAACGTGTTTTAATAGGTTATGGGCTTCTCCTGATTTTATCAGTTGTTTTAAGTTTAAAATAGATAAATTGCGCTCGTTGATTCGCGGAAAAATGAATTCGAACTATATAACAAGTGTGCCGAAGTTAAAAGGCGGGGAGAATTATTATGAGTGGTGTTTTGCGACTGAAAACCTACTGGTCTTGGATGGGATGGACAAGTACATCAAACCACCGGCCGGTTTCGAAATAAAACCAGCAGAAGATGCAAAAACAAAGGCAAAGTTAATATTAACCATCGATCCAGCTTTGTACGTGCATATTAGGAACACGGGGAGTTCAGCGGAATTATGGACTAAGTTAAAAACCATGTTTGACGACACCGGTTTCTCGAGAAAGATAACATTGCTTCGACATTTAATCTCCATAAGATTGAATAGTTGTGACTCAATGGCTACCTATGTCATACAAATCGTCGAAACAGCCCAAAGGTTAAATGACACAGGATTTACAATAACCGACGAATGGGTGGGATCATAGTTATTGGCAGGTTTGTCCGACCGTTATTCTCCAATGATAATGGCTATAGAACATTCGGGTATTCCGATAACAGCGGATGTCATTAAGTCAAAATTATTTGACATGGAAGTTACTGATGAGTCTGAAGTTAGTGGCGCTGCATTCATTGCGAGAAATAAATATTACTCTGGTAACACTAAGCCGAAAAAAAATGGCGAAGCATTTACATCAAACAACACTATGACAGATTCCTTCCCTTCAACGGTTATATGTATAAATTAGAGCCACCGTCAACGGTCCATCAGTTTCGCGCGCTTTTGCCCAGTGCGACGGGACGCAAAGATTTTAATTTTTCGCATAGTTTGAATTAGTACTCTTATAGTTGTTATACATTTTAGGAAAGTAGATAAAATTTGTTAACTCGAAGAAAAAAAAACTAATTGCAAAAAGGTGTCCAGTAATAAAAAATGGAATGGTAAACTTAGAGAAGCTGTACCTTCCAAGAGATTGCTCAAATACAAAGAAATAAAACCATATTTTTGTTCGTATTTGTATTTTCTCTATTCCTTAATAACTATTTTACAATAACATGTAATAAAAAATCAACACTCCATACATTTTTTTTTAAGAAAGACATTACATTGCAAGGCGTTGAAATACCGCGCACAGATACAGTGTTTTTTTGTAGTCCATTTTTATGGCAAGTCTGTTTTAAACAGGATGATTTATTGTTTGTGCCTTTAGAGACTTTAATAGACTATACAAAAATGTAAAGAATTGTATATTTTTGTTGTTTGCTTTGTGAATAAAAATTTAAAACTGAAATTAGTCGAAAAAAGGCGAGTCTTACAATTAAGTTTATACAATGAAACATATTCACATATGTGCAAATTTAAGGCATTATTTAAAAAATAGAATAACTATTCTACAAAAAAAACTTTGAAAATAATAAACTTTAAATAGAAAAATTCTTCAGTACAACTCGTTGAAAAATCATAAAATTACAGAAAATTGTGACGAGCATATTATGGATATGCCATGTGAACATTAAAATTATTGAAATTTTTATTTCTTGTCATGATTTAAACAATTTAAGGCTATTATTCACTAATAAGTGATACAAAAGATTCATTTTTATTGTTTTATTTATATTTTTATATATTTTTAAAATTTAAATTTTTAATAATACAAATATAATGAAATATTAAATCAAGTAGCAAATAAATAATTGAATAACAAATGACAAATCAAATTACACAATTGTATTAAATTGCATTATATTAAAAATATAAAAAAATAGCATAAACTTTTTTTTTGTTTAAACTAAATATAATAATGACAATATCAAATAACTAAACAGGAGAGTGAAAGACAAATTGAATTGCAAAATTGAATACTAAACTGAAAAATACTTGAAAAACAAAACTTAATGACAAAAAAAATTTGAAAATAAATGCAATGTAAACCCTAAAGTTGTCAAACAGATCGTCAAAGGAACATACAACTCCAGATTCAATTATAAATTAAGTACAGGTTGTAAACGCAAAAAAGATAAAAATAATTTATGTTTTTAAAATATCTCCATTCCATAAGTGATCCTAATGTGCTAGACCTAGCATGGTGCATTATTATGTCTTTCAAAACATTTTTATTTCATAGGTGATCGTGATCTGCTATACGAGCTACGGGGCTTTGCAACATATTTCAAAATATCTTTATTTCATAGGTGATCCTAATTTTCTATACAAGCCATGGACCATTAAAAAATATTTTCTTTCAAAAATCATTAAAAATAGGTTTGAGACATCCAAAGCTGAATATCTAGATGAGTAAAATACAACTGCCAAAAGATTACTATAAATCGGTTCAATGGTTTTGAAGTGTTTTCGTCATAAGCAATTGAGGTTCTGAATTTAAATTCTCAACTACTACCTCGATGGGCTATTGTTCTAGATTCCATTCCCAGTCTTTGAGTATGTGAGACATGTTTTGGGATCGATCCCCATTTCATTAGTACTTAGGTTTTGAGGTGCTTTCGACATAAGCAACCACGGTTCTGGATTTAAATTCTCAACTACTGCCGCGATGATACTGCCTCGATGATCTACTACTGTTCTAGGTTCCATTCCCAGTCTATGGGTATGTGAGACATGTTCTGGAATCGATTCTCATTTCATTAGTACTTAGGTTTTGAGGTGTTTTCGACATTAGCAACCAAGGTTCTGGTTTTAAATTCTCAACTACTACCTCGATGTGCTATTGTTCTAGATTCCATTCCCAGTCTTTAAGTATATGAGACATGTTCTGGAATCGATTCTCATTTCGTTACTACTTAAGCCCTGAATTTGATACTGTAAGGATGGACGGTGGTAAGTCCGTCCGTTGGTCTGTTAGAATTTTGGTACAAAACTCATCGATGCTAAATGTTAATGTGTGAAAAATTGTGTGAGGTGAATGTGTAGTATGTGACGATTTTAAATGTTATTTTAGTGTTATTCATGAATTAGTATTCTGTGGTAATTTTGGAAGCAGGGTGTGTAGCATAATGATTTGTGATATAGAGGACATAGGTATATTGTTCTTTTATTCTTACAATACCTGCACAGTTGTCTACGTGTATCGCCGTATGCTATTAGCTATTCTCACAATTTCCTCCCACTCGATATTTATCTTATGACGTGCAAGCATTGCAAGAATCAAAGTTTCCCTAAATTCTCTATGTGACATTTTTTTTGTTTGGTGTTGTTGAATAAAATAAAAGCATTCAACACACTAACATTTAGAAGTCGTTGATAGAACTTTTTGCACCAAAATCGACCTCGCTTCCTCTCCACCTGATAAGAAGCGAGCATCTGGTCTTTCTTATTCACTTCGCCCATGCGAAGATTGTAGTCATGAACCAAGCCGAGAATCGATTGGTTATTACCTCTGACAAAGTAGTCACCATGATATGTCGAAATAAGAGAAACGCGGCGCTTATCTCGCCATAAAATAATGTCCACATCGCCAGAGGTGCAACCGTAAACTCCGTCTTGGATTATGAGGTTAATCCCAAGGTCTGTCAATTGCGAGGGAACCAACAAACGATTTGTTCGTAAAGTGCCCATGCAATCAAAACCTTTAGATTTCAAAGTCCTCGCAAGGGCGGGTGAATTGTAAAAATTGTCCATCCACACAGTATGGCCTTTATATTCGAGACCATTCAAGAGCCTAAGTACTAATGTAGGTATCGCACCGGCTACTTCAGTTTCGACTTTCGGATCTGCAGGCAACTTGTCTGCATGAATCTCAAATCTCCACAAGTAGCCGGTTTCCGACTCACATACCTCATAGGTTTTAATTGTAACGGCGGCGGCTTTATTTTTAATAAATTGCTTAAATGAAAGCCAACCGCGCCATTGGACTAAAGATTCATCGAGGCTAATATTACGCGACTAATCATATAATGACGAAAACTTTAAATTAAGGTACGAGACTAACGGCTGTACCTTAAAAAGCCTTGCAGGAGCACCCTTGTATTTGGAGGCATCAAAAAATCATCATTAAAATAAATACATCGGTTCAGTAGTTTAAAACGATTTATTGACATATTTTCGTTCACACCAGGTGTCAAAAATATGTTTTTAGAGGTGCTCTAGTAGTCCTCAATACGTGCTTTAACGAGTGTTCCCATAGTGAGAACAATCGCCAAAAACACATACATTTCATCAACAATTGTATCTTTCCATCTAGCCGTTCTGGAATTTGGACGCATCAGTCCCTGTGCCGTCATTCTTGCGAGTAATCGTGAAGCAAACACATTGGTTTCCTTCACGATTTTCTCTACAAGAGTATGGTCCCATATAGCTACAAAAGCATCATACGGGGTTGCATACGACGACTTTGCTCCTGTTCGCTCTTGGAATAGTTCTCTACGCACTTCCAGTAAATTTAAATCGGAGTGTGTAGGGAATGAATTCCATTCCATATCGAATGCAGTTGTAGGTCCGGTTAGCGAATCTGTCTGGCAACCTACAGATATCATCGACACCAGACGAGCTTGCGACTGCGACCGTGTCGATGGTTCTGCAATAACGTCGACGCATATTATTTGGTGGCAGCGACCGCGGCAGTGGCGACGACGATTCAGCCTCGGCCTCTTGCAGCATCTGCTCCTCAGCCTGCAGCCTCATGTATGGCGGGAACATCACCGGAACCCGGGTTTCATCGTCTTCGTCGTTATCGTCGTCATCACTCCCTGAAAAATGCAAACAAATTGTTCGATTCAGCATGCCAAAACTGTAGCATTCAGCAAAACTGTACATAACTTTAAAAATATTCACTTTTAAAAAAGGCATATTTACCATCGAACAACAACGCCTCTGCAATCTCGTAGTCATTCAATGGGCGTGACATACGGGACGAAAATGAAGGCGAAGCGATGGAACTCGGGGTTGAGACGTTTCCGTGCCTTTCCAACTCGACGAATCTGGAAAGTACAAAGTAACCATGAACAGTGTTCTTCACGACTGTGACAGGATTAAAAATGAATCACTTACGCAGCAGGAGAGGGCACAGAAACCGCAGGCGAGGCTAGCTGAGGAGCCGATTCCGCCACATCCCTAAAACAAAATATTTATCGCAGAAATCTATTTACAAAATATTTAGTTTGTTTTAAATTTTTTCTTGAAACGTGTTACTTTTTTTGATAGGAGGGTAAAATAATAAAAATAATATTACATGACAAATGCAGCCGCAGACGTAGACGGCTGAGGTTCAAACTCGCAAACCACTGGAATGGCCTCTTGACTTGATTGAGCACTGAAAGTAATAAAGAACAATCAATAATACAACTTAGTAAAAAATAAATTAGAATAAAATATTTATTTTATTACTATTTTAACACTTACAGCATATACGAAGCAGGCGCATATGTCCTGCCTTTTAATCAGTCAGAAGCCTCTCCAGTGGTTCGTTCAACTCGAGGGTCGCCCGGTGAATCAAGGTCCTAAAAAATTTACATATATTTAGAATAACATTTAAATCAAAAAGATTGTGATAATAATGATGAAACGTGAATTACGTTGATCGAGCAGAAATTTTCGCATGGACCGAGGTCTGCAGTGAAAGTGATGTTGAACCACTTTCACCGCGGTCTCGGCTTCTGCCTTGGCCTCTACAGTGGCTTCGACCTTGGCTTCGACCTTGACCTCGAACTCCTCGACCTCTTCGACCGCTTCCTCGTACACGCCAGTCGCGACCACGAGTGACCTCAGCTCTGATACCGTCCTGTGGCATTCCAACACCTCTGGTATTGGTGCCACTAAGGACGGTATCGTCCACGGTGCTACCGTCACCGCTGGCGCCCAATATTCGGACGCCCCTCGGTCGGTTGTCACCACGAGTGCAACCGACCGGTCCGCTGACGTTTAGTTTGTTTCTTTATAAAAACCAAAAACAAAATTTAAATAAATATTAATATATTATACCAATAATTTTAACGTCTTCTATTAAATAAGTAATACAGTGGAATCTCAATAACTCGAACATCGTTAAGTCGAAATTCTCAGTAAGTCGAAAAAAATTGCCATTCCCTTCCGATGAACCCTTAAAAACGCGGCATCTCGAATTATTTAGACTTTGTAATTCGAACAAATTGTTATTTCCCTACGAAGTTTTGATAATACATAATCATACTCTATAACTCGAATTTCAAAAAGAAGACTCCGTAAGTTGTAGTTGGTAAAATATAATGACGTCTTATTTGGAATTCCCCGAAATAATAGCAATAAATTCCAAAATGAATGTTCGGGTTCGGGGCTTCTAATCTATTGTTTTTGTCTTGTATACGTGCAACGAATGAATACAATCATAAACTTTCTAAGTAACACAGCTGCGAACGTTATGTTTGTTCCGTCATTTTTGATTTTTTTAGTGTACAGTTTACTTCGTAAGTCGAAATTTCTTTTTTTGCATTTCCCTTGACATTCGAATTATTGAGATTCCACTGTATAAATTCAAATTTTTTTTTTATCGCGACTTTTATAATACAAAACCTCCTTTTTTTTAAAGTAGATTAAATACAATTTAGTTAGTGAGGAATGTCTATATTTTTCTATTATAGTACAAATTTTCAGAGCTTGGAAGGATTTACGAAACGTGGTGGGAATGTTTTTTTTGATTGTGTAAATCACGAAATTCTGATCAGCAAGCTTCGTCATAGTGATGTTACGGACTTGGTACGCGGCCTTCTGAAATCGTATCTGAGTAACGGGATTCAGAGGGCCGATATTTCGTCAGGATCTGTGGTCCGCATGGGGCTACCGCAAAGATCAATTCCTCATGCATATTGTTTTTAACTTATATAAATAACTTACTCAGTACCTGTTAGGGATTTTCATGAAATTAATAGTATTGTTCGCAAATAACACTTCATTGTTATTTAAAGTTAAAAAACAACAAATCTATTATGACAATGTGCATATTGTTATCTCTAAAGTAGAAAAATATTTTACCGTAAATAACTTCCTTTTCAGTACGAAGAAAAAAAAATGGGTAAAATTTTCAGTTCCGAATGTAAAACATAAATGTGGCATCATTCTATTATGTAATGAGAAATTAGATTTGTTAATGTTACTGTGTTCTAAGAAATTACTCGGGATAACAAGCTTCAGTTAAATTCGCATGTTGGTGAAAAGACTTAGCTCTGGTGTATATGCAGTTAAAAAGATAAGAAATTTGTCAGATATCCACATCGCCAGATTGGTTTATTTCGGGTGTTTTCATAGCTTGATGACTTACAACATCTTGCTATGGGGACATGCCGCAGGTATTGATAGAATTTTTTGCTGCAAAAGCGAACTGTTTGGCCTGTTTACAGACTGGAACCTAGAGTAACTCTTAGAATCATGACTAATAGTTACCCTGCTGCTATCCTCAAACGGTCTTTTTATTTCAGATCAAATCAAAGCAAAAATACCTTTATTTCGTAGGTAATGAAATTACACTTGAAAATCTCATCCGTTTCGACATTGCGGCCCATTCCAAATGCTGATTCACCAAGAGAAGAATGGGCAAAAAACTCAAGGCTTGCTCTTTTTACTCACCAATACAAAGGATTTAGTAATCTATAATTTAGTCGATATTTAAAAATAATATCAAATAACCTGATAGGCGAGCAGCTCAATCCCAGGGGCTTTTCTCATTAAGATATTTCAACACGGTATAAGAGCCCTTACCTTATAACTTACTTTTAACGAAACGTTTAAAATCGGCAAATAGCAAATTTTGAATTTCAGCTGGGATCTTATTATAAAAGCGCACACACATTCCTTTAAATTATTTATTAACTTTACTTAGACGGGCCTTATGAGCAGCAAGATCGTTCTTATGTCTAGTGTTAATGTTATGGATGTCGCTCCTTTTTTGGAACGATTCTATATTTGTCTTGACATATACCAGGTTTTCGTATATGTATTGTAATGCTAAGGTTAGGATATTAATTTTCTTAAATTTTTCTTTGAGAGATGTCATTGGTCTCAAATCATAAACAGCACGAATAGCTCGCTTCTGCCGCAAGAAAATTGTGTTAATATCGGCTGCCTTACCCCATAACAAAATTCCATAGGTCATAAGACTATGAAAAAACTGAAATAAACTAGTCTCGTGGTGCTTTCGCCTGTAAGTCGCCGAATTCTTTTGACTGCATATGCTGCAGAACCAAGTCTTTTCGCTAATCTCATAATATGAGAATTCCAACGTTAACTTAGCATCTAAAGTGAGACCAAGAAATAGGGTCGTGTCCACATATCCAGTATCTCGTTTTTGACCATTACATTTATGTCGATCAATTTAGAATCAGATAGGGAAAATTTTAAAAGTTTTATTTTCCTTTCATTGAGCAGTAGATTATTAGTACTAAACTACACAACGATTTCAAAGATGGTACTGTTTACTTCGTCAAAATCTGGTTGATGCCTATCAATCTTAAAAAGTAAGGAGGTATCATTAGCAAACAATACAATCCCATGACCATTTTTAACAAGATGTGGTAGATCATTTATGTACACTAGGAATAAAAATGGTCCAAAAACTGAATCCTTAGGTACGCGCATATTGACTACAGATCCTGACGACCTCTCACCATTAATGGCAACCCTTTGATTCTTATCACTTAGAAGTCCAAGGGATCGACCCGTGACGTCATAATGATGTAGTTTACTGATCAATGTGTCATGATGAACGCAGTTAAATGCCTTGGACAAATCACAGGAAACACCAGTCGCGTCTTGTGAATCATCCCAAGCATCAAAAATCTGCTGAATAAGCTCGACACCGGCTTAGAACCGTTCATATGTTATAGAAATGTTGCAATAGTTGATAAAAAATAAGCTTTTCAAAAATTTTACTGAGCGTCGGTAGTATTGATATCAGTCTAAAGTTTGTAGGGTCAGATATACTACCGGATGTAAATGGAATTACTTTACTTTTTACTTGAAAGACTTTCAAACTCTACGTTTTCCGTTTTAAATATTGTAAGTATATTCTCATACCTATATTCACAATTTTTAAATATAAACTATTTTAAATTTTTACAGGTAAGCGAGAATATATACTTTATCCATCTATTATCTATCCATTGACATATTTCGTCATTTTGTATAAGGAACAATACGGAAATTTAACATTTAAAATTACTATCATGTGACAATTTTCACATGGCCCAAGAACCACCTCCCTGACTCCACTCTTGATTCCGATTCTAGTCCCGATCTATTATGTGGTTCTATACAAAACATACGTAATTCACGCGCGGCTCCGCTCGCGTAGACATACAGCGAATCCTTTCAACTTTTATAACGATCGGTAACGTTATCGACCAAGACTCAGTCTATTTTATTATATTAAGACTCAGTCAATTCCATGCCATAGTCTTACACAGTAAACGCACATCGTGTCGCTAACTTTTTTGTTATGAAACAATTTCACTTACGCTCTTGATCTTGGTCCCGCTCCTCCTCGCTATTCCGATCCCGAACCGACGTTGAACTTGAAACTCTCTTGAACATTATTGTTACCAACATACAATTGGCACAAAAATCGTTATACGATCACACAAGCGAATCCGCGAGAGAAAGTTGATATCTTTATGTATTATTCTGATGTATAAGCTATATTGTAAAGTTCGAGCTACTTCAGTTCAGCCATTAAAATGTGATTGGGCAACAAACATCCAAACATACAAACTTTCACATTTATAATAATAATAGTTGAATAATTGTATAAATAGCTTAATTAGGTGATTGTTTAAATGAGCACAGATAAAATTAAAGTTATTAAATCGTGGTAGAACAAAGCGATGGTCTACTTGACCGCAACACGAAAAGGTTCATCTATTATTATTTTGAGAAATACAACAACAGCGTGATATACCTGAAACTCATCTATACGATGGAATTGTGAAGTTAAAATGTACCCACCTAATATGATATTATGGTCAATGTCACAATATTTATTCGACATAATTACATGGTCTTATGAGAAAATTGTTTGTTTTATTGGATTATATAGCTTCTAAAATTTTATAGATATAACATTCAGAGCTGCAACGAAAAAATATGAACATTAAGGGAAAAACATATCTCCAGTTTCCTTAAGATTTATTAACGTATGTTGACAATTTCCGTTTTGATGTGAATACGGTTAAAAATTATTTTTTTAATAATTTCTATTTTTCGGATTAGGAACTTCGAAAATAATGTTCTCATTTTAACCGACTTCAAAAAGGGGGAATACTCAATTCGTCTGTATGTATTTGTATTTTTATATGAGAGTGAGATATTTTCCTGTAATCAAATGGGGTCTATATTGATGAAAATTGCATTCAATTCTATGTAGTAGTTTTTACGTGATGCATGTAGAAACAAACATACACACAAACATTTTTAAAATTGTTGTTTTGGCTTTGTACCTCTACTTCGATATATATATATACTGACAGACATCAGCCTGTTACATTTTTATTATATGTATAGATTACAACTGCAAGAGATACTATTCAAATAAGAAGTAAATTCAAATAAAACACATATCCTAATTGTAAAAAAATTCACTTACACATGGATTTCCAGGATTTCTGTTCAGCCAAAAAATATCATGTTTTAAAAATCTTTATTTACAAGTGAATATATTACAGTCTACAACTTATTCTATTTCCTAAATAGGAATTACTCGACGGATAAATTCATCAATCTTCATATAAATAAGAAAGTTTACAAGCATTTGATGGTGAGCCGATGGCAACCGTCTGTCTGAATAATGGTCGAAACCGGTCCCCGAGGGGTGTATAGAATGTGACCGGAATTCGTTTTATGTTGTTTAATATTTTAAGTAATATCACAAATAATTTAGGGTAACTACTGTTTCGCCTTCTCAGATTAAGCCATTTTAATCTACCCTTTTCCTTACAAAAATCATAATACTCATCGCGTTTTAGATTTGTAATTGCAAGTGCCTCGATAAATAAAACGTTGTCGGATAAATGAGGTCTAAACAGAAAATAACTTTGTATAACTAATAATTTTTTCCGCTATTTCATTGGTCGAATCTGAGAAGGCGACAAAATGGCAGTGTTAAATTAATATCCGCAATGGCTTATTATACGTTTTTATTGGTTTTGCCAAATTCTTCTATATGTTCATACTCAGAGAAACCGGAATCGGTGTCATAGTAGGCGTAGTCGTAGCTGGCGTCCTCCTTGTTGTGGGGTGCTTTGGGGCCGTTGTTGGCGGGCTGCGGGCGGTGAGCGGGCGCCGCGGGCAGCGCGGGGGGCGGCGGCGGAGGCGCTCGAGTGGTTGCCGGCCGAGTATTAGATGGATGCCCCGCAACTTTCGTCGCGAATATCGGTGTGGTAGGGTGGCCCGTCGCCGCGGAAGTGATCGGATTCAAGCTCGGAGGGTCGGGCGGAATGTCGCTAGGTCTGGACGTAGTCGTGTACGTCTGGAAGAGGTCGAATGTACGCTGCGTGCTCGGCGGTTGCGTGCGTTGCGTCTGACTGAAAGGAGCCTGAGGGCGTTGCGTCTGTACATAAGAAGGTTGTGTTTGCGAGGTTTGTGTATAAGGAGGCTGTGTGCGCGGGGCGGCCGTTTGTGGTGGCAGGGTGGGCGCGGGCGCGGCAACGAACGGCCTGGGCGCTGCGCTGTGGTTGGGCCGCGACCGCTTCTGGTCGTCGGGCAGGCGATTGCCGCTGGCGGCGATGTTGAGCGAGTGCGCGCCGGAGAGCAGCTCGCGGTCGTAGATCTCGGGCCGGTACATGCCGTCGTCGTCGTCCGCCGACGGTCTGTACTGGCCGTCGTCCTCGCCGCTCTCGGCGTAGTTGACGGAATGCGCGTCGAATCCGATGTTAGTCTTGTACGCCACCGTGTTCAGGTTGAGCGCGGGGTCTGCGCGTGATGTCGTATAAGCGGTCGTCGGAGGCGGTGTAGCTTCGCTGCCCGGACTTTGTTTTCCTCTCGAAAACGGTGCTGAACTCTTTTTTTCCGGTTCATAAGAGACGCTGTTGAAGTTCCTGTAGGGGGAACTGGACGTGCCGAAGGTTTTTTGAACGCCGTTATACTCCGGGGCGAGGGTGCTACCGCTGCGACCGCCTTTCGAATTCACTTCCACGTTTTTACGTGAAGGTTCGTAATTGAATTCGGTCGGTTCTAGAGGCGATACGTTGAAGCTGTTACGGACGGTCGCCTTGAGAGGTGTCCCCGCTGTCTGCGGGCCGATTTCGGGCGCCGACTGTCCTTCATAGTTAGTTTTGTGAACATCTGTAGGAATGTCCTTCTTGATGAAGTATTGCGATTGCGACGGCTGTGAATACGGAGTAGATGTAGGAGCTGTATTCGAAAAGTATTTATTATTTTTCGGGGTCACACGGCTCACTTCAACATATTCCTCGTTATATTGTGGCGTGGAAGTCGTAGGTTGAGAAAATTGAGGCTGCTGAGGCTGTTGTTGTCGTTGAGGCTGTTGGAATTGTGGAGACTGTTGGGGCGGTCGGAACGTGTCGTCGGCGGGGCGGCGACCGAAATTCTGTGAAGTCGGTTGTTCAAAAAATGTTTGTTGTTGCTGTTGTTGCTGCTGTTGAGGCGAATAATTCGGCGCGAACGTCGATGGTGTTGATGTGGTCGAAGGAACGAAGACCGGACGTTTTCTTACAAACTTGCGTTTGGGTGTTGGATCGTAGTGGGGTTGCTCCGAGAAAGCGGGAGGCGCTGGCGGCGCGGGCGGTGCGGTGGTCGGGGGCGGCGCGGTCGCGGTCACCCTCTGGGGTGGCCGTCTGAATGACTGTCTGGGCACAGCGGGTGGCGCAGAGGGCGCGGGCGGGGCAGGTGCAGAGTCGTCACGACCGCGCTCGCGTTGTCCGCTAAAGAAGTCGGAAGAGTGCGCGGCGCGCAAATCGGAGGCGGGCCCGGGCTGCGGCTGCGCGCGCCGGTCCGCGCCGTCGGCCCTTTGCAGGCTCAGCTCGGCTTCGTCTTCGCGAGGTCCGTTAGACGATAGTTTCCTAGTGTCATAACCTAAAAATAAAAAGAAGAACACTAGTCGTAGCTCATGAATAAAAGGTGCAAGGTTTTAAGATCACTTAAATGGAAAAATGACAATGAAAACGCAAATAGCATCAAAATTTTAAACTATACGTTTTGTCAAATGTACGGAACACAGTTTTTTTTTACATTCAGACTATAAATGACTTTAATTTGGTGAATGATTTGATTGACTTGTAGCAATGATTTAGCATTTAGCATTTTTCGGGATCTATTTTTAAAATTGATCTGTATTTATAAAGAAATTTATATAATCTCCAGAGTCAAAAAATTATAAGCATAGCTTATTTTTACGTCTCAAATATTTTTTTTGTCAGTTAAATGTAGCTTGTATTTTGTGTATTCCGTTATATTATTACTGTATGTAATCTGAAAATAAAAAAAATGTTTTATTTTACTATTTATCGTACAAAATTCCGAACATTAATTCTATAAAGTAAGATAAAACTTAAGTTGATTATTTTCTAAATTAAAAAAAATCACAGTAAATATGCTTCTACTTAATTAGATATCCCATTCCATCGTTATGGAGAATATTAATTCTTCATCTATCGTATCCCTGATGCCTTATCAGGGATTTGATACAATAGAGTAGATTATTATACTTCAACCTTTGGTAAGTGAGTCTACATTTACCCTATTCTGCATACATATACACACATATGATTTGTATTTAATTTAGGCACTAAATTTCAATGCGACTTTGAAATATATAAAAATAAAGTTATATCAAAAGCATACCTTTTCACAACTTCGGTTTTTTTAATTTTTACGCGAATGAATTTGTTGTATGTTAAAAATATTTTTCATATCTACCAATCATTTAATTATCACATGTGAAATATAGGATTTTTATAATACAATTAATAACACTATTATTAAAACAATTACTAAATGCTATACAAATGAGTTTGCAGTTAATTTTTCGTTCTTAGACATAAAATTATCATTTCGTCATTTCATACACAGAAATGAAGTAATTACCACTTTTGATCCATGCCAATTACTAATCGTCAGAAATTTGCAAGACATTTTAATTGTAGCCACTACAGAATTCATTTTTCACGATGACAATGTTAAGTTTATTTATTTAATTCAAACAAAATTATTATTTTGTGTACGTTTCGTGTACTGTGTTAATACTGAGTATTTTACAAGTTCGGAGGGTTCCGATTTCCTTTTTATTTAAATATATCCGAAAAATATTTTTTTTATTTGATAATATGCTAGATACCAGTAAGTTTCTGTGGATATTTTGCTTTAGAGAAAACACATATCCAAAATATGTTTATTATAATTTATTAAAATATTGTAGTAATATTTGGTAAAGTAATATATGAATTAAAAAACCTTTATTTTAAATACCTACTTTTATATAATAAAATATTTAATGGATACGTTCTTACCATAAACAACTTGCTCTAAATATAGAAAGCGGTTTGGAAGATTCGCTTTTCGCTAATTCAGGTGAGATCAGGACCACAATAAAATGAGTGGAGTCAAATAATCAATGCACATAACATTGTTTGACAAATTAACACGACTTGTTTTAATACATTTTTTAAATATGAAAATTTGTTAATGTTTTATTTTTAACAAAGTTTTTTTTCAATTTTAATGAATGTTAAGTTTTGTCTATGAAAAAATCATTGATATACATACAAAAACTGAGATATATCATTAAATCTACTGAAATTTGGCAGTTTTTTTTTTTCAATATGAATTCTGTAAGAATTTTTAGTTACTTAAACAATTAAAAATTTCTTAAGGATTGATGATAAATGCATTTTGTCGTAAAAAAATGTTATACGTAAAAATAATCGCTTATCAAAAAATGTATTTAAGATCCGACTTGAAAGTTTTTGCATTTTTTAAGCTAGTTTAGTTTTATTAATGTAATATTATTACGCAATACTATCAAATAAATTATAAAGTTATACAAACGGGAAGACTATGATAATGTTAAAGAAAAATATAAAAAATCTTATAATATTTTCCATACAGGTATTAAGTCTGTTATGCAACTGTTGGCAAAATAAAATATATAATGAAATATTATTTCGCTTAAGTTTATGTTATTTATGCAGTTACGATGAATACATTTTTTTCTAAATAATTTAGAGCGGCCTTTTTAAAAACCACATATCCCATTTTCTCAATGGATTTGTTTTAATACAAAAGGTTAATTTTAAATTTTTTGCAAAGTTGAAGCATTTTTTAATAGCACTGCAACAATTGTACCAATTCGAAAGTTTGCAAAGCACATATCTATAAGCAGTTTATAAAGCGGTCCGGTAACCGCTCAGCTTTTATTTAAGCGCTCGTTTTATTGTTTTTAATTTCAATGTTTTTGACATTGATTCGGTAATGAGACAAGCGCCCGCGCCGATGTAAAAGCATATTGTCCCAAACGACTCCATTAATATTTAATTCTCTGCTATGATAATATTTATTTTATCTTATTAGCGTCCAGCACGAATTGCTTTTAATTAATTTACTTAGGTTTTATTTCATTTATATTTACAATAATGAAACGTTGGTTTCATTCATAAATTGCTTGATCTTCATTATAGCTCGAGCTTTAAGCTTAAAATTAATATTCTCCTGTAAATACGATGGATAAAATTAGGTTTCTAAGAATTTGTTCACATGTTTTTTACATTCTTATTTCCTTAAAAATGTACTACAAATAATATTGAACTTAATTCACTGATTAAAATGATTACAACTCAAAGTTTATTGAGATGTTTGACTAAACTTTTATAGAAGTAATCGTATATCTACAATAATAATAATAAAGACGTATTAAAACGTGAACAGTATTTTTTTAAAAGCTCTTTTTTTTCATTTCAAAGTTTAAATCATGTGAAGCGTGCAGTACAAAAAAAAATAAGAATAAACAACCATTTGCAGAATAATCAAAGAAAAAAAGGCCATCGTTTTTACAGGAGTATCGGCAGCATGTTAGTTGCAAAAGCGTCTCACCGGATCCGATCTTGTAGAGATCGAACTGACCGTCGTAGAGGTCCGCGGGGCACGCCAGCGGGTCGTCGTCGCCCCAGTCGGTGCACGTCTGCGCCTCCTGGTGGAACAGCGTGCCCGGCGGGCAGAAGAAGCGGAAGTCCCTCACGCCGCCGCCGGCCACGCGCACGCACACGTGGAACGCCTTGCAGCCCGCCTTGGCGTCCGCGTAGTAGGCGCCGAGGATGCGCCCGCGGCAGCTGAACCGCTCGCCGCACGCTGTCGGACAACGCCACCGCCGCCGCTGGATTAATCTAACGTACTAACATGAATCCCTTCGCCTGGAAGGGATTCCTTTTTTCCTCCGTAGATTAAAGACGGCCGTCTATCGCATAAATCTGAAATTGATTTTTTTGTACTTCTCGAGCGTACTACCGATATGCCACCCGATATAAATAGTTTGCCGAAATTGTATATTGAATTATCTAAGATATGCATTGAATTACGTTTACGCATCATTATACTTCGAACGTCAAATTCACTGATTGCAAATATCGACAGTGTTGTAGTATTGTTCAAGAATTTTATCAATCATCATCTAATTTGACCATCACTAACTCCGAAAATTGTATCAGTATTATTAAATTGCTTTTAATCTTTTTATATATTAACATTACAAATGAAAAAAAAATGGCTCAGTTATATGACATTTACTTATAATTTTTCACTGTGAATCAGTAAACTAGAGCAGAAACTTTAATTTATTGATTAACAGTGACATCAAAATCAATAAAAATCGCTTTTTTAAAATTTTGGTGTATTCATATATTTTTTATATACGTTTGCTGTCAAATTTCAATCGCCGACCTTTTAAACTTGTAATAATTTTCATAACTGTTTCATTAATTGGCGCTACTGCTACAATTTTTTTTTCAAATATTACTCAAATTAGCAAAAATTTAATAGACGAACGCTTGATTGCTTTTACAATGTATGAAAATTATTAATATTAAATTTTGACAAATACTTCTGATAACCATTCACTGCCTCTACTGTTTACTACTGAGAAATCCGAATAACCTTAGGATAATCAAATTATTATCGTAATATCAAGCATAATAATTATAAGCAAATTCCATAGTAAGATTATTGCACTATATCTCAAAACTTAGGTAATTAATCATTGCAGAAGATTTATTTGTACCATATAAGAAAACTAAATAAACACTGCATCCAAATATATGCGCATAAATATCATCGTAAATTTCAATCGCATTATAAAAGCGGTCCACTGCGACTCGTATTCCATAAATATACCTTTGCTTTTGAGTTACTTCTTTTTATCGTCGAATCCATTTTTAACCGACTTTAAAATAAAAATGGAGGAGGTTCTCAATGCTACTGTATTTTTTTAGATTAGACTGCCCAATTCCGCTCTGGAATGTTGCGGCCACGAGAGATCTGTCATCGGCATGGTGGTGGTCCCCAGCATCACGGATAGGCAGCAGTTAAGCCCACGCTGCAGCCGTTCCGAACATGGACCCTATTCATGGTCCTCAATTTGAACAAGATCTCTCAGCAGCGGCCGACCAAGAACTCGGACTAATGACTACGGTACCGTGAGTCCGGAGGAGGGAGTCTGTCAGCCGTTATAGACAATGTTTTAAGCATTTGTATTACATGTCACGACAAATATGACTGACATTGACCGACACTCACGCTGTTTTATCAGTCATGTGTCAGTTCAGTTCTGTTTTGGAATTGACCAAAACAGAACTGAACTTACACATTTTTCATAATTTAATTATGAAGTGACAAAGGTTCATTTGTAAACTTTTCTACGAAACACTAACAGCTGTATTTTATTTCTAGATCCCAAATAAAATCTGGTTGTAAGATACGATCTGTTCTAAGGTTTGGCTATTAATTATGTTTGTGTTTGTATTAGCTATGATGAAACTAGAAAAGAGCTACCCTTAAGGTTCTTGCTCGTTCTTCTTGAGGGAAAATTGCCTTACGAGCGGTAAAGTGTAAATTCGCAAAAAAATATAACCTGTTTCAAGTGTTATAAAAGTGAAATAAATAATTTTTAAAAAGTGAAATAAAATATTTCTGATTTGAAAAAAAATTGAATATGGAATTTGGTATTAAGTATTACAAAATTGAATTTGGTATTATCCTTTAATCCATATTACGATTTGGATTAAAGTATATTTTCGAAGGTCACCGTGCCCGAACTGAGAAGTAACGGAATTATATATATATACACATTATTATACGTCTTTTCACCTTTAGTCTACAAACTCAGAACTTATCTCTCAATCCTTCGTTATTATTCTCCTTTTCGCTCACTCCTCTTGTTTCTTCCAGTTTTCGCATTTTGAAAGCTATTCTAAATGAAAAAAGTCTCAAAAATACATTTGCACGTTTTGTAAAAAAGATTTAAAATTTCTGAAAAAAGTCTTAGGGTAAGAATAGGTTAGTAGATGTATATGGGAATTGGATGATCAATAAATAATAATTACACGATATCAAATCATCGGATGTCACCGCTTGAGAGTTAGAAGAATTTGATCTTAAATAATGCGCATTAAAACAAAATATTTTTTAAAAACAAATTTATGAAATTCTAATATCCTTTTTTGTTTCCATATTTTTAAAACAAATAATTTGAAATTTCTAATTCTCTAGAAATTATCAAAGAGAAAAAGTTGAGAGAGAATAGGTCACTAAGGAATCTTTAATACATCTTCAAATACTTGTTCAATCACATCCTGTACAAAGGAGTACGCGATCAATTTTTTCTTACTTAATTTATTCTAAAGTAAAGTACCCGTAAGTTTTTATTTCATAATCTCTGCACGGCGATGCGCATAAGAGACCTGACCTGACTATGCAAATTTATCAAAACCAATGAACAGATGGTGGAGTCATAAAGTTATATACCATGAACGGACATACGATATTATGAGAATTCTTTTTTTTTTTTACTTTCGCTACAATAACCCTAAAAATGCTTTAAATGTTAATTCTTTTAGAATTAGTTTATTTTTTAATTTGAAAATATCTTTACAATTTTATTATGAATATCCATAAAATAACTCGAGCTAACCAGAGCATTAAATTAGTCTATAAATAAATATTTTTCAATACCTAATAGAAATTTGTATAAGTCGTTTATAGTAGGATGTATACTTTATAATATTATGTATGTATATGGTTGACCAATGAATTCGCATTTTTCAAATAGTAAGAAGTACCCTTACAGAAAGACTGCTCCAGCCGAACGAGCGCCACCTAGCGTCTTTCAGAAATAACGCCAGTGTTCTTATCAATCGTTGTGCCATAAAAATAACAATAGTTACTCAACAATCAAACGAAACAAAATTACTACATTAGTATTATTGTACAACTGATCTCAATAACTGGACGGGGCAGGCATCAATTAAATAATAAAAATTGATTTATAAATTGTTACCGATGTGCTAATCTTATTAAGCATGCGTTCGCATGAGTGTCGTCATCGAATATTTAACGAATCGAGCTCCACGGCCGGCCATGGGCCGAGGCCTCGGAGTTTTGGGCTGTCTAAAACGATCGTACGAATTCAATTTTATTTCTTGTCAATTGTGTGCATCGGATGGGTTTTAGAAAGCGTAGGCCAAATGTTCCATTTGAAAGTTTAATGTTTAATATTCGGTGTCGAGAATAGAAAAAACGAACTACATATGCATGGGTTCATCTCTGTGTCTTGCATTCTATTTATTTTTAATAACTGGCTGTGAAAATTGCACGCATTTGAATAAGTTAGAAGAATATTCCATTCATTTCGATTTTGAAAATCAAGATTTATTCGGATGTCAACCATTTAAGGTTTTAAGACGCTGCTCTGATATTTTAAACGAATTAACTATTTCAACATAAACTAAAATAAAAAGCAGGTTTTAAAAATATTTTTTATGACTTCTAAACTAATGAACCAATCGATTGCAAAAACTGACGAGCTATATTCTCCAAAAACTACGTTGTAGGCCACAAACCTCATTGAAATCTGTTATTTTTCAAGAGAGACAACATTAGAGAAGTTTTTCAAATAACCTGTAAACATGTTGATTGATTTTTTCATAAGACTCCCATTAACTTTGTGTATCCTAAAACTTTTAACTCGACAAAAATTTTTATAACCCTATTTTTTTTGTGTATTATTTTTAAAATAGATTGAAAAACATATTATAAAACATCATAAATATGTAGCCTGTAAAAAGAATTTATTAAGCAAAATTTATATACAGGAATAACGAAGGTTCTTTAAGAGCGGATCACAAACATCAATAAAATAAACATCTAGATATATGAACAAAAACATACAATAATATATTCAATATGATTATTATTCCAATAACCTTCGATATCGAGGTTATTATCTATAAAGAGTTTGTACGAATGGTTCAGCTAAACTGGGCATTATTCGAAATTTTACGAGCCGTATTCCATTCGAACATATTCCAATGCCTATAGACTAAAATCTTTAGTATATAGGCATAAAGACAAAGGCACGTGGTGCTAGTTATGACAGAAGTGGTCTTTTTCTGTTGATTTGATAAGCAAACTCAGAATCACTCGACGTGCTTAAGAAAAAGTTTGGAGTTTGTCTGCAAGATGAAATGCGTAAGCAAATCCACAAAAAATCAGTAAATTGGATTGGCAATGTGCAGGCCACATCGCTCGTGAAACCGATAACTGCTGGGAATGAAAGGTCTTCGAATTGCCACTACGAAATGACGCTGCATAGTGAAACGGCTCCCACTAGGTAGGACGATCGCCTAGAAATGGTCGCGGGCCATCGTTGGTTGCAGGTGGCCCAAAGTCCTATATCACGACGATCTAGGGAGGTGGCTTATATCTATCAGTGGACGTTCAATGGGCGCAACGAACGATAGAAATAGTCATCGAAAACGATGACCCCCTTTACCGTTTTTTTCCAAAGTAACTAATATTCAAAAAACATGTATATCAGCAAAGAAGTCTGTATTGAAAGATCATCAAATTTAAAAATATTTATTATTATTTTTAATATGATATAGAACATGTACGAAATAGTACCAAAATAACCACGGTTCAATGTCATTTCGCCATCGCTTGATGTTATTGTAGATACCAATTCTTTAAATCGAATCCCGCTTAATAATAAGAATTTGATTGGTATATGGTAAAAAGTTAAACTTTTATAATTTCGTCACATTCGTTCATCTACTTGCAAGTCACAGGTTCATAAGACCGTTACATTTCTTTTTTTTTTCCTATTCGTGTTTTATTTTTGATAGCATATGTTTTAGATGAACAGTCATTTTATTAATATATAGAAAATTTAAAAAAATATGCAATTAAATCTTATCACATGAAAGACATCGATGATTAATTGTTTCATATAGTCATCATATGAACAATGTCTGATGAATCTTGAAGAATCAGTTGAAATTTTTTGCAAATTTTCTATTTCAATTTTAAGGTTCAATTTATGAGATATATGACATTTTATAATGGAATTTTTAAGAGGCGTACGACCATGCGGCCTACTAAAAATTAATGGTCACCGTTGCCCATGGTCCTCCGCGACCTCAAAAGACCTTGTCGATCTTTCAGAAAGGAGTACGCTTTTGTCTTGAAAACTCCATTGTCGTAGTCCAATGGGAATACTACCGATGGTAGGTCATTCCAAAGCTCCATCGTACGTGGCAGAAAATTGAGCATGAAGCATACAGTGGATCGACGTCTGCCATTGATATGATGCTGATCGTATTTCCAGCGAACGATTCGATGACGGATATCAACGGAAGGAAAGAACTTTATCCATAATATATGCGATAAAGCATCCACAAAGATACTACATCTTTGCGCAGCGCCAAACAAATCGAGTTGGTCGGACACTACAGGTTTCGTCGACTATTCGAGATGCTCTACATCGGATACAGTGTAGAGGCACAAGTCGGTATTGGAGTGTCCCGATCCAGAGTTAACAACAGGATACTAGATGAGACTGGACCCGCATCTTATAAAGTAAGAGGCGGCGATCCGGCTTGAAGTACTGTCGAGGTCTATTGAGCATCCCAAGCGTATTTGAAGCTAGTTTTATTTTGCGCTCTAGATGGTCACGAAACTTCGACAACAAACTGAATTCGACGAGGTTAAATTTATCCCGTTCCAATTCCAGGGTTGATTTAAATACAAGTTAGCTTCAACACCCATTAACACGTTCCCGAGAAATATTAATGTGGCCGGGGTATGCTGCGGCTACAGTACTGTCATCCTCGTAGCAACGAATGTAACCGACTTTTAGTTCATCATCGGTATGCAAAAGGAACAAAGAAGAAGACAGTGCAAAGCCTCGAGGGACATCAACATTCACGGGTTTGAGATCTGAGAATATATCGTCGATTGCCACCTTGACGCTTCGTCTCGTGAGAACGTTGCCTATCCAACTTTACATTTTGTCGAGAAGCCCATGAGAAGGTAATTAATAGAGAAGCGTTTTGTGCCAGACCTTATCAAAAGCCTTCGCTATATCCAAACTAACAGCCAAAGTCTCTCTCTAGCTCTCAATTGCCCCACCTAAAAATGGGTCAATAAAGGTCAATCGCCTCGTCCTTGAGGCCACTTTGAGAAACTGTACTAGCGGTCATAATCAGCCAGTGTCACTCTAAGTAGCCAAAAAACTGGCGGTCAATAATGGAATCCATTATCTTAAAGAAACAAGGAGGCGATTGCGATGGGACAAATCGTCATTACATCTTAATTATTAAAAGTAGAACATTAGTTTTTTTTTTACTAGTTTAGTTATGCGTTTATATATTTAAGTGTCTATTTTGGAACCGATGACATATTTTTGAAGTCTAATAAAACACAATGAAATTCAAGTTTTTCAATATAATTGTTAAAAAATAATAATATTGGCCGATACGACGGTCACTGTTCGTGAAAATCGTTCGATTTTTTAAACGAGCCTCGTTATGAGAATTTCAGGAAGTGCCGAAAATAACACGATTCCCATGTTGTCTAAGTACGACAAAGGTAATGAGGCGACGATTGCATCACGTAAATGGCGCGGAATGATCCGAATCCGGGTGAATGTTGGTAAAGAGCGACGCGGGTCCGGCGGAGGTTACGGCGGTGAGGTTCCCATGCGCGCGGGGGGCGGAGGTGCGGCCGGCAGATCGCATCGCACGCGAGCCTTGCGCAACTCGCTACGGCGCAAGGTGCCGCCGGCCGCGCCGCCGCCGCCGCGCCGCATCCTCCGCGAAAGGTCATCGCAGATATGCTTAGCGATTTTAACTCTGCGCCTGCGCCTGCGCCTATTCATATGGCCGACTCCTAGAGAAGGCAGAAGTTTACGACTGATCAACGATAAGGATACTAACGCAAATGACACGTCGAGGCTACGTCGATGGGCGCACGAAATTACGTAAAACCTCTGTCATTTGTCAAAACCTACTCTCGTACACGGATCCGAGTTTACAGTCGGGTGCTATATCTGGAGTATTTTTAATAGCTTGGCTGAAATAATATTGTAAAATTTCACATGTGTGATTAGTTACTACCACAATCGAAAGAAATAATTGTTACCACGATAACTGTAACCCATAAGAGTGCATTATATTTTATTGTTAGTATGATTAAGTGGTAACACTAAATACAATTCAATGGAATACTTTAAGATACATTTACATTAACCAATCAAAACTGCACCAACCAACGCGAGATTGAAAAATATTGTTTTATTAAATTAGTTGCATCAAGTACTAAAACCATATATTTATATTTTTAAAACGAAGTATTTTTAAATTAAGTTGTAATCGTTTCATAAATAACGATTAAAAATTTTATTTATAAATTATTTCGATGCAGAGCCGATCATCAAATTTGGGACGCATCCTAATGTTTTGTTTGGGAATGCGCACGCGCGTTCCGCTGCCAGTTTGCCAGTCTAAGTACGTCGTGAGCTTTTCCTCGGTTCACTCCGCAAAGGATACCGTCTCTTTTTATTAGTATTGCAATTCACAACTTTGTAAAAACTGGGACACAGTTCGAGAGCACAATTTACAAATAAATAAACATGTTTCTATATTTGTTTTACAATTGCTTTCATTTTATATTCATTTTTCTAAATTTTCAAATATATCGTATGTTTCTCATTCTCGAAGTTTGTAAGGTCAAACGACATAAAATTATACGCGATCATAACTGTACATTACAAATATAACATTAAACTCGTGGGACGCGATTCTAATTCGCACTTGATGGATTTTTAATTTCATCCGTCCTCGTTTTTAATACGAACAATGACAAGTTGACGCATATGGAATCAAATTTTCATTAAGTTTAACTTTCAAGAGAATAATTCACAAAAATTATAATTTATAAGAGTAAAAAAATTTTAAGGTACGAGTTTCAGCATTTCAATCGCTATCATATCTTAGCTGTTATTTAGATGCAAAGATTATTTATCTGAATTGGAGATTCGTCTCGTTTCTTTAAGCATTTGGTGTTCTGGCATTTTTAGTAGCGCGCCATTCGGAGCACTCCTTTTACGGCGCCCATTAATGGAATTAACGAGGGCGGAAAGAAGCGACGTTATGTATTCGAACCTTGGGCGAGCGCGCGTTCTACGGCCGTCGCCGCTCCGGTTCGCGGAGAGCGGCGTGGGAAAAACACTCATGCAAATGCGGGGAATCGATTAACGGGGCCGATCGCCGCACGGCCGCGGGCGCGCGCGGCGCATCGAAAGTGCACGCTCTTGCGCAACGCGCGGCACTGCAGCGCCCGGTGCATCCGCGCCCGGCGCGCCGAGATGAGCGCTTACGTCAGTGACGCTATAATCTATATGATTCCGACAAAAGAAAAGATGACACGTTACGTCTCATGTGGTTCAATGTTACGTAACGTGAGGATAGTTCGGCCGCACATTAACGATAGAACGTTTCGCGATTTATTTAATTTTTTTCCCGTTACTCGGCCAGTATTCGCTTTGGCCGTTTAAAAACAAAAAAAACTTTGACAAAAGATGATTTTTTTTGCCCACAGATTGAAATGTCCCGAGTGTTTATCACTGAATACGTTCGGACGATATATCTATTCTAAAATTACGTACATTAAAAAAATATATTTTAAATCACTATCTCACTTAAAATATTAGATTTTCAAAATTTTTGCTTATCGCAGTATAAAGGTCACTTTATGCAAAACTACGGCTCACAACTTCACTTCGATATATCGTATTCCGTACAATCGGCACTCGTTCTGTTCCCGCGGTGTGACTTACCGAGAGCGGGCAGGAGCGCTAGCACCAACCACAAAGGAGCCATGTCGTCGCGAAGACAGTCGCGAGCGCACTGCGCCGGCCGCCTAGCGCGCCGCCCCACGCCGCCCCACGCCGCCCAGCACGCGGACCTTGTAAAAGCACTCGGAAAGATTCTCTCTACTTCGCGAACGAATTTCACTCGCTGGTCTTTTCTTGAAATAACAGCTTCTGGCATCGACAAACGCTTCTCACAGTTTTGCCAATCATTTGAATTTTCTAATATCAACTGTCAAGTTTAGGTATGTACGGACAGATACAATATAAAAAATAGAGCTACTTTTTATACGATTGACGAAATAACATTTTCAACAAATTCACTGGGAAAATTTAAAATAACGTATTTTATTTAAATATTTACAATTTACACAATTTTTTTAGGTTAAAGTTTACACCAAGCAAATTTATGCTGTACCAACAATCCTCACACGCAATCGTATGTTACAAAATCGCAACCTCTGTCCGTAGACAGTTTCAAAATGAGAATTTTTAGAAATTCCACATATTTATTTTGCCATGTGCCAGTTTTATTTTTTTTGTTTGTCTGAGAGTTTTAGTTTGCTAAAATTTCTTCCTATTGCAACATAAAAAAATGTTGCAGTGGCCATAATTCACACCAGGAAGGGGTCCTTTCTCATCACACGCTTTCTTCTCGCGTACTTTAATACGCATTATTTTAGGCATAGCATGGTAGTGCCAGTCGATCTGCAGGAGCACAGCGTACGAAGACATTCCAAAAATTTGTAACATTGACCATTGCTCGTCTCGCCACTACCTAACCACTGGTTTGACTTTGATGCAATTTAAAAAAACTCGATGTATGCAGCGCAAAAAGACATGATATTTGGTTTTCGATCCAAACGATGTACGTTATTCTGATCTACCTTCGTGATTTACAATCATAGTTAAGGTTGGTAAGTTATCTAAAAGCTTAGCTTTTGTCTGCAATTCTGGTCTAACTAATGGCTACTACGTCTGAACTTATCTTTAGTGCCTTCTCTCTGTGTCTATAATATGACGTATATATCTATCTATCTACGCATACTTTTTTCAGCACGATTGACTATCTCCTGTGATTTCATAAAATTGGAAAGTTAATTTCAGGCTGATTGTTTTTTTCAATTTCTAATATTCCATTTTATAATTTCGATTTTGGGATAAATTTTATAATGCTTAAATTTTATGACATAAATAATCTTCAAAAACATGATAACTTGCAGTAATGTATTATCATAAAATTTTACTCCGACTGACGTAATTTTATGTCGTCATCCTAACGTCTGAGTCAGACAAATAGATTTTTGTCTGACTCAGATGTTAGATATCGATACTTTAAAGTTAAGCTGGGATCCAATCGGTTCCTCTGGATATATCTTGTGTACACGCAATCCCAGAGGGATCCTGAATGTTAACAAAATAAAGGCTAATTGAGAGTAAAACTTTTTGGATTATCGTAATTATCTTGAGATTGATTCAACCCTCGTCGTAGCTTAAACTGATTCCTAAAGGATGTTTCTATCTTAATGTGAGCTACGGGTTGTCACGCACTGACTTGTAGATCAACAAGTCAGTGCGTGCACACCCATTTGAATGTGGCTAGCAAAATCGACCATAACGTACATGCAGATAGATCGGTTTATAAAGTCGGTTAAATTCGCCTGATTCAAAAATTATGAATTTTGCTAAATATAAGTATCACGCACAGAGTTATATCAGAATACAAATATATTTCGCATCGTAATAAAATTAATGGCGGTGATTGCAAATCACATTTTTAATGAAAACAAGTTATGTTCGCAATTTACCGACCAAGATAACTACATGTGCAACGTAATGTTTAAAATAAAACGCTCCTTATAAAGGTAACAACATACAATAGTAATTCGAAATGAAGTATCGTAATTTAAACATAAAACTCCATTTCCTGTGTACGACCACGAACGTTTCGCGTTTTGTTTCATCACAAACCGGCCACTGCCGGCTGTGAATAGGACGTGCGTTTGGTCAAAGTAATCATAAGTAATCAAGATAAGAATTGTGTAAGCCTCACGATGCGCTCGCTAATGAGCCATCTCACGAATACCTGTTCCTTATTAAGCTGGAACTTGCGAGGAGTAGGCGAAGCCTCCAAGTATATAGCATTCCGTATGAAGTACGTGATTTGTTTATTTTAGTAGACAATAAATTGTACATGTTGTGTTCTGAATATTTGATATGTTTGCTTCTTTGTCTATGTGGATAATTAGGATCTGCTAAATATTGAAAATTGTCTGACTAAAGACTTCGAACTTGTTAGTATTTGCAAACTCCTATTCAAAAAACAGTTAAGTAGTATATTATTAAATGCCTATATATTTTCCATGCTTATTTCAACACATATAGATCAAGTTGAAACGTCTGTCCGTGTTTTTTAAATATATTTCTCATGTTGTTTAATATCAAAATATTTATTCATCTTCAAATGCCTTTTAATGCTAAAGTTTTATTGTGACTCAAACATATTTTTAATTATGATTAGTATCACTGTGATTCGCTAAGGTATATGTGATTAGAAAAATAAATGCCTAAAGAGTTTTATATGGTATAAAAATTTGATTGAAAACAGTTCTGACTGATATTTTGATAGCGAAATTGAATGCGAAATCAAAATCGATACGAAGAACAGAATTGAAGACGGTATCGCGATGGAAACGACCAACAAATTGGGAACGGAGCCGTTGGACTGAGGTTTGATATGAGAATTTGGTTGGATTTGAGTTGGGAAAAATAGTGATTTTACAGAGTAGAAGCAAAATCTAAGACGAAATAACGAAATCAAAGTCACGATCGGAATTCAAATTATGACTCGAATTGGAATTTTAACTACAATCGAATTCGAGTATAAAACGGGATCGATATGAAAGACGCCTTATACTAGATTTTGCCTGTAGGTTTGTCCATAGCCTTTTTCAAATTTTAATAAATTTACACACTCATACGCAAACCTAAGCAGTATTTATACGCTCGTGTTTAAGTAAACCTGTATACTTAGAGCCTCTTCCATTATCTCCTTTTAAAGAAAATTTAATCAAAAAGGCACTTTTAAAATTAATTTTGCGTCCAACATGCTCCTTTTAACGGTTTTCAGCTTTAAAAGGCGTTAAAAGGAGGACGTGGAACGCTAAAGGTTTAAAATAAAAAAGACCTTTTGTCAAATGTCAGCCAAAAAAAATATGGTGGAGGAGGCTCTAAATCACTTGAACATATAAATGGCGTAACGTCGCTGAATCAATTTTAATTACCGTTATTTTCTTTTAGAGAAGTTAAAAATCTTAACAATTTTTTTTTCGCATAAATCATATAATATATTGTGTTCACTTACAAAATTCAATCTCGATTTTCTTACACATTTGATAGGTAAGTTAGATTCTTTTCAGTGTAATGTTAATAATCGATATGGCCATATCTCCCGTATTCAATTTCCACGTTCTCATGCCAGCAGCGGTGGTAAGTCTAGGAGTTCCGCGTTCGGCCGCCTTGCGAAACGTTCTGCGGAATATAGTTGCGCAGCTCGGGAACGCCTTGCTTAATCCTGAATAATTTCTAAGGCCGTATTCAAACCGGTCAGCAGTCGTTCATTTACCTGTCGAAACAGCTTATAGATGCTAGTTAGCTTTTGGATACCAATATATCTTTAGCGCCGGACACGTCGCTCTAAAGTCTTCAAAAATCAGTAGTAAGCTTTTGTGTCCGAAAGAGTGTGTCCGTCATAAAAGCTGTCACATTCACGGCGCTGGTCAGTCGTGATTGTTTTGATGAATTTTGGACATTTCGAGGCCTCGTTAATAAAATTTTAATTTTACATCAAATTGTAATGAAATGAATTCACATTGTATTATTACGCACATACTAAAGATTTTACAAAATTGACGTTTGAAAAGTAAGATCAAGATAGCATAAAAATAATATGGTTGAATGGATAGTTTTGATGAGGCTTTTGTTGATATTCGAAACGATTTACGATTTTTTAAAACAGACTTAATGAAAACTGAGTGAGCCTGGATCCCGCAGGGTAATCGCCTTTTGACTAATTAATTCTCTAAGTGCGATTGATGTTAATTTTACGACATAATAAAATTAATACCTATCATTATCTACATTGCTATCTATTTATGTTATCGAGCTGGTGTAAAAGAGCAAGGACGATAAATTTGCTGTTAACATATCTCATATTTCGTGTCCTATTATTATGTTGATACAAATAATTCGACCATTTCGTTATAGTCGATAGCATACTTTTTTGATAAATTTTTAGAAATTTGATGTTATCCTACCCTCGTATTACCTATATTCATTTCATTCATTCATTCATTCATCGAAACCCATTTTCATTTAATGATTGAATTGATTGATAAACACTATATATTCTGTATAGATAGAGATAGACAGTAATATTTTATTTATTTCTCGGGAAATAATTTCCAAGCCGATTGTCCCACGACAGTCCGTGATCGTGGTTCAGTGTGACTTCCCCTAAATCAATTATTACGCCTCTCACGAATGCAGTCAGCCAGTTACAGTTTTCTAATCAATGAACGCGAGGAGCGTATACCGAAGGCTGTTCTGAGAGATCTGACAAAGGCTGTGTTTTGACTCTGATTTTCTGTGTCTATTCAATGCACATTTCACTTTCGAACTTCGAGCGCCGGTATTGTCGCGGCTCCGGAGCCATCAATCAGCCGGGTCCTGTTGTTTGCCGAGAATCGAGTGTACGGCCCCTGACGCTGATGGATAGTCCGAGTCTGTTTGGACACGCTGCGACAATGCCGGCGGCGGGGTTTAGAAGAAATTCTCCGATGATCCGTCTCATTTACGTGTCATATTAACTATTGTTCTGTCGTGCATAATATCGTCCTTATGCATTCGACGCAATGACTGGTAAATGTTACAAGTCTAGAATTATCGTTTGCGATTTATAATCCTAATGCACATCGTTACGATTGCCATCGAAGACTAACTATAATGCAAAACGTAATATTACGTAATATATATTTGGGGACACGATGAAGCAGAGTGGTGGAGAAGCTCAAGAACCATAATTGGGAAAGTCTCTAAGTGTTAATTATTACCAAAAATTGTAACGGTTTTTATATATATGTACATGCTAGGGTTAGAATTCCAGTTGCTGTTGTCTCAATTGTTTGTCTCCTCACTTTTCCACAATCTTTTTTTATCACGTTATTTTTATTTCAGAAGCCTGACAACGTCCATCGTCGCGACCGACAAACTAATGTTCTTCTTCTCAATTAAACTTCAACAAAAACTCATAAGTCAATTTTCCCTTGGTTAGGATTCGAGAGATCACACAGAAGGTATATTTTAAATGCTTTGCCACTCGACCGCCGCCGTTGTCTCAAGTCCTCGTAGAAATGATAAATTCACCCTAAATTTCTGGCACATTGTTCGATTCAAAGACGAATAGAGTGTTTGTCGCTATGGGGCGTTTAATATTTAAAATCAATACTGGAATTTAAAGCAACTCAATAAAAGGTCAGGAATTGAACAGATGACCGTCCTGACCTAATCTATTGGAATCAATCATCAGTACCAGCATGTTTTGGAACGCACGTTTATAAGCAGTCAGTAACTTAGCGCGCAGTCATTTACTTAATATCCAGAGCTCTCGTATCGACTCACTATGACTATTTTCATTTACCGGTTAGACGGAAAGAGATATATAAGGCCAAAGTCATATTTTAGTACTAGCATATAAAACCATATGTACAATAATTATACAGAATAAAAAACCTTTTTTATGTACTTTACTAGAAAGAAGTTGCAAATAAGAAGTTAAAAATAATTATAGCTTACAAATTCACTTTTATTTCATACAGTTTTAACATCGTTTTCACTTTTATCGTATATCAGGAAATATAAAATGTTCAGTATCGGAATAAACTCCTTGCCCGTAATTTTGAAGGAAAAACTATTTTCCGAACGAGTGGCAGGTTCAAAAAATATTATGACGTATTTGAAATGCTATTTTATAACCTATGAAATAAAAATATGTCGAATTTGAAGATATACTGACATGCAATATGTATGTAAATCATATTCCACATGGTCACTGATCGCCGCCATCTCGCCGTATATGCGCAAGCGCACCTATTTTCATAGTCGCTCATTCCGTGTGTCAATTCTTTTCAAAAGGTGTTAACCGAGTGCGTGTCGTGCGAGCGCCCCTTTCGAGCGTCGATAATCCCGCGGCGCTGCGGGCGTGAGGCAACGCGCGACCGGCGGCGCCCGCGACCGCCGCGGCCTCTTGCGACACCGTCATCGAGGCATCTTCATCGCCGCGACAGACGTCGATATATTTCGAATGATACCGCGATTTTGATAACGCGGCATGTGTTGTGATGTGTCAGGTTTCTCGTTACTCCGCCGAAGAAGCACACCCCCCTACGATCTCTCGGTTTTAGACCGACGCTCGCACCACGGAACGTGTGGGAGGTTGTTAGCGACCGCCGTCGTCGATGTGATGACAACATCGACGTTCCTTCCGAAGCACGGAGCGAGTGGCTTAGTGAAACTCATTGATTAATCCGCCCGTGGTCGAGATCGAACCCGATAAATAAGTAAATCAATGTAATATAATAACTATACACTATTTTCAAAGTGTACAGTCGATATTTTTATAGAAAGTATGAAAGCATTTTAAAAGAGGAAATCCCAAAAGGTTTTAGTTTATACGTAACTAGCTGTACCCCGCGGTTTCACCCGCGTGGTGAAGGAAAATTGTGATAACGACGATAGAAAGCATTTTATTTTTTTGTCACTTTTCAATGTTTTTTTATTATTTTGCTATTCTGGACGGAGACAAATCTAACAAATTAAAAATGAAAATCGGTCCGGCTATTCTCCAATTATAAGTGTTCGAACAATTATATTGTGTAATGTATGTAAATGGGAACTAAGTATTTTTTATGACGATCTCACTAATATGTATTATAGGTATTATAAACGCTATTGTTTGTAAGGATAGATAGGTACGGAAGTATATGATGATTTAAGGTAATGCAAAAGTTATAGATGGCTACTGCAATATACTCCTACAAATTATGTTAAACGATTTATTTTCGTCTGTATAAACATACAGATTTTGCGATTTAGAAGCGCGTGAGCAAGCCACGTAGAGCTGGCCGTGGGTAAAACATTGCGTGTTCAAATGTATGCCTGCTACCTTTATGGTCTGACCCTGCCGCACCATAATATCGCGCACTCGCTTGTCTATCGTCAAAACTATTCAAATATTTGTCCAAATGATGTAGTGTGAAAGACAAAGTTTATCTACTTTAAACACCAGATGCGATAATAGTATTTATTTTGATATAAGGATCAATACCAAATGTGCGTTAGAAATAAATTATCAATTATTATTATTGTATTTATGGTTCACTATTTTGGCGATAATGGCTTACACATAAAAGATAGATATATGCTGTCGCGGGCTTTTTTGTAGGATTATTTAAAATAAACATTTCCGTTGTACATTATATACGTGTAATTCCAACGGTTTTGCGGCGCACGCCAGAATAGCTCGCAAATGACAGATTTTTTTCCTACTTACTTGACACTTATCGTTATATTTTGGATAATTGACACTATATCTTTATAAATTATAGCCTATGTGTTATTCTGATGTGTAAGCTATATATTATTGTACGGTGTCATCGAAATCCATTCGGTAGTTTTTGCGTGAAAGAGCAACAAACATCCATTCATACAAACTTTCGGGTTTATAATATTAGTATACACTAACCAGACTTAAATTTAAAACTTCTGGTCCGAAGTCAGCATTCTTAACCATTGATCTGCCAGCGCGCAACTCAATGAGCAATTTGAAGTCCGTGATAGTTCGTTATTCTCTATTCATTCTTATTGTAATATTCCTTTAAAAACGCCACTGCTTTCTACTAGCACTAGATCTATCATAAACAATAGCGACAGTTCCGTAAGCGTTGACAATGTATTGTACATTGCATTCCATGTGTAATTATTTCATATCAGCAAATTAAGTAAACTAAGAATAGACCAGCTGAATATTATTTGCTTTTACTTATATCTTGACATGTATATAATTTACATTACTAGATGTTGACTAATACGTTTTACTTAAAAGTGAAGAATACCACTAAAATTCAAAGTATAAAGCCCTTTTTGAGGGTCATTGTATGCGATATTATATAATGTTTTACTAAAATAGCGTGGCAGGTTGCATTATTCTATTTCATAAAAGTCGGTTAAGTCTGAGAGTAGCAAAGTATTGAAGGATTTAACAGACACAAAAATTAATATTATATTTAACTTAATTAATTAATTTAAAACTAGTGTCACTAGGCCACATCCTCGCATCGAAAAAAATAAACTCGTCAAAATTAAATCACGACAAAGTTAATAAGCCCATGAATTATTAAAACTAAAACATTAATAACCACCTCTTGAAAAAATTAGTTTCAGTATATTCGATAATACAATGCCTTCAATAAAAACCTTTTGACGAACTAGAATGTCTGCATCACTTTGATGGAGCTTATATTGGGTATGAAATTCACAGAGGGCTCGTCTAGGGTTGCAAGTCGTCACTATGGCCGTTCAATGTATACGCCAATACATATGTAAAGAATTTTAAAATATGTGTGTGAGTAACTTTAAGAATGAACATGAATGTGGACAAAGAATGAGACAACTACTTGTAAAATTATTCACCGTAAGCCAACGACCTATTCTTTTTTGCATTGTCCCCAGCAAGAAAAGAGGTGCCGAAGTCAACAAATTAACTTAGACCGATTACTTTAATGGTGAAAAAAAACCATGAACAGTTAAAAAATCAAACATCAAAACGATCAGATATAGAAGCTTGTACTTGCTGACTTATGCGTCCGAATCGCAAAGGCTTATCCGGAGATGGCCCTAAACATTTAATCGATACAATAAATCGGCCGACGCATTCCATGCGCCCGCGCCGCTCATTAGCCGACTATCGGTGACTTATGTAACCGAGACCTTTCAACTCCACAGAGCCGCCGCGTCCCGGCCCGAGCTATTATGTCCCCATTCTATCAACGGATAGGTGTGTCCGTTGTATGCGATGTAAATTAATGGATACTGTAATTATAGACAGAGTCTGGAGTGGTTCGAAAGCGATGTCAGCATTTTTTTTTCAATTTATATAACGACCGAACTCTGTCTTTCGAATTGCGATTTTATTAATAACGAACCGGTTTAAAAGTTAATGATATTTTTAGTGTTGAAAGAATAAAGATTATACGCTCATTGAGTAACTAACAGCTCTCATGGTTTCGTCCGTATCGTGGACGGCACACGATTTCTGCTATACGGTATTGTTTTTATTTATTGCTCTTAGATTGTTTCTTTTTAATATTATTTATGACTACTAATATTCACCTCTCACACGTTGTCTTGTATTTTTGTATTTTTGAATTGAATTTCTCACTTTGAAATGTATTTATTCCAACTATGGTTCGTTTTATGCCTTTGTTTCCGATTCTGGCCGACTTTTTGGGTTTGATGATTTATATTGTCGATGTTGGAAACGTTTATTTACAAAGAAAAAGGGAAAAAATAAAACTCAATATATCATATAATAATTGGCATTTATTTTATCTATTTAAATATCAGAACACACTTCAATTCAACAACCTAACAATTTTTTTCTCTCGGAAAATATCTTAGAAATAATGTGTGTGCTTTGTCGAAATGGGCGCTGTGCTTCCGTGTTTTGAAATGAAAAGGTACCTTTAACCGATGTAGGTAGCGTGATGCAATGTTATATAACACATATATTATTAATAATTCAACGTTACACTGTTATAACGTGACATGTATGTTATTTAATGCCCTTATACAGAAATGCTCGTCAAAGACCGTTCAATACCTTTGCAGGCTTATGCAGATAGATTTATATTTCAAGAGCTCCTATTTTGAGTCAATATTCGCTTCGAATTTCGCATATTTATTTCTCCTTAGAAATTTCTTCCCATAATTTCGGTAAGCATTTCACACGTGTATTTCAATTAATTTTCTTGTATGTGAGTGCTTTAGCGAACCTGTTTCTTTCACTGTAATTATAAATTATTCGGGCGCGTTGAGAATACATACAGTCAACAATCATCAACAACAGGAATTTATCGTGCAAGTCAGCAAACAAACTACGACAGTAGGAAGTTAATCGTTAACGGCTACTTTCTCGTAACCATAGGAATTTAATTTTCCTTTTATATTTACGTCATAAATATTGTGATAAATATTTCATTAATTTTAACATGCATTTTGTCTGTTTTAAAATATAATTCAGTATTTTCAAGCACACTTAATACACCGATACTGCGTGCATTACAAGATACACGTATCACTTGAATACACGATTATGGTAAATTGTATTGTATTAGTAATAATACGATAGACATTTTTATAAGAAATTCTACCATCCCTTTGTTGTAAACTTGCTTTTTCGTAAATTTTAACTCGTAATGATCATGGCTAATCGCGGATTTCTGGCGACTGGTTTCCCGAACACGTGGACAATTCCGAGACCGACGGCTTAGCGAAATGCGTGAGGCGAGCGGTTTATGTGATCGAAGAAAAAACACGTCAATCAATTCGCCCACAGTTATAATTCGAACCCGATATTTTTTAGTTATTCGGCATCGTGACGACCGCTCGGCCCCTTTAAACACCTCGCAATCCGATGCAATGTAATTTTTAACAAATATTACACACGCGGTGTGTCACACTCGTAAATCATAAATATTACATAATTGATAGGTATACTAATAACGTTCGATAACAATGACTAGAAAAAGATTTTAGAGGCATCAAATGAAAAAGATAAACTCGTATATGTTTTGTTGGGCCGTAAATCAATGATCGGCGAGCGGTCCGCATCAGAGGCGGTTTGCTAATACGTGACGACGCAACGCCATCTGCATTTTATCACTACGAGTTTTGTTTGACATAATTTTTTGGATGAATCTTACGGCAACCGACCCAGATATCACTGTTACAAATGTAAATATTAAATGCTAACCGGCTTCTTAGTTCAAGAGTGGACCTGTTTTTTTAACTATTTCGTGTGTGAGACATTTCATTGGAGTTGAGTTGAAGCAGGTGAAATATGAGATATAACTGGTAATTTTCAAACTTATACATTCATTACTAACAATGAAACTGAATTACTCTATGAATAAAACAGTCAAAGATACTTGTGTGTTTCCTAAATTCTATAAATATACCTTCTAAATGGTTTTAACCGATTTCAAGAAAGATGTTGAATTACAACAAATAAATTATAGACGAAAATATTGTCACTAATATTTAATGCACTCTTTTCCTTGATTAAATTCATAACAATAATCAAAATTACAACTATTTCCACATAGTAAAAATATTTTACAATGAATCCTACACATTATACACTTTTACCATAGTGCTCTGAGTTAATTGTGTATTATGTGACTTGGTTACTGTTACATTGGACTTTTATATGGTGTTGAAATTACATTGTTTATGTTATTGCGTATTTGTAAAGAGAGATATATTCATATAATGTGTGAATTTTTTGCGATAACTTGCTTTATTAACATTTGAATGATTTTTATGGACTGAATAACATTTGCTAGGATGATAGTATTTAATGTGAATATTGACATGATTTTCATTTTCTTTTCCTTTTGACGTGACAACGTCTTATAAATTGGTTTGCCGGGTGACACTTCAAGAAACTGCGTTACGCTCCGCTCACGTTATGCGCTCACAATGAGAGCGAGTGAGAGGCACGCGTCCCTTCCACTCGGGCATGGTTAGCCCGCCTAAGAGCGAGAGAGACAGACATAAAAAGTGAAAGGCACGCGTCCCTTCCACTCAGATAGGAACAAGTTAAGTTGTAATAAACGCTGTTTCATTGTACGCAAATGTATTGCAAGTTATTGTATGTATATTTGTATATAAATACGTATGTATGTGTAAAGGTAAAAATAAAATTTTGTTAATATGAAATTCAGTGCGAGATTCTTTGTATAAATTAATGTTTTAAATATAATTCTTTGTATAAATAAATGTTTTAAATTGTTACTATTATTTCATCCTTCTTCCTACTATACGAATGAATATTCACATTAAAATGATTTTACCACTCAAAGTCGTTGTCACGTAAAACTTTCGCCCGTATACCGACTTTACAGGCAACCATTTTTTTTATTTATATGTTCTGTTATTTTGTTGTAATTATGTTTGTGGGTTTCCTGACGAAGTTGAAAAATTTCAATATAACGTTGAAGCATTTGAAAACGTAACACCTGTCGTATTTAAGCTATCTAATTTTCCAATATTTTTAAGTTGTATTAGTATAAGTACAATTTATTAATAAGTGTTTGATAGTTTCATTGTTCACCTGCCGATATAAACATCAAAACTTCGTTACAATACAATTGGTTAACATACATAAATCCCACTAATAATGAAAATGTACTAAACGCGCTCAATCTTAATGAATACATTATTAACAATAGAAGGGTTTCTCGTCGATCGTCTTTAGGTTTCATCGTGAGATCAAGGATACAATATATAGTACTATCATTATCAGAATCACATAATCAATTGAATTTGAATTCAACATAATCACTTTGAATCAGTTCAAAGTGGACGACGCGGACTTATTTTAGATACACACAAGTCAAGCTTAAAAGACTGTTAAAGGTATAATTACATGGACTTGAAATTTAACGAAAAGGCATTGGAACCCTGTACTTTTATATCTGAAGGTCTACTTATACACAGATAGCATTTTCCCATTTCATTTACTTTTTACTAAAAGCCACACAAAGTCAATGTGTCATATTTACGCAGACGTGCGCGTTGAAGTCTTTTGTATCAGAAAAGTATGAAAATCTGACATTTATTATGCATAGGATTCGACGTTCAGTCTTATTATTGTCTATTATTATATATAATTACAACATTTGCGATTGAAAATTAAGTTCAAGAGGAATAAAGATTACTTGTGTATATTAACTGTTCGTGTTATTTGCACGCACATGACAAAATATTTCGTTATACCGTGACGGAGAAGTTATGTCACTATTTTTCTTGAACTGTTTGTTTAATTCGATGTTAAAACTGTTTACTTACTTGTGAGAATGTCTTTCTTGTCTATCTTCATAAAAAATAATCTGTGGTTGTGTTGTCGTAAATTATTTATTTAACATGTTTAGTTTATATAGATATATAATTCAAGATCGTGTGCCTTAAATTAGTAAAAATTAGTTAAGTTCGGTTGCTATAAAAGATTCTGGTTAAGTTAATAGTACACGTGTGTACACACGTACCTGTAACAGTGCATTCGAAAAGAACCATCAAATTCGTATTTCTTTACTGCAACTTTTCTTATGTACATTTATACCTCCAATTGCAAATATTTGTCAAAATTTATGAGATGCTTTTTTATATCATCCTGTTTCCAATCTTTTAGTTCACTATTACGAAGTCGAGTGTTTCAATTTATTTATTAATTTTTAGATTTGTTATAACAATATACCAAAATTGCTTTCCCGTCATTAGTGGTGTCAACTTCATGTCTCGTTGCAGTATTGGTAATAAATTTCTTTTATTAATATATTGCCTTTTAGGACAACCCTTTTTTAATATGTTTTGTAATTTTGGCTTGTCTTGCCTTGCAATAATTTACAACATTTATTATTTTTTCATAAAATTGGGTATCGAACATGTAAACATTGTAAGATGCATTCTAAATTTAGTTTCAATTAAATTTCATAATCGAACTTGTTTGTCTTTTTTCAGTAATCGTGGTTTTTCTAATTTTTTTCTTGTCGACTTTTCTTCTTAATTAAATAAGAATAATTCAATTAATAGTTTTATTTTATAATTTGTAGTATCAAATTCCATTAAAACATATAAGTTGTGTATATTTTGGTAATTATCCTTTAAAACGTTAAATTTTGGTTGGTTTGAATGAAAAAAAAATCCATATACGTATTACGGCACCTAAAATTAATTATCCGTTTTGATTTTTTTATTCACCTATCCTAGAACACTTAGACTATCAAGACACATCTAATGATACCTCAATTGTAGGTATCCTCCCAACGATTTGGATGATACGAGGTAATAAAGAATATTACATACACACGTACGAGATAAGCATAACCCTTTCCTTGCAGTCGGGTAATAAAATAAAAATTCAAAGGCCGCGCCGCTGTCAAGCCACAAAAGTTTTTCACGGAAGCGGACGCTCGCCGTGAACAAAGCGTCGCTAGACAGGCGGATCGCGTCGCTATCATATTTTTTTACACGCCCATTCAATTCTGGCATTACATAAGGGAACCGCCCGCCGTTGCGGCCAATTTATATTTTATTTTAATTGCTCTTTTCATCTCTATTTCAATTTCTGATTGATAAATTTAAATTAGAAGTGTCGTCAAATTTCGAGATGAAGTAAATTGATTTAAATGAAGTCTTATCGATTCTTAATAGGGGGTTAATTTTAAGTGGTCCCTGGCACTTGTGGCGTCTAAAACTTTTAAGTGGTCTTTTTATGAAGGTGTATCAAATAAAGTGTTATTTAAAATGATTCAATATATGTGTACTCACGTACACGTATACTGAGACTATAAAACCAAAAACGATGCTTGACTCTTTTAAGAGTTTTTACGATTTAATCTAGATCGGAAGTGATTAGAATGCACATCTAAATATGAGCATGGGATAACTTTTGTATCTTCAAAAGAATATTACATAAGGTCATCTAGATACAAAGTGTATTATATGTATAAATTAATATTGAAAGACTTAGGTGACCTAACAGAGAAAATAGAAACGTAGTCTCAAAATTAACATCTCTTTTGCGATTCATGATTGGAAATTAAGACGTAATTGGAAAAGTAATTCTAAACGGCGCATCCAACATTATAATAATTAAGGTAATAATGATCTTTTTGATCGATATTGATCTATATTCTACATATTGTCCGAAATATTTTTACGGACTTCGAGCCAACTGTACAAGGGTTGACTCATTCCAGTATCATGATTAAGTTATAGAACATACATTAAAATGCAGCATGCAACCTACCACTGTATATTTAATCTATTTCACTACGGCTCTCCATCCAATGAATCGAATATTAATTCAAAAGAAATGACAGATATCGAACACCTAAGCAAGTGTTAGTATTACGTGAACCTTAATTCGCCAATAATTAGTATTCAATTTCTACCTACGTTTCATACTAAATCAGCATATCCTCAAAAAAAATCAGTCACATTTACCAAAGTGCCAGATGCACTAGCGTCAAATGCATTTTCAGTCAACCGTGTGGTGTGCACAATTTCCTGTCTCTGCAAAATGCATATTACTGCATGTTGCAGGGAAGCATGTAATTATGAATTTCCGCAAAGTAACACGCCATATAATAGAATTATTATTTTATATTTAAAAAAGCCGATTTAGCAAATGTTTTAATAATAAAACATTTCGGAACAATAAATGTATCAGGTAATGGTCGAGGTGTGAACTACACCGAACTCCAGTGTGGAGCCCTTTATAAAGTAAATTCTACATGTCTTTTGAAAATTTTTGCAATCCAACACATGAAATAATATAAATACGATTATGCTTACAAAAATAACTTTCATTTCGTTTATTTCTTCTGAATCGTTCAATTACATGTTTTTTGCTTAGAAATTGCTTAATTTTCGCATTGTAGTGGAGGTAAAATGCAATTGATATAACTATGACATGATTTAATTTTTTTCCGATTACTGAAAAACTGATTCAAAACTATTTACCTATATGAAAATCATCAAAAGTGTGAAAATAAATAAAACGTAATTAAAGGAATCTTTGACAATATCTCTGTCAGTAAATAGACTTTGCTTATTAGATATAGTATTAATTAAAAAATAAAATACACTGTTTTGTAACGAAGAAATAAATAAAATTTTTAAGAGAGTTTTAGATTTATTCGAAATTTAATAAAAAACATATTTTCAATACATATTTAACTCCTTTTTCATAATAACATAGCACAAAATAACCTAGCACAAAAGTTCGGATCAAGTTATTTTTATGACCAGAGAATTATTAATCACATGCTCGTGTGTAAGACTACTTTGAGTTAGATCAGCCTTAAACAATGCATCAACTCAACTTCATTACGGTTCAAATGACAATCTAAATCTTACAACAATATTTAACCTAACAACTTTTTTTTTATAGTAACGATCATATTTTTTCAAGTGCCTCTATTTACACAATTCAATAAAAAGTGGACAATGTTTTGGTTCAGAAGATTCTCAAAATAAAAACGCGTATCTTAAAAAAATTAATTCTCAAAGGTTACCGTACGATTTTACTTATTTTATGGACGACAAAGTTGGTTTTGTAAAATACACCGAAGCCACATTAAGAATTCAAAAAGAGCGGCGCTTAGTGACCTCAGTAATAAATCATTGGACCGATTGTCAAATAGATAACGAATGCGTATTTATTTTTTAATATATTGCGTAATAAATAAAAGATAAACGTTTATTTGGCCTAAGCTTTGGGTGTATTTTTAAAAATCTGATAGTATTTTTAATCCGTGCGACAGCGCAAATCATCTCGAAACCTTTCACTGTTTATTGCTTTGATATGGTTTAATGGATAAAAACAAAAAATGTATCTGATAGTCTTTACAAAATCTATATATAAAAAAACCTATTATTCTTTAATTATATGATTTTTTATCGTGGTTTATAATTTGGTTTTTTTGGCAAGTCATGGAATATGAGTGTTTTAACTTAGTTTTTTATATCAATCCTAAAGGTCCTATATTCTTTCGTTCACACTTTTATACTCTTATATTTACTTCATTTGTTCAATATTTCATGCAATATTTAAGTTATGGTTCATGTCTTTATTTTGTATTTCTTTTTTTCTCTTTTGTCTCTTATTACCTAAATTTATTTTACAAGTTTTATCTTACATACACCTTTATTTATATTTTGCTTTTAACTATTTTCAATATGTTATTACGCAATACAAAATTATTTTAATTATTAATATCCCTCACATTCGTAAAATGTATTAATATTCAATATAATTCCGATATTAATTATAAAGTTAACACAATTTTTATTGTATTACTACAACTTTTCTAATTATAATCGGAATTTCCATAGAATTTTTGTTATGATAATTATACATTGCTTTAAGGATTTTTTAATGAACTTTTTAGGAATTAAATTTTGAGAAATTACAATTTTAATACATTTTACCATGCTTTAGCAGAACGGAAGCAAAATATTACAATTTATATGATTTGACACTATTCCCGGCAAACATTAACCTTCAAACCCGACGCCGATGCCTACATCGGCTTACGTAAAATTGTTTCCGAAACATTAGACAGACCTCTAGAATATCCACTATACCTTGAAACTTATTTGGGACGCACGACAAGCACACCGATGTCTCAATTTAAAACTATATAAGTGGTATGCGAACCCGTTATGCACTGTTAGAGTTTGCGCAAGTGGGAGCGTCTTATCGATACGTGAGAGAATCGTGTAGCCAGTTACGCCTCGTCCACTCCTGGAAAAATTATTTGCCTATCTTACTGGTACTTCCTTCGACATATTTCTCCTGTTACTTCTCCAGGCCCACATCTTATCACCTTGTTAGCATACGACAGCAGAAAGCGTTCGTAATCGTCCGCCGTCTAGTTAAGAAGAGCGGTTTTATTGGCGAGCTCTACCGTGTGTCACTGCCCGTCTCTGCATAGACTCGCACTCAAAATACGCGCACCTACCTATTTTCTGTTATGGATATCGCGTCTGGTTGTATAAATCATTTTTCGGCTCGGTCAAAGTAGAAGCGATCTGAAAACAAAGCGGGCAGACCGAACGTAAATAACGCGAATAATTTGGATAAATAAGTCAATGTGCGCGTTGATGTCTTTTATATGTTGCAAAATGTATGGCGCTCGTGGTTGTTTTATCATTAATTTCTAGGGTCTTACATTTTTTCATTTTCATACATCTGTTGTATGTCTGTAATATAACAGCCAAGAGAGATATTTAAGAACCAAAAAGTTCCAATTCTGCGGACGAATAGATTAATAGGTTTTTAAATTAAAGCAAATTATATCACTTGCTTTGTACTTCAGAGAAGACGTTAAGCTCTCGGTTCCAAACTTTGCCACCGAACTGACGATGATAGCTGTTACCAGCCTGAAAACCTGATATGACAACAATTGGCACGATAAATAATTTTAAATATGTAGAATATGCGCTACGTAAAATGCGCAGTGAAAATATTAAACATATCGAATCACTGAACATTCAAGCGTAACTAAGAGTTGGACTGGAGTTTACAAATTAAAAGATACAAAATCAATTATGGGTGTTAGTTGTATTTAACGACGCGCTGCCCGTCGTCGGGGGCCTCGGGCTGACCTTTGGTGCGGAGGATGAGCACATTCCGATCCGGATGAGGTCGGCCAAGACGTATTTATGTGTTTCATCATTGTTACATAGCTCGATGTTAGCAATTCACCATAAACCACGAGATGTGAGGATATTGAGATAAGATACAATGTACTAATTAATCTAAATTTTCTAAAAGATTTTTGATTATATTTTTTATCAGGAATAGATATATTATGACTATATTATTTATTGTAATGGGATTGAATTTTTACAACATCTTCGTTGGAGACGTTGTCGAATAAAGTGTTATATTGTGGGTTGCAAAAAAAGAGTAAACGAAAGTTGTTATGTCATGTCATTTATGACATAGAATTCATTTACTTAAACTATTAAATATACATAATTATACAATCGTAGTAGAAGTCGACTTTATATACTATAGGTACATTAGTTGAATTACGACGACTATTAGCACAATGAAAATACGGATGAGTGCAGCGAATTGTTACAAAGCATTTTTAAGTATTCTACAAAGTTTTGAGTAAAACTGAACGTTAGCTAACAAATGTTCATTGTCCGTTGACTATGAACAACAACTACTTCTCTATACTAATAATTGCATAATTACAGTGTATATTATAATTTAGTGGTTCGCCTTATTGCACGATAAAACCATAAATCATGTGCTCGAATAATATTAATGGTAACATCCGGCGACGCGTCTCGTCCGAGCCGGGGCCAAGGCCCGCCCCGCGCTCGCCCATTGTTAAGACGAAGGATGCGCGAGCGGCGCGCTCGTTTGAACATTAACTATTGTCTGTTTTTAATCGATGCCATTTAAAATTACTGTTAGTCTCTCGTTTACCGTAATTTGTAACGTTTAGAGTTTTTCGTCATAAACAATTATATATGCTACTGATGGAGATATTTTTCAAAAGCTCTGTCAGTTCTTGTCAATACGCAAACTGGCGAAAGAATCTAAATAGCTATTGTTATGTTGCATACATTTGGATAATGGAAAATTACTGTTGACGTAGGAAAATACAATAATTATAACATTGATGGTGCTTATAAAAAATATAATAAGTGTTATTGTGGTGTTTTATAAAAGGGAATATTTTTTTTAATAATAATACGGACGATTTATGTTACTTGTGATTATGTCCATTGCGAAACACTGCAAGGTTGTATTTACAATCATTTTTAGCCAGTTATGTAATTAAAGCAATTTTTCTAATGTTCAATTTAAATAACTGAATTTGTTCGACGTATATTATCACACAAAATGTATATTCGTATTTTAGTCATGATATAATGTTTTTTACGTTTCTTTCTAATTTTTTTTTACATAATATAGCATATTACTTTTAAGTGTGATAATGTAAGTGTTTTGAATTGTAATGACAATCGGAATGATCTTAGAAAGGCGATAAGACATTATGGACTGATCTTGTCAAAAAAAAAAACAATAAAACCTTTTATGTCTCCTCATCAACCATAGGTCGAAAGACAATAAACCTTTTTATCTCATTATTGACGATCCGTAGCTATTACTTTTGTCGATGGCTTTTTTATTTGTTAGCAAGAGTACAGTAACATAATTTTATGTCGTTAATTATAAATTTTTTATTGTATTATAAACTGCTATTGACATATCGTTGCAATTTGTAACTGTTATTATTTGTCATTGTTGTTTTCTATTTGTCCATCAAGCTTGAGACATTTGAAGAAACCAAAAAGATCATTATGGGATATAAAAGTGTAGGGGAGTGGGCTTTTCGCCTCGGATACTACTTCAGTATTTTACCTTTATCTGAAAAAATTGACAAAAAATAGACTGATGTTATGAATAGCTAAACATTTTTCATCCATTATAACCGAGATTACACTTTCTTTTTTTTTTTTTTAATATATCCCGTCAGTAGCTAGATCCGATTGTATCACACGACTAGACGAATCGCGAATGTATTATCGTTATGTCATTTTCGGTATAAAAGATTATACGAGAGAATGCTGATCATCAGCAAATTGATCAATGAGTATGACTTGAGTTAAATTAGACCAAACGTTCCTTGCTTTGGAGATGACGTTGAGCTGTTGGTCCAGGACGTTGCCATCGCGTTGGCGACGACGGTCCTTAAGCGCCCTCAACTTAAACTGGATCAACTTGGAAGGCTTCAAGTTTTCAACGGTTCATCTTTAAGAACCTTAATTTGAAAAGGTTGTGAAGGTCTATTCCTCAACAGTAAGGTAATAACAAATCTAAAACAGCTCCGCCCGTACAGAATCTTGTGTTTTTTAATAACTAATATTTGCCGCCGTCGCTACGTTTTGAAAATATGCAGTAAGTGTTATGTTAAGTGCTATGATATAGCAAACGTATTCATAATAAATATATGGCTACTGCTGCCGTCATTAACAGCGACGAATTGATTGATTGTTGCAAATGTAAAAAAATGAATATTGCACTACATTGCCTAAAAGCGATCGTTCATCTGATGTTTCATTCCATTTTTTTTTTAAATAATGTACTGTATTATATCCTTATATTTTCAGTTACGTTTTTGCCAATATTTAAAAAAATAGTGAATTGTAATTTACATAAACTGACAAAATCGATATATTTGCATAGTTAAAACTACGCTTAATTAATATTTCTTTAACGGTATGGCTTAATATGACGATAGCAACATACCGGTTTGTCTCGAAACGAGACCATACGATTATTCATAGAATATAATCAAACGAATATATTTGTTTCTCACAAAAAATTATTCAGAAATGCCCTTGACATTTGTTAATTACAACAAGACGTGCAAAAATTTCAAAATTTTAGCCATGCGTGATTTATTATCATATTGAGCAAATGTTTGTTTATTTTTCTCAAAAGTATATAGTTTTTGTAAGAATCTGTTTCTGCTAATATTTTTGATATTAAGTCGTCACATCTATAAGCGCCAACAGGATTATTAATGGAATATAATTTATGACAATGTATCATTATAATTATAGATTAGTATATAAAATTAAACTTTTGTCAACCAATTTATTTCATGATAGAAGGGTACACATAAACCCCCTTGAACTCTACTTCCGACATCAGTAGTCACAATATGTTATTATAAGACACCAATTAACATTATAACTGCTAAACTTTGAATGCTAAATAGAGCTGAAATAGCTCTGAGCATTTATATGGCACTAATACAGAATTGATCGTGTCTGAAATGCTGGCAACAAAAACATTTAATTAAATTACCGAATCGATCCTAAAGAAATTTAGTATAAAAAACAGGCCAATCTCATTTCCCAAGAAAAGAAATAAGAAAGAAGGGAAAATATTTAGTTACATTAATGAAAAAAATTGAGCAATCATAAAGTTGTATACAAGTTATTATTCTTTAGAAGCCATACATACTCCATTCATTTTATTATTCGTTAGGCAGACTTTCACTAAGGCACTAAATTATACCTCGACTGCTAACAGTTCCCGAAATATCTATATGAAATTAATTGTAATACGAACTCCATAAATATATCACGAGGACAATAAATTACAAATTTTGTGAAAGGAAACAAATGTTTATTTTAATGAAGTAATAGAACAATTACATAAGTGTGTTTATATCTAACCTACACATTTCTCAGTTTAGGAGTGGATTGTGTAAGTTAAGTAAGGCAATATTAATTGTTTTCCTGCTCGTAATCTAATTGTACATCTTGGAATGGATCTATGATCAGCATAGAGACATTACTCGGATTGTATTTGAGCTTGGAAATGATATCTTGAACCAACTACCGTTAAGAAACTCAAGTCGAAGAGTAACAGCGCTATTACGAGCGAAGGTGAGCGTTGAAACGGAATCAGCTAAATAAAATCGGCGTAAGCTTTGAATTAAATCACATTGTTTCACAACAATGCGCTCTAAAAAGTCAAAAAGATTTTTTTAAATATCCGTTATTATATAATTATATAAAATATATCCTAAAAAGTAATTATATCAAACAACAATCCTTTTTGGCGAAATTACAAAAAAAATATTACGTCATAATTGTTTCTAATTTTTCTCTGTCATGAAAAGTTTTGCCAGACATGTTTGCCTCCTACGTATTTCCATCATTCAATGCCTTTTGTTATAGGTTCTATAAAGATGGACTTATAAGTACATCTTTACCTTATAGTCCAACCTTATAGGTTTCGTAATTTTTATTTAGTTGTAGCAACAAAAAAAACTGTATCTCCACTTAAAGTGTCAATGCTATGGCGAGCATATACCCTTCAAATAAAAACAATGAACGGGACACCTTCATACTAATTTTAGGTATTTAATGAACGAAACTAGTTCAAAATTCTGTGTATTTTGTTGCGGATCTGAACCTGCGACATTTACCATGTGCTTTTTGAACGTTTACTGATCCAAACAGAAAGAAAAAGGATACTCTATACTCTGTGCGTTTTGGTAAATACTTCTTACCTTTTATAAATATTTTTGTTTTTGTTTATACGCTGAATTAGGGTATTTTAGAGATTGTTTTCACAAATTTACCTTTTTATACATCACCACTATCTCTTAACACTATCTTTTACATATATGATGTAGCATATTGTAAACAATGACGTATATAAATATAAAAGTGGACCAGCTTCATCTCAAAAATAAAGGAGTATCCACCAACATATTCATACAATTTTACTTCGGTAATGCTTTTAATTATTTTAGGTAATACGTCGTTATGAAATTATAATTAGATTGTTTTCTATGTTTCAAAATTGACAAACTAATTCTGAGTACCTTCACGAGAAGAACACACACGACTACGAAACTTAGGGTGCCTTTATATCAAAATTGTGTAAGCTTATGTGGTATGACAAAACACTCATAAAGTATTTTTTTGGATAAATATTAAATAGGTAATAAATAATTAATCAATAAAAATTATATTATTAAAATACATAATATTAGACTGCAAATTAAATAGTGTAGCTAAAAAATATACATAATGAAAATGAATACAATATGAAACTTGGAGAATGATGTGTTTATATACAAATAAGAAATGCATATATACACATTGGACTACAAATTAAATGGATCCGTAAAACAATATAAGTAAATTAAAAATCAAATAAAAAATGACTGTTATGGCGTGTATTATTGCAATACATAAAATGTGCTTCTAACTCAAGGATAAATTTAATGTTAGGTAGATTTACAAACTCTGTCTGTAAATGCAGCGAAAAAGATTTGTCCCGCGCACCGCACGTCCGCTGCAATCCCCGCAATTGATTGCCGCTGTTAATTGATAAGTTAATAATAACTGACCGTGATACGAAAATTCCGCCCCTGATCTAGCTTTGTCTGAAAGTCTCCATTAACTTAGCACCATTACCGCATTGAACAGCGACAGATAGGGTTTGGAACAGGTAAGACCCAGAGCGGAGGTCGTCCCCTTTGTCACTCAGCCCTCTGTCCAACCCCCTCATGAAGGGCTTTGCCGCGCTGCCCCATGGGTCAGCTGGTTCGCGAGCGACCGGTACAAAAAGGTATGTCTTTCAGAATGCTATGTTTAAGGTGTTTTTGTTTGGGGGCAGATTTTGTCTCGGAGCGTGCTGCTCTTGAGTTGTTATTTAGGTGACACGCTCAGAACATGTTAATACATGTAGCATCCTAGATTAGGCAGCGCCCTCTCTGCCAGAGGATCATCATTATTCCATCAGGCTATTCCACCATCCGAGAGGCTAAAACAAGGAGGCTCAAGCGTGCATGGAATTTTGGCAGAGATCAGCGTCCGCCGGATTTTTGGATTGAATTACTTATATTTTACCACGACAAAGAAAATATAAGACTTTCAATTGCAAGGCAGGACAACTCTTTAGGTAGTTAAATATAGAAATTAAATATTTCAAATTATCATAATTGCACACAGTGGTCATAACGTCGAAGACAAGGACTTTTTCCCAAAATGCATTCAACAGTACCGTAAGCGGCCGTCAAAGAAAGGCATTGTATTCAAATTAGAATTTTTACTTAATACGTGCTTCTCCATTATGAGTCATTAATGAACAGTAAAGTTGAAAAGGTTACAAAAAAACAAATCTAGGAATAGGTAACGGGTTAAATAATTTAAAATGAAATAAAGAAATCATCAAACGTCTGTGTTATTCTATTATTGTTTATCGATTCGATAAATACTTTTATTTAATTCGATACTTATAAATGAACAATATGTAAAAATGTAACAACTGTAAAGGTTTGCGCCCCTGTCTATGATCCAGGAGTTATAAGTTCTACCACCCCGACTTGACCTGATTCAAATCCTTCGTACATTAAATGCGCAGATTGAAGATATAAATTACCACTTACATTAACGGTGCATGAAAACATGATACAGATTCTGTATGATGCGCCACAGAGGGATGTCATAAGGGCCGTATACACGCAAACAGATGAATTCGGTGTTCAAAAAAAAGAATGTAAGTAGCCGTCACTTTGAGTCGAGAGCAAAGAAATCATGTTAGGTACATCATCCACGTGCAACACAGCTTCATTGTATGCAAATAGATGATTAGCACACGCCGCGAGACAGGGGAATCACTTACTGACGAACAAGGCTAATAATCGTTTTTGACAAGTGCCAGAATCGAAACCATACAATGACATTTATGTGCTTATACCGTTTTTATTACATATACAGATGTAAATATTAATCTTGGCTTTAAGGTCGAGAAATTACATCGTTCATTAAAACTATTTTATCGTATTTTCTGTTTGAATTTTTAATCATTCTTAATTTAGGGCAAATCCTTCTGAAATCTTTTTAATTCAAAAATCGAGTGGCTTGGATTCTAAACTCTCGGCACCACGTGTATATTGGGGGTTGAGATCGTATTAGGCTCAACTAAATAAGCCAATTCTGAATGTCAGCTATTTCAACAACACGAAATTCATAAACATAAATGTTTTAAATTCTTCCTTCAAATGTAAACAAAATCAAAATTCTATCAATGAAATCCGTATTTTGAACGCTGCGAATTTCGTTATTGTCAAATAAAGTCAACATTCAGAATGTTTCAGTTTATTCTGAGAATGTGTTTTGTTTTCCAATAAAAGGCACTTATGACTATTAGTTGTATTTACACACGTAGAACACTTTCACAGTCGGTTTCGCTCTTACATCGTAATATGTTCATTTGTTTATTTGGCGGTACGTTTAGCTGCGAAGTAGTAACGAAGTACTAGGTACAGTTAGCAACGGTCGTCCAGTTTTCGAAGATGAAAATATTTTTTTTCTGATCACCTCATTAGGAACGACCTCGGTTATAACCTAGCGTGATACGACTAGTCTTACTCTCTCCGTTCTGAGTGGATGTAGATCATGTATTGTTATTTAGACTTTCACAATGTGTAACAAGTGCGTCCCAAAAGCTCTGACGTAACACACAATACCCACTCTGGTCTTTGTGAGCCCACGCACCGCGGCAGGTTGATACGACACGAGCTAGTTGTAAATACAAGCGCAATGGCATCGAGAGCATTAACCCGACCCAGCCAACGCAATATATCTTAGTGCTGTTTACAAATAAAGTGATAAAAAAATGAACTAACGAATTTAGCAGATTCCTTCCTCTCAAAACATATAACTCGTTTTGTTCAAATGAATATTTCGTTGCGAAGTTTGTAGATCTAACTCAACATAGGATTAAGTAGCTATTGTCATAGAGTTAATATCGTTGACAATTTTTTGTCCATCTTCCAATTATGCACCTATGAAACCCTTATACAAATACGGTTTAGCAACGTACACTGAGACAATGCAAAGGAGTTTTGATTCAATAGATATTGTTCTCAAGCAGTTTCCATAACCTCTGAGTTCTAAGAAACTTAGCCATTTTTATAGTAAATAATACACATAAAGGAACTGTTCAGAAAAATTCAATCCCACAAGAAATAAGTTGTGTTTAGTGTTAGGTTTTAAACGTCCCACTGCTGAGGTGTAACCTCCACAGTCCAGCAGTTTTTGTTTTTTCAAATTGAAATCCTTGGGGAGCCTAAGCTGGCGCACTGCGGGTTGGGGCCGCGAACGATCGCCGTCACCAATGCGATGACGACGTCCGCGAACACGGGCTGACGTGCTCTCCGAGGCACAGAGCGATTGGTTAAATTTGACTTAAGTTTAACACTCATTGATCGATTCGCCCGTGGTGGAGATTAAAACCGATAAATAGAAATCAATTTTATGTGATAATATACTTATTATTTTGGAAAGGTACACGTACTAAATATATTAATTAGAAAAAAAATGAAAGCACTTTTAAAAGAAGAAATTTTAAATATTTTGCAAATTCTAGTGTATCAAATTTTAATTATTACCTAAATACATTGATTTTTGACTGCATCATTAATAGCAAAGATGATATTCAAATCGCTATTTAATTATTCACCGCTCTTTCACTTTCTGTTTCTTATCATCTTGTGATTTATTTATGTTATGAGCAAATGCCGAAGTATCTCTCTTTCATTGCATCACGTTCAAAAACAATCCACGCTAATACTTATTTTGAGTGGGAATGTACTCCGAAATTTAAAATAAGTCATGCTTTTCATCATCAAAGATATTCTTCAATTTCATGAGGCAGAACATCCTCCAAGATGAATTGTAAAATTCCTTGAATAATGTCAAATTCCTGAGACAGACTTACATAATGTTCTGTTAATTTTGTCAACAGTATTAAAGGCTGGATATTGTAACATTCAATTCGAATTTTGATTTATACTTGAGAAAAAAATCCGAAAATGTCTAACTCGAAATTTTTCCCTGTTTTGCTATGTATTCGAAAATTTTGTTAATTATTATTTAATGTTCTCTTTGAATACATACATAAAGTATGAAAGAAAATTATTGTAGCGAAAAAAAATTTAAAATCGAAACAAATGAAAACTTGGATTTTTAGGATTCCGTAGCCAAAATGGCAAAAAGAATATAATTACATGACATCCGTCGGCTCGTATGTCACAGGCTATACTTTACTCAAAAACTGTAAGATGTATATTGATAAAATTTGTAGTTTAAGTGTCTTGTACAAGCCGCTATTTAGTTTTGTAGTTTAGTAACAAAATAGATATTTCTAGGGGAGGCATTCCATACATTTAACAGAAGTTGAAAACATTTTTTTTCAGCAGATATAAACGTATGGCACATACTTCGACAATTGTTTTAAAAACACTTTAAGAGTTTTAAGCAATTTGTTTAACTAAGTGAATATTTTTCAAAATAATCGCTCCGAAAGTATTGTATTCCCTCTTTATTTTTTAAACCTTATGTCCAAAAAATATGAAAAATGTTGCAAACCCAACTCTTAATAAATACATTCAATTAAAATTACTTGTGGTCGCATATATGGTTTTTGAGTTATTTCCGACGCATTATATGTGCGTCTCAGCAAAAGGATGTAATTTTGCTGCTGTAATTTTTTACATTGTATGTGTACATTTTGAGACTGTAGTAAGTGTTTTAACGCAGTTAAAATTTAATATATAATTATGTATTTAGTTAAATATATTGAAATAGTAATTCACTACAATAAAATTATTTAGTACTAGTAAAATATACTTAATATAAACTTTCTATAAAAAGATAAAAGAACTGGTCGTTTTTGAATAATGTTCGAACGAGTAACAGTACATCTCTTGCGATTTTAAGTAATTTGATGACGGCGTTAGTTGCGTAAAACAGGTAGTGAATATATGTTTATGAACCATGCAAAATTATGGAAATGTAAAATCATATCATCAATTATTAACGGACGTCCTATGTGGGTACGTTTTTGGACGGTATTAGCCGTTAAACCGTCAACTAAATTAATAGGTTCATAGTCCCCTTCGAAGTCGGCATAGTGTAGCGAGTAACTACGGAACCCTGCACTGCGCATGGCCCGACATGCGCTTGGACAGTTTTTTTTAATTTGTCGTAGTTGTCAGGTAGGTGTCGTAAATCGGTTTCTGCCGACACGAAGTTAATTGTACTTGAGCTTCGCTACGTTCTTGGAGATTTGAGGAAACCGCGTTTCATAGAATGAGCACATATGAATTTCATTTGGTATTATACTGGTGTTTAAATTAGATTTATTTAGTACTATTGAAGGGGATTGAAGAAAATCTACTTTTTTGCAAACGCTGAGTGTACCATACCGCCCGGCGGGATGGCGGTCGCTCACATAACTGACCCTCGCTTCGCCGATCGCGCCGATAGCGCGTAACGACGGGCCATCAGAGTTAATTCTGATAGCGTACATTTATCTAAACGAGGTGGTCAAAAACCGAGACCCCCATTAAACTTTCGTACGTACACTTTCATGAGCACAACTTTCAAAAATAAAAAAAGAAGTACCGTAACATTACGGTGATGGCCTTTAAACTTTTCACGAGTGTTTTTGTGTGTGTTTTAGGTAATAAAATATCTTTAAATCAAATACCTGTGTAAACTTTTCACATAATTAAGACTATTTTAAATATAGATTTTAAGTAATGTGATAAAACACGAATTTCGTTTAACTTTTGTTAGCCACCTCGTCACAACGATACATATATCAAACTATGTGATTTTTGAATGGAAATATTTTTAATGTTTTGCAGCTGTTGATGTGGAGCCGTTATTGCCGTTCAGCTTACAGCGTATCTGCATTCTCGATAGTCAGCTCGAATACAGCTTAACTTACAAGCTTATTCAGAAAGGTTCCTCCAAAATAGCTTTAAATAAACAATTTATTTAACATCTAGTGTTACGATCTGCGCTACCGAACTAAAAATAGAACTACAAAATAATTCCCCAATCAAAAATATTCGAGAATAGAATTCTCTTAATAAACGAGATGCACGCGCGCATCGCGCGCAAGCTTTTGCCTCTGTCGGCGCTTTTGATATTTATTAGAATCTCATTTTTAAATGAATTTATTTCATGGGATGGAATTTTCGATAGACTATAAATCTTATCTGTTTATGTCGGACGTGATATGTTTATGACTTGTTTGTTCCGGATAATTCAAGGACTTTCTGGACGACCAGTCCGCGAATATAAATTGTGAAATACGGACATGCCGAAGTATTATTTCCTCAATCGGAGCGTTCACAAGTTTAGTGCGATCAAAGACAAGCGATCAACTGGTTCCGAAGCGATTTATTGTGACTCTGTATTTCTGAATATGCACAATTTGCAGAGCTACGTGTTTCCTTTCATCTGATCTCAATCTTCGAACCTCTGATAGGGTTATTTCGTAACAACATACAGTATTATTGTTCTTAATCAATAAATCGCTTTAGTTAATAATTTTATTGAAGTTTAACTTTTCTTCCACTAAAATTTCATTAGTATTTCTCGTCTATCACTTATTTCATTGTTATAAAGTGAATAATAATCGTTAAACAAGATCCCCTAAGGCCGTGCGCTCGCATTTGTCGTTATTTGTATTTACTCTTTTCAACATTTAAAAATATTTAAACGTATAATGTAAACATGACCGTTAGTGGTGCAACTTAAAATGCCTTTTGATACAACCTAATATACGTAACTTAGCATGAATACCATAAGCGTGCAGAATACAAATGAGGTCTAAAACGAACTTGACCAGTTTTTTTTCTCCTTTCCTAAATTGTGTATACTTCACACCGAATTGAAGCACAAAGTGGTTCAATTATGAGCGACCCCGTTACGGTCGCATATCCATTCTTTCTTAACAAAGCACAGCGTTTTTGTTTGTGAGATTCCTAAGTGTGTTCTGGCAACAAATCGTAAAACTCAAGCGTTCCCCACTGTAGGCTAACGTTTTCGCAATAACGTGCAGTATGTTTATAACGAACACGGTCTGTCTATTCCTTTTGGGTTTTTCCTTTATGGGAAGCGTTGAAGGAAAGGGAGTCACATAGCTTATTAATTGTAAATTAGGAATCCCTCTCCAATTAACCCTTGGAAAAATTAACGACCAAGACTCTCTTTCTAAAATAAAATAAAATACCAACGGGCTCCATCAGGTATATACATATATGTTCTTATTTATCTTATTTATATACTGACGACATAATTTTTAAGATAAAAAATATATATATATATATATATATATATATATATATATATAAATTAATATTGTATAAGGTAGGCAGAAGTAAGTCTCAAAATATCTCAGTACGATTAGAAGGGTATGTTACAGAAATAAACTAAAAGATGAGTTGGTGTCACAGCTCATCGTTTGTGTTGTATACATTAGATAAATTGATCATCGGAACTGATTTCTAGCTTTTCAATCATTTGCGAATTCACTGACAGTTTGTGTTAACGTAAAAATGAATAAAATATTATCATCTGTGAAGCGACGAATGCTACAACAATGGAAACTGTTCTTTGTTAAAGCTTCGTATGTTTGTAAAATGAGAAAAAACGATGACAGTTACTGCCGCAGGACAGTCTCTGCGACTATGAGTCACACAAAACTATTTCATCCCTAATTCTCAAACGGATAATATGATGATTGTTTGTTTATTTGTGCCCTTATACGTACCGAGATATAAAACTCCTCAGCGCATGACCGCGCAATATTGATAATATATTCCGCTGTGTTACGAACAATGTGTCATAACGTAGCCGAATATAGAATGTACACGACTTTAATGGTAGAAAAACTTCAGGTAGCTAACGAAAATTGGTAGCTTTCACGGATTATGGTGTTGTTTTATAACAGTTAAATAATGCGGCGCCAGTGACCGTGAGCTGGTTGTGCGCAGGGCCACTTCCGTTCCGGCGCTCGCGCACATCGGCCCACTGAAGCAACCTGTTGTGGAATCTTTGATGAGCCATTGTTACATTTTCGTCGAGGGGCTGCCGCAATCGTATATCGACTTCACTGTATTTGCTTTGTTGGTTCGATGTCGAAAGCGATCATGATTCGTATTGCAGCTCCGCGTACTCTGTACGCGCACGCACGTAGAGTGTACTTTACATAGGGAATATATATATACATACTTGATCTGTTTATGTACAACTTCCTGTTGATTGTTATCTCATAGTCGAATAATCGCATTATGAATAGTTTATTATATTTTATCGATACTTCAAGTATTACTGATAGATGGAAATGTACCGGTAAAACAGAGACAATGTAACTCATTGACCATAGATAATGCATACTGCCCCTTGTTGGTATATTTGATGTTAAAATTTTTAAATATAATCTAAGATATATAATAAATGAGAATAGCAAGTTTTCTTTATGTTAGTTTCGGACCAGATATGCTATTTTTTTCTGTGTTATGTTTTAGTTCGTGACATAATTCATACAGTCGCTATTAAAACATTGATTTTACCACAATTGTATAGTGTTATTGCACAAAATGGATGTCACTGAGTCTTTAAATATTGTCGTATTGCGTAACATAACCGACCGTGAACGATAATATGTGTGTTATTTTAAACCTTATTTAAACAAATTTTACTGAACTACTAAACTATCATGCTACATTTGTCACTATTATGCAAACGTACATAATAACCAATATGCTAATTTGACACCTTACACGTATTTAACAAGAACGAAGGCAAAGTCCTTGCAGTTTCGCTCATGAATATTATTTTAGAAAAGGTTAATATTGTTGTTATGTTAACTTGTGTACGTAATATTAAAGGCATTCTCTGATACGGTCATAGTTTTTTTTTCAATGTTAATAATAATTTTAGGTCGTGTCTTTACCTGCCTATATTACATCCCGATCAGAATAATTAGTTTCGTTCCTGTATATTTACGGTCCTAATGTGTCATTTCACGTTACTCCTTCGTTTTGTTAAAGCATAACCGTTCCATAGACAACTTTGCAAATTTCTGATATCGCTATGAGATATGGCTGAGCTCACCTAGGACAATCCTGTGTCACCCTTTGTCATAGCGTTGTTCCTTCGTCTCTATTCTTTACACTTAGAAACGAATAATCGGATGTAAAATAGACGAAAGTGAGTATAGTGGTTGAAAGATGCATTCCTTACTATTCTTTTAATTGGTGATTTTTCTAGATGTTAACCCTTTGAATTAGGGTTATTACCAAACGATTTCGAAAAAAAAACGTACAAAAGTGACAGGAGAGAGGTAAATTAAAACGGTCTTAGACGCTTTAAAATACACTCTTTTAATGAAATCGCCGTACAAAATCGTAAATAAACCGCGCTCAGTTCATATTTCGACATATCACGTCAGAATCATTGTCATTCTGAAAATTCCCAGAACATTCATTGTTTTGGAATGAATATGCGTGGTGCTTGTGCGAAAATTTATGATAGCGGTTTCGTAATGAACAACTCGGTCTTTAAGAATACACGCCATAATCATTACACGAGGCGTGTTTACGATTATACAAGTTTGTCTCCGATTTGAGCTCGAAATAACTACTGTGTCTGATGTGTAATATTCATTGTTATCGATTTAAGGAAACCATGCACCCGTTTTTGTATTTTGATTGTCTAAAACGTGTCTTTTTATATTCGTAAAATATACGGATGTGTAAATTCATTTCCGGTCGTGCATTTGTAACATTTCTATGTATCGGGATTTAAATCGAGGACTGCATAAAAAGGGTGAAAACTTAGGTTATAATGTTATTAATAAGCATTCATAATTTGCACCAATCATAGATAGCTACTTGTGTAGAAATTAAAAAAATATACAAATAAAAAATTTCATGTGGTTTCGTCGCCGCATTTTAAGCGTGACGTGAGGGTTTCTAAAATTATATTAGAATTGGGACCCTACGCCCACCGAGCTAGTCCACTTTTAACGATAAACCGTAACCAAGCGACTATTAAGAGTTTGATCGATTCTCCCGCGGCTAAGAATCGAATCTGTTACCGCACGTGTGATTCTCAAGTGCCGCCCTAACCGCCCGCCCTCTTCAGCTTGTGTGTCTGTCAAATTTCTTAGCACAACAGACAAGTGATTCCTCCGGTGTTGCGTGTGTCCATAGACAGCAGTGACCATCTAATTTCCGATGGCCCGCATGCTCGTTTGCCCCTTATATATTACTTTATATATAAGTCCTATAAAATAATCTTTTTTTTCAGACTGACGAACTTAGGGATAGAATTATATCCATACCCATATCTATACCCCAGGGTGGACCACCAAATTATGTAAAATTATTGATTTTATAGTCATTTTTTTTTATCTTTTAGAGAGTGCTGGTTTGATATTTTGATAATAACATTATCGAGATACGATATTGATAATTTAGTTACATTGTACATGTTTTTGCAAAAAAATTATTACGAACTAAACGGAAATTTAATTCGGCGAATGTGTTCCACTTAATCATGTAGCGCACATCGCTCAAATCGATAAGATTCCCATAGGGGTATTTAAAGTTGAGCACATTTCAAAGTGGAAATGCATTCGCGTCGATTGCAGCACGGCCGGCAGGGGGCGCACGACGCGCTGCGATCCGCCAGATAGCGCCGATAAGAGCGTGGGAACACCCGCGGAACACTCTCACCGGCCGGGATTACGTCGATGGTGACATTTCACTACATTTTTTTGCTTTTCTAATATAAATACTTTTAACGAAACTATAGACAAATCTATGTATTACATATAAATTAATTGTGATGTTCGATGTTGGTATGAGATGTTGCATAACAAAAATATGATTTTCTAAATAAACTGTCTAAAACAAGCTGCTAAAAAAATTTAAATAAATACATTGTGACTGATATCAAATGAATGTATGACGAATTATACTGCCTAGTATATAAAATAATTTATTAAATAGAACAATTTTTTTCTGTTTTATTTCTATAAATTATAACTAAAATGCGTTGTTTTGTCGGTATGTCGTATCTTTCTTAATACTCTATCAAAACTGGGATATCATTTTGCATATCAATGTCACCGGCAAAAGCGAAAAATAAACGAATATACATTTAGTACAACCAATGTGGTATAATATTCTGGAGTACACCACTTCCGCTAAATCTCCGCTATTGCTTTTACTCCATGGAATTATGACACATATTTGAACGCATCTCAAACCCTTCGAATGTTTTAGAAATTTGACATCTACTTTCATTCTTTCATTCATTTGCATTTCTACTGTCTATTAAAATATTTGTCATATGATCGTTTATGATCGTAGCGAAGCTGTAGTTGACGTTGCAGCTATGGAAAAACTTTAGCGCAACCCTTTCCATATGTATATAGGTCCTTGGTTCAATATTTACACATTCAGGTTTGGTGATTTTGAATTATTTTACAAATTATAATAGACTTGGAAAATAATTACAAAACAAAAGTGTTGAGGAATCTATGCAATTATATAAATCTTATGGAAATTATATATATATTTGCGTATAATTTATTATTATTTACTTTGAAAACTGTAATTAAGTTGTGTCGATAGACTAAGATTATTGCTCGACATTGAAGGGCCAGAAGATATATTAAAATAGGTTTTAATTTCCTTCAATGAAAATTGGAAAGTTTTCAAAAATCTCACTGTTTTAAAATTTTCAATCTGATTTTCAAAATCGAGTTTTCATTAGATGTTGACGTTTGAAGATCCTTGGAATCGCTTTTGACCATTTTTTGAATGATGTGTGCGCACGTGTGTGTTTCCGTGTGAGCGCTCGTGTGCGATTTTGCGTGTGTGTTTAAATCTCCCATTAAATTTAAAATTAGGTGACCTATCTCTCCTGAAGCCTTTGAAATAAGAGCACCAACATGTTGCAGATGTACTCTCAAATAAAGAATGACTTTTTCGTACTGTACGGTTTCTTTCTTTAGAAGCAAAAGTCATTGTTTCTCCGAGAGAACTATGTATCACTGTTATTTCAAATTATTTTCGTCCTCAAAGAAATGAATCATAAACATATAGAAAACTATATTCTAAGACCGATGAGCTCAAAAACACACTCTATCAGTATACTTTCGAGCGCTTCAAATTCGAAAATAGCGGGAATTTATGTATGGTCTGCAGTATCAATCGATTTTTGATTTTTTTTAACGATAATTTTTTCTTGCGAATACTCGTTCCAAAGCATCAACAAAAACTGTAACATACATTTGTATATGAAAAAAGAGGAAATTTTAGCATTAATACTACCCCATTAACATATTCGGAAAAAAATTAAAAAACAACATTATGACATGTACAAGAAATATCACATGCTCTGCGTTTCCACTCAATACCGAGTGTTGGTTTTACACGTAATTTGAAACACGCTATTTGCTATTATGCATTAGTTGACAATGTATAACAGCGAAAAATTTTCAATTTTTTTTTTAACGATCAGACAACAATGGCGGCGGGGAGGGACTGAGAACGGCTGGCCAAAGAGGAACCACAAATCATCTCTGTACTTCACGAGGCCAGATCGGCAGGCGGAAGTCAGCAAGGAAACGCGTAAACTTTAGTAAGCTTCGATAGCTGACACAAACAAATATTTCTTAGTGTGTATTACATATTGCTGATTGAGGTCATCTAAAAATAGGAAATGACCGAGTACATCGGCAGACGTACCACGTACAGTATGACGTAATTATTTATAACGACCTTCTGGTTCCAGAGGAGACCTACAATTTGTTCGTGCATTTTTATAAAAAATCGCTGATCTAATAACCGATAGGTCGAATATAGGCGCATTCAAAAAAAAAACAAAAGACTCATCCTACGTGATGGTAGCTCGACCTCATCGCGGAAGCTCCTTCAAGGTTCAATCGTTTTAGTAATGACATAGCGTATTGTAAACTTACATTCACGTTCGAGAGTAACTTAAATATGCAAATTTGAAACAATTACCGACTCAAGAGTTTTTCAACAGGCGGTTTCAATGTCGTAACGGAGCTAGCGAAACAAAACAAAACAAAAATTTTCTACAAAACGTTAAGTTAAAATTGATTTTCTTTTAAATGTTTGTTCAGTTATTTATCTTGGTGAGCTTAATACGTATAGTAGTATTAAAATATGACTACGCGAAAAGCTAAAATGTAAATATTTTTTTTTTAATGATTTGTGAATCTATGGGTTGTATCGAGTTTTAAGAATACTGTTGATAAGTCTTTGACACGTCTAAACCGAATATCATTTATCGCAATATCTAATACACCAAATTATATTGTTTCAAAACTAATATATAAAATATAACAGAAAATATTTAATCCTACCCGTTACATTTACAGTTGTAAGTATATATCTGAAAACTCTCGTAGCATTTAAATTTTGATGTAATTTCATTATTTAGAAAAAAACATTTAGCCCCATCGTTTCATGAAAATAAATTGTACCTATTTAGAATTTCAGATGAAGTCCGTTAAAAAATGGACTTAATCGTAAGTTTGATTACTGGGAGCTTATGCAACATAAAACAGAGGTGTCGCGGGACAGTCGGTTGAAATGAAGTTTCTTTCACTGTATATTATTATATCTTATATCAAATAACAGTTAAATAAATTAACAATTTTTTAAAGTACTTAAACGAGAAACACAAAATAACATCTTAGGAAAAACGTTCATTTACTTAAAATTGGATATAATACACATAAAATAGTGAATTATAAGTTACATAAAAAAGTATTAAATAAAGCACTCAACGGTGCTAATATTTTTTTCATTAAAAACTTTTTTATATTCATCAAGATGCACAAATTTCGTAATTTTTGAAATCGATAATAGATGTCACTTTTTTTGTGTATAAAATAAGTGTATTAAAGACTTAAAATTGAAAACTTCTTCCCTGGAATTGAATAAAAATCGAATAGTAATCACAAATAAATTACCTTAATGAGTTATTTATTGCAAATGCATGTAATTGATAATAGATACTTAAACCAAAATGATGAAATGCGAAATGAAGCGCGGAGCCGCCACACTTGCTTCATTGTCTGGCTGTTCTGTTAGAGAGAAAGAGAATCGCTGAGAGTCGAATGTTGATGTCGAAGAGTATAACGGTTTTTCTTTACGTGACGGTTTTTTGGAAACTAACACCTCCCGCAAGCCGCGTTAATAAACTTGGTGCTAACAAAGCCTATTGAGACTTGGAGTAGGATATTGTTTCAATGCTTTTGGACAACCAATCACTTTTCGGAGGCGACTTCAGGTAAATTTTTTTAATGATAATTTGTCAAAAGCGTATGTATGTATACTATTATTTCAGTTTTATTTGTAATAAAGTAGAAATGTACATTAAAAGAATAAGTATGTATAGTCATTCAGGCAAAATACGAAAGAAAGTAGATTCCCAGGATTAATTTAATATTGTTATGATAGTCAACGCCTACAATTGATAAGAGAATTCAATAAAATTTTGAACCTTTAGCACTCCTCGCCGGTCCAGTGTGGACTGGAGGTGTTGACGGCTGTAAACTTTCTTATAATTTTAACATAAAAATCATTTCTATGGCTGCAATATTAAAGATACATAGTGCAACGAACTTTTTTTGTAAAATTAATAAGGATTAATATTATTGCTGTAAATTTTATTATCTTATTACACACCGCTCATACAGAGCGCTCGCCGATGAGTCAACCAGGCGTCTAGATTTTTCGGTCTTTACTTATTATTATAGTGATTTCTTACTGAAAACATATCTTTATCAGAATTTAATATAAACTATAGCATTCAGGAATAATGTGGCTTGCTATTAATGACAAAATTTTCGAAATCAGATCAGTAATTTCAGATTTACACTTTACAAACTTTACTCCTTTATAGTGTTAGTATAAAAAAATGACACCAAACTCTTCTTTTGTTTTAAAACAAATAACAGATTAAATGGTAGATTTACATAACCTTTTAATTGGGGGAAAGCCAAATCGAGTCATCATCCACACGAACGTGAACGCACACGCTCACGTACACATATCCGCATACGCACAGGCAACTATATAAAAATAAATGGACATGGCCACTAAAGAAATAAGAAAAATAATTGATTTTCTAAGGTTACCACACGGTGTGTCAAAATCACGTATATTTTATTATTTGAACAATCGCATGTTTTCACTGTAGACCAATTTTCATGAAGATCAGTCACACTATTCTTAATTTGCAAAAGAACGTACATACAGACAGATTTCCTATTGTGTACTAATTTCATCATGATTGGCCGAACTGATCTTAAGTTACAAAAAGATATACAGACAGATAGACAGTAGACTATATAGAATGGGGTCAGTAAGTCATAAAAGGTATATTAAATTGCAAAATTTCAAACAAATAAAGCTATATGCACACACACGCTATAGATAGACATGGATAATATAGATATATCAAGGCAAGCAATCTATGCAAACAAAGAGTCAGCAGCAAGAAATTTTCTATACATTACTATAGTTATCGAATACCACGTTCAGTGCATTACGTTTCAATTTCGTGGTATCGCCACAATAAATCTGATTGGAGAATAATGAAAACTATCGATAGATTTTAATGATTTTAAGCTATTGCATAGCTTCTATCGCGGGCCTTGAGCGTGGAGACCGAATCCAGAAATTCCGTAACGAAAATAACCTAACATCCCCCACTCCGACCGGCACAGCGGTGATACTTTTTACTTTTGCCATCTATCGATGAATAGCAGAACTTTTAATGACTTTTTTGAAATATCACGCTTGTCTCTTTAGTTCAGCAACTCGCCTCTACGTGGCCTTTGTTGTATCGACGTTACTGCGCATGCGTAATCCCCCTCTTCGCCCCGTAATCTGGTGACTCATGCCTGCTTAGAGTTTCGGCGTTGGGGCACCTCCTCAAAAAAAATACTGCATAAATAAAATAAATAAATAATTATAATTGCATAAGTTGATAAAAAATACTATGCAATAGCTTTACCGCGGCAGTCCCCGAGTGCCACACGGGTTTTTTTTTAATGACACGTACATAAAAGAATACGAAAAATCTATGCTACCTAGTCCCTCGTTACCTCAGCGGCGTCGCTTTCGTTCCGGTCTACGACTGCTCTGGCCGTTCTCACAATTAACGAGCTTTGATTGGCTTGATAGTGAACAATGCTTAGATAATACAGTTGCCTCAACTCATACATCGCGTCAAGAAAAAGTATTTCCAAGATTGTTAGAAATACAATATATACATAATACATTGATAAATAATATACAGTATGTTATATGACACAACCAGCTCTTCGATCGCGGCGTCACCCGTGTGGATATGGTGTGTATTCCTTCATCATTTATATAGATCGATCTTGTTATTGATCCCAATCTCATTCCTGTTTTTAATTCTGGTCCCGGTGCTGTTCCTGATATGGATTTCGATCACACTCTTAATTATATTCTAGGTCTCACACCCAATTTCGACTCCGATCTTTAATTTCGGTCCCAGTTCTCGATTTTACTTGCCGTCCCGCTTTCAATTTCGATACTGCTACCGATCACGTTTTCTATTTGTACAAAGCCGAGGTCAATGATATTAAAAAATATATATGTGCATATTTAAATGGAACATTGTGTCAAAATTTCGAGTTTTGCGACGACAAGCATACGGAAGTTGAATTTTTATATACAAAGTTTGTATGCGCGTATAATAAACTTATTTGTAATTACATATTTCAATACAATAGGATGAAAGTATGTAAATTGAGTGCAATTTCGAACAGTCAAGTCGAACTAACTATTTGAGTGAACGTAGTTTTATCAAAGGCTTCGTTGTTTATACCAGCATAACGCCAAAACAACTGAACCCACTTCGACTGGGCCTTCACGAGCGAGTCTTTGCCGACTGAGGCCGCGGTCAAAGTTCGGGCGAGTGCCGCTGGGCGGAATAATAATATGCATCTCATTAAATAACAAATCTAACGTACTTTACATGAAGTCAATTGACAGTTTCATCAAAACCGGTTTTCAGTGGCACTTGTCTGTTTTAGTTTATTTCAATTGTTTAAGCATAAGTATTGTATATGTGAGCGACCCCTGGCGGATATTAGCTTATTGAACAACTTAGCAATTAAACTAATGAATTCCTTTAGGTGTACACTTTGTTTGCACATTTCCATAAGACATTATACTGCCGACATATAGACAAATTCTATACATACCCCTACTTTTTTCGGGAACATTGTGTCCAAGTGACACACATTACGTCGAAGCGAAATTACACGCTCGTTATAAAGTAGTTGATTGATGCAGAAATATTATATATTGTTGGCGAAACATGTGAGCCTACCAGATTCGACAACGAAAAGTATCATAGGGGCCGTCCATATATTACGTCATTCTAAATTAGGGGGGGAGGGGGTTGGTCTGCGGATGACGGTAAATGATGGAAGAAGGGGGGGGGGGCGTTTCGAAATTGACGTCATTCTTGTGATACCAGTTACTCCAAAATGTACAATAGTACATTGTACTGGAGCCAAAAGAATCGAGCCAAAATGAATATGGGGAGGATACGGAGATATTACCCGTGATCCAGGATTAGCAAGAATGGGTGAAAACTCCGTGGGAGCTATCCAAAGAAAACTAAATATATGTATAGAATAGGGAAGAATAATATTATTATATTAATGAACATTACCAAAGTAAATAATAATAAAAAAGATGATTCTATAACAAAACGTTTTAATGTTACCCTATTTTTTCAAATTCGCAAATGTTTTAATTTTGTCAAACTGGAAATGACGTCAATTTCGCGAGAGGGCTGGGGGGGGTCATTAGGAAATGACGATAGGATGATTGTAGGGGTGGGGTCGAAAATCAGCAAAAATCGATGACGTAATATATGGACGGCCCCATAGATATGCTGCTCGAAAACTAACGCATCCACTACCACCTACTGTAAGAACCAAGTACGGACAGACAACCATAAATTTTGTCGGAGCGCAGGCGTATGACAAACTCTCATCCGACATTACGAACGCTAAATTATTCACCATATTAATGAAATCACAAGTGACCCAAAATATTCTATTATCTAAAATTAACACTTACATAAGCAATTTACTTATTCAACGTGGACGTAACTTGCATAATGCTGTACCACTAAAGCCAGCGGTTTATTATATTGTTTTCTTTATTTATTTTAACGAGTTTATTTTATTAATTAACAATTCAGGGTCGCTTTATTACTTTCTTTTTATAATTACTGTTATTAGTATTGTTACGTACTTTCTTACTTCCTTTTTAGGATTCTGTAGCCTATATGGTAAAACGTAACACTTATACTTTCATCATATCCATCCGTCCGTCCGTCCTTTTGTACATCACAGGCATTTTACTCAGAATATTTAAGATATATACTGATAAAATATAGGTATATTGTATAAGCCGCTGCTTAATTTGGTAGTTAAATAACAAAAATAAACATTTACAGGGAGGATACTCCATAAATGCAACAGAAGTTGTTTTTCAGCAACATGAACATGTGGCACATATTTCAACAGTTCTTTTAAACACATTTTAAGATTTTTAAGCAATTCTTTCGACTAAATGAATATTTTGGAAATAATCGCTCCGAAAGTAGCATAAATTGTATACCCCCACCTTTTATCTTTTAAACTGTACGTACAAAAATTATGAGAAATATTACGAAGGCAATCCGTAACAAATACTTTAAATGAAATATATATGGTCGCATATACATACAGATTTCGAGTTATTGCCGAAAAATAATGTTTTTTTTTTCATTTGTAGGGCATTTCTTTATAGCAACGGCTAAGTAACCTTACACTGAGCACTGTCCGACACGCACTTAGCTAGTTTTGTTTATTATCTGAATTTTACCATAGCACACCCTGTGTTCTGTTGCTGTCATGAACCAATAATTTATTTGTAAATTAATCTATGTGAGTCTCGATTAGCATAAAGATTTAATTAGAGATTTTGAACCCCATCAATACATAGCCCTGAACCTCTACACCAAAAAAGATCCTTTGGCTTTGTTCCTCATTTCGTGGAGGGTGTCCTTGAAATCAGGCTTATGCCTGATTTCAAGGACACCCTCCATATTATTACCGAAATTTTAGGTAGTGACATATAACCATAATTTAAAATTAAAGATGTATTTGCTTCAAAATTTGGTATGCAAGCTAATACTTATATCTGAAACACTACCTTCAACTTTATCTGGCACAGTTGCAACGCAGTATGAAATACTGCTCTCGTTTCAAGGTTGTGACAAGTCAATATTAACTCCTCGTATCTCGACCAGGCGCAGTGCACGACCGTTGAAGTCGTCGGCGATTCGTCGATCTCCAGTTTGACTTGACTCACAAACTTACGAAGAGGGTTCAGAAGACCTGCTTCGTAAGATAGAAATCTTACGAAGAATTCTCGAATATGCATTGACAAAAGCCTTCCTGGTAATAGGGTTAGGGGCTATTTTTTTAATTACTGAATTTAAATCTTTTTTTGTTTAAGTGGGATTGTAGTGAAAGAATTTTTCGATAACTACATATAATAATACCTAAGTAATGACTGTTTTAAATTGTTTATTAGACAGAGAAGCCACTAGTAATCGATGACGTCACTGTTGACAAGCGCCATATAGAATTATGTTAAACTGCGTTTTGCAAGAAAGTAATGCCATAGAATTTTCGATGGGTTTTGTTCATCGTTTTTTTAACCGATTTCGATTTTGATTCCGATTTCAGTCATCACGTCAAATTCAAATAAGCTTATATTATTCGTCAACAAATGTAACATTTTAAACGTCAGTAAACTACCGAAGTGTCGCGACTAATACCGGCTGTTTCTATATATAACAAGAAGTTTTTTTTTTTGTAAAATAATAGAACTTTCCAAGTTCTTCCACTGCCCAACACATTGTAGTCTTCAATTCCACCTCCGTCGTGCCGGCGATTGGCGCGGTTCACCGCATTACGGTTTACGCTCAACTTTCTACTCGCACATCGAAACTGTGGAACAAACCATCAACGAAGTTTCCGAATAAATACGAGATTCGAACCTACACTAAGATGATCCGCATGTTTGGTTGCTCTCTCGACTACAAACAAAAAAATAAATAAATGAATATTCTTGATTAATGCTCTAAAACCCTGAACCGATTTTGACTACATTTTATGTAGCACTGGGTGCGTTATTATCGAAGCACACTATCACGTTATAAAAGATAATATTCTTATTTTTTTTAATTATCCTAGCCAACGGCAGTCGCTTTGTGACCGTCGAGAATTAAAATGAAGATTAAAATTAACTATCGCCGAAAATTATATGAAACAATGTGAAGGCACAAATTCGGGTCAAGATCTTTCCGATGATAACAAATTTCAGTGTAAAAAATATTTTATCATATGGATATGCTAAAGATAAAATATTCCTTATTCTCTTAATTAGAAATACATTTATCAGTTTAATTTTATTACTTTTCTTTACACCCATCTCAAAATCTTAAAACGATGTACAACGCGAAAATAATGGGACCTATGTGTTTATTAAAGAATATCATTTCATTTACAAAAGTAAAGTGTACGAGAAAAGTACTAAATATTATTAGATACTAGCAGTGCCCGCGACTTCGTACGCGTATCACTTATTTTGTTAATAAATTAATTTTCTCCGGAAATATTTTGATGAAATAATATCTATGTGTTTTCCTAAACTACGCTAAAATTGCCTGTGGAAACCCCATAAAAATTCGTCTTATAGTTTTCGAGATTACCGTTTTCAAACAGACAGACAAATTTTCAAAAATAGTTTTATTGTATTTTGCTACATTCCCTACGTCACTTGTTTTACTTTTAGACCAATACTTTCCATCTAAAGACACGACGCTTTTGCAGTTTTATTACATTTTTTTAAACGTCTTGAAACAATTTTTTTAATATGCTTAGATAGGTATAACCTTAAAATAATACACTTAAAGCGTGACACAAGGCTGACAACCCTCTTCTAAGGGTTGCGCTGTCATGGGCGGCAGTGACCATGTACTCTATAATAGCCCGCATGCTCGTTTATCCCTAATATATTTTATATTAAAAAAAAAAAACCTCTTGAATGAAATCTAGTGACGCTACATGCAAAACAATCATCTTTGGATGTGGTACCGTTTACGGGTCACGGTTAATAAGTTTTAAAATGGTCGAAGTTTTTTGAAAGTCCGCATTCTCGTGCAAATAGCAAATGCTTCCCACGGATCGATGAATACATTCAAAAGGAGAATAGTAAACATTTTTTGGTCGAAAATTAGACATGTTGTATTTATTGAACTATTCAAGGTTTTTTTTTTATTTGCGTACACAGCATTCCATTTTAAATATTTATTTTGCATAAACTGATAAAGATACATAGTGATGTATAAAATAGATCATTCGTAAAGTAGATCATCAAAAATGTAGTTAAACACGTTTTCAAATGTAGACAAAGTAACTTTATATTTTATTCATACGCATAATTTGCATAATGCGTAAAGGACCAGTCTCGTGTGTTTACTAAAAACACAACTCGTCTAATGCTACGAGAGTAACAAAATTGTTGGAAATTCGAATTGAACGATGTATCTGTCGTGAGTTTGAACGAGGATTGTGAGGTACGAGCGAATCCCAGAAAACATCGCGTACCGAGGTGTCGCCTTTAGTCACGGCACGAGTTTGCATAGCGGTTGCGCCACCAAAAACGCCGGTGTCGATTATTTAGCTAAAGACAATGTTCGCGATCGCTCACACGCGACCGCAGCGTCCCCTCCCGGCGCCGTCGGACGATTCTCACGGATGCCGAAGGTCGTGCACGGATACCTCTGCGCTGTTACGACATTAAATAATTTGATTTCGTAACGTCAGCGCTCGGGGCGCGCTCCCCTACGTGCACGAAATCAACATTAACCCTTCCTACAATTCGATATAATATCCAACAAAAACAAACGTAACCAATAAAATGTTTTCCACAACCATGCTTTTTGTTGTCCGCGTGTACATGAAATAAATCCCTTTATCTGCGTTTGGAGACCTATCTTGTGATAAATATCATTAATGACTAAATGTCCTTTTAAAGTATTATAAGTATAAATAAGAGATATAAAGTATTTCATTTTCATTCTAAAATGTTTAGCTACGTTTCTACCAATTTCTTTCTTAATCGATATATAATTTTGATATAAATCTCTCCATCAACTTAAACTCTCATAGTATTTTATATATACGTTCGAATATACGTACAAATTAAAATAGAAAACAAACAGTTCAAGATCAACCTTATGATCCGTTTTTTTACACGATTTTGTTTTTTATAGGTTTTGCGTAATAGTATTATTGATTTGAAATAAGCGTTAAGAAATATTATAGAAGATATATTATAAATATATCTCAAAACCATTAAACATACAACGTTGCAGATGTATTGACAAACGAAGAGGTTTAAATGTATGAATTGGACGGGTAACACCAAGAGTAGCTAAAGTCGTAATAAAGTACTACAACGGGGAAAATTATATCGCTACTAATTACTATTAGCAGCGAAATGAATTTAGCTGCAATTTACATTTATTCATGTTTATTATAAGATTTTTCGCACAGAAAAACTATTAAGAAGTGATAGTAACAAATCTCACATTTAGCTTGTGTTTAGACTAAATATCAAATACTGACCGCACTGTTTTCAAAAGCTTTGAAATAGAACTTGCGAAACATGCAAGCCTTTTCAAACTGTTCAGTTCATTAATACGTTAATTTTATGTGATTTCTAAACTAAAATTATTTAAATGATCATCGTAACTCAAGTATCATTACAAATATGTCTAGCGAGTTCTAAACGTTAAATTAATGCGAGTATCGTAACATTATACCTAAGCTATCGAGGACTACGGACTTGTAGTATTTGCATTTATGAGTATTGCTAAAATGGACAACTATAAACGTGTTAATTACCATAATTTTGAATAAATCTAACATTCTTAGCATAACGAACCCTACATACGTATTAGTAGTGTGCATGCAAAAAGAAATATTATATATTATTATTAAATATAAAGTAAAAAGTTTTGATTGCTCATCCATATTTATGTATGGATAAGTCAAGTCGAATAGTATTGTTATGAGCTGCGCTAACAAATTAAAAACAGAACTACAAAATAATTCCCCTATAAAAAAATGTCGGAGGACAGAATTTTCTAAGCATAAACAAGCCGCTTGCGCACAAAGAGAGGCAATAAGTTTGTTTATGTCGGACGTGACGTGTTTAAGACTCGTTTCTTCGGAACGATTGAAGAACATTCTGGAGGGGTAGTCGACAGGTAGAAATAGTGAAGTGTGTGTGTACAGGAGTTTTATTTTTTGCGATCAGTGTATTCACAAGTCAAGTGCTATCAACAATAAGCGCTCAAGTGGTTTCTTAGCAATTTATTGTGACTTTGTATTTCTGAATATATACTGGTTTTGCATGTGTTTCCTTTTCTCTGATGTCAATTTTCAAACCCCTATACTTTCCAAAATGAAACCTAATTTCACGGAATAATATTTGTTATTTGTAGTGAAATATAAAAATCCGCAATACATTATGTCACTCGTCCCGATTATATAATTGATTACACACTTAATTATTATTTATTAAAAGTAAAGACGCTCAAGAATCGGCAGTCTTCTTTGAAGTCTTAAACTATAAAGAGTTTATATTTTTCATACAGAACCCTAAAACATTGTGTACAGAACATTTGCCATGCGCGTGAACATGATGAGTTAAATGAACTGAATCCTAAAGCCGAAGCGGCTCTTAACGGGCGATCGTGACCCGACGTAAGCGCCGAACACGAAAGGACGCCATTTTATATATCTACCTATTTGATAGCAAGCATAAAGCAAACGAACATAAAATTTACAATAGTTCTATACATGTTCGTGCTGATGGCTAATCATTAACATTGCAATGCATTTCTTTGTCTATTTATTTGCAAACCCTTTTGTAAGATGAATTATGATTTGCCATTCAGCCACATATTTACTATACTATGAGTTTGGGTTTGAAACTTGTAAAATTTGTAAAATATCAAGCATGAATTAAAATACGAAACAAAGGAATGCAATTGATTGATATACTTTATAATTATTAGAACGCTCGATATACAAAAAGTAAATCTTTTTGCATGTAGACCAATTATTATTATTGTCAAAAACGACCTCGTTGTTAACTGTTAAATGTCCGACGCTCGTCGGTAACTGTCACCGGCAACATATTGGAGTGCCATTTATGTTCTGTACACTATATATTACCCCATCTTATTTATTACTTGTGAGGCATCCTACATTTTGACTCCCTGTCGTTTCAAATATCCGAGGTGTATCATGCTCTTGAGTGATAATGTAAATTCTTAGTACTAGCCATACGAAACAAAAGCCATTAAAAAAATTAATATAAATAATAAAATAAAATCATGTGATAAACGATCCGTTATTTATCTTTCTGCTAAATAGCGACAAATTAATTTTTGTTGTTTCGCCAGACTCTACGGAGTTCACAGACACAAGTGCAAAATTTTATTCTAATAATAGTGTTTTATTTGATCACATAACTTGTGTAACACAATCACAAATCACTTTAACATACAATTATTTTCATCAATTTTTACCTTCGTCTACATTTTTCTCTTCTTTATCTTCTTCAAAGAAGATAGCCGAGAAGAGAAGAAGAGCCGAGATCTCTACAACTCGAGGAGTCGTTCGAACGGTGATAGTCGTAGAATATTTTACAACATAACATCTGGTTATAAAGCAAAATTGCCGCAACAAGTGCGTTTGAAATTTTGTATTTATGTCCTTTGAACCTCAAACTTACAAGAAAAATTATTACAATAATGGTACAAATCATTCGAAATATACACAAAATCTTACAATTTTGAAGGGATATTGTATACATTCGCCACCTTCTACAGGTATGACATTATTCGACTTCTACTTATGATCATACAAAGAACTGGTAAAAAAAATTTTAAGGGTGGTACAAAGAGTTTTGCTAAAAAAAATTTACTCCTTTGCGGCGGCGTGGCGGCCATATGTAACCGGCGGAAAAGTATGGCATGGTGATTTTCTTAAGTAGCTACTGAATGATGATTAGTTGTGAAAAATTTAACTAGGTACAAATGTTGAATTGTTTTTGAAGTGAAACTTCTTTATCGGCGTATGGGAGAAATTTTATAGCAATGTAACGTTTTTCCGTTACGCGCTATATTTATTCAATGTTATTAATGTCATCATGGCATAAACATAATTGTTACTAAGGCCACCTGTCACATATACTTTCTGTCAACACCCTAGATCTATTTACAGTTTGTATATATTACATTTTCCTATTATCTAAGTTGAAACCTTTTCAACCGACATACATGAACTATATTTCACATTCTTTCATTGAGTGACTCGATTTTATATGTAGCGTTCGATAATTTTCCTACAATTCTATATGGCCCTTTATAACATCGCATTAATTGAAAAGTTTTACCTATCACCCTTCTAGGTACATATACCATTACCAAGTCTCCTACATGAAACTCTGAACATTTCTACTTCTGAAACTCAGTAGTGACGTGAAAAATAATATTTCAATTAAGTGATTAGCGAAAAAAATTTTATAAAGTTATTTGTATCCATGTCTATGATAATAAAAGCCTTTTGCATAAACTTTATCTAATTTAGCTTTTTTAAACCAATTTCTGTGAAGTTGTAAATAGTAAATCATTTTTCGAAAAATGATGTCATAAAGAAGTTTCACTTCTTACGTGTGTACACTAATACACACACACTTTTTTTTTAAAGTACTTAAACGAGAAACACAAAATAACATCTCAAAAAAAACATTTATTTACTTAAAATTGGATATAATACACATAAAATAGTGAATTATAAATTATATAAAAAAGCATTAAATAAGGCACTCAACGATGCTAATGTTTTTTTTTAATTAACGTGTTCTCGTGGGTATGGCGGGCTATAAGTCACACCGGAGGAGTATGGTACTACGCTACCGCCTGCTTCTTTTCATCAATTATCGGGAAAAAACGAGAATTTTTGTGGAACTAATCGTTCGATACTCGTAATTTATTCGACGCGTTCGATTAACGCCCTCGTGATTAGCCTGCCGGTACCAGCGCTATGACCTACATTTTCCTTTTCGTCATTAGGTAATTAGACCCCTGAGGAGTCGCCATACTGGTAAAATGACCTGGAATTTCATTTTATCCTGTACGGTGCAGTATTTCCGTGCCTTTGAGATTAAGAACTTTGTAATGATCTGTGGTTATGATTATTTAATGCTATTCCTATAATAACATTGTCCAAATAATTAATAAAAATCGTAACTCTGTTATCTTTATATTCCGTTTTTTCAATAAAGCTTTAAGGCGTATTATGATACAAAAAAATATATTTTAAATATTGCAAGTAATAATTAGATCGTAATTCAATTATATGAGTGGGTAGTTATGTACTTTGTGAAGTTTTGTTGTGTACGCTTGTTATATTATATGATTTTATGCTATGCACACGATGCCTATAAAAGCCATTTTATTTGTTATGGTAAGCTAAGTACTTAAAGTTTGTAAAGACATATTGTGAGTCGATTTTGATTTTTTAACACCTTTATAATAAAAAGCTTTTTCACGAGGGCGCGTGAAAATATTATATCAAACTTATATATGCTTTTACAGTAAACCGATATTTGCAGCTAAGTTTCGTCCAAAAATGGAAATATATACTTAATATTAAATATTATTTTTTTTCAGTAATACTTAATTATCTCATTCATTGCTCAATGCACTAAACAGACATTAAAACTTAAATTTTATTTAATTACTTATAAACAATTAGTATTTTAATATATTTTCATTCTGACATTGTAATTAATAAGGCTGTAAAATGGCTGTACTATAGTAGCAAAAAATGCCTTTAATGTAGTGGTTTGTTCTTCACCGACTACAATAATGACTTTTAGCAATAAATGTAATGCTGCTAAGCATCCTTTATAGAGCTCACTGCTGCATAATTTGGGGTCCAAATTACTCTTAAAAAAGCAGTACAAAAGTTATACAATTGATATATAATAAAAAATAAATTTGCATAAATTGCTTTGTGCGTGAGCTCATGCCATTGTATGTTTCTTATAATGGTGTTTTGTGTTACTTGGGAAACTGCTCAACAGATTTCGATGAAGTTTTAGAGTAATACGGCTTATGCATCAGAATAACATATAGATTATAACTTATAAAAACATAAAAATTTTCCTGTGCTTCAAATTCGTTAATATGGAACTAATTCTTTTTCTGCACTACTTTTTATTGCTAAAAACAATTTTCAAGGGAGGTTTAAGGTCAATACAAATTTGGGATTGGATTGAATATATTGTACCGGAATCGAAATCGAGATCACGGTTGACAGCGTGATCTTTTGACATAAACTATGAAAAAAAGTCATTTTATATTCACGTGGGTGGAGTCGCGAACGAAAGTTAGTGTCGCAGATGTTCGACGAAAATCACACGCATCCTTATTTTTGGGACGCCAAATAATCATTGACAACTGATAAAAAATTAAAATTTCATTTACAACAATAATAAAGCACGAGGAACTCGCTTTTTAGAGCCGAAGAAGTGGCCGCCGCCGCCTAAGATATTATTTAATCTTTTACATTCTGAAGTCTAAAACCTAATGTTTTTTTGCTCTTTTCGGATTTATTAATATCTCTATGAGCACCTTTAGAGAAAAGAGGACCAGTTGTTTTTTTTAGTAGTTTTATCGCACATGCAAAAAATGTTTAATTTGCTGCATAGTCATTTTTTGTGATATCATTCAAAATAATAGCGTCATTCCGGTAACTTTGACGAAAGCAAATTTTCGTAATGCTATAAAAAAAAATTGTGAACTTATAGTAAAGGACAAATTTAAAAATGGTGAAAATATTGCATCATTAGAATTTTCATTATGGCGGAAAAGGCTGCTGAATCGCTTTCAGTAAAACAGCTAGGAACTGCCTGAATTTCGTCTTGACACCGGAGCGGCGCGCGAAGAATGCTGTGACGAGGCGATGGCGTGTGCGGTGCAGCCTTAGGTCATGCGGCTCATAATTTCCACCAACGTGGCGTAGTTCTTTTCAGAACTGCCTTTGATGTTCAGCACGTATGTTGTAGATCGCCACATGCGTTTTAAACTCTCTGACGACGAACCGACGCCGAATGAATCGATCGAATAAGTTATATGAGTAATAAAATTCTTCTTGAAATCGGAAACAAATTATAAATTTCAATATGGCTGAAGCGAGACGAAGATGATTTTTCATACTTCCTCTACATTTGCAACGGCACGAATCGGATGTTGCTAAATGCAATAAACGTATTACGGGTGAAACGTTGACCGAGATGGTGCACTACGAGACTGCTAAATGATTAGATAACAGCGCTTTCACCCGCGGTATATCACGAGCCCGCCACGCCGCCTGCGCCGGTGCGCTCGGCGCTGCCGTGTGACCCCCGACCCGCGCCCGACCTGCAGTCCCGAGCTTTTGTCACGAGACTACATAATTTATGCACGTGCATGAGCACGCTTAACGCGCATGCACTGAGATTTGCACTCTTTTATTACATACAACAAGTCAACAACACTAATAGTCTAAGATCCGGCATTAGAAAAATGTACCCTCATCTGGTAATTGAATAAAACAATGTTTTGCAGGCAGATAACAATATTATTAATTTATGAGAACAATGTCTGCCACCGCAGTTCGAAATAATTATACCTAATATATAAAAGTGATGTCATTCGGCTAATTTTGGCTGTAAGCTGCCTACCTATAGGCTCGACAGACATCTTTCATTTTTTGTTTCGTATTTTGATATGTAATGACACGAAAAGACATAGGTACATTTACAAATCGATTTTATTATACTGTGGGATTACAATCCCTTTTATTTCTTCAAAAATTGGACATAACACAAAGACTGAAATAAAAGCTTTTTAAGCACTAAATTATAAAAGGTTTTAATCTTGAATATGCGTGAATTAAATTTAAAAGTAAATATAATACTTAGATGAAACGGCTTACGATAAATTGAATGCTAATGACGTTACTGCTTCTTGTTTTGTTTTAAAACGTATTCACAAAAGAATCGATTTTACAACATCCTATATATTGTTATTTACCACTGAAAATTATATACAGAACTATCCGAAGGCCTTTTACACAAAAGCAAACCGACAATTAGAGCTTTTCTCGTTAGTCTCCTCACCTACTTGCGCCATCACGAAAGATCACGTACGTAGCAAAAAAAAAAATAAATAGCACAGAGTTACAAACGATATATTACGTTCGACGATCGGCCCATGTTTATTGTAATTCGCGTGTTGCGCAATCGAATGGATATAACGAGCTCGTATGAGCCGGGGCGCTCATTGATCTTCATTCTGGTCTGTCGCAAGTGTTCTGTGTCACGCCTCGATTCGGCTCCGACCGATATTTTTATTGGTGTATCGCAACAGCGCGACGATCGACTATGTACGTGTGAACTCACCCTATAAGCCCGTGGAGTGTATTCACTTCCAGCTGAGTTAGCATCGCGTTCCGATTCAGCACCGATTGCGGCGGTAAAATACGTATAGTTATTGAATATTTCAGCTGATTTAACGTGATTTAACGTTTTGTCGTCCCGCTCTACAGGGTGTGTGTCTACACACACACGCCCTCTAGCAGTCAGTTTATTTCAGATAGAGGTACTTGGATGAAGCTCAGCGCTGTAAGTAGGGCCGATGGCGCTCAGAGCGATATCGCGTCCTTTAAAGGTCGAATATACTTATTAAAATCCTCATTAGTTCTAAAAATATGTATGCACTCTAAAGATTAAGAATCATTGGGCAGGCTGCTTCCCGCATAATTTCCATGCCCTCGCTATGTTGCTGGCTGGTTCTCGATGTTGGTTGGGAGCTTTTGTCAAACTTTGTCACCTATGTGAAAGCAACATTTTAGAAAGGAGATTATTGTGAGGACTTAAAAGTCAGTGTTTATTTACATCGACAACAACACTTCAATTTAGCAAATATTTTAATTTAAATTACAAACAAATACATTTAGTGGCTATAAGACAAAAAAGTTAACAAGGTTTTATGCAACCCTTTTCGTGAAACATATATCAATGACACTGTCAATCAATAATCACATTTCTTTTTTAACTGAACACAGATAATACAACACCGTAAAATGTATAAAAACGTAGTCATAAGAAAACCTAAAATTTAAAAATAAAATATTCAAAGATACGATAAAAGAATGGTATAATAGAAAACAAGAATTTTATAATTTTTTGTCTTACTGTCTGTTCGCATAGATCTCTGAAATAACTGAAAGGATTATAATGTTTTTAATACGGTCTTCACGAGTAGACAGTAGTAGGCTTGAAATCAAATATAAGTAGGTCACATTTAAATTAATTAGAATTGACCACTTAGAATCTTTAAAATAATAAAACATATATAAATTTAAAAAATGGAAGTCTTGGCCAACCTTATTATATATATTGTATTTATTTGTTTTACAAATGACGGCAAAATAGAAAAATATTTTACTAACTTCAATATGAATTTAATGCGAGAAAATTTTCTTGCAATCGTTTTATATAAATTTCGTTGCCATTTAAACCCACAAGAAAATTATAATAGATTTCGATTGGCCTTTAATGATGAAGCTCCATCTCTTGCCACTGTTTGGCTTAACCGATTCAAATGTAGTCACACTAATCTGATTGACGATCTGCGTGAGGGATGTCTCTAACGTGACGGCCGAAAACAACATCAGTGCTTCGCGGTTCATGATAGAGACTCACAAAACAGTGAGTTACAAGCAGAGTTGCAAAAATTTTAATGTAAAATGTAATGCAATACTCATTACATTTTTTAATGATAATTACGTATTCATTCATTACTCATTAAACAATTAATGAGTAATGAAAACGTAATCATTAGAAAAAGTAATGCATGTTTTGCAACTCTGAGATAATTACACATTCATTCATTACTCATTAAACAATTAATGAGTAATGGAAATGTAATCATTAGAAAAGGTAATGCATTTTTTTTCAACTCTGGCTACGAGCAAATTCAGACAATCTTTGGCATTGGTATGAGTCAAGTGCACAAAATCCTTTATGAACATTTAGCGGTCAAGAAGCTTTGTACTCGGTGTATACTTCATAATTTGAACGAAGGTCAAAAATTCCGTCGTGTTATTTGGCGCCGCGAAGCAATACAGAGATTTGCCGATGGAGACTCGAATGCCATGTAAGACATGGTTACAGGTGATAAAAGCTGAATTTACTGTTACGATCCCGAAACCAAAAGACAGTCTGCTCGGTGAGTGTTTCCTTTCGAGAACTTGCCTATCAAATTAAAACGAGATCGAAACGTAGGAAAAAAATATGATGGCGTCTTTCTTTAGAAATTAGAAAGAAAACAGAAATCATTATGCATCACTTTTTTTAGAAGATAACAAGACAGTCACTGCAGTCTGGTACACTAACAATGGTTTGCCTCTTGTTTTAGAAAAAATTGGGGAAAAACGACTTCGCGTTACAATTCTCCTTCATTATAACATAGCTTCACCTCAAACCAACCAACAAACAACTAAAAATTCGGGGGCGCTAGGTACAAAATTACTGGCTCACTCGCCTTTCCTACCCGACCTCGCACCATGCGATCTTTATTTATTTCTTAAAGTAAGAAAAAGACGCGGGCGAAGCTGCGGGCGGAAAGCTAGCCAATGGTACAGCGCTCACTTAATGGTGCTAAAACGCTCAATCGGTATCGTCTAATCGTCAAATTACATCCATGCGCCCGGTCAACGAAATGCTCAGTAAAGTTGTGCGATAAATAAGTTCAAAATCTCTGATGAAAAGGGTTTTGTAAAGTTTATCACAATTAACTTGCATGTAAAAATTTCTTTGAGGTTACGTCATATGAAATAATTATTACAAATCGCAATTTGAATGCGTCATAGGAACGAAATGGTGTCACTTCACTTGTGTGGCGTGCGTGGTGAGTCTGCAAGGGCGTCAATTTAGCAGCTTGTTGTAAATATACCTAGGTATTATTTCATATTTAACATAGCTTTATTAGTGCCTTAATTGTGTTTAAACACTAGAATGATGAAAAATACGAGTTATGGAATAACTTTCAAGTTTTTGTTCTTGTGTTTTGTGTTTGTGTTAATTTCTTAATATCAAAATTGTGAAAAATCTTGTACTAAGTAATATTTATTTCTGAGCACACTCGGATTATACGGGCGTTTGAACTATCTTATTTATAAAAATTGCACCGATTTCGTATCATTGCACTGAACAACGTTAATTATATTACCATGTCAAAAAAAATTTTGTTATTTATTAGTATTTACATAAAAATCATTTTATATTTTGTTTTGTATTTTGCGGTAAGTATTAGCGGTGACTTTGATTTTATTTTATTAGATAATTGAGGAATAGTTATTAAAAAAACTCTTTTTTTCCTTTGAATCCAAAATACATGCTATTTCCAAAAATAATATTTATTTAAAAATACTCAAAAAACAAAGATGCTTCTTTGTACTAAAGAATGAATGGTATAAAACTCATTATTCGTTTAAGCATTAATTTAAAATCACTTAAGACTTCATGATTGATCGCAGCGCTACTTTGTTTATGGACGGTATTTGTATACGCCGATGTAATTAATTTAGCATTAATCATTTTCTGTAATCGCAATTACAATTTTATTCAAGTAAATTATTGTCTGGTGTTATCGTGTTACATCAATCTATTTTTTTGTAGTTTAGTGTATGTAGTGTGTGTGGGATAATTTACTAATGTATTATTCAGTATATTTATAGCGCAAGCAACTTAGGCAAGCAAGCATTGCATTTTTAGCCTTTTCGGAACAATCGGTCAAGGCAAATTCCCTTGCCGAGAATTAAAGAGATGTAAAAATATACCCAAAACTTAATTTTAAGTTGAAGTGTGAGACAGGACTAAATATTAGATATTTTTATTTCTTTGATAATTGTATTCTAATTTCAAAGTCAATTCCTTCGTTTTATGTTTGTTGCAGTGGAATAGCTAGGGGGTGGCGGAGAAGGCGGCCCGCACCGGGTGTCACCCATTTAGGGATGACACCCGAGTTTACCCTATCGTGAATTGTGGATTCACAAATAAATATAAAACTAAAGAATCTTAACCATACATTAGGTCTTCCACCTATTAAAAATAAACTGTAGCAGATTGCCCACCTGCTAATTGTATTTTTTGGGGTGACCGCACTGTAACCGCCCCAGGTGCCACCCACGCTAGCTACACCACTTGTTTATTTAATATAACATCTCTTATCATCGTCTATTATTTAGACGTTTAGTTTTTAAATTCCATAAATAAAAACAGAATACCATTTTTTGTTCATTTTTCGGTACAAGTGCAGGGTATATAGAAAGTTCAGTCAATAATGTTTAATAATTTGTCAAACAATGACGATCCATCTATACAAAATTCGGAATAAAATTCCTTGAAATATCTTCTAAGTTAGAAAATTGTACATCTTGTGGATTAGTATATTGTACATCGATAAAACTAATGTACGAATTGAGACGAGGTCATCAGTCAAGTGCAAGTATTACGTATCAGGCGAGGTCGGGCATTCACGGTATTGTGTGACCAAGAAAAGACAGGTAAATACGATAACTAAAAACGAATTCAAAACTGTAATTAGGTAACGAGGCTTAAAAGAACGCGGTGTTGTCGTACAGATAAACCATTTTGCCACAAAAAGAACTAAATGTATAAGTGTGTAGGCTCTCTTTTAAATTTTAATCACTATAGGAACTGAATGACGTCGGTTGAAATTTCTTCGTGATTCTGAACGATAGCTGACGCCCGCCGTAACGTAATGGTTTACATCTGAACTGTTCACACGAAAAAAAATATAATGACGTAAGATCCAGAACACGCCAATGTAGACGACTATCTGAACGATTCTCAATATTATGCGTATTTATTTTTTAATGAGGTATTTTCTGACAAGTTAAAATAAGACAAAAATGTTCAAAAGAACTAGATAGATGGCTATAGCAAAAAACAGTAATCAAAAAATTTAAGTTGGTTGCAAGAAAAACTCTCGCCAATAATCGACATGCATAACTCAACATTAGTTGAGAAATCAAACGAGAAAAATGTAACGATCCACAAAATACTAAAACTTAACGATCAAACAAAATAAAAGAATTCGACAAAAATTAGTATCGAAAAAGGGAAATTACATTTTTTCAAGGAATGTGTCAGGCTCACTGAATAAGAAATAAAAAAAAACTGGCCAAGAACATGTAGGACTATGCTCATTATGGGGTTCCAAAGCCATCATTACGAAGAAATGCACTACAGATGAAAAAAGTGTGACAACACTTTTTCCATGTTTCCCGCACGGAACAGTTGTAAGCACTTTAGTCGCCTATAAGTAGAAAAACAAGTAGGTATATCGAATATCACTATTGCAGAAGTGTAAACTAAAGTGCAACAGCAAAAGAGCGTAACTTCACGGAACTTACGTCCTTTTGTTGAGAAGTGCAGTTTTTCGGCAATAACTCAAAAATAGTATATCCGACCGTGTTCAAAATAATTTCTTTGAATTTTTTTATTAAGCGTTACCTTCGTTATCTCGTCATATTTTTTGAAGATACTACTAAGAAAATTAAGGATGGACAAACCATTTGAGCAACTTTCGGAGCGATTATTTTCGAAATTATTCACGTAATCAGAAAAATTGCATTAAAACTTTAAAGTGTTTTTTAAAGAACTGTCCAAATATGTGCCATTCGTTGATATTTGCCGAAAAAAATTATTTCAGCTTTTGTTACATGAATGGAGTGCCCCAACCTATAAATATATTATTTAACACCCAAACTAAGTAGCAGCTGAAGTAAAACACACTACTCTATAAATTTTGTCAATATACGTTTTGTATTTTTTGAATAAAATGCCTGTGGCTCACGAACGGATCGACTGACGAAATTATAAGGATCCCGTTTTTGCCATTTTGGCTCAAAACCTAAAAAATTTGGGCACTAGTTGATCCTTGTGTTTGACCTTGCAGGCCAGCTCCAAGACTGTACTTGTACTCGCATTTTTTGCAGCTCAATCCTTTCGAATTCGGAATGCACAAAAACTTTATTGCGCATATTTTTGAGCTCTAAATTATCAGCATTCTCTTTAAAATTATTGGAAGTACAAGAAAATACATAATCATTAAATTTTAAATATTTTTTCAATGATAACTTTTGAATGAAGCGACCTATTTAAACGGGAATTATGGCATTCGATGCAATTTTTTGAAATCGAAAAGTAGCCGATTTAATCTATATTGGCGAGTGTGGTGACATTTGACGCAGTTTTCTAAGGGCGGAAATAGATTTTGTTTTAAAAATCGATCTATTTGAATTTGTTCTAAAAATACTATTTTTAAAATATTTCGTTTCCGGTGTCGAAAAAATTATCCAATTTCTATCGAGTTCACAGTATTCAACGCAATCTTATTACGAATAAAGCTGATTCAATTTTGAAAGCTATTGAACGCTTATAAATTAGTTATGAAAATCAATGCAAAAACATTAACTTCCCAATTATTACAAAATTTTCAATTTCCTTAACGGAAAATCAAAAAAAATCAAAAACCAAGTCGAGTATTCAACTTAAAACTGTGATTATTTATGAAACCAGCTTTTCGTAGCGCCACCTATCGCTAGTTGATTGGAATTATTTTATTTTTGCTGTCTGAAAATCCCTCATTCCAGTCCGTCGGCCTGTCTGCTTCGCTATTCTCACAGATCTTGACGCATAACACGTCTATGCGTGAAATTTTACGCATCAATAGGTTCTCGATAGCACTCTATGGGTACTCCGTTACATAAGATTCGGTTATCACGCATTTTTTGTTACGCGTTTGTTGTTGAATGAAGAAGTTTTTAGTGTGCGTAAGTTTCGATGTTTTTTTTTCGTTTCTCTGTTTGGTACGGCGTTGCTCAAAACTGACTCAACTTGTCAATTGAATTAATAGTCTAATAACCAGTATATTTAAACTGAATACCCTTTAGTAACTGTATTTGATTGCATTGTATTGCACAACCGCTTTCAATTCCAATTCTAGCTCTATCGTTGGTTCCGATTCTACTTTAGCTCTCGATTCTGATGCCAATCTCACATATATCCTATGTCCGCAAGACGTACGTATCCCAGACGTGACTCTTTATTTGGTATGTTATATATCTTTACGTAGCCTTCCTTTAAAAGCCAAGTAAATATATTATATTATTCCTTTACGTTCTGGCGTTATAAGAAGTAAAAGTTATCCGACGTTCGATATAAAAAGCCATCCTCGGACTTTCCCCGCGAGATGAAAACCGAAAATGTGGAAATTTGCAGAACAACCAAGCTTCTCGACATAGCTCACGGAATCAGTAAGATGGAGTGGCAACGGGCAGATCACATCGTCTATGGACCTGATCACCGCCGGGGAATAAATGTTCTCGAGTGGCGACCAGAGAACGACACGTCGTAGCGTGGGATGCCCTGCCGCTAGGTGGACCGACGACCTAGGAAAATTCGCGAGTCACCCGTTACAGGTAACCCAAATCGTAAGTCGTGGAAATATAAGAAGAAGGTCTATGTTCAGCTGTGGACCTCGAGGACCTCTGATTCTGGAGTTACAATGTTGAAGTGTTGTATTACAAAATAGTCTCAAACTTACGTAACTTTATTGAAAAAAAAACTCGTTAAATTGTTCTTAAATTATGTAGTTGGCAACGTTTGGTTTTATGTGTATTAAATGCACCTTCATTATTTTGCTATAAAAGGTTCGAGACAGATATCTCGTTAATATTAGTAGTTTCTACTTACATATACGTAAGAACCTATTAATATTTAAAAAGGAGGTGTTTAATTTTTATATTATGTATATATATATGTATATATACATATTACCTAGTTAATTCAGTTAGTTATAAAACAAATAAAATTTTCAGTTTGTAAATAAAAATCTGACTATAGAGAACAGTACATCGTTTTTTGTTTCGATAAAGAAGTTTTATTAAATATATTGAAATCATAAAAATTTAATGTTTTTTTTATCTTTGTTTAATCTTTGTTTTAATGAATTGATTTTTCGTAATCAGATTTACACTTCTCTGTGTAATAAAAGTATTACATTAGAGAGAACTACAATACGTACACGTCATTTTTGTTTAAACTAAAATTCACTCATTCACTGTGTGAAGTTTGACAGCGCGTTAGTAGTAGACTTTCATTATATTATTAATTGTTTTTAAGTGTACCTGAAAATGAACGTAAAACAGCGTCTCCTTATTTTTTTTTAAATAATGAATCACTTCTTTTTATTGCAATTACTATTTAAATGTACAGTACGTAACTTAATTTACAGAGGGGGGTTCCATATCCAAAACGTTTATTTGAAGTGAGAGTAAAAATCTCCCGAAACACGAATTAAACTCGTATGCATTAAAAGTTTATCAAAAGTGCAAAAACAAAATTAATACCTGTCGAGTTATCGATAAATTCGCCAATTCACAGACAGTTCCCACGCTAAACGGCATAGATAATAGAGGCGTACACAGCTACGTGTAAATCTAGCGTTGCGTAATCTTCGATCATGCGCAAGAGTGAACACAGTCAGTCGACATCGATTGGTAACGCCGCCCGCGCGCCCCTCTCAACGGCGCTCGCCTAGGCACGTTGCATTCCGCTGAAGACGATACTACGAATGGTCCGTGTGCGTTATCGTTTGCGATACGAAATTAAATAAAAGTCTTTACACACAATAAAAAAAACCGGCCAAGAGCGTGTCGGATCATGCTCACTGTAGGGTTTCGAAGCAGTTACTACAAAGAAATGCACTATAGTTAAAATAAAGATTTTTTTTAATGATTTATTTTATGATTTAATTACAAATGTATGATTTTCAGATTTTTCTCTATACTTGTAGTTTAAGAAGGTATTATTTGCGAAATTTCATAGCTCTAGGTCAACGGAAAATACCCTTTAAATTTTGATTCCCTTGAGAGTGTCAAAATATACGTTTTTGCCGACAGACTGCCGTAGATTACTTTTTTTCACGTTAATTGGAAGTTTGATTTTTTACAACTTCAAGGGACTGTAGACTTAGGACATGGTTTTAATTTCACCAGGACAACTCCACGCGTTCCCGAGATAGAGAATCTTGACAGACAGACAGACTGACGGACAACAAAGTGATCATATAAGGGTTCCATTTTTCCTTTTGAGGTACAAAACCCTAAACACCCGTCAAGCTATATACTAATAAATATGTTGAAAACATTTATTTTCTTCCTTACGTATTATAAAACACAAATAGTATGTATGTCTGTCTGTCCGTTTGCGTGCTTAACTCGAGAACCGCTTGTCCGATTTAAACGATTTTTTTTTAATCTAGTACCTATGTTTTTAATAAATTGTCTAATCAGATTTTAGTATAACCTGGATTTTTCCCGGAACTTCGCTCGCGTGAACATGACACGAATTCCCTACTTTTTAATATCGATAGGAAATTGGTAGCACTAGTGTCTAAAGCAGAATCTAGATTACGACCGGTCGGGAATCGGAATCACGAACAGGAACTGGATCGAGATCCAGAAGTGAGATCAATCGACATAAAAGGTGAAGAAATTCATTCTGTCCACGCGAGCGGAGATAATGACGAAAATTAATTTTCAAATCAATTCGTCATATCACACAAAATGAGAAGACGTTAGGAAGATTAACTTAAAAATAGGCATGAGGTTGTGTGATAATACTATAATTAATTAATAATAACTTTTACAAAAATTCCTTGCTAATTTGTTGTGTAAGATTTTCAACGTTAACAGTGACATAAACAACATTTTATTTCTAATTGAGAGACAAGGACACTATATGAGCAATATAAACCCTCTACATTAGCCAATTTCGGATTAAGGGCTGCCAACTACCGTTGACAAAACCAACTGAGGCTCGGAGAGAGTACTATGATTGGACTCAAAATCAGTAAAATCATTGGTCAACGCGCCCGTGGTCAAGATTTAGCCCGGTAACCATTTGTTCGAAGATAATGTTATTTACCACTCAACTTTGTTTATTCGATTACGACTACGTTTATCAAAATATTAAAAGTTTTGTGAACTTGATAAATTGAAAGCTAATTGTAAAAACTGAAACATTCCATTTATTAATGGACAAAGTTGTTGCGATAATGGGCATATTTAATGAGTAAAAAAAAGGAGAATTTGAAAAATTCGTTTAAGATTAATTTCTGCTTATTGTGTATTGATTAATAAGTGACTCTCTTCAATATCTGTACTAAGTGTTTTTGTCGTGAATAAAACATAAAAACTTGAAAATTGTATTTTTATACATTAGAGAAAAAGACCTGTGGAGTATTTCTAACCATGAATTACTATTTTAAGAAGAGAATGTAAAAAAACCTGCTATGGGATTTTATGCTGCAATTCCATAATGTAGTTATCGGAGGAAAAAAGTGAGTTGTAATCACGCGTTGTATGGACCAAGTTGAGTAGTACAATTTTATGCGAAATACCTATTTCAATACCTATTTCTAATAATTATAATCGTATTTAATTATATTTCAATTTAATTTTATAAGATATGAGATTTACGTTTTGCACGCACGTTAAATACATGAGTTCGGTTTACAACTTGACTAATTAGTATTTTGGACAAATAGAAAAATATTTAATAAATTATCGGAATAAATTAAAAGAACCAATTAATAAGGTCACACGGCCAACGGAAGCAATCAACAAATCCTAATCTGTTTATAAAATTGTACAATATTGTATAAAATTGTATAATATTCGTCCTTCTCAGTCATTTGATTAAGATCACCCATGTACCTTAATTCTTTTAGACGATCATTGTTAATACGAAAGTGAAATTTAAATACGTGCAGAACGTTACTTCTACGAGAATGGACACGCGAAACGCGACGGCCACGTAGAACGCGCGGCGGGAGTTGTGCACTCGTGCGCACGCGACACGGAGAAGCGCCACGCCGGCACGCAGGCACCCAAACTTGCAACACCCTATTCAGATGCACAAATAACTACCATTGATTACTACCACTACCGCGGAGTACTTACTAAATATTTCGTCACACGATCACGACTCACGACCTAAAAAACGTACAAGTCACACGGCTGTACACAGAATGCGAATTTAAACCCCACTCTCTGTGTACACGGGAGAACAAGAACCATCTGTGAGTGTATCCGATATTACGTAGAACAGAATAATTAACATGACGTTATATGTCTTGTGATGGTGATTCACTAATCCTTATCATAGATTAATTCGTATATGGAAACACAAAACACAAAAACCTTAAAGATTGATGGATGTCAGTGAGACAAGAAAGATATGCAAAGATCGTACCATGTGGAAATTTATAGTCTCTGCCTACCCTTCTGGAAAATAGGCATGAGTTCATATTATTATTAATATTGTTATCAAAAAAATGTATATGTATTATCCATCCTTTTCTTACGAGACTATTGTATTGGTTAAGTAACATATATAACGTATCTAACACCTTAGGATATCTAAGCGGTATGGGCTCATTGAACTATAATTACATTGTAAATGTTTCACTATAACTCTTGGTTTTTTTTCTTTAAATATAAATAAATTGAAGATAGTTTGCCAATATATCAAATATTTATTGTTTAAATAGTATGTTACGGTGATTTGACCATGTAAATAGGATGAATGAGAGTAGATTGACAAATCAAATCCATAAAGCGAATGTGTGTGATGGAAGAGTCACCCTAGAAAATCATATGCAAAACAAAATTGATATAGTATTAAAAAAAGGTTAAAATATTAAGCACTCATAACAGATAAGCTAGCAGGAAAAGATTGATAGATACAACGAAGCAAAAGAGATATGCATAGATCGTACTATACAGAAGTCTGTAGTTTCTCCTTAACCCTTCGGATTTATGCAAGATTCATACAAGTAATTCACAATGCCCTAACCGACTCTACTCTACTGTCAAATAAGTACCAAGTATGCAAATGTTTTCACAGATGTTATAAAGACTCCTGTTTATTTCTTGTACATTTGTTTGGCTATGTTTATGTTAATTGAAACTCCGAATAAAATCATGGTCTGCGCTTCGTTTAATTTTAAGTCCACTGATATTAGAAATTTATTTTAATTATTCATTGTACTGATAAGAACTGTGGTGTTGTCGCCTATAATAATGATGTCGTCTGTGAATAATACAATGTTGGAGAGATTAATTTCTACAATCTGGTTTAGTCGGACCTCTTTGGCTAATTATGTAAGGTTCTCAATACGTCATCTGGTAAATAGGTAAAAGTCGAGATGAGACTGGATATCCCTGTTGAATTATTTTCCTTTGATAATGCTTTTAGTTTTTTAAACTCTAAACCTTATTATAAGTTACTGTGCCCTCTGAGGTAAGACGTGATTTTGTGGGCTCTATATTCTATTGGGATATGAGGTATTTTGTTCTCAGAATATCCTAAAGAACATTAAGATCCACGAGTCAAACTTTTATTCTAAGTTAAATTGCGGTACGTATAGAAGGGTTCCTGCCTTCGATTTTTCATTTGAAATTCCCCAGTATGTGGTCATCCGTCGATCTGCCTTATAAAGGTTGCTTGATAATTGTCCATGGCTTCGAATTCTTCATCATAGAACTTAAAGAGATAAGATGCATAGATTAAGTAGCCCACATTGCAGAGCGATATCTCCCCGTAATCGTTCACGAAATGCGGTCTTGCTTTTTTTTGTGATTCAGAATTTGAATGGCCTCCACCCAGTTTGAATATAAATATCTACAAACGGTTTTTTATTACATCCGTCTATTAGGAAATTTGAAATTTTACCAATCACAAAATGCGCACGTTTCCCTAGTAAAACACCCAGCCTGTACACGGAACACAGAAAGGAAACAATGGAGGCGCAACGATGCGGTGCCTTATCGGCAATCTCGCGAATCAATCAACGCACAATGGAATCAGTGGTCCGCTTTCACCGCCTGCGCCCGCGTCGCGCCGCTGCCAACTCGCGTTGCCGCGTCACCTACTCCCGGGGTCATTTGTCTGCGGTTTCGATCTCATCAATAACACGACCCGCGTTACGTCGCCGCTTCGTAACCGCGCTCACGTTTTACCGGCGGCCACCTCGTGGGCATATCGCTCTGGTCTACGAGTTCGCCATAATTTATGAAGTCAAATCCGGACTGGCCTAATATTGAAAAGAATATTGCGACTGGACACATGTATAAGATAAAAATATAATCGTTATATCAAAGGTATGGTGGCATTCCGCGCGTTATACAATACGAAATAGCTTACAGTTGTTTTTTTAAGCGATCATGGATTCTGCAGTCTATGAAATATTGTGAAATAGGTTAGACCCAAATCATTTAATCCGAAGTTGCAAAACCTAAACAGACTTAGTCTGGATAAGTCCGTACGAAACTGGAACGTGTGGTGTGCCTAATCTGTGCGGATTGGCCAGTAAATAGCTGCCGACTGACAGTGTTCATCTTTCAAATTTAAAGCAATAACCGTTCCGGAAATGGTGTTTCTAATTGATTCTGACGAAAGAGTAAAAATCAATTGGATGTATTGACTGACAAATCGAATGAAGTTTTAGCACACGCCCACACAATTCCTTGTGTGTTTGTGAATGGTGCAGGCAGCCTTCATAGACAATTACGCAACTCGATACGGAAGCGGTATGTGGGTATGCTCAGAAATGATTCATAAGATGCCCGAAACCAAATTCACGTTAATTTAACGACGGATCTTCCAGCTCGTTCGGAGACAAGTTCCGCGTGCTCCGGCGCTGACATTTGAGCGTTGACCTTCGACGGAGCTAACTAACGTCATGGGAAAGAAATACCATTTTAAAGATGAGCCAATACTCCTTACATTCTATACAAAAGCGTTTAACAATATGAATATAATAGATTGGCCGATAGGAATGGTCGATCTATTGTGTGTATTTAGATAACAAATATTTTATTAAAAAATAACCTTAAGCGCAATTTAAAGATTATAGAAAGATTATAGTCTTAATCGATTTTGAAACCATAGAACCGCCCAGCATGTGCTCAGTACACTACCACAACTCCACAAACGTATACCGATTGCATTATATATACATCGCATTATAATTGTCATAGAGATGTGATGAAATTGTGACTTGTGAATTATCAAAATAATAGCTGTTCCAGTTTAATTCTGTACATTTGCGACTGTACACGCATCACACGGAAAATTCTGAACTGTATTTTTTTTATAGCAGACCGAAATGCAAACGAGCATGCTAGCCAGCAAAAAACAGGTCGCCCATGACGGTCACTGGCAATCCCAGAGGAGTCGACAGTGCGTTGAAAGCCTCTTGGATACGAATAGGATATTTGAGTAAAGGGGAGGGGGCGATGGAAGGGGGAACGGGGTGATGAAGGTAGGAGTAGATAACTTAAACTATCATTAACTAGACGAAACACAACAGCGGAAGCTGTTACTTCTTTTAAGATTGGATTGCGATTTTCTTGTTAAACGACCTAAAAATTTTTCTTATCTACCTGTAGGTTTGGCATCAACATGGTCACGGATCTTGGTGATCGTCTTTACTTACCGGTGGTTCACATACCCGTTTGCCCCTTTAAAATACTATACAAAATATATAAAAATAAAAGTAGGTAACCCAAGTCGTTGATTCTCAAGTGGGAATAGTTAGTTAAAAATATTTTTTCTCATTCTTCCGTCATAATGTACAAAATTTCAGATGGGACGGAGGGAAGCTGGTGTATAAAATAACAAAAGTGATAGCGAAACTATAAACAAAATAAATATTATTGGTCGACAAGACCATTCATGATAGTCGTCGGTCAAAAGCGATGCTCTCGAATCAGTGTCTAGACAGTAACGGTAGAAGACACCATATATTGACTACGAACGGGGACCAAGGACGAATCGACCAATGAGATTTTAACAAATCACGCGCTACATTATAACGCACGAACCTCTGCTGCTCTGAATTTCCTGAAAACGACGTAATGCACAGGTTTAACGCTCCCCCACTCTTCCTTTCCCCGCACCATTGCGAAGCTTTCATGACGAAATTCACAGTGGCAAAGTTTCGTGCGCTGTACTGTTCGTGCTTCAGAGAGCAAATCGGGCCGTCAGTTCGGGACGTTCTTACCGTAGCGATGACAACGCTCATTAGCGACCCCCAATCAGTACTGAGCCGAGATCTGAACATTTACCTAAAATAAAAAAGATTACGGAGAAGGTAATGTCTCAGCAGCGAGATTATAAAAACAAAATAATGTCGAGAAAATATACAAAAAAAAAAACGAAAACGATCACATAGTACAAATGTACACCATTCAATACATAATCGTAATGTTTACAGTTAACCGTCACAAATAACTGTGGTTGCTTCGCTCGGTAAATATTGTAAGTCTCGCTTATTGTGAAAGGATCGCGCGAGGAAAACAGCTAGTCGCTTTGATCCTTGGTCGCTCCATAACGAGCATCTTCGATATCAATTTTACCTCAATATGATAAGCCGCAGCGAACGTCTAATTATGTATTTAGATTGTGTATCGGATCACTTTCAAAAGTTCGAGAATGTTAAAATGGTATCGGGTCGTGCGTGCATCGTGAGGAATTTAATACTCATGATGATAATTAGTTAAATGTTCTTGCCGGAGGAACCCTGACATTTGTGCCTTGAGAAAAAAAAATGATGCGTCGAGAACAAAACTCGTCCCTTCACTTTAATAGCCTGCGTTATCGAGAATGTTTACACGCGCGTAGTCCTTTATTAACGCGTTGTACGTTATATGTTGTAGGTAACTGCATTAGCTGGACCATTTACTGTTGTAAATATGCATGTAAGTAGTTAACTTTGAGAGTCGATTTCGAGCAATTTAGATCATTAGAATTCGGTTGCAAGGTCATGGCTATTCTGATGGCATACATTTGAAAATCGATTGGATTCTCACGACCAAAAGGCTTAGGCCAACTCATAGTATAGAGTCACCAAGTAGATAATTGCTATTGTAGTATAAATCATGTATACTCAAAAAGCGCAGCCATTCTTATAGAAAATCTTTTTGATTTGATTTGACTAACCATCGTAATTGATAGTGTCGATTCGCAGTACCTTTGAATTCTTGAAAATGAAATATAATTAGTCAATTAATTCGACATGAAATTTTACTCATATTGAAGTATTTGAATTGCTGTAATGCATAGTTTATGACAGCATAAAATTACAGATTTTATACGTGATCTTTATCTCTTCTAATGAGCAAACGATATCAGTTTGTATTTATTTGCTTTTATTTTTACGCAAAACCTGCTAAATTAACTATTAAAGGAATTAAGTTAAAACTTTACAAAATCAATAGACGTAGGTCAGAATAACTGTAGCGAAATTCAAAAGGAAATATTATCTGTTTTCCCATTTCTTTCTCTTTCATCTAAAAACTAACAAACCAATTAATTATAGTTCAACATGACAATTTACAACAAGACAGATTGGCCATGTTTCTCATTAAATACCATAGTATAGAAATAAATATAACCGAAAAAAGTATTTGTTTGCTTTAAAGTAGAAGCAAGAATTTGGAAAAGGACAAAGTGGCCCACGGATCGTCCAGAGCGAGAATACGATCGCAACCGGAAACAGAATTATGATTTCAACTGTGATTAGTATCAATATCGAAAGAATAGAACTAACGCCCAGGTCAACATTAGGATATAAAGGAAGTTTGGTTAGATCTAAAGCTTGATTAGATCGATATAAATTAAAAAAAACATATTTTACGTAAATACGAACGAAGCCATAGGTTAAAGCTACTTGGACAACGACGTAAAACTTTATCGAGACGATCGTTAATTTACGTATCAGTTAAATTTATAAAACACTGCTAATCAGGGCTATTATTAATTGAAATATATCTATAAATTATATTACTAATCGAAATACAAAGAGTAAGCAGATACGAAACACACGTACGCAAGCAACACGCGCAAACGCACCCACTCATTGCACCCCCCACACAAGTGATTGAGAGTGAATAAAATGATATATAGGCTTACCTACTTATAAACTGTAGAATTATTGATTATTTACACTATTCTACTTAGAACAGGTTCCAAAATTAGCATAAATATTAGGCTTAAATATTTCATTTTTTTTTGGAAATCAAGATTTTCTAATACATGTTACATCTCTAATCAACAATTATCATACTATAATTCGGAGATAGGATGTTTCTTTGTATACCTAATACCTATGTTGTATATGTATATGAAATGAAATACCAATTCAATGAAAAATTTAATGTATGTGGGTACTTAATTAATAATACTTAATTAAATAGTGACTTTTAAATAATATCCTATGAGCTACGCATAATAAAAAAAAATGTGCTATTGAAATACAAATTTTAATACAAAAAATTTCTGAATGTTTTTCACTACTAATTGGGATAATGTTATTTTCTATAACTTTCCGGAATCTCATGTCTAGTAGTCACCGAGAAAAATGACTGTGACGTACGGACACACAGATAGACAGAAAAGTAGAAAAATCTCATCACCATAAAGGTTCCATATTGAACATGTAGTTCACATGAGAACTCTAAAATACCCGATATCAAACTAAAAAGTTACAGCCAAGTTGACGTAACTAATTGTATTCAATTAGCTTTTATATTAGAGTGCACATATAACGAGTGATAGCTTTTCTTTTGCCATGTAGATTCATCATGAAAATAATTAAATAATTTACAGTTCTCGTGATTACTTCGGCCCCAATACGATGGAAGGTTGAAAACTCAGTTGGGTAACGCATGCGCGCACTCCATTCGCGTTTCCGTACATTGTGGTCGCTTTGGCGTCGCACGCGCGAGTCTTCCTTTTGATTGCGGCACAAAGAGTGAAAATTGTACCTATTGATTCTCACAATTAGGTAGCTAAAAACATCGATGTCTTATGAAAAAGATGCAAACCCAATCATCATGGACTCACTTCTTACAGTATTCGAAACCTAACATCATAATAACAGCTTTATACAATAGTTTCATTTACATAGTTATTATGCATTGTTGCACTACCTGCTAGTAGATAAATGAATCCCAGAAATTCTAAGATATTTCAGTTCGCATTTTTATTTCTTTTCCGATAACGATATAAATGACCAACTGGTCGAGTTTTTACAAAAAAAAAATTGTAAATAATTATTTAGATCAGTATTTCCCAAAGTGGTCCAGGTGGACCCTCAGGAGTCCACGGGAGACTCGACGGGGGTCTACGTTGGGCGTAATAAAAAATGGGGGTCCACAATCGTAAACGGGGGTGCATGAAAATAAATTTGGTTTCGATAGTGAAGAACTAAAATGTTGACATTTTAAGGTGACCAACTATTTTTGTTCAAAAAGAGTACACTTTGCAAGTATTTCATAGATGAAAAAAAGGAGAAAAACGATAAAAACTTTATTTTCTTTTAAAAACATATTTTCTTCGGGGTGGATTTTTTTTGCTAAATGAGGATATTCGACTAATAATATAACCACATCCGAACAACTTTCATTTTGCATATTAAATTTGACTGTTAAGAGAGCAGATGTTTTTTAAAAAAAGTTGCGACTTCTCACTGCTTCAATAATCATTCCCTAGAGAAAATACCCTTTCAACAGCCATCGTATCGGAAACGGAAGCCATATGTGCGCGCAAAATTCAAATCACAGTCAAACTTGTGTCTGGTGTTTGCCCTGTCCTCTGCCGTGCCGGAAACGGCAAGAAATATGCGCGCATGAAATTCAAATCACTGTCAAATTAATTTTAAATATTTAATTAATAAAATTGAAATAAATAATCTAAAAAAGGTTTTAGAAATAAAAATGAGTACTTTTAGAGTACAGGATTTGAAAAGAGTACGGTTTGCGAAAAAAAGAGTACAAAACTCAGTAAATGAGTACAGTTGGTCACGTAAAGATAATATTTTAAGATGCTCAGCGACTGTTACTTATAAAAACTTGCATATTCCATATTCAGTACAACGCGTCGAGACTTGTCGTTGCCGCGCCGGCCACCGTCCCGTCCGCAACGCTTGTTCAGACGTGCAAATTAATACAACTTGTGGTGTATGTGCTTGCAATCTTGCTTGAACGTGTTCGATTCTTCACCAATATAAATACGAATGTCAAGGATAATCGTTACTCATTTGTTTCTGGAATTTCATAAAGTAAAGTGAATCGTTATTAGTGTTAGCCAGTGACTGATTTGTTTCCAGACTTTTGAAAAGAAAAGTAAAGTGAATCGATATTAGTGATTGCCAGTGTCGGAAAAGTAAGTGCCTACCTGCCTATTTGTTATATGCATATTGTTTTAAGCCGAGAAAGATTGAACTTATCGTCCCTACTTTATTTTTATTACCTATCTAATTCGTTTAATTATTGCGGAGTTTTGATATCAAAATATTGTTTAAAAGTTTCTACAGAATTTACACAAATATTATAAAATATAATAAACGAAACAACAATTTTATATTACATTAAAATAAGTTCAGCCGTTTTTATAAAACTCCATTATGGACCTTAGCGAGTTATTGCTTTTAATAATTAGAAACAGTTTGCAGCCGTAACTTTGTTTATTTCATAATATTTGTAATAATTTATTAATTATATTATGTTAAAATAGCCATATCCTGTTAAGTTCGAATCGCCTTAAAATTACTAAGACAAAGTTTTTTTTATTTATTTACAGGTGGGTAATTGATACAACATTCTTCTAAGAAGAAGTGTCGTCAGTACAGTGTTGAATATTTAAAATTTGGTTTTCTTCCATCAAAGGCAGCCAAACGATTGCCCACATGCCTTTTATGCAACAAACTTTTGAGCAATGACTCTATGAAATCATCAAAGCTGGAAGATCATCTAAGAAGGTGTCATCCTGATAATATTGGTAAAGATTTGAAATATTTCCAAACATTAACGGAAAAATATGAAAAGAGACCCACCGTGCACAGTATGTTCTCTTCAACGTCTGAAAGCAACGATGATGGCTTGCGAACATCTTACAATATCTCATTACCTATAGCAAAATCTGGAAAACCGCATACCATTGGAGAACAGTTAATTTTACCTGCTGTTGAAGAGGTTTTAAAAACTGTTCTGCACAAATCATCATTTGACATACTCAAAAGAGTTCCTTTGATAACTTTACCTGGCAATGAAGCGTTATTATTGACATATGCCAATAATAATGCTTCATTGCCAGGTAAAGTTGACTCGTCCAGTTGAATAGAAAAATGAGTTGTCTGTAGATAATCGCACAAGAAACTTTCAAATGTCAGAGCTCATTTCATCAATACGTCGTTGTACAGTTGTTATTCGGGCGAAGAAAATCATGAAGAGCTACTTATTCGTGAAAACTTTGAAGACGGACACTAAAGGTGAATCAATATTTAATGTTTTGACTGATTTTTTAAAAAAAAATCGATTCCATTCATAAACGTTATTTCGGTGGCAACAGATGGAGTTCCTGCCATGGTCGGGCGGTATCGTGGAATTATTAGCCATCTTAAAAGAATAAGAATACCAGAGGTAATTGCAATTCACTGTGTTATCCACCGACAACATCTAGTAGCGAAAAATTTGAGTGATAGATTGCACTAATCGCTTCAATTTGTGATTAATGCAGATACAAAATAAGAAGCAATGCATTGAATACGCGTTTATTTGCACAATTATGCGATAAAAATGATGAAGACTTCCAACGATTGCTGTTACATACCGAAGTACGCTGGTTGTCGAAAGATGCATGTTTATCAAGATTTTATTTACTTTTTGACTCAGTTTTAGAGTTTTTGGAAAGTAAAGATTCTGATTAAAAAAAAACTTGATCAATTTTAAAGCAGACATCGCGTATTTGACAGATTCGTTCAAAAAATTTAATGACCTCAACTTACATTTACAAGGTGACAGCCATAACTTAATAAAAACAAAGAGTGTAATTTCAGCTTTTCTTGGTAAATTGAAATTTAAGAAGGAAAATATTGGTCGGCGCGAATTTTCAGTTTTCAAACTTGTCGCAGGTAGAATGCCTTGATGAAGATATTCAGACATAGGTTCAACATTTGATTGCCCTGCATGATGATTTTAAATTCAGATTTGAAGATATTTTGTCGATGGAAACACCACCGTGGATCATAAATCCATTTGATGAAACGGAGTTGAGAATGTAATATTACAAGAGGAGCTACTCGAGCTTAGCACTAATGAGGAGCTGAAAGTGACATTTTAAAGAGGGTATCAAAAATTTTGGCTGCAGGCAAAAATACCCGAAATATTTCCTGGATTGTGGGGAATTGTGCAAAAGCTTCTGGTAGCGTTTCCCTCCTCATATCTCGTCGAAAAAAGTTTTAGTGTCGTTACAAACTTATTAACAAAAAAAAAAGGAGCAGATTAAATATCACAGAAAAGGGAGATTTACGGTTATTCCTTTACAAAACTCAAGCCAAATATTGATAATTTGCTGTCAATCCATCAAGTACATCCCTCTCATTAATTTTTTTTTTGTAATCACTATTGTCGAAATTGCATTACAAGTGTTTAATTTTAATTATATTGTGACTGTTATAACAATAATAATTAATAGTGTAATAACTTATATATTTAAACTTAAATAAATACCTACAACACAACGAAATATACTATATTTCTTTTTACCACTACGAATGGGACGTTTTCTAAATAAAATTTGTGAGAATTGATTGGTTCTTGTGCTGTGAGTCACTGTATATTTCAAAAAAGTAAAGTTGAATGGAGTCACTTTTTCGATTGGCCAACTTTGCTTTTTTACATCCACTCACAGCACAATCAATTAAAATTTAATTAAAAATTTGTTTAGTCGACTTTATTATCAAATAATTAACCCTATCAAGCAATCAATTCTAACCTTTTTTTTTTCGAAAACTGTTAATTCGTCGTTAAAACTCAGCCACAACGCAAGTTTCCATAGATAGATCTAATTTTCACTTTTTTTTTCGAGAAATTGGTAGTGATGTGGCTGCAGGGTTCACCGGATCCAGCAAAATTTTGAGTGGTCTATGAAACAAAAATTTGGGAACCTCTGATTTAGATCATTCGGCGATGCGCGGGCCAAGCGGGATCCGGAGAGTAAAATGTGTCTCTGAGTAATAACGACTATTTTTTCATTTTAACTTCCCTCTACGAAAATTGAAAATTTTTATAAAATTGGGAAGTTACTGTTTTCAGTTCAACAACCAGACGCCATAACGTAAAAAAAATGAAAGTTGACGAACTATATCAAATGGGGTATCAATGAATAAGGTCTTTGAAAATTCTTTGATAATTAGTAGGTTCCTTTAATCATTTTTCATTTCAAATAACCATTTAGGTTCTCTAAAGATTTTAGTTAGCAACTCTTCGTAATTAAATTTTCAAAACTTTTAATAAAGGTATGATAAAGTTCTTATCATAGTTTTAAAAGTGTAATTAAAGAGTATAAAATGGGGTATAAAAATCTAATTTTGAGCTCTTTGAGCTCAAAATATATTTTTTTTTTACAATTACAGATACATTTGAAGCTCGAAGAACTTGACATGTATTGAGTAAAACAAAAAATAGCCAAGACAATACAAATAAGTTATCAAATAAACATAATTAAGATAATGAGTACATTAAAGTGTGAAATAAAACTATTGAAAGTTCTTCAAAACTTTTCAAAGTTTATATAAATTGTAGAATTGTTTTGTTAAATCAGAGTAAGATAAAAATTTTTGAGTGTTATATTTTTCAAATGAACATTTGAATTTTGGTGGTATTATACTGTTTAAAAAAGTTAATTCATTTATAAAAATAAAAAATTTTACTTTTTTTTTTAGTGTTTTGAATTTAAAATTGGTATGTATTTTTCAGTATTAAAATTAATCATTTAAGAATAATACTGTTTTGTAAATTGTTAAATTGTGATTCTCGGTATTTAAATTAGTTTGTTTAAATTACCCAGGGTGGAGTTTGAGTGCTAAATAGCCACATCAGTTGTTCACACAGTTACATAAATATTTCAAATATACAATTTCTGTAATATTATAAACAATACAAGTCAACCTATTGAATTACTATCAGTAGAAAATACAGACGGTTTACGTCGTCTTTTTCATTTATAAATATACAATGACCATTTTTGAATGGCAACGACTAGCCAACAAAATACTAATTAGAATGAAATCAACACAAGCTGATTTTGCCTGAATCTGTTACATCTAAAAATACACTCACAAATTCCTTCCATATCACTCCGATTCACCATAAAGAAATGATGAAAATGACTTGGGGATAAAAAAATTATGAAACATTAGGCATCAGTGACGGCCGTAAAATATAAAACATCGGTAGAGACAAAAATAATTATATTAAGTGACAAATTGCATTGGTCTTTCAAAAGGAAGATTATGCTTTGTAAATAATTTTACAGCATTTACGAAAATTAAATAACTCCAATTTATGATTTATTAATGTTAATCGATAAAAGAAATTTATCACGATTATTATAACAAGACACGACATCGTGACCGGTAGTGATGAGAAAACAATATTTCTTTAATGTTAAAACAGAATAAAAGGTGGTAAATAAACAGTTCATTAAAAAGCTAAAAAACCCAACCGCTTGAAAGTGAACTAAATAGATGGAAACAATATCATGCAAAAAAATCATCTAAATTAATGTCAATTATTTGCAGTTGGAGGCATCATATTCATGTTTCCTTACTTGCTGTGACTCCTGCTCTCCGCCATGTATGCCCTCGACTGCAAATATTTGTAATATTTATTTGGATGATTTTTTGTAAAATACCGCTTGCATCTTTTTCGTTCACTTTTTTCATTAATTTTTTCGAGTTTTTTTTAACAGTATTTTATAAACTTCTCTACCGATAAATTTCAAAATCTATCTAGTTATTCTCATTAAAAACCATGCCGATCATTGCAAAATGCATCAAAATCGGTTGATTTTTTCAGATGTTGGAAAAAAATTTTCCTAGTGTTTTTATACAACATTCTGTAAACTGCTACACCAATAAATTTCAAAATTTATCCAGATGTTCACCATAAAAAAAACGTCATAGATCGATGTAAAACGCATCAAAATTAGTTGGTTCATTCGCGAGATATCCCTAAAAAATTCGTAAAAAGGTTTTTCAAAATGACATGTAAAATTTTTGATGAATTGTTGTTTGGTACTTAGTCATCTTTTTCTGCTTAAAAAATTGCGTCAAATACCGTAAAGCGGATCAAAATCTAAAAGTGCATTCGAAAGATATCGTCGTTCATAAATTAAAGGCCAAGACCATGTCGGACCATGCTCAATGTAGGGTTCCTAAGCCATTACTACAAAGAAATGTAATATAGGTGAAAAAAATTACATTGTTACACTTTTTCCGTGTTTCCCGCACATAATAAGTATAAGCATTTTAGTCACCTATAACTAAGAGAAACAAGTATGTATGACGATTATTACTCTTAAAATAGTATAAACTACTTCATGGCACTTACGTCTTTGTTGAAAAGCGCAGTTTTTCGGCAATATCTCAAAAACGGTATTTCCGATCATATTCAAAAAACTATAGCGGCTTATACAAGACACCTACACTAAAAAGTTCATCAATATACATCTTTTAGTTTTTGATTTTGAGCTTGTTTTTGAGCAAAATACCTGTGATAGGTATACGGACGGACGAACATGGCGAAACTATAAAGGTTCGGTTTTTGCCATTTTGGCTTGGAACCCAAAAACAACAGCGTTTTCTTAAATAAGTCTAGATGTTTGAACTGAAGCTGAAAGCGTATTAAGATTATATTTATGAGCTTAGAGAGCTTGAAAAAGCACAATAATTCATCTTTTGAGCTCAAATTCAATTGTTTACTGTTAGGGATATTTTTGAAAACAGCTCGAAGATAGCAAAAAAATTTAAGAATGCTTATAAGGTCAACCGTATTTCGAATTTTTAAGCTTGAAAAGCTTAAAAATAAGTCTTTAAGCATTTAGACAACTATATTTTTCTACTTCTGAAGCTCAAAAACACATCATGAATTGTCATAGCATGAAGTTGTAGGGATGACCTGCTGGGTCAACCGTTTTATAGATTTTCTTTGATATAAATATCTATCATATATAAAATTCATCATAAACGGTTTGATAATTTCATAGTTCAAAGATATATACCTACATCATTTTAATACTATCCTTTATATTAGTGTGATATGATATATAATTTTTAGTTTCGGGGTTACGAGGCCATATACAAACATACATGAGTGTATACATACCCCGACTGTACTTACATAAACACTACAGTAATATTATATCGACTGAAAAATGCAATCACGAATACGACGTAAAATAAGGTTTCATCGACGCGGATGAAACCGCGGGGCACATTTACACCATACGATGAATGAGCAGAATCGGAACCGGGACGGACATTAAGGTCCCGAGAGATACTGGCATCAGAATAATGGCTGAAAAATTATTTAAACTAGAAAAAAAATACACTTCTAAAATGGATTAAAAAGTAAAAATAATTAGATCTGCAATTGCATTTTTCAATAACTACGAACATACTTGTAAAAAAGATGAAAAATGTAGTTAATGATACAATGAATAGTTCACTTAATTCATAAGTTTACACTAATAATTTTGTTGCACTGTAAATCATGTTGAACTATTATAGATATTTTCTATGGCAGCTACTACCTACATTCCTTACTATTATCACTTATCGCGTGCAGCCTAAATTTTTAACCAACTTCAAAAAAAAGGAAGGCTCAGCAAAAGGAGGGAGTTAGGGGATAATAGTGCAATTTGTCACCAGAAAGTACTATTCAATGATTGGTATTAGAACCTAGTATACAGTGAATCAAAATAAATATTCATCAATCTACCTATATATTTTCATTCATTTATATAATACAAAGGCGATAATGTCAACAGGAGCACATTGAAACTGTTCAGTGACAACTATAGAAATAGGGTGAATTAATATGGAAGTGAAAATATGATCTATAAAAATTGTAGAACTTTCATGTTATAAGAGTAAGAATAATTTATGTAGTTTGTATAAAAATAATTTGGTAATGCCCCTCCAACAAATAATGTAGATACCCTGGAGTGATTACTAATGGATAATCAATTCAGGGTTGGCACTGCTTGATTACTTGCTCCATACAAAAGTAAAGGAGATGCCTGGTTAATTATATTAACCATGGTTAATCCACATGCAAAGTAGCTAAATGAATTATTTAGTCATAATTACTGAATAACTAAAAAATGTGAAATAAAATAAATTTTCCGAAAATAATAAAAACCACCTTCAGAAATTTATTTAAATAATTGTTTAAGCATACTCAAAAAAGAACGGTTCCAACTAGTGAGCCAAAACAACAAATAATCTATAATCATATAATCTACAAAATATAAAACATTAAATATACTGAGCCAACAAGGAAATCTTCAAGGAGACAACTGTGTCTGATTTATCTTAGCTAGAACCGACAAAAATGACTAATTCGTTTTTGTTGGAGCCTATTTAAACAATTATTTAAGTAGGTTTAGATTTGTTTTAAATCTTCAAACTATTTTCAAATGTATTAAAGATTCACATATATAAATTTTTAAGACAGTTTGAATGTGGTTAGGAGTCTTAGTAGGGTCATAAAACATGGTTAAAAGAGATCGCTTGATATAAAACCCAAAGGAATACTTTTTATGTCGATATGGATATAGGCACTGTATGTAGGCGAGAACTAATAATAGAAAAATTATGTCGCGCTTCGAGCTTAAAAACCGCTAAAAGATGTGTCGAAATAAAAAGAGCCCAGATACTCGTAATAACATTAGAATTTACTAGGAGATGAGGTATAATCCTTACAGACATTTTGTGTAAAGTCAAACGTTATTAGTAAGTTTTAGTAAGCATTTGTATCACAAATAACAATTTTGCACATATGAAAATATAAATGCTTTTCAGGTCAGTATTTGTATTAACAGATACATATAACTATAGTCCTATCACTCTCTAAGTAGACATTATTTGAATATATGAATACATATGAATGCAACTTTAATATATGTGCAAAAATTGAATAAACATTTGTAATACTAGTGATAACAGTTATCAAATAAAATAAAAAATAATTAATAAGTTTTCTTTATTTACAATATATCAATATTCTCTTTTTTAATGTTACTATAGGTCAGTTCACACCTCCATATATTCGAACACACGTTTCTTTTAATTATATATGCTGATCTTAATTTATTGTCATAGATTACAAAAAAGATGTTGACATAGACCTCACTTCTCTAATGAATCAAGAGGAAATAATTATAACTATACCAATGGTTTATTACACAAGATTTTTTTAGTATTATTTTCACAATTTCACAAGAATGTCTTGTTAATATGATTTTCACTACTTATAAACTAAGATGGGTTTATTGTCTTCTATATTAAAAATGATAGTGATTATAGAAATTATTGCACGTGACGTGAAATATGATCACAAAAACAAGTATAAACGCAAAGAGAAGAATTGGAATGACAAAATCCAGTGTTCAGAGTAACAATACAAAAGTGAGGCCTCCAGTATACTTGTTTGACAATGAAAACATTATTGAGATTAAGAACTTCTTTTCTAAATAATGTAGAAATCCACATTGGTACCCAGGAGCCAACTAGAAGCAACCATAGCCCAAAAGTTTACACCAACACGCTCACAGACTTCTTTTTAGGTTAGTATCATTAGATCCACTATATATTGATAGAATTAATCCAAAAAAATCTGGATGTTTTGAATTATTTAAAGAATTTTATGAATGACTTCATTATAAATATTTGTGTAAATCACAGAGTTACATAATTTTTTTAAGAATCATTTTTTAATTGCAAAATTTACGCACAGTTTTAAAGGCCCATGAGAATATCTCCATATAACATTCTCAAAATTCGGTTTAATATGAAAAGCTCTATTTAAGTAGAATAAATTATTACAAGTAGATAAAACAGCATTATAATATAATAATCCATTTTTATTAAATATAATACCAAAATTTTAAGGAAATAAACTTTTAAATCATCATTCATTCTCCACATTGTTTAGATGTACTATTTATTACCCATAGCCCATTCATTACAAATATAATATTACGAAAAGGTGTAAGATAAGAGGTAATTAATACTTCTGGTGAACTTATTGAGATCCTTTATAATGGTTCCACTGTAAAAGGATACGGTGTTGTGGAAACAAAGAAATCATATATATTTAAGGTATAAAATATGAACACCTTAAAATGATAAAAAAAAAGGCAAAAGTAGAAAGAATATACCAAATACAATGTAATCATTGAGGCAAGATGGTTATTTATGAGGCATTTAAAACATATTTGTATATTAAATAATTAATAAAACGAAAATTTTATACAGTAAACTAAAATAGATCCCATGGTTCTCACGTAGCAGGGAATATCACAAGCAGAAAATAATCATCGTATTCAAGAGTTCTATCAGTTTTAACTGCACTTAGCCATACATAGAATTTTATAGGAGTTGCACTTTTGCAATTAGATTTAACAAGCATAAAGGAAACTCTTTTCTTTGGATATGATCACCTTATTGTCAGCCAATGGTTATCTCTTCTTCTATCTCGATACGTCAAAGATATTTGTTTAACAATCACATTTAAAAATCTAATTCATTTTGCCTAATGTGGGATAGCTTTTTACAAGCCACTTATATTGGAATAAGAATCTATTATTTGGCTTAACATCGGCGTTAATATTTCGCTGTATGTGATGTTTAATGCATTCATTTAGTATCGAAAACCATGTAATCACTGATCTCCAACAGTTTATAAACAACAAATAAAACGCAAAAGAAAAACGGATAAGCGCGTTCGTAACCGAATTTCATCAATAATAAAAAATCTGCTGAAATTATTATGCAGAATTTCACCGAGTATATTTCATTATCGGAAGCGTGTTTAACAAAGTTCTGCTCGATTAAAACTATATTTCCCTGTATCATGAACACGACAGCAGTGACATAGAGAAATTGCTCGTCGCCGACGAGAACAATGTAAATACACCTTTTTGAATCGAACACAAAGTTTCTGATACCAAATCAATGCGATTTCAATACAGCATGGTCCGATAACAACATCGGAGATGACGATCACGTGAGGCGACAGGACGGGAGCCGGCCGCAGGAGGAGTGCCAACGCCGTTTGCGCCTCGAAGTCGATTCGCCGTCAGAAAGTTCTGCTGTGCTCATTGTTCGGGACCCGCCGTCACCAGTTTCGTTACGCATATCTCTTTCAGCAAAGTAATTTTGGGCGGAGGCATAATGTCGTTCAACGAGGTAGGGTAAGACAGTACAGGAATGCAGTTCATCAGATCGACGTGAACGCGGCGGTATCATTTTCTCTCCATTCTCCAGTGACGGAATGGCTTGGACCCATGCATGTCGCCTTATTTCTTGAAGAGTGGGCCTTTGTGAAGGTTCTCTTCTCAGCATGTGTATGAGCAGCGCTCGTAAGGGCGGTCCTAGTGTGGCGGGCGGTGGTGCCGGCTCCCCGCGTCCGATGGCTTCTAAAAGTCTATAAACGTTGTCGCCCTCGTATGGATAGCGGCCAGTGGTCATATTGTATAATGTGACACCACTACTCCATATATCCACCTTGAAACCAGAGAATGTTTCAGCACCATTTGCTATTTCAGGAGGTTGGAATGCAGGTGAACCTTGGCCAGTATAACATGTATCCTCTGAAGAAAACATATCTAATGCCTCTGCAACACCAAAATCTGTAATTTTAAGTGTCTGATTAAGTGTTAACAGCAAATTTCCCGGTTTGATATCTTTATGAACAACGCCCTGTCCATGGAGATATTCGAGTCCATCTAACAACTGTGAAAAATAGCCGTGAGCCTGATGCTGAGGAAATTTTTTACCAGGGCTCGATTCCAGCATATCCTGAAGAACTCCAACACAAAATTCCATAACTAGATACATCTTTTGTTTTTCATCATTATACAATACATCGACTAGTTCTATCACATTTTTATGTTTAAGAATACGAAGTAGCTGAATTTCTCTCTGTACATTTTGTTCACCATTAGGTATTCTTCTTAATTTCCTCTTTTTCAGAATTTTAACTGCTCTTCGGCATAACATTTCAGAATCTAACATTTCTTTAACCTTCCCATATGAACCCTCTCCAAGAATGTCGCCCATAACATATTTACCTACCATTTTACATTTTTTCTTTTTACTTCTATATATTATATCTGCGCTATCGACTCTATGAAAAAATAGGTTACTTTGGTCTAAATTAAGATCTAAATCATCGATCTCATCATCGTCTAACCACGCTACAGACCGCGGCTCCGGGCTGCCGTCTAAGGGGAAGTTCTCATCGCTCTCTTGTGGAGCAATCATATTCGCTACTTCGAATTCCACATTTTCAGCGTCTGGAAGACTTTCACTACTACTGATTTTTCTGCACATTCTTGGATCCATTATATATCTAAACAATGCATTTGGAAAACCTCTCAATTGTTATTTCTTATCCCGTATTTATTATGAGAACAGACACAGTATACAACACATTTTTTTTTGTTATTGATAGATAAGAGCTCCGAAAAATAAAGTCAAATTTTTATTTATAAAAATAAAATTGAAGTAAAACACTTCAAAATGGTTAAAAACTTAATACGAGTGACAGCTGTATCATGATAAAATGAAATAAAAATAAATGTTTACTTTAATTCACAGAGACAATATTGTCTACATGCGAATTTAATTTTAAGGCATTACACTCTTCAACTTTACTTGTCTATGGTTTTCGTTCAGAAATTAAAAAAGAAAATACCAAGAAATATTACTTCTATGAAGTAAATTTTTTTTAATAATCCTTTAATTTCTCTTTAAAAAAATTATTTTATTCTATTGATGTCTAAAAAATTTAATATGCTACTTCATGATTAAATAGAAGGCATAGTTGAACTTACTAATCCGTGATGATGGATGGTTGATGATGCTTCTTTTGTCGTTTTTTAGGGTTCCGTATCCAAAAACGGAACCCATATATATATTAAAAATAATTAATTTAACCAACTCTGAATATTCGACACTCAGAACGTTTAACATAAATGTATAAAAATAGGATACTATAGCCATTTTTTAATTTATTACTACTCTGTTTGATTTCAATGCTACGCCGCAGCGGTGATAGACCGCGGGTATATCAGACAAATATCTATATCCTCGAATAGCCACATAGAAACGCATACCTTCTACTTGCCCTTATATTGGTTTATGAGCAGTCTGAATGTACGTCTAATGAACAATGCGATAACAATTTCAAAATGTTTTGTAAATAGTATTAATTACTTAGTAATAACTTATGAGTAGAATTAAGTAGTAAACAAAATAAAAATATTCTTGAAAATTTAGAAACCTGTAAAATGTTTGAATGCATATTTTCTGCAGGGAATTTCATTACAAAACATAACTTGTATTGAAATATCAAATACTTATATAGTATATTTGTATAAAAAATTGCGTTTAACAAAAAATGCATAGAAGTTCGGTCACAAATTTTATTACCTGGACCTGTGTGAAGATGATAAAGGTATTTTAGAAAAAGTATTTAATGAAGTTTGAACTCAAAACAATGTTTCTTAGATTTCATGTCTTGTCTGTTCATAATGAAAATTAAGTTAAAGAAAGCGCTAATTCAATAGACAGATTCAAAAATTAACTGATTTTGATTAAGTTTATGACATTCCAAGTGGTTTGTCAAGTTCTAGAGTTGAATAGCTTTATAAACGGATTAGTTGACTTGCTTTTTTTTTATCTTTCCGACATGAAAATTTATAATTTATATAAAATTAGGGTGGTACATATATGTTTCTTCAAATATATGTAAAAAAGGTAGGGTATTCCATACTAATTTTTGTAAATCAAGATTTTACAGATGTTGACATTTTTAAATCCTAAGAAGCTTTTTTGGTCATATTTATGGAGATGGTTATATGTGTAAACTAGTGTGATTGAAGTATTACTTATATACACCTTCTCCCCCCCAGACTAAGAGTATATTTAATCCTCAAAAATTCTGTTTAACAAAATAATTAATCGAAATCGGGCTTATATTATCCGAAAGGATTTTACCGAACTTATATTTTCTGAAAATCTAACTTCTACTGTTTTCGTTGTTTTTTTGAGAAACTTCATAAGAGATGATAGGCAAATTCTTTTTCAACTAAATTTTGAACCGATTAATCTTGATGGAAAAGATCTGAGAAAATGTAGTCAGATCTATTTTTAATAAAACTACATTAAATACTGTAATCATTATCGAAATCGCTGCATGCCTCGAAGTTATTGAACCAAAAAATTAAAAATCATAATGTTAAAAATGTTCTTTCGTCATTATTTTTCATATTTTAAGAAATGGATTTTTAAAATAAAATTTATATACTGCATTAATACTATATTTAATGTCGTATGTCTTATTTTAATCAATTGAACTGATTAAAAGATATCATAATCAAAAAGTTATTAAACTAAATTCTTTCAAATTAACTTTTATTAAATCATGTTTTTATACATCTTACAGTATTTATAAGAGTATTTTGATAAATTTTAATAAATGAAAAAATACTGATTTCCTACTTGCCGAACTCGAAAATATTATTGCTCAAAGCAAATAATAATATTTAGTTTTGGACTAAGTGGTTATAGTAATCTAAATTTAACTGATACTGTATGGATATAAATTTTCAATCCGTATAAAATCAGTGTACAAACCTACCATCAAAATTTCGTCGAGGTGGTTATTAGAAGAAAACAGGACGTTTAAGATCATTATTATTTATGGCATGGCAAGGAACTTATTACCTATTACTTACTTAAAACGCTCAATAGTAGTGTGCCCTATTTCACTTGTGAAATGATAAGAGGAGAGAAGAGTATGATTTTACTTGTAATAAATTAATTATATTTTTGCATAATATAGGACTAGATTAGGTTAAGATAATAAGTTTGCAGATAACTCAGGATCGTACGCCGTAGCAATTTAATAGAGTTATGTACCGCAGTGCACTTTTAATGAGCCTCTTGCCTCTGAATATTAAAAAAGTCCACTGGATGCCGCACTGATAGAAGGTATAAATGATTTGATTTTCTTATAAGCTAATGTACATTATGAAATGGAATTAATATAAGACGATGTAACTGGAGTGAAATAAAAATTTGTAAAATACAAGGGTATTTTCTTCACTATTTGAAACGATGGCTTACAGTCATTATTTACCTATATCAAATAATAAGAGTAGTAAAGTGATTAGTCGTTGTTATAGTATTGTGTTTTATATGTTGTTTAGGTGGCCCAAAATAAAAATTAAATTTTTACCAGTCCTGTACAAAATATCTAAGTTTACAATGTTTTAAGAGTCTCTTCCAAACGACAGCTCAAAACATTTTTAAAGAGTCTCTCTAAACTTTTAAAAATTTCTAAAATCGTCAAATTTCAATTTTAATTTTTTGGTTTTAATATTTTTTTTTTCATAATTAAATTTTTTTCTACAAGAAAAATGATAAATATCCTGAAAATCTCAAGTTGTAATTTTAATACTGAAAGGTCGCTCCAAATTTTCAAAGTTGCCTAGTCAAGTACTTTACATCTTTTCGAACGATTTCTGACCATGAATATTAACGAATTTTATATTTTTTTTCTTGAATTTGACATGCGAAAAAAAAATTTTTTTGAGCTGCTATTTGGAGGAGACTCTTAAAACATTGTAAACTTAAATATTTTTGTACGAGATTCGGAAAAAAAAATTAATTTTTTTTGGGTCACCCTAATGTTGTTACAAAGATCTGAATTATTATGTGGATTTTTTATAATACATATTTTATTATAAACATTAAGGGAAGTATTGTGAATGGTAATAATAAAAGAATATCGGAATTGATAATGAAAAATGTATCCTATGTAATTACACGGCACTCACTTCAATTCACATTTCAACTCACTTCAAGCACATTTCCTTCTAGTAGTTGGGCAATTTTTCCATTCTATAGTGTTACAGTGTATTATTAAGTTACTACTAATCCTATTAATAGTGGTTTAGTCTTTTATGACTCCCTATCTGATGATGATGATGATGATCTGCTTTTTAAGTGCTTCGAAAGCACTACAAACTGGAAGGAAATATAGTTTACTGAACAGATTTTAATGCAGTTTTCACAGGTAGATAAAGTTTGGATTTGAGCAGAATAGAGGCTTTATATTATTAAAATGGATGTCAAGATAAAGGTTATCCTTTAAGATAAAAGTTAAAGATCTATAGCCTGAGAAGATACGAAGTAAATAATAATTGCTTGCGTCGAAGGCCTTTGGACATTACAATACGAACTTACAATAACGTTCAATAGAAAAAAAACTAAAACTCACAATCGGCCTTCTGATGACGACCTTCTCGTTTTATTGAAAAATAGGGAGAAATTGAAAACGGAACCGGGGTCGAAATTGAGTGTGGGTCCAGAAATAGAATCAAGCACATAACCGGGTTCAAAATCGTAAACAGTACCGGGACCAAAATTGAAAAAGGGAACGAGATTGCAATGGACAGCAAAATCGTTCAGTATAAAAGACATCCTACATCCATGCGGGCGAAGCTGCTAGTGGAAAGCTAGTACAAGCGAAGACTCATTAATTCGCAAGTTAAATTAATTTTTCGAATTTTTTATTTAGTTTCATGTATTTATTTTTATAATAAATAGTTCATTTAACATTACTTTTAAAAATAGATATCAAAATACTTGTAACTCTTATGCCCGTGCTGCCTCTGGTGGATTCTTCTTGAATCTTCAGAGAAAAAAACCTCATTGTTGAAACGAACGAAAGGATTATATTTTATTGCTTGGTATATTTTGGTTTGGTGCTCGGCGACTTTGCGTATTTGGATTTTATTCACTATTATATAATTTAAGAATTGAGGTGAATAATATCTAGAGAAGGTAGAAAAATAATTTAAAATTGGTTTAAGAATATATATTCATTTTTTCGAATATTAAAACACCATTGAAGCACATAGCATCCATGAGTTCATGATGGCACGGAATATTATATTTTTCATATTCATTGTCTATACATTTTAAGAATCTGCAATGGTAGACAGCTTACACGAAGCTGTGATAATTTTGGTGAAACTTACATACCATATAAGATCGAATCAACTAAGGACCTGTTAGATCAAACAAGAGCACAGTTTTATTCGGGAGTAGGTCTCAAGTTATACAGCAATTCGATTTTACTTTCTACCAACTGTCCACGAAAGAACATAAGTGTGTTACACGCAAGGCCGGATCCAGCTTTCGAGACAGAGGTTCAGTTAAAACTGGTTCTGATGACAAAAATACAATAGTAGAACAAAGACCCTACTCAAGGGAAGCCATAACCGCTGCCCCTGGATCCGCTCTCGGTTGCACGAAAATAAACTTTTTAACGTCGACATAGGCAAAGCAGTAGTTTTTCTGGGATATAATCTGGATACAAAAATAAAACACGATTTTTCACATTTATGTTTTACATATATATTGACAAAAATTTAGTTGGAATTTTCTTAAGCTGCGACAACTGAGCCTAATTACTTAATCAGCCCGTAATCACTTCTTATATTTCTTATTCATTTCTTTTTTGAGCACGGACAGACGTGTGAGGCAAGCGTCTCTCCAAGCGCGACGTTCTTGTAACCTATCGAGAGGAACCATCTGATTCAACTGCTGACAGATAGATTCAGCAGCTTCACTTTCAGTCATTTTGGGTACTGGCCCCATCGTTGTGCTGACGTCGTAAATAGTATTACCGTATCTGAAATTGAGATAACAAATATAAATTAAAAAGATACCACAATATTACTCTTTTTTTTTAAAGTAATGTATTTTTTTACACCATCAAAAAGTATAGATTTCAACGAACAAAAAGCCCACCGACTTTTTTGCAATAGCAGATATTTTAGGTGAGAATTTTCGATTAAAAATTAGGGGGCCTTTTCGTTATTGAATTAAGATAAGGTGAAAAAATAAATATTTTAATTTAAAGAAATTATAGTGTATTTGGGATATAAAAAAGTAACTTTTCATTAATTTTGTGAAAAAAAATGTAAAAGATAAAATCAAATACCAAAATCTTGGTTTTTTTGAATTATTCACATCAATTTTGAAATTCTATGAAAAAAATCGAAATAAAGCAGTTGTAGATCTTTTTGTTACCTACAACTTTGCCGTTTAACTTTTTTCCATAGGACTTGCAGTTTTGCCGGAAATCGAGATAAACCGTTTTTTACCCTTAAAAATTCACCTCTTACCACTTCCCGACCTCAGATCGCCCATAAATTATTTTTCCTTTCACTATTGTTGTATTCTCTTCCTTTTATAATGGGTTTCATCCTACTATAATTTTATAATTTTTTTTTCACTTTTTACCATTTTCAAAAGCCCTGGTCTATTACTAATCTTACACATATATAAAACTGGCTCGTATCGATTGGTACATTTGTTTTTCAATTATGTAAGTTTAATCAAATTTTGCTCAAAAAGTGTTATAACGATTGTGTATGATAATCGGTAATTAAGTGTCGACAGATTACCACTAGAACCGAATTTAGGATTAATGAACGATAGTCGTAGTAACAACCAGAACGGAAAAAAATTGGAACTCTAATCATAACCTAGAATTAGAGCGGGATTAAAATCAACACTGCAATCAAGATCAGGACTGAAAGTGAAACTGACATCTCAATCTAGAGCAAAACTAGGAAAGGAACAACGAGTGGAATAAGTGGCTGTACAGAGGATGGACTGTGATTGGGAAACCGAAATCGGGAGTAGAATTGGAATCATGATCGAGACTGGAATAGAAACAGAAACCGATATCAGGATCAGAATTGAGAGTGGAGTCAGGAACAGGAAAGAGAGAAAGCTAAGATCGGATATAGGAGGAGAATTGGGATTAGAAACGAGAGCGTAAATCAGGATTAGGAACGAAATTTAAAGAGGGAGCGGAAAGCCGTTAATGACACTAGATATTAAGGAATTCGTCTCGTGTCCACGTGAACAAATCTGTAGGCAAAAAACAAAATTTTCAATGCTCACTAAAAATGTGATTTCACTGGATGCGAAAACATACGTTGTAATGAAAAACCCGTTCAATGCGACATAGATATCTCAAAAAAAAATTATGTGTGGATTAGGTTTATTTTATTTATCTGCATTCGATATTTTCTTTTTATCAATAGAAAACGAATGTATATTTTTTTATTAGGTTTAATATTTCTTATATAAAAAACAGGCCAATAGCGAATCGGGGCTCACACAATTTTCTATCGCTGTGACATCGAAATCACGTCAGCCGAGGGCGTGCGGTGGCAAAGCTTCTCACCCTGACATAATTTTAACGTCAGAGCGATGCGAACTCGATTGTTTTAAGGTAACTTAAATAATTTCTGTTAAACTGTCTTATCATCGCGCACTGCCTTAACAATTATGACAGCTATTGTCTCAACTTCGCTTACTTGTGTGTAGACTTATCGATAATGATCTGATTTTTAAGTAAAAACTTCTAAAGGCATATTAGACGATTTTTGGATGGGTAAAATCTTATGAGTTTGCAGCACCGCGTCACTCCGCCACCAACATGCATGTAGATGCTAATACAGCGATAATGAGGTGCATCAGGTGAGGTAGATGGGAGCGCATCTGTTGGTAGGTTTACCAGTCTTCACCTGATGAACCTCATCTCGTGCATGCACTGTATCACCTAGTGCATACACCGCATGCACTGTGCATCAGGTACATTAAGCGAGGTGGTTGGCAACGCATCCATTGATAATTTTAACGTTGCTGACACCTTGGTGGATGTGACTATCTGTATGTTTCTGGAGATGTGTCTAATTGGTATGAAATGTACGTAGAAATTGTAATTAATTGATTGGCGATTAAGACAAATAGAAAACTGGCACTTGCTTAGGTGCTCGGTATCTGTCAATACTATCGAATCCTTATTCGATTCATTAAGTGAGGATTCGTAGTGGAAGAATAGATTCGAGGGTCATCAGCGAGTTGCATGCTACATGTTACTGTATGTCGCAAGCAAGCGTCTAAAATCTTATAGTTCGCATCACTAACATGCTAATGTGAACAGTACATATGATTTTTTTCTATATGTGAAAGATATATTTTTAAATTTAATTTAATGGTAACAAGTTTGCTATGTTGTTTGAATAAAAAATTTGAAATTTTGCAATTCAAAGCTTAATATGTGCTTTCTTTTATTTCAAATTTACTGAGTTTGCGCAGCCCATCATGTGTTTTGATTAATAAACAAAAAAAACTGTGAGAACGGGAGAAAAAGCAAGAGCCCTGGAAAAAAAAGGCACCCAGTGCATTCTAATGTATCGAAGACAGAGCCGTCGATAAACGCTAGTTCAGCACAAAATATTCAAATATTTTTAACCTACTACTGCAAGCTCTCTACATTTCGTTTTTATATCTCACCTTTCAATATATGATTTCATTCCCTCGGCGTTCAAGTGACCAGTCTCTAATGCACCTAAAAATGCATATCGCATGCCCAAACCTTCAGAGAAAACTTTTTCGACGTCTTTAACGTCCACAACTCCATCTGCTACTAAACGCCATACTTCGTTCAAGAGTGCGTATCTGAAAGAAACAGACATTTTTTAATATATCAATAATTTAATTCATACCTATTTACTTATTGATCTATATAAATATGAAAGTTTATGCGGATGTTTGTCATTCAACTACTATCAAACGGCTGGACAGACCTTAATGAAATTTTTCATATAAGGAGATTAAATATTTAAATTATATACTTTTTAAATAAAAATTTGAATCAATACCAAAAAAACCGGCCAAAAGCATGTCGGACTGTGCTCAATGTAAGCTCAAAGCCGTCACTACAGGGAAAATGTACTACAGATGAAAAAACTACATTTTTACTCTTTTCTCCATGTTTCCCGCACAGAATAAGTATAAGCACTTTAGTCACGTATAATTAGAGAAAGAAATAAGTATGTCGATTATTACTGTTAAAATAGTGTAAACTAAAAAACACCAGCAAAAGGGTGTATCTTCATGGCACTTAATTTCTTTTCTTGAAAAACAGAGTTTTTCGGCAATTACTCAAAAACAGTATATCTGGTCATGTTGGAAATAATTTTCATTGAAATTATTTATTAAGCATTATCTTTGTAAATTTTTTCATATTTTTTTGGAATTACGGTTTAAAAAATAAATGGGGGAAAGCAATTCATGCTATTTTCAAAGCGATTATTTCCGAAATTATTCATGTAATCAGAAAATATTTATTTAATTAAACAGATTGCTTAGAAACCCGTGTTTTTAAAAGAACTGTCGAAATATGTGCTACACGTTGACGTTTGCTGAAAAAAATTTTTTCAACTCCTGTTAAATATATGGGGTGCCCCCTAGAAATATTTGTTTTTGTTATTTAACTATTAAACTGTAGCGGCTTATTCAAGACACCTACACTAAAAAAGTTCATCAATATATGTCTTTTAGTTTTAGAATGAAATGCTTGACATATGGACGGACATCAATAAAATATAAGGGTTCCATTTTGGCAGTTTGATTCAGAATCCTAAAAAAAAAATATCAAAATAATTTATCAAATTTTGTCGATTGTAATTTCTTCATTTTCTTTCAAAAGATGAAACCCTAACACAGTGTAATTAACCAAATATGTTTGCTTCGCAGCAAATAATTTATTTTTTCATAATCACAATGATATTAGAGTATTGTTTTTGCAACAATAGATGCAAACGTATCTTCATAACACAATATTTTTTTGTTGAGCTGTGTTTTATTGTTTAAAACACGTCCAACAAAGTTAGATAATCAATAAAAGGTTCTGTCTTGCGTAACGTTCCATAACAACTAGCAAAATAGTAATAACTTTATTTATTTATTTCATTGTGCGAAGGGGCATTTTTTATTTGTTATATCATTATGTCACTCTAAATATAAATAAAGAATGATCTAAATATAAATAAAGTATCAAAAAGTACAACAAGCAGACACTACAAAAAAGTTGCAAATATGGACAGAGAGAGAAAGAGAAATTGGAGGATTATAGAAGGATATAACCTCCGAAGTGGGTTGAGTGAAATCTGGCATAGCAGTTAGTGCGTTCGTGATTCGTCTACTGCTGTGGAATGTTAGCATGTTTAAAAAAATTATTTAATATAAAAGAAATTATTTATGGCAGCATATTATTACATAGACAATTAATTCATCCTAAAGAACTGTAACTACAGCTTTAAGCTTTGATTTAAATAATGGATAAGCATATTAAAGTTTCAAAGCTTGCTTCGTTTACATTTATATTTGATGATGCATTTTTTTTTAACATCACTTACTGGATACGATTCAGCACGAATCCGTCAATCTCCCGTGATAGAGTTATAGGCTCTTGACCTATTTCTTCCAGAATTTCTCTTGTTTTGGTGACGACATCAGCTCTGGTCCAGGGTGCAGGTACAATTTCAACCAAAGGAACGTAATACGGTGGGTTCACCGGATGTGACACGATAACCTGTAATTAATATGATTTAAAAGTAGATAGTATTACAGTAAATTTATCGAAATATATAAATATTTTATTCGTATTGTCAAAAATAAATGTACTAAATATTCAGATAGCATTTTTAAAAGAAATTTTTGATAATAGGAAGTAATAGAAGGTACGTTTTAGAACCAGGATAGAAAATAAATTTTCCTTGTTATTAAATTTATAAATATATTTTTATAAGAATATATGTATATACATATATACTAGTTTCTAGGTTTGATACTGTACAAAAAGTTTAGCGTGAGAAAAATATTAAACACCACTTAAATAACATAGCGTCACCTCGGTCCACTGTGTGTGATATCGATTCCTGGCGATATGAGTGACTAGGTTGTATGAAGCGAAACGCGGAAAACAATTATGGACACTTTTGCGGTCAGCATGTAATAATAATATTATTTTTCACTTGTAAGATAAGAAATGAAATATATGTATCGTAGCCTCACGCACATATATGTGTATGTGTATATCTATTTGAGATCGATAAACACTGACGCAATTTTACCGATTATCGTGAAATTTGGCACATCTAAATGTTTTTTTTTCATGCATAAGATTTTTATGCTATATTCTTTATTGTAAATCGCCACTAGATCGCACACAAATAGACTTCCATACCGTTCAACGGATCGTAATGAAAATTCGTATAGACAGTTATTTGAACATAGAGAATATATATGAATTAGTGAGTGATAGCTCCCGCAAATTGAGTGCTTCGCTTTCAACCTTAACGGACATGTTGACGACGGGCGTACAGGCTTTATATAAAAAATAAATGTAATAAATTTACAGGCATACCACCTACCGGAAAGGACCGAAGAATGTCTATTGGGCCAACTAGTAAGATATAAAATTGGAACAAGAAAGACTGTTAAGGTAAGTAAGCAATTGGAAAGCAAATGTAAATAGAGATTGATTGTAAATAAATAAATAAAAAATGAATCATCAACTTACATAAGAAAATAAAATTGTATATAAAATTATAGTAAATGAAATAAATACAAGACAAGAACTATACGTGTAAGAAAAATTTTATTAACAAAAAGATAAATAAAGAAAAAATAAACTTATTTCGTTTGAATTAAGGTGACCAAAGATACGTGATAGCGACATTATAGTGTGATAAGACCTGCTTGTCATATGAAAAGTAAAATAATATCCTGTAGAAGAAACCCGTCCATTTGCTGCGATGAGAAATTAATGAATTATGTGACAATTCGTTTTTGGAATTGCAACCGAATATTTACCTGAGCCTTGTGCTTCATTCCATCAGAGAAAAGGGAAGGTAAAGTAGTGCTCGTGGAACTAGAAAGTATAGTTTTGTCATCGACAACTTTGTCCAGATCTTGATAAACTTTCTTCTTTAGTTCCACATTTTCAGGCACGCACTCCTGAACGAAAACTGCGTCCTTGACTGCTGTGGCTAAATCGGTGGTACCTGGGTTTAAAGAACTCTATATTAACAAAGACACATATTTGTGTCATCTAAATAATGATAAAAAACTGACTATTGAGAAAAAAAATTGAAAAAAAAATTATAACCGTTTCAGTAAAAAATCTATAAATATTTGTAATAAAATTGATACTGAAAAAAATAAGTTTTTTGTTTGGAAACTCTCCTTAAATATTTACTCTTAATTTCGTTAGGATATCCGCTGTATTTTATAATATAATTATATTCTTATTACGGTTGAAAATACGACTTAAACAGTTTTTTAAAGGTAGAATAGACAGGCGAACGATGTATGCTTAGTAATAGATACGGATACGGAACCCTAAAAAAGAATGCATGAATGTATAACATAAATGATAAGTTATGTTGTTAATAGAGGTATGTTTTTGTTACGAAAAAAACTCGCCAAGAGAGTGTCGGACTATTCTTGTCATAGGGTTCCGAAGCCAATGTAAAAAAGAAATGTACTACACATGAAAAAAGTACATTGTTACACTTTTTCCATGTTTCCCACACAGAATAGCTATAAGCACTTTAATCGCCTATAACTAGAAAAATAAGTAGATATGTCGACTATTACTATTAAACTAGTGTTAACTAAAACACATCAGCAAAAGGCGTATCTTCATAGTACTTTCGTCCTTTTGTTGAGAAGCGCAGTTTTTCGGTAATAACTCGAAAACGGTAATTTCGATCATATTTAAAATAATTTTGGTTAAAAGTTACCTTTTTAACGTTATATAAAGCGTTACCTTTTTAATTTTATTCATATTTTTTGGAGATACGGCTTAGAAAATGGAGGGGGACCCAATTTCTGAAAATTTTGGAGCGATTATTTCCGAATTTGTTCACGTAATCAGAAAAATTGTCTAGAAACCTGAAAGTGTTTTTAAAAGAACTGTCGAAATATGTGCCACTCGTTGATGCATGCTGAAAAAAATATTTTGAGCTTCGGTTACATTTATGGTGTGCCCGTCATAGAAATATTTATTTTTGTTATTTAACTAGCAAACTTAGTAGCGGCTTGTACAATACATCTACTATAAGAATTTTATCAATGTACGTCTTGTAGTTTTGGAATAAAATACCTGTGACATACAGACGTACGGACGGATGGAAGGGATTATTCCCTTTTACCATATTGGCTCAGAACCCTAATAAAAGTATTCAAAAAACCTCGGTGCAACGTCATTTCATGATAATATGTCGTAATAACAGGAATAGATCGTAACATTCTTTGTTGAAATTTACGATTTCGTAACGGCAAGTTTTTAATGCAATCTAAAAAAAAAATAAAGCAGATTTATCAACGTTACTTTCAAAAAAAGCCTTTAAAATTGTGCAAATTATAATATATGAAATTAGGGACGTTTCTTGACAAGCCCGAAAAAACCTCGAACTTCATGATAACAAAAGAAGACCTCTTTGTGACGTTACCACGAAGATAAATGGTATATGAAAAGAAATTACATAATTACATGTAACACGGTTATCTTCAATCAGAGGTTAAGATGTCAAAATAAACTATTATCTCTTATCTAAAAAGTAAACACACGCTTATGTAACGCATAAATTTTGATATTATTGTTTGTTTACACAAATTGTGTCGTAAGTGCGTAGGTTATCTAGCAATTAAAATGTTTCTTAAGCAGCCGATCGGGCATTGAGAACGACTAACCTTCGAATAGCAATCATATATTTAAACATTTCCATTAATACACTGCTTTATTGAAATTAGGCTTTCCGTCGTTTCATCAATATGAAGATACGATAGATGGTCATACAGATTGATCTCGGGCACGATTTCGACTCCACAAACGATTTCTCTCTTAATTCAAACCTCGATCCCTTTCTCTATGCCGGTTCGTAATTTAGGACCAGTGCAATTACCAATAGGTTAAACAACGAGGTACTTCATTAATGAAATCCTCGAGAAGAACTGTGATAAATACTTAACTGTAATAGTTATTTGTGCACAACGTTAATAATTGTGTTTTTCTTTAATATCAATAAAATTCGAATTTAAAAAAATAATATTCGTATTTTCCTATTTTTTAATATGAACAGTCAATCGTTTTTTGACGGTACTAGCATTTGTGTGTAGACTAAATTAATACAAATCTAAGTTAAATATATATTACAAAAGTAATTGTCGGTATCACGACTTGCCAAATTATTTGTCAGACTTTGGAGAAAAAAAGTTAAACTATTCACACATATAAGTACAACGTGTCGGTTAAAGTTTATTTCTATTTACAAACTATATATATATATATATATATATATATATATATATATATATTATTACATTACATATATTGTAAGAAATGCTATTGATTCTGTTATTCACTGGGGATTTCCAACGTTACTCGTTTCGTATGCAGAAGGATAATGCAACAGATGTCCGTCTACTCGTTTACAAATGAATGCGTGCTCGTGTATACAAATTTAGTTTATTTAAATAAAATATAATAAAAATGTTGGAAATAGTTTTTCTTATAGTAAAAACTCTAGGAAAATATAAACATGTACCTAGGTATTTAAACGATTTATTGTGATACTTGATTATCTTTCAGATCATATTAAATGAATGCCGATTAGTTAGATTCTTAGTTTTAAGCATTGTATAAGCTTTTTACATATATAATAGAAAGATAAGGAATGTTATAAAGAATATGGTAAAATATTTATCAAAAAGTAGACCTTTTAATTATTTTGAAACATTCAACAGATCGCGTTACTGATTTCAAAACTGTATCTGTAATTGTTTGTATATAGTTAAACGTGTATATGACATGGGATGTTTTGATATACGACGCAACCGGACGCAAGTTATGTTGCGTTATGCGTACGGACGTTGTTAATGATAAAATAAATTGAGATAACCAAAGGGATTTAATACATTTGTATAGTATTACCATGCGCCACGATAAGAAAGGGCCGCGAAAATCAACTACGTGACTTTTTCTCGTTTATTATTCTATATATTACTCACGTAATACTATTCCACTTACAAGGAATTTGTTATTCACTATATAACTGCCCATTACTTCAAAAATACAATATACCAAGTTGCGTTTTACGTTATTGTAAAATGATTTTAATCTAGTAAGCTGCTGGAGTTATGGCCACTTAACATAAGTAATTATGGGAAATTAATTATTAATAAAATCATAATTACAGTTGCCATAGCAACATCTACGACCTGTAGTATGTTGTAATGCATTTGTAACGTGAGCGATGTTCTGTGATATTTATTATGCCTCTTTTTTATCGCCGAAATAGCATTAGTCTAGACGTGACATGCCATTGTAGATAACATTCATTATAAATTCAAACATTCTCTTCGTGCAAATCGACCACATCAGCTGGTAGAGTTATGAAAATGTAATACAACGGTTTATTAATTTTTTTTGTATATATATATATATATATATATATATATATATATATATATATATATATATATATATATATATATATATATATTAGGCGTGAAGCTCATGCGAAGCTCTTAACTGCTAAAATATCGTCAACTATGTAAATGGAAAAGGAAAATAATTCTCCAGCCGCTCAGTTAGAATTAACGAGGTTTTATTTAAAAGATTTTTTCTTGATCTCTCACTCTACGATCTATCTCTTTTATTAGCGGATTATAGTTAATGAATGGTGCGATGGGCGAATGACTATTAAGTATTAGGTTCGCTACTAGCAAAGTTATGATTTTAGCAAGGCATGTTCTCATGTGTACACATCTTCCTCCACAAAGTCTAAACCGACGAACCGAGTTTAAAACGTGAAGAATAAGCTGGTTTCGCCTTGATTGTACGCATATGACCGGTTTTTTTCTTTAATAATTGAATAACACACCTGTATTATCATAAAGTCATAAAAATATTCGTGGTATTGCATCATGATGGCTTCGATTCAAGGGTTTTAAAGATCATTTGACAATTATATTATATAATGGCAACAAGTTTCGAATTAGACAAAAATATTTTTTCAGAATATATTCTTATATTAATTTGTCTAATTTCATTTCTAATTCAAAATAATGTTGACGAATGTACAGATATAAGCTTACTGTGTTAAAAAAAAAAACATTGACTAAACTGGGTGTAGTATAACAAAAATACATATGCTTTTAGTAGGTTCTTTAGAAAGGTTTAGAAAAAGATATATAAGCCTGTGGCATATTAAAAAATCAGGGCAGCGCATTCTATAATAGTACATAATCTCTTTACCGCATTTAGATTGGCCGAGCTAATTCTTGATCATATTTTATCGAAAGTAATATCAACATCGAGTCCAATATCGAGTAATCCCAAGAGAGAGCAAAATAAAGCTTACTAAGTAAACCTTGACAACTTAAAAAACCAACAAATATGAAACTAGTTTTTGCTTTTCACTGCGAGTTTTGGCTCTAATAATCATATTGAATAATTATTAAAGCCTTTGCAATATTATAGCCCGTTTGGCACATTTTCATGTTTAGGTACTCGACTTTTTGATATTGGAATGCCCTGAAATTAAGAGCACTAAGCAAAAGGCTACAAAAAAGCTCTTCAAAAAGAAAATACATATTAGACAGAGCTGAACACCGATTTTTCACATTATTTAAGAGCGAGGACCTTAACAAAATCTGCATTAAAATGCGAACGAGGAAAAATTTTATTAGCAAATACAAGTGCAGCCTCGGGTGTGTAGGAAAACAGGTTGTGATGAATATCTATAGAGATAGATAGTGTCTGGTGTTCAATTAGATTATTTTGATACGGGTCGTAATCTGCTAATATCCGATTCGATCATTATGATAAAGCTCGTAATGTGCTAGTATTAGATTCGATCGATACCTTTGATGCATCGGAACTGTTCGTCGGCGTTGAGCTCGCCCCGCAGGAGACCGTCTTTCTGCAAGACCTTGAGCTGGGCCTCGATGTCCTCGAGAGCGTCAGTGACTTGTTGGGGTATTATGTCGAATATCGTCACTTGATAGCCCACCGAGGCGAACAGCATCGCCCACGATCGGCCGATTAAGCCGCTGTCGATAACAGAAATATTCATTTAGGTAACTAATTTAAAAGATATGTGCTTTAAGTTTCGCCTTTTGATCTGTCTTTTGAGCGGAGGAGATCAGAAAGAAAATACTGTTAGTTAAGTTAACTTGCGCTTATAAATAATTTTATGATCGGTGTAACTTAGAAAAACAATAATCAACTTCGTCAAATATAATATCTTAATATCTTCGGACATATATACACAGCACTATCTGGTCCCAAAATAAGCAACGAGGCTTGTACTATGGGTACCAGACAAAAAAAGTATGTATATACTATATACATACTTTTTTTTTTTGTAAATATATACGTATAATACATAGAAATACCCTGACTCAAGACAGACATTAATTTTTAATCAAATAAATAAATGTTTGTCTTGTGCGGGAATCGAACCCACGACCCCTGCGCAACAGATAGGGTCATTACCATTGCGCCAATCAGGCAGTCAACTTCGTCAAATAAACCCATTTGTTAAAAGACCAAACAATATTAGGTAATTAACAAAATAATTAAATATCATAATACTTTTATCGCACCGTTTTACAATGTCCTTCGAGGGAATAAAACACGAATAACTAGTTAGAAAGACACAAAGCCAATCTACCTTTAAGACAATATAGAACAACAAAAAAAGCTAATTACCTGCCGACAATGCCGACCTTTTCGGTTTTGGACTTGGGCGCCATGTTAACGCAGTTGCGCACGAGCGGAGCGAGCGATGCCGTTCTCTTAAATGGCGCAATGAGAGCCGAATGTCGGCGCTCGCGTCGGCCGTCCCACTGATAATACGGCACGCACGCGCTCTCTCACTGAGCGCCGAGCATGTATACGCAACTTTTATTATTATTGGAAATCTAAAACCTGACACGATTTCACCATCTTCAGAAAACAAAATTTTAAATTTCAATTCGAAATATCTTTATTTCTTAGGTTACAAAGTAACACTTGAAATATGTCATAATATTCTAATGATTTGCAATATTCTAAAGAATCAACACTCACTAGTAAGGCAGCTTATCCTTCAAGAATAAACTATTATAAATCGAGGTAAACCTGTTAAAAGTCAACTTGGTTACATTTATAAAATCCTCTAAATATACAGAAATTGTTTGATAATTTCTTCTTTTTAAGAGTGTTCACTTTAATAATACAATTCGTATAGACTTAAATTTTATATATTCACAGGGATCTTACTGAACATGCGCGAACTCGTGACTTTATTTAATCGACTAATATAGTTTATTTTAATTTCAAGTATTGAAATTGTATTTATTTCTGTTTTATTTAAAGAATTCCGGATTTTAATTATGTTTCATACATAAATTGCTGGACCATAGTTACAATTCCAATTTTTTTGAATTTAATTCTAGCAGACACGAATTGGTAGCTCATAAATCGCCCGAATGGCTCGCTTTTTGGTTTTCGGCTTCTACAGCTCCAAAAGTCTATGCATATCTCCGACATATTCCAAGGATATGATGTCATACGCCATCAGTTTACAGAAACAACCAAAATAAACCAATCTGCAAATGTGTTTATTTTTGAAAATTTTATTTTCTATTTAATTACAGATACAGCAGAACCGATTCGCCAATACCCTCATACAAGGCCCCTATTGAAACCGTTCAAGAATACAGTAATGTCAATAAACACGAATTACCTCATAAATCTTATATTCAGAAGTGAGAATTTAGTACATTTAATTTTTTTTAGTAGATTTCATAAAAATCTCACTATTTTATTTGTCTTTATGACGTAACTTTTGAAAAATTTTGCTGTTTTTCGTTTTAGCTCGACGAGATGAGTCAGAAAATACATATGGTTCAAAAGTTTATGTTTGTATATATATATATACGATATAACGCGGGGCTTACCAGCATCATAGCAACTACAATTCTTTAGAGATCTTAATGAAACTCAACATACATATTATATAGACAATTACAAAGATCGAGTTTAAATGTGATCCAAATCGATTAACCAGTTTAGAAATTACAGTATTTTAAAATTTTGAAAATACGAAAATTAAATATTTCATATGAACTATATAAGAAAATAAAATTAAATCTCCTTCCATTTCGGCTGCCGAATGGTCTTTTTTAATTAAATGATTTACTGAGAAATGGTTTATTACAAACAATCTACTTCGATTATTTGTTGTTAATATTTTTTTTTATTTTGGAGATAGATAGTGAACATTTCAGATCATCAAAAGTGAGTTATTGCCTTTTGATTTTCAAATACCTAGTAGTAAAATATATCGCCTACAAACAGAACCATTTCAAGAAGATCTTTAACAAAGCCTGGTAAGTTGTTAGTATAAACTGAAAACAAAATCCGACCAAGGATTGAATTCTATTGTATCATCATGTGTATCATAGTTCCATATGATTTCTCATGTTATGGGCGTGTACTCTCTGAATCCTGTTAATCTAATACGATTTCAGAAGGTTGTGTACACGGCCAATACTCTTATAAAATTTCTAATAAATGTTTCGTAATTTACACAATCTTGGAGTGATTACAAAACACTTTTACCGCATCCCGCGAATCCTAAAATTTGGTCAAGAAGCATCAATTGTTAAGCGACTCCAAAGATACTATTGGTGATATAGAATTTATATCAACATTGGTTTCAACTCTGGACAACAGATTAGAAAAATTCGGGCTGGTGGGCTTCGAAGGTAAAGTGATATGATCATACATCATTTCTTTGAGACAGCATTGCTATTTTATTGTATTTTCATTTTTGTTTTTCGTTTATCATCATATAACTGTTGCGATCGGTCGAGCGTCTACTCGAATACTTACTTTATTACTGACAGATTTATTGTTTCAATTATTTTCAATGATTAAGACGTAAATTAAAAGCAACACGTCAAAAAGGTTATATTAATATTTCTATTTACAGCTCGCCACCATAGAACAGCACAAAATGTCAATGTGTGTAGAAAATAACAAAATGCATTAACCTCTAGCACGATTAATTACGACAACGACTTTCCTTTATTACGTTCTGCGGTACATTCTATTCTGTATATGAATTACATAAAACAAAGTCGTTATTTGTATGTGTTTTGTTGAAATATTTATATTTATTTCATATTAAAAGATAATTTGAGATGCTTCAGAATCAAGTAGTAAAACGACGCTCATGGGCCGCGTTCGTGGAAAATTTAGATGAATAAGGTTTTTCCGTAGGTTTTTCTATGACCTACAGAAGATTCGTGTCCAGAACGAGAAGATCATATCTTCTAAAAATGATCCACAGTCAAAATAGTACAGCTCAGTAACCATTTTTTTTTCTTCAATTTAATAAAAATAATGAGTTTTTTAAAAGCTATTTAGGGCATCATTGATTTTAATCCTTAACAGCGGGTGTGAGATGACAACAGATAAAAAGACTTGGATCGGGAGCAAATCGACAAAAAAACTGGGATCGAAACCAAAAATTAAAAAGGGATTGGCCATGAAAAATGATTTTTTTTTTCTATGGTCAAGATAGCGTGGTCTTGTCATGTACAACCAGAACCAAAGTTGGACTTTCTATATCGACTTTCTTTTCTAAGCACTCGCAATTTGTTTCATAAATACGGCAATAACTTAAATCTAATCTTATTTATATCTATAATCATAGAAACTACCACATTCGTCTTAACGTATGATTGCGACGAAGAAATGTTATTATAAAGAGTAAAAACGTAATAAAATTTAAGTGATCACAATTTGAGTATTGTAGTTTTATTTTTGAAAAATATATAATTATTTTAAAAATGTTGGAGAATATAAAATATATTTGTTTTTTTAAACGCTTTCATGCTATTTATTAAAATGGAAATTAAATGGGCTTTCTTAGTATGGAATAGTGTTTACAATTTAAGAAATAAAAACCTATTGTGTCTACCTAACTTACAATGCCTAAAATTTGCCACCTCAAAGCACTGATTTCCGCTAATAAGTTAATGAGGTTATAACTTACGAGCTGATGCAATGTTACTTGGAAACTTTCCATGTCGCATTAAAGAAATAAATACCCCTTTCCATACGTACGAGTATATACCAGTTTCATAACGATTCCGTTTATTAGAGTTTTTTTATCAATGTGTTAGAAAACAATACATATTGCAGTGTAAGCCAAGGATATTTTTTTTATAAAAAATAATATATTTGTACGTAATACATATATTTGCATCAGATATAAGGAATTCTGCTGGGATTGTTCTCTGAGAGTTTTTTAAAAAAAATTAAATTTAAATACTTTTTCGGACGAAATAACTGTTAATGAAACCAACTGAATGTATATTCAACAATATCAACATACGTTACAGTAAATCCAAAATGAGTAGCGTCACCTCAATAACACACCTCGTGTACATTCTCTATCAGAGGACGTACAGATGAAGTAAATCAAATCGGTTTATTTGAATATGTTAATATGTGAAAGAGGAAAAATCTAAGCAGCGGCTGGCCTCGACAATCCAAAACTATCGGCTATAAAAATGCTGTCGCTTACCTTTGTAAGTGATCTATTCTATACTATAGATATTATTTGAGTAAAAGATAAAAAATATATATTCACACGCATGCACGCATGCAACTCGCACGCATGCAACACGCACGCATGTACGCATTCAAACGCGCGCGCGCACACACACATACACAGAAACACACAATGCACACACGCAATAATACTAGATTTTAATTCTAGCTGTAGACCAAAACTTTCTTCAGAAATTTGAGGTGGTTTAGAATTGAACAAAATAATCAAACTCATCTGAAATTCAATTTATACAATACTTAAGTTATACAAAAACAAGAATTTTCAGATTTATAAATAATGTTTTTCAGGACATATTTTTAATAAACTGACCGTTGCCTAATGCTCCACACGCGTACACATAGAATGATTTCCATCGTTTGTAATTTGAGTGATCTCTCTCTTTCAATCAGGATCGCCATTCCGGCCGCTCTCTCGATTCTGATCCTATTCTCGATCTTATACATTCATTATATCGATTATATGCCGTTCGATATGAATAACCTACTGAAAAATTGGATTTTGAGACATGAATTTATGATATATTCTCGCGGGAGAAGCCGCAGTCATAAGCTAGTTTCGGTATTAACGTTTAGTGTAGACACACCTAACTATACATTGCTACCGTTGCGTAGCGGGACTGCACCGTGCCACGACTTTTCGTCTGATATTATGCACTTCAACTATTACTTGTGATGCTTTAGTTTGTTTAAAATTAGCAAATGTACATAAAAACCTGGCCAGATGACGTATTTTTACAGTTAAAATTGAATCATACAAATTAGACTAGTAGTTCTCGAATTATAAACGCACAAAAAGACATACACACAGAGATATATTGTGTTTTATTATATGTATGGACGATAAACCCCGATATACATATTCCAACATTAACAGGATCGGTATTACGATTGGGATCAGAATTGGGCATAATTTTATTCCACGAATTTGGCTTAAACCGAAGGCGAACAGTAATTAAATACACATTTGTATACAAGTTGCATACAAGTTTAGAATAACGCCTTCCAAAATGATTGACCTTACTTTGTGCTCCATTCGAAAAACGCGCCTGGTCAGTAAAAGTTAAAAAACACACTCTTGTTTGATATCGCCACGAGCCAATCGCTTGCAGCGCCCTCTTATTGTAAAACAAACATTAGTGATTTAAGTGTAAACATAATACATACAATAAATTATTTTCCTTAATGTTTGTCATTGCACCTATGTCTTTCCTAGCTGTCAACAATTATATATCTAATAGTTTCAATTTTCTTTTACACGTATTAGCCACGGTCACTCGTCCGTACGTGCACTCAAGCATTCACTACACACTTGATTTACGACAACATATTTATTGCATTAAGTATTAAATTGGCAAGAAGCTGAACTTTATTATCTTGCACCGACGTATAAGTCATTTCGGTTTCCAGTTCTTCCGCCAAATTGTATCCAATCGCATGGCCATACCTATTGAGTATCGTGATTACCTGCCGAGAGTTGGTTAACGATTTTACTGCCAATCCAAGGGTTAAACTTTTCGCTGGCAAACATGCACCCCTTAGTGATAGCATGAATAATATCACTGCAGATACATGTTATTTTAAGCTTCAGTTTGTTCGAATTGTGATCAGCAACATTAGGTCCTTGAATAATATTTTGCATAAAATCAATTAATAGGTCAGGAACGTCGCATTCTCCTGGAATGATGTATTCAGCAGTTACGTTGAGAGGAAGTAGATAAGCATCTATATTTTAATGCAGCTTCTCAGACTGCTGCAATACTGTGTCCTTTTCTACCGCATGGGATGGGTCGCTGTGACCTCTCTGTCGCACGTATTCACTCGCAGCAATATTTTGCTTTTTAAAACTCGACAACCGTAATTCAGGACTGATTTTTCGCAAGCAACCCTATGCCACCGTATTCGTAATAAAATAACCTTTATTTTAAATTAAGCTTAATTAATTAACCAGGTCAATGCAAGTTACCAGTGTCGATTTACCTGTTTATATCCGGCAACTCAAGAATTGTGACGGAAAAAATAAGCAGCCTTACGTTTGTATACTCTATAGGCTTAAAACTTTCGGTTGGTATAAAATTTGACTATTAACAAAACCGGACAAATATTTTAAAAAATGTGTATGTTCTTAATTAGTCATATTCCGAACTGAAATTGTCCAGGCAACCATTTGCAATATAAATACAGATATATTTAATTTGAAATAGAATACTTTTCATCCATTAACCAGCTCGGTGGAGGTCGTTTTATATCGGGATTTAAGACTATAAGTGCATGCGCCCTCTAACGCGACTGCCGCCATATAACGTATATAAATTACTGACATAATAGATCGGGGGAAAAGTTTTTCTGTATTTTAAATGTAAAAAGTTGCAGTAATATCTCTGTAGTTACTAGTTGTGTTCTTTTGTATCTGGCTAGTTTGGACACCATTACAAAGATGACATTAAAAAAAATAAAGTGTGTCTCTACTGCCAACATCTGATGAGACACAAGTAAGAAGTAAAAAAAAACGGTCCGAATAGATCAACAGAAAGGGTGTGGTTTTTCACCATGATAACGCCAGATCACACACATTTTTATCCACGCAACAAATATTAAGATAATTTAGTTGGGAACTATCCTTACACGTCCTATTCTATAAAGAACAAAACATAAGTTTATCTGGATTCTATTTGCTACTAGTTCCATTATTTGTAATAGAAAAGGTGTTCTCATTGTTCTAACCCCACAGAAACTATCAAATAGTCCAGAAAATATATAAAATAGGAAGTGTCTTTAATGACGGTCACTACTTTTTCTGTAACCATCAAATCGACATGAATGCATTTGATCAAAGAAATGAAAAATGTATTTATATCATATGTGTAAGATTTTATTGCTGTTGTAGAAAGTGCTGAATCGATCAAATTTCGTACAATCGCGTCCTAGAAACTCAATACTATAGAGTTATGGTTGAAGTTCAAATGTGTAAAATTGCAAATAATTATTTTATTAGTGATGACAGATTAACGAACATCTGTTTTGAACGAAAGCATAGACCCAATTATATGTGAATCCCAGAAAATAGGAAACTGTAGTCTGAAGATTAATACATTTTTAGAAGTCTTGCTAAGCGATTCAAATACTGATAATTGGGTCGATAAAAAAATGTGTGTCAGCTCTGACGCACGACTGGAGTTTACTCCTTAAGTACGATTGTCTAAACATACGCAAAAAGAATTTATTTAACTGAAAAATTTCGTTTTGACTAAAAATTTAAGAAAAATGATTAAAGATAAAATTTTTTTAGCCTATCTACAATTATTTCATTTTTCATTTTTAGTAAAAATAAAAAGATTTATTATAACTACAATTATTAAAATATTATGGAAAGTATTTTGAATAAATTTTTGGTTTTACCAATAATTGAAGAAAAAGCATTAGAGAAGAAATTTTTTAACCTATCTGCAATTATTTTGTATTTTCAATTTTAAGTAAAAAAACGAAGATTTATTGTAATTAAAATTAAAAAATATTTAAAAGAAGTATTTAAAATAAATATTTACATTGTAAAAGAACACTTTAAAACACAAACAAAACAGTGGTGACGATCCGTATTAGAATTATATAACTGACACACTATATATATATATATATATATATCGTTTGTAAACGTTGAACAGTATACTTTTATAATATATATAGGTATACACACAATATATGCGTCAGCTGCCTCGTTGCGTTGGCTACACACAAGTATATAGACAAGTATACAAGTATACACATATACGCGATTGAAAAGTGAAAGGTGCGCTAATAAGTTGCGCACCAAAAACGTAACGAGGATTCATCAGTAGATTTTACTCCTCAAATTTTTCTCATACCGGGCGCCTTATATGAAAATCGATTCTTAAGGAGTAAACTCCAAAAAGGGTTCTATGATGGTTTGATGATTTACCAGGAGCCGTATCATGGTTCCAGAAGTACTAAGTGCACAAATCTTGTGTGTTACCATGCAAAAACCTTATGTTTGAATAGAGATTTGACATTTTTTGAATAAGATCATTATCCAATAAAAAAAAAACGAAATTAAATAATTTCAAACATATATTTTTTCATTAAACTAATCCACTTTAAATGGACAAAAATATTTATTCACTTAAAGTGGACTAATAAATTTTAAAACACATATATTAAGTAGGTACACAGGAATTATCTGTAAATAGCTTTGAACTGGAAATAATTCTCAACTATATCTACTATAAGTTAACTACTACATCGGAAAATGGAGTACATAATAAAGTATCAAGCGAATGCTGTGTAATTCATTTATGCTGGCGTTTGCTTTAACCCACCAACAGTAGTGTTTTATTTCTTGAAAAAAAAAATAATAAAACAATATTGATTCCTATGTATTACTGATAATAACATAATTAATTATTGTTGCCTTAAATAACTACATTTGATAAAGAAAGCGTCTAAGCGCAGACGGTGCCAGCGATAGCTTCGGTCGTGCTGATGCTGAATATTCTGTAGTTGATATCCTCAGGATCGAGAGTCTTGTAGAGGAAACGTGGTAAACGATCACTCAAAACCCAAAGAATGCCTTCGTTGTCCACCTGGAAAATAAAATCAATAAATTAGTTACTTAGATTCATTTAATTACTCGAATTAATAACATTTTATCTGTATAATGGATAAAATTTAAATTGAACAGTATTTTCACAAAAAAAAATAAACAAATTAAAAACTAAAATGAAATAAAAAACTGGCCAAGAGTATGTCGGACCATGCTCATTATAGGGTTTCAAAGCCATTATTACCAAGATGTGCACTACGGATGAAAAAAGTACCTTGTTACACTTTTTTCATGTTTCCCGCATATAATAGTCATAAGCACTTGGGTCGCCTATAACTAGATAAACAAGTAGGTATGTCGGCTATTACTATTAAACTAGTGTAAACTAAAGCGCATCAGTAAAAGAGCGTATCTTCATGGCACTTACATCCTTGTTGAGAAGCGCAGTTTTCGGCAAAAATTCAAAAAAAATATATCCGATCATATTCAAAATAATTTTCGTTGAAAGTATTACCTTTGCAATTTTTTTCAAATTATTTGAACTTACGATTTAAAAAATAAAGAGTGGGGACACAATTTCTGCAGATTTCAGAGCGATCATTTCCGAAATTATTCACGTAATCAGAAAAATTACTTAGAAACCTTAAAGTGTTTTTAAAAGAATTATCAAAATATGTGCCACATGTTAATGTTTGCTGAACAAAATTTATAATTTTCTGTTATGGAGTGCTGCCCCCAGAAATACTTATTTTAGTTATTGAACTACCAAACTAAGTAGCGGCTTACACAAGACACCTTAACTATAAATTTCATCGATGTATATCTTGTAGTTTTTGAATAAAATGTCTGTAACATGCGGGCGGACGGACGGATATGACGAAACTAAAAGGGGTCCGATTTTGCCACTTTGGCTTGAAACCCTAAAAAAACAAATTATAAACGTGTCAATAACGTCACTTCTTAATAAAATCCTTATGAAATTGACGATACACCAGGTCGTAATACATAGACTAATTTACATGTTAATATTTTGTTTGAAGAGACTTTATGTTTATGTATTATAATTTTTTAATTTTTTCTCAAAAATTATAAAATGAAAATACGCTTTAATTTTTTAACAGGACCCTGTTCACAGTTAACAACCACTTGATAATTCTACAATATATGATTACAATCTGATTGTATAAGGGCTTTTCCTTAAGAATGTCCAACTTTAAAAGTAGATATACCTTTAGGTCGTTAGGAAATTCGTAAAGGGTCGGATCACTGATTATCAGCGGGTTGTTCTCGGGAGTGTACGGCTTGTCCGTTTTCCAGCAGCCGACGCCGTCTTTGTTCACCTGTGGATGACAAAGATTTGTTAATAATAATCAAGTACATTACTACCTTATATTAAGTACCTCCTTTAATTCTTTTCTCAAGGTAAACAGTAAGGCAACATTATTACTAAAGAACCAGAAGTATTATCAAGCTATAAATGTTTTTCAATGTCGACTAAGCATTGTCGACAGTAAAAAACAATAATATTGTATTATAAAATAACGTCTCAAAATAAAAAGTTCGTTCTGCACTAGAGAAATACCAATTTTTTTCCTAACACCTTTGCCTTTTAACCCATCTTATCACATTGTTCCTACCTTTTGTTTACGTAAGAAATTCACTTTTGTATTGGTATGTCACGTATCATTCTAATGCTGAGGCACGTTCTCAAATAATCCTTTATATCAGTTTCACGGGTTTGGATCTCTAGCTTGGATCTTAAGTTGGGTACTGCTAAGGATCATTGTCACCAATGTAAAGACAACAACCGTACCGATCGCTTAACATCCTGTCATTTTAATAAAAAGTTTATTGGTACATTCTCCCGTATTTAGGATTTCACCGTTACCTTATGGCTTATGGCCTATCAAGCCAACGAATAATTGTTTATGGCTACGCATTGCTAATGCTTCAGAAGCATTGTAAGTCTTAATTTACTCACAAAAATTAGGAAACTGATGGATGAAGACCTCGATCAAATCTGACGATGACAATTTTGAGCATGTGCGTGCTTATGTTTTAATAAGCGTGAATTACTACTGCGTGAAAGGTATCAAACTCTTAAAATAAAACTATCAACAACGTCTCATAGCTGCTTTTCATATTTTACGACGTATAGGTATATTTTGGAAAGCGTTTCTTACAGCTTGAAATATTATGGAATCTATATGCGACAAATTGGGAGAAGACAGAGGCTGTGACAGAATTATATTCAACCGTATGCCAATAAGCTATAACAAGTCGTCCCAACAAATGTGAATGAAAATTATCGCATTATAATCAATGCAATAAGGTCTTACCTATTCACATTATGGTGTTAGCATACGTCGATAAAGTTTTCAAAATGAATTGCCTTCATTATTATCATTTATAATTCTGCAATCTATTATTTTATGTCAGCTCACGCTTATATCTCACAAGAGAAAAGAGACCATATATTCCCATATGGTACCATATCTCTTTTGTATATTTCTATTGCTGCACTAACATCCTTCAATTTTTTGATGCAAGCTCGTCGATTTCGCACACTTATTTGGCCCATCTATATTATGCCGTCAATGTGGTTAGCACGAGTTTTATCAGTCTACTTTCATTTACCCTTTTCAGACAGCCAAACCACTCCAACATGCCTTTTTGTACTCTAGTCCCTAACTACATCATCTTTCAAATCACAATATTTTCTGACATAACTATTGATAAATCTATCTTTCAAATATACTCCACACACGACATCATATTTATATCTCCACTGCATTGATTCTATTTTTATGTTTCTTTTGCCACCTCCAACTTTCACTATCGTACATAAATGTAGGGATCAGAACTCTATTGTGAATAGCGAAATGCGCTTTTCGTGATACACTTTTACTAATCATAATAGCAAGCAAAACACCACCCATCTTATTTCTCACTTATTTTTCTCTCAATATCTCTATCATGTTTACCGTCATTTTTGAAGCAAACTATCCAAGTAGACAAACTCTTTCGCTTGTTCAACTTTCTCACCTTCCATATTATTATGCCTTTCAAACACCATGACCTTAGTCTTGCTGACTTTTACTTTCATACCTCTCTCCTTAACAGAATCATTTTTTTAGTTACCATCGCCTGTAATTCGCACGCCAACGGCCCGAGGATTATTTGGTCGTGGGCATACAGGAAGCACTAGCTTATAGCTTACATATTCTCACACGCTTTCAAATTTTATAGACATTCACGAATACGTTAAAGTCACAGTGACGCTACACATCCCTGAGTAACATTTCCATTGCTGTCAAACCAGTAGACGTATGCGCCGTTTATTCTGACGCAGACACTTGAACCTTTGTATTTAGACTGCAGTGTCCTTATCAATTTTCAAATTTACACCTTTATATTTCCGGATTTAGGAATATATTTCATATTCTTGATTACAAACATATTAAAATAAACAAATATATGACAAATGTGTCATGCGCGTACCTGGGTGTAAAACAGTACGTTCGTCTTAGGATCGTAGTAGCTGGCCGACGATTGGGTATTTTCACCTCGGTCACCCAACAACTGCAATAAAAAAAATCACTCTGTATTACACATATATGTGTATATCTATATATCGACTTTATTTTTCATAATATCGCACTAAAAAATTACGTAAGTGATGTTTTTTTTTTCATGATGACAAAAAAGTACATCTTATTAGTCTAAAATTTAAAATAAAAATGTAATAACGGGAAGAGATTACGAATTTATTGCAGTATTTCCTAATATTCTGAACATTTTCTCTTAAAATATAAAAAGTATTCTAGGACATAATATTAAATTAATTTTACAAAGTAAATCAATGTCGGTATTACGTCAATTATAAATTAATATAGTACTCGTCCTATTGAGCTCAAATGTATGTATTATCTTCGACATATTTGCTAATTTAAATAGCGCTGTGCATTCATACTATAAAAATGGTAATTGACTGAAATTGTGTGTAACTGTCATGCGAATGAGATTGGTCGAGTAATAAATGATTTACAAAGTAGTTCAGGCATTTATACAAATTTCAGTTTTTTTTTTATAAAAATAACTTCTGTGAAGATTGATAAAGTGCAGGCGATAGAGCGTAAATGAATTAGATAGACAAATTATATTTTTCCTGAATTTTTGGACTTTTGAATTTCTTGTAGAAATCCAAAAACTTAAATTTCTACACTTTCATTCTAAATTTTATTTTAATCTGCTATATTAATACATTATGTATAGCATAGAAAAATAATACCAGATTCAACGACGGCATTTACAGCAACTAAATTAATAAGGTAATGTTGAAAACAAATATAATTTTTAGTATCGTACTAGACCAAATAATACGTACTAATTCTTATTACCTGTGTGTAATAAATCGCAAAATCTAGAGGATACGTATAAGAAGTGAGTACTTTTTATTTACATTCATTGTGTCAAACATGTGTGGGAAGAGTGCATGTATATATATATATACATATATTTATTTATTACATCAGCGCCATTCTTACAACAGACACGTCATTTGACCAATGCATGGTTCATCCGCAAATTTATACACTCTACTCCACTATTGTTCATGACATTGAACACAGAATTATCCTCATTAAACGTCATGAAGATAACCAGAGAACTTATACATTGTACTTCACTATCGCGCTTAACGATGAGGTCAAATCAATGAATTTATGAACTCTACTCCGTTGGCGTCTGTGACGAAAGGTACGGCACCTCCATTGTATGTATATAATGGTATGAGATCAACCGGTAAACTTATGGAACCTGATTCAACACTATCAATGACGATATGCATATCACTGTGGTGATGTTAGGATATTGGATTTTACCTTAATAATGACATGTGGTCAACTAGTCAACCAGTGAATTACTAGACCCTTGTGCATTGTCGTTCATGACGACAGATACGGCATTCTATTAGTACTTATTATAGGAGATCGACCAGTGACATAGGTCTGCTGTCCTGTGTGGATTTATCTTTGATGCAGCCGTAAGTTTTACATGAATAGGTATAGACGAATCCACGTAATTATACACGAAAAACGATACGAATTAATGTTTCAAACTAAGTTTATCAAAAGCAGGTCGATTATATTAAAGAAATGTAACGAAATAGATTGACATTTAAATTACGTGCTCGGATGGTGGGGACTATGACTGTGGTCAGGATCGCAACCGGTACTTACTTGTCCGTAGCCGACGCTCTTAACTACAGAGCTACCACTGCTCAAGCCATTAAAGATTTAGCGTTTGTAGATAGATAAAATATTCCAAGTCATTGCAAGAAACACAATCGTTATAAATACCTATCTACAATTAACAATTCATTTCATCGATTGGATGTGACGTTCATATTTGTATACACCATAGATGATTTTTATTCAAAATAGCGATTGTAAATGCTCAAAATTGCCTAAACTTTAATTGAATCTCTGGTGTACAAACAAAACGCCTGAATTAAATACAATGTAAGTAATAATATTAGCTAACTACATACAGAATTAACAAAATAATAATGTTTCTCCATAGATGTACAGCACAGAAAAACAGCATGTCTATTGCATGAAATTTTTTACATGAATCTAAATTGTTTTTTCACGCTAATTTAAAAAACATATGTTGTCTTTATGTAACAGCTCTAGTTTTGCCCCTATGAAGTCACAGGATTTTTCAATTAAAACGCACATAGTTTATATTATAAAAATTAATTAAATGTATTTATTCTGAAGTAAATTTTTTTATATGATTTTCTCGCGTGAGGTGTATTAGGAGAACCATTTTGAATGCTCCGACAGTAATCAGCCATCATATTTACATTCCAGTATCCTTGATATCTCTCCTCCATGGTGCGAATATCTTGATAAAAGCACTCCATTTTTTCTCGCTTAGATCACCGAGATTTTCAGGAAAATAGTCTAAATGGCTATGACGCTTAATACTACTGTTGCATCCAAGCTGTTGGAAGTGTTGCAGCAGCTGTTCAACGTGTTCAACTTTCTATTTCCCAAAAAAATTCGCACTAACCAAACAAACTCTTCCCATGCACATTTCTCGATAGCTGTTATATTGTTGAAGAAATAGCAGATTTTAAATTGGGATATGTCCACTTCGAGCATATTTTATTGTTTATTCCTATGATTTTCGTAACACAGAAATAACAGTCATCATGATGATTGGATGGTTCACGCCAAATCATTGGAGATTTAAACTTAAAAGAGGGTCTTTTTTTATTTTCCCATAATCGCACAGATTCAACACAATTTTTACATACCAAACTAGGTATCTAGGGCTTAGAATTCGTCGGCAATAGAAACCCAAAGTAGTACAAGTACGCTTTTCTCACGAAGTCCGACACATTCAAACGGAATTTTTGAACATATATTCTCCACAGATAACACAAAAACAATCAGGACTGTTTAAACACGACCTCCTTGAGGAAGACAACGAAATTTATACAAAAACTAGTTTATTTCTATTGATAGAAATTATCGACTACTCATGCAAATTCAAGACGGCACCTGTATCGCACTATCCAGAGCTGCTACAAAAAAATCTAAGGGTTGATTCGAAATCAGCGCTCCCGAATTAGTAAACAACAGCAGAAAAATCTCATGCAACAAAAAAAAAGATCTATTTTGTTTTTCTGTGTTAAATTAATTTCAATAAAAATAAATATACTTATTCAAAATAATTACTATTATATGGTCTCCAATTAAAACAAAAAAATAATGTTAGGCCCCCCAACAAAAAAAAAACAGAGCTTGACGATGTTATATTTTTTTTTTCTACAAAACAAACCAAATATTCACATTTCGCTTTTTATTGTGGTTATTTATACATCTACATGCCGAAAATATTATTACGTTTTATTATGTTTCTAGTGTTATCCGAAACTGAACTATAAATGATAACGACAGGTATACCATAGATTGTATGTTTCATAGTAACATTGGGCAAAAACCATCACGTAAATCTAGATATTTGGTTTATTCTTAGTTTGCCTCTGACACCAGCTCCAAACATCGGCAGTTGTTACTTACATACCAAATGCTTGAACGACCACAGACAGTGACATTATTACTATGAGGCAGGTACGTTTTTAAACGAACAGCTCGAGCCCTCGCTATTAGTAAATATAATGTGTCTAAGATCACCCGCAATAATCATACAATATGATACGGATGGTTTAATTATTTTATCATTATCAAAAAAGAGACAAAAGGAGTCATAACACCGATATAGATAATTTTGATACACGTAATACGTGACCATGTATAAGGATATTACACGTGAAAAGAGTACTCTATACCCCGTAAACTTAAGACATCTGACATTGTTGTGTAAAAGAATAATAAAAATACGATTCCGATATAAAAATGTTATCTATAATCGTTAGGTTTTTGTTAGAATTCTACAAGTAAGAAACAATAAGGGCTAGCGGGTACGACGCATAAGCAGCTCCGCAATTTGATGCTGATTTCACAAACCTAATCGGGACCGCAAATTCGACAAAATGGCAGTCGTCGTCGAACATCGGACCTGTATAACCTGTCAGTCACGACGTAGTTAACTACAAGGTCGTATTTTGGGTGTCGAATCGGTATTTAACTTTTAGTCGACGTTGTCGTTGATTTTGAATATACAGAATTGCGCATACTTTATGAGACAAAACATAAAATAACAAAACGAACCCTCTTACACAACATTATATGCGTCCGATCAGATTACTTTTTTCAATCGCCATGGAAACGTTTGTAGCATTGCATAAGGCCGAACAGTATACCGCGGCGGAGACGGCGACCGGCCGAGACGCGTCGGCCTTCGGGCCACGACCGCGTCCGACACCGCCAACTACTTATTTATAAAGTGTATCGTTCACTTTTACTTGCTCGTCGGCAGCGGCTGATCCTTTAATTGTCATGTGTGCGACTCGAGCCGGGCACTCGTAGCGGTGGATAACGAATGAGAAATATATACAGTTCCGTACCTTGAAGTCGTGGAACGCCTCATCTTTATCGATCAGAGTGTAGTTCCGCAACAATTCCGTTGACACACAGAACTCCTTCGTGCTCGACAGCGCGTGGAAGAACAAGGTGCGGAACCTGCAAATACACGATCGAATAATATCATCGGCTGTCGTACGAAGTGAGCTTTTCAACTAAATGTTTACTGCATTATTGTGACGTCCGTGTATACTGTATCTAAGCGAGAGTTCAAAAGTTATGCAGTAATCTGGAAAATTTATAAATACCATAAATTCATTTCAATCGTTATGACCGTATTTGATGAAGGTACACCGAATGCACGAGAGATAATAACGTCATGAAGGAAACTATATCTGTTGGTGAATGAATGGGATTTTTACATGTAATTTTCTCTAGGATCATAAAGAAAGTTAAGACAAAATAATACGACATTGGAACCGACAATAAGTAGAATGGCGCAGCCGTGAATTACGCACGGCCTCGCGCTTTTGAATAAATGCTTTGCTTTAATACTTATAAGGTTCGGGGTCAATGTAACTAACTGTTGACTTAGTAAACCAGTTTGACAGTCCATTAATAATCATAATTAGTCAATTACAACTGTTAATGGTAATATTGGACGACATTTCATGTAACGGTATCCTAGGATACTTTAATGCCAATGAACTTAGCTAATAGCTTTCAAAATAAATGTTATTAGCATTAATATGCATCGCATGAAACGATAGATCAGATAAAGCAATATAGAAAACGGTAACATTGACGTGATCAATATATTATAATCCACTCTAAATGTTCATAACAGAAGAGAGCGTTTTCGCCTAATAACGAGTAAAACGCTGGGATTGCTGGGATTTTTAATCTAATGACATGTCACTAAATGAATAACTACCCTATTTTACTACCCGGTGATTAATTTAGGCACTTGGCCAGCGCGACACCAAAAGTGCAATTTGTGTTGGTGACACTGTTTGCGTATAGGGAACACTTTTCTATTACATTTTAGAATTTTAATATTTATTTATGCACTTTTATTTTATGCATTTTTTATTACGTCCATTTATATATTTTTTAATGTATCACAAGGAAAGTTGCATTCATTATGTATGCCGAGAATGTCACTGGGTAGTACTGTCCCCGTCTGAATGTCCAAGACCCTAAAACCTTTTACGCCACTCAGCCCGTAGGCCGAGTAACGTAGGTTTAGAAGAAAACTAAGTTTAAAATAGATTCTGTCTCTAATCACCAGCAACAAATGAATAGTGTAGTAAAACCCGACCGGAATAAATATCATAACACATTATTTATCTAAGGTGTTGTTTTGTCGGCAAATATTTAAATATAAAAAAAATATATATAAATATATAAAAAAATAAGAAATGTGTTTATAATACTGTGTTTAATACTGTATGTACTATTAATATAAGATTAATTTTGCTACTGTTTTTAGAAGAAAATTTTAAAATTAATAATTTTTTACATTTACTTATTTCTACTTCATTATATTACGTAACTGACCACTATCAAGGCGAAGTATTCGCACGGGTCATCTAGTTCTAATTAAAAGTTTCTTCGCAGAATTTTGGAAAGTTCATATAGATTGATTTCATGCACAGCTTCATTTAGTAATGCATATTATAATAGTGCATTTTATAGCAAAATAATGATATGACTTATAGTAGTTCCTCTTTTTATTTGGCTATTCAAAATGTCTGATATTGGCGATTAACATCGTGGTAAAGTTTTTTTTTTTTTGATATGACAGCAGTATTTATAACTTCGATAAAATTGTAAACAATAAATTACATTAGGTATGTTCCATTAAATGGTTAGAATGTCGATCATTTCATTAATTCTTTATGGAATTAGAAAATGTAATATGAAAATATATCTTCTGCTTAATTGCAGCTCAGCTATAATCACATGCGGAACGAATAACTAACGCGGTCCTAATTCTACTTCAAATGTGTTATGGTGTTAGAGCAGTTTTAAACACGTATAAATATTTTTCTTATCACATTTATTGCTCAATCCTATGATATGTATAATAATTTTATACAAAAGTAATACTCGATGGAAACACTACTTCCAATTTTAAAACGCTACGTAAGCCTGCTTACCCGCTTTCTCTGGGCTCGGACAGTGCCAACGCGAACACGCCGTCGGTCCAGTGGAACTGGACGCCTCCCACCGAATATGAGCCAGCCAGCGGCTCGAAGAAGAAGTAGTGGTGGGATACGCGCCACGAGTCGTCCTTCTTCAGGCTGTACACGACGACGCCGTAGGCGCCCAGGTCCGGCACGTACGCGTACGCGTCGTCGCAGGTGTCCTTGTCCACGTCCACGACCTGGAGAGGCGTGTTAAGGCTCTACGTGAACGCTCTAACGGCAAATATATAATGGATGTCGATTACAAAGTAAAAAATGTGTTTATAAGATATTGTACTGAGCGTGAGTACTTTCAATAGAAGTCTATTATACAATATAAAAATCCGGTCGTGATTTCTATGTAGTATCAATATTAAAATATATGTCGTCTAATAATATATTTTTGCATAAAGTACTTTACGTTGTTGATATTGTAAAATAATCACATTAAAAGTGTAGAATTGAACAGAACCAAAATTCTGAGCGAATTTCGATTATCTATCGCGTTAAGAATCATTTAAGAAGACATAATTTAATAATTATATAATTTGTGCATACACTTAATCCGATTTTATCAAAACGGACGAGGTTTCAAGTGAACGTACCACGTTGGCAAAGAACGAGTCTTCCTTGATGTCGTCGGCCTTGAGGAAGTAGCGGTGTAGCAACGCATCTGTATTCAGGTCAAACACTACCAGCGAGGGTCCTGCGATCTGATTGGGAGAGCCTGTTTGAACAATTTCATCGACGTCTATTAATAAATACGAAACCGTCTGTTTTTGGATGGGTATTAATAAATCAATAAAGTTTTAATCTTACATCTAATCTACTTCAGATCTCTTTTTGAATCTACTTCAAAAACAGTAAAAGTTCGCTAAGTAAAAATGCATTAATAATATAATTTAAATGAAAGTATGATGATAATTATCGATTTAATGATAATATCTATTTCTACTAGTAGGTGAGACACCTATTTATTGAGGGTTGGTAAAATTTCAATCTACTAAACTTACTATGTAATACTAAAAAACTGTCCAGTCTACAATAATTTTAAATACGAATGATATCTATCACTGTGTAACAGGCAAGTGACACATCGAACTCCAATGAAAACTAAAACTAAGTTGAAACTAAAATATTTATTTTTGTTCATGACTTTGCAAACTTTCTCAATACAAGCTGACTAAATAATTTTCTATAAATAGGGTTTTTTCTAAATAAAAATAGTAAGTAATTATAAAACCTATAATTAAAAAAAAATGGCCAAGTTTTGTCGGGCCACGCAAAGTGTAGGTTTCCTTAGTCGGTCTTGACAATATACGGACTTAAAAGGGAGGTCTTTGTTTAATAATATGAACATATTAATTGAGTTTACTGTTTAACAGTTAATAACGTTCAAAAACGAACTCACATTTGAAGGTAAACATTGTTATTACTTTAAGAATTATTATTATTAAAGATGTTATGATTTTATTTTTTCATAATATTAATTTCATAAATATAAGTTTACGAAGTACGTAAACTTATATTTATTACCTTTTTTACACAATTAAGAAAGTTACTGATCTAAGTAATTTTCAATGGAATTTGTATGAAATTTTACTTTTTACGTTTCCAAGTACATTTTATAAGTTTATCGACTATTATCACTTGTCAATTTCTAAAGCCTTTCCCTTTATCTTCGTTATATACAGTACTGTGATGATTGTTTTATTATATATATCCAAAGACAATAATTTATTTGTCGGGAAGGTTGGGTTTAACGGGAGACTTGATTTTAACAAAAACATTATTTTATAGCTTAATATCTCGCAAAGGGATCCCTGAATCGAAAAATAGCTTTCACACACCATAATATTTTTATATTTTTAAACAAGCTATCTAATGATAACCCGCGCTATGGGATGAGCGAGAAAAAATTCATACCCTCTGTACGTGTAAGAGAGGTACACACGGAAGGACATAGCGAAATCATAAGGGTTTATTGTTGAGTACGGAACCTTAAAAAATATGAATATTATTGTTGCAGTCTACCACAATGGGATGTGCGGGGATTGAAATATACAAAACACTGCGGAGGAAATGCTATGAAACACTTTCATTTGCCCTCGCTTCACTTGTTAATTCACTGATGATAGATAAAAACTCTATTCTTACTCCGGCCGCTCCAATTCCGTATTTTTATGACCGTGATACTCGATCTGAAATGTGCTTACTCTTTTATCGATATCATATTTATTTGTAAACGATACCACAAGGAAAAATTTGCGAAACGTTCAGACCGCTCAAAATCAGCAGAATTTATTATCAAATTACACACAAATGACATTTATTACAATAATAGATTGGGAGCCCACCAATGTACATTACAATTGTAGGCTCCTAATCTGTTAGCTACAGACAGGGGAGGTATTCTGTAATTTTTTGTATTTGAAGAATTGTTACGAAACTTCTACCTCATCAAATAAACGTTATGAACATGCGCAGCATCACAATCTTTGATCGACCCACTCAAATCGCATGCGGTCATGACCGCACCCACGTTACTGTGAGTTGACACATTTATACACTGTATTGCAATACTGTACATCACATTGCGGTTTCAACTGATATAGAAAGGCAATGCAATAGTCAATAACAATAGCTGATTTATTTGCAATACAAATTGTCTATGACACACCTTATGAGTGCAAAGAAGAACACAAGTAAACGTACCTAACCAAAGATTATGAAACCGAAACACGTGTGAACTTATTACGCACGTTACACATACGAGAAAAGTCTGTGTGTCAGATGATGAATGAGGCATTGTTAGATAAATTACAGATGTACCAACTTCGCTTAACTCTCCCTCTCGGTTACACAACGAGTATGTGCAAATCCTTGTTCTGAATATGTAAGTTCTCGATTCTTATGTGTTTCCTTCGTTATTATACTAGAATTTTACCCGTGTCTTCGCTCCCGCGGACATAAAATAAATTCCGCGACAAAACTATCGTAATTTAGTTCACGATAGTGCTCTCGATCGTCATCCCAATCCGGATTCTGGTTTAGATCCTAGTTTCAGGTTTAATAGAGATTTATTTCGATCTCGGCTCTGATCTAGATCTATGAATCGCTTTTGGCTCCAACTCAATTTCTCTCACGAAATAAGTGTCCCTTGTGTTTCTCCGTGGCATAAACTACACTTATGTAGTGACACAAATAAACTTACTGTCATATTTATAGTTTGTAGTACTATTAGTTGTCGTCCGCGACTTCAATGTCGGTATAAAAAAGCAAGAAATTTCTTTTATATTCGTGTGAGCGAAACCGCGAGCAAAAGTTAAGTACACCAAAATCTAGCTACACACAGTTTTTTTTTAATTAAATCAATGGTTCTCGAGCTTTAACAAACGGACAGACAAAAATACATTTTGTTTTATAATATCTACGGATTAAAATGAGAATAAAATCTACAGCCGATTTATTTCTATGTTATAAAATACATATCGTTCTTGGACGTCTATAATTTATTTTGAGTAATCGTGAATCGCTATTCGAATTGTGAAGATTGTTTAACGGAGGTCACGAATTCATAAATTTTAACTGTTACAATCAAATTATTGAACTTTAACTAGGTAGAAAAACTTGAAATCATAGCCCAATTAGTAAGAGAAAAATCGTTAAATCAACTTTATCAGTCACTTTTGACTTCGCACCATCCATTTTCATTTCATACAAACAGCAAATTGCAGCAAAAATAAAACGCAATTCGGAAAGGTCAACATAAGAAGGACTGTCCATAAATTATCTGTCAAATCTTATGCTTAATTCAATAATTAGCATTTCTTTCACAGCAACTCGCCGTTAGCGTTTATTAAAACTGTGACGGAGTTTCTAAAAACCATTAACCTTAAAACTTTACCCCTCCCTTGTTTTTATAAGAATGTAAAGAAGAAATGTTCCTCATATTATTTCACATTATTTTATATCATACTTTTTGAATTAGATTTAAATCTTGACCCTTATTTTTCAAGAATTTGATTTGTAATTAAGTATTTCTTAAATGTTTTCTAATTACGATTAATGCACAACCTATTTAGAGACAATATAGAGTAAAAAAAATAATCGAACCTTTCATAATATCTTACCCCATATATCGACCAATCCAGAGTCCATGACCCACAATCTGTCGCAGGCGTCGACGAAGACTCTGAAAACGGACGTCAAAGTGCTATTCGATGGCAGCTCCTTCAAGCTGTCGGCGATCAGATTGTCCTTCCAAGAAGGGTAAGGCTTCAAGGGCTGCGCCATCGGGCCGTCGACGTCCACGTAGTTCAGGGTGGAGGCTACTCCGTTCTTCCACTTCGGGACGGTGACGAACAGTTTGTTCTTCCATCGCGCCAAACCCAACGGTAGGTTGTTCTCTTGAACGAATTTCCCGTCCGCGATCGCATTGTCACGGTCGGACGGCGAATCCCACGCGTACTCTATTTGTTTCCAGGCGAAGCGGATCTGCGGCGTCGCGGCTCCGCAGGCGGTCGCGACCGACAACGCTAATAGCAAAGCCGTCCTCATCCTCAAACTGAAACAAACATTCACACATCATTTTTACACGCCGTATTTCAGTTTCGAAATTTGGAATTCTGTAATAAAAGCAGATCTATTTTTATCATATCTCGTACTGTTTGATCCGAATTATATTCCGTTCATTTGTTATGAGAAACGCAAGGGTGAAAAACAAATTCTAGTTAACATAACAATTTCAAAAGTTGAAAATACTTCAGAGAAGCGAACGTTAACCGAGTCACTACTGTTTTCGATAGAACACCGAAATCAGAAATTATTATTGTTCGTTAATAACCTCCTTCTTGTTTGTCAAAAGTTCTCAGAATCGATTCGGAGCGAGCGGCGCATCAAAAATAACACCTGATGCTTATTTTATGAATCGGCGACGAGCGCCAGCGTTTGGGAAATCACTCACGTAAAAACATATACCACGTACGCGTCTAAGTTAACAATCCGTCTTGTTTGTTGTGAACTCCACATTTAAGTGCGAACCACATGGAGGATCCGGTAAAAGCAAGGCTGGCCGATTTTGTAAATGGCTGTTGTAACCGCGTAAAAACATTGGATACGTTTAAAAACTACGCAACAGGTATTTAAAAGTACAACGCGTATTTAATCGTATGCAGTTGCGAAATCGACGTATCTATTGGAACGGCGTACGATTTATCAAAACTATAAAAGAACCATTACCCAGAGTTGAATTTATTGCAAATATTTAAATATTTTTAGCAAAAACTCTAAAAGAAAAAAATAGAGATAATACATTACACAAAAAAAATATCTATACAATTATTATTTTTCGTTTATTAATAGTTCTGTAATATTGTCACAAATCATTCTAATATATAGTCCAATCAAATAGGGATTTAACCTCGAAATGAACGATAATATAGAATTTAATTACAATTTATTGACTACATTGTAATAAAATTCTATATTATCTACGTACAGCGGGATAACCTTATTGATCTGGCGAATAACCTGACCAACTTTCAAACAGTCTGAATGTTGCACAATATTTTACATGTCAAACAAATATTTGCAATTAAATTACTAAAGTGGTTACATACCACATAAAATTCAAGTTCTTATTGATTTTTGTAGAAGAACTACAAACTAACAAACCATTAGAAAAATATTATCAATCAAACGGGTCACAATGCAACAGCCCTTCACAAAGGGTCACAGACTGCTGCGCCCAGTATCACAGCCCCCTCGCCTCGCACTCACCACCGGATCTATGACTAAACAGCTTATTCGAACCTCTGTATTATCCATCTCTGTGATTTTAGGTTCTACATAGTTTCTAAAAACTCCGAATGTCAATAACATAAACAAAAAGAAATATTTACAGAAAACCGGTTTTTGTAACCTTGAACCGTAAATGTCTTGTCTCGCATACATGAGTGACGTGTTTTGAGCTGACTTATAAAATGTCAAAACAAAGATTTTCATTAGTTTATAGCTTATGTTTATCATACATTAGCTTTTGCCTGCGGCTTCGCCTCCATGGACATATAATCAATTCTTTGATCTTTTACATCGATCGATGAAGTTATCAACTGTGATCCGGTCTTAATCCCATCCTCGAATCCGTAACAAATAAAACAATATTCTTAAACAAAAAGCGCAGTTATGACGTATTTTTTTTGTTACGAAATGATCTCACTTACGCTCTTGCTCCTGATCCCGATCCTGCTCGCTATTCCGTTCCCTAACTGATAGTGAATTTGAATCTTTTTTGAACATCGTTGTTCCCAATAATCAATCGACATAAGTAAAGAATTCGTTCTACGATCACGCAACCGAAGTCGTGAGCAAAAGCTAATATGTTTATAAATTTTAGCCTATATGTTATTCTGATGTATAAACTATATAATAGTACAGTTTCTGATAATTGTATTCAGCCGTTAAAGCATGATTGAGTAACAAACATACAAACTTTCACATTTATAATATTAATAAGATATACGTTAACCCTTTTTATCACCTTATATCACCTTTTATAGTGATACGAATTTCTTTACACTTGAAAGTCGACATTTGCACACAGCACACATTTGATTGAACAAGAGGAATATAATTATATTGGGATCCAGTATTACGGAACCCGTAAAATTTTTATAATACAATTTTTGATAAGCATATTATCGAATTGGTTCTGATAAAACTGCACAAAAAGAAGCGCTTCCGAAGCGATAAACATTTCAAAATAATCTACTAGGTATCTAATCATGGCGTCTTTTTGATGTACATTATCAAAATATATCTAAAGCTGGATGCACACTATTTCCTATTGCATTTCGAACTTTTAAATATATCTCAATTATTATGTGATTCTTATATACATAGTGAAAACTATTTTTATGTCCAAGTATCAGGTTAGTTAAAAACTGCTGATCATATTAATATGAGACTGTCCATACCGCGCGGAATTATTCGTAGATTGTTTTGAACTTTTTACTTTTTGTAACACTTTGAACCATTTTAATGTTCCGTACATCTAAAATAAAAGAATATTTATGGTATCACTTCGTTGTCTATCTGTCGTCCATCTGTCAAGAACCTTTTTCTCAGGGACGCTCGGAGGTATCAAGTTGAAATTAATAACAAATACTATTGTCTAGATCTACGGCTAAAAAAAAATTAGCTTCAAAGTCAACGTAATCAAAAAATACGACCAAGACCGTTTATGGCTTATTTTGAAATGCCAATTGACTTAGAATCATGAAATTTGCCAATAAAAAATATTTCACAGCACAAATAAAGGAAATAAATTGAAAATCCTTAATTTGTAGTTACATCATATAAAAAAAATATTTTTTATTACAAAGTTTGTAATAAAAAAAAAGGTTTTATTACAAACATATACTTAGAACTGGAGTATGGACCGTAATTTAGATCATACATTGGATAATTTTTTTTCTTTTTCCTGCTATGAAAACTAAGTTTTTAAAAAATTTGGATATTTTTGTATGTAATTCTAAAATATTTTTGAGAAAAGAAGCAAAAATTTCGAAATCCCTGGGATCAATATCTCGCCATTATCAGTGTCGAAAATAGACAATTATCGAGACTCTTGATGTATGAAATATATACAATTTTGTATGGAACTATCATGGTGCGAGTCCTACTTGCACTTGTCCGTCTTTTTATTGACTTTATAAACTAAAACGCCTAGCGAAACGAGTGGATGACCGCTACTATTTTATAAAACTAGTTTTTCGTGCATAGACAAATCAATTTTCCTCGCACGCATTTTGTCACACCAAATCACACTGTAGGCGGAGATTGTTGCAGAGTCATTAGTTTTTTTTCAAACTTCGAGTTTTCAAGGTCGCTGCGTTCCATTATCGCCGATCACGTTCACAGAACAAGTTTTTCGACGCCTATCGGCATCGCTGTCGGCCTATTTATAAACGGGTAGATTGCAATTAGCGCCCGCCGCTTCGCTCACATATAGTATTAGACTATCTTCGATAACTAGTGTTCTTACTCTATTCCCCTTCGTTATTAGTAATCCTCTGGCTAACGATCCTATACGATATATCTCATACATTAGAAGTAGCGACTCAGTGGTTAAGACCGTCACCTCCAAATAGAGGGGCCGAACTATGGTGGTTCAGTGGTTCGCAGCCTCACATTCAAACCAGAAGTATGGGAGTTCGAATTCTGAAAACGGCCTAATCAACCAAATTACTCTACTGTCGAGGCATACCATCCCACAGTCTTTTTATTTCAGATCCAAGAGTTTAGACCCTCCACGCTGACCGAGTGCAGATTGTGGCCCTCTAACAGCCCCCGATGAGAGGACAAAGTCCGTTACCGGTGGCTTAACTTGCTACCCGAGGTACTGATCAAGCATTTTAATTTGACGAGAGTTAAAACTGCTTTAACTCCTCGAAACCACTCGGCCACGATCGCTCATCGTCTGTCTAACACGTCATGCGTCTCGGCGGTGGAGTAACTTAAAATTGAGACAACAAATGTACTTCACATGGCAGTTGTTACGTGACCAGTGTTTCTCTTCATTATTATACTTTCGACTTCCCTATATGCCCGTATATAAAATTGTGCGGTAAACAGCTCCACGGTGCATCTGCGCCTTATCTCGACCATCGACACGTCACACACGAATGTCGTTTCTTTACAATCGGTATTATGAGAGTGTTGTCAAAAGATACGAAGCGTTCTAAAGATGAGACAATACAGGCACCAAAGTTGATAGGTTATAGAGGGGAGGTTGAATAGATTTAGTAAAGACCATAGCCCGGTTTATTGTAACGTGTGACTCGCCATCTAACGTCTAACAAAATAGCACGATTATACTAGCTGTGATTCCTTAGCTTTATATTTTTCTTAATAATAATGCTCTTAAACGACGGTACAAAAGTCTTTGAAACGACAATTCTGTTGTATTTACTTTACGTCATACTGGTGATCATAGACACGCCATATACGTATGGATCATAGCTACGTCATAAACGAACGGCACTCTTTTAACAAAATTGAAAAAACATTGACAGGAAGTCTACAGTAAGTCATAGACATTGTAACGAGAATATGTTAGTAAAACGATATGTAAAAGAGACGTAACTAACATATAGTTATGCCTTTTCTTAGAATGAAAAAGACAAAACATAAAATGTTGTAGAAGATTTTCATTTGTCCAACGAACGATCTCAATTGTATTTTGATGGACGACTCTGATAAAAAATATCAAATCACATGCCGATATAAAAATGTACTATGACTCATTTATATTTTAAAATTACTAAACCTAATTGATCTGAAAATTACAATTACCTTGATTTAAAAAAAAGATCCGTTCTGATGTTCCTGAATGTTTAAATAAAAAAGAATACTGCAATTTTATTGCGTTAATCAGAATGGCATATTGAAAAAAAAAGCTTTTATATGCTCATAAGTGGTTATTTAAAATACCAAAATTAATGTGGGCTGTATTATTAAGTACAGATGTAAAAACTAATAGAAGGACAACTTAAAAATTATGAAGTTACCGCCTACGTATCTACAGTAAATTGTTAATCTTTGCCTAACATGGGTCTGACAAGTAAATTGATCGAGGCCATTTTTTCTTAAAAATTATTTACAAACATAGTCAAAGTAAAAATAATTTAAAAACTGGTCAAGTACGAGTCGGACTGGCAAACGAAGTGATCCGTAACACCGTACAATATTAAACAATAAGTACTTTTTAGAACTAATTAATGTGAAATCATTGTGAAATCTTCTTCATTTAAGATGTTTGACCTTTCATAAATTAATTGATTCTCACAGTATTCAATCACAAAATTATGTGGGTGATCTTATTATGAAAAAGACAGTGAAATAAGATTTGTATTAATATATTTTGACCATTTTACTGCAAATATTATTGCATTGTAGTAGACGTTCTGGAACTTCAATAAAGCATACACATATAAACAAACCACACAACGCTCGTTTTGAAAATACTTATCCAGAAACTAGAAAAACCCTTGGCAAGTTAGAAGTTTGACTTCTGCGTCCAGGGTTCCGTGCCAACAAAAGAAATAACGTAAAATGTGCAATTGCATTATTATTGATTCAAGAAGGTATCGCACACTTTTAATAAATTAAAAAAAAATCATTTAAAATAATATGGATATCAATATGTGTTTAAATGGTAGTACCTACTACATTAAAATTCACAGTTGTGCGCACACCAGCCAGTAATTAGATTATTACTATTGAAAACTGAGAATTGTAAGTATCTAAAAAAACTTGAAAAATAATTGATTCAATTTACTTACAAAACCTTATTTCAATAATTTACGTAAAATTAAATTTATTACTGCATTTTCAAATTCTTAAAATAAACGGTTCAAAACTTAGGGGAAACGAAACAAATTTAAGTATTTCGGAAGCTAATAAACCGCAAAATAAACATTTTTAGAGGAAAGTTCAATATGAAACTTTTGATAAAATGGTAGAGTTATAAGTCAGTGACATTTGGACGAACAAACAGACGGAAAGGGTGAAACTTTAAGAATTTATTATGTGCCTTTGGTTACGGAATCCTAAAAAGGTAAGCACTTAGATTATTTTGTACTGTTTTGTAATATTGAGTGTGTATTAGCGACAATTGAAAGACAATTGCTCAAAAGAAAATCAGATACGCAAAAAGAAGTTTTTTGGGCAAAAAAAAATGATTTAAGCAAATTATTTTGGAAAACAAATGAATTACATTACATTACATGTTTACATTTTTTGTTCGTTTTATATATAATCCCATATTATTCTAATTTTTAGATAATAGATCAAATCTAATTACAATGATTAACAAAAAGGTATACGTTGTATACAAAATATTTGGTCATATTTTATGTAATCAATCGCCAAAGATGTCTTCATATAGGCTGTGTCACAATGGTTAGAAATACCTAATCAAATTATATTCACATATAGTCTAACTCATATCCAATGACGTCATACATCTATTCGCTAAGTTTAATTCACAGTCCGAACAGACATGAAAAAATCGGCCAAGTGTGTGTCGGGCCATGCGCAGTGTAGGGTTTCGTAGTTGCCGTGACAACATGCAGACTTAAAAGGGGACTTTTTGCTGATAACGTCATCTAGGTAATTTTTAATGCAATTTGTATCAAATTTTGCTTCATACTTCTTCAAGTACCTTAGGAAAATTGGTCCTCTATTACTCTTTAATTTGTAGTATATTTAGTTGTGATAATTTTTCTTTTAACTTCGTTATTTACCTAATACTTCGGTGATTTTTTTCATATATCAAAGAATAACCACATAGCCGGTACGGACTCAACTTTAACAAGAATTAGCGTTTTAAAACTTAATATTTCACAAAGGACCCCTAAATCTAAAAAATTGTTTTCGCGATCCAGAAATATTTTTGAGTGAGCTATCCAACGATCTCACACCATGGGACAGCCAAGAAAAAAAATTCATGTCCACTTTACTTGTAAAGAAGATACCATAATATTTTTTTTTAAATCATTTTACCCATTTTGCCGGCGTATTAATATGTATACTCATATCAAATTACAGATTCCTAATAATAAAAGTCTGTGAACTAAGCCACGGAAATACAGAAAAATAAACGAACGGACGAACATGGCGAAACTATAAGGGTTTCTTGTTGATTACAGAAACCTAAAAACAGACTTAGGAATTATTTCAACCAAAGACAATTAGGAAGGGTCAATTCCAATTATTAGATATGAATTTAATTGGTTTTTTAACGACGCTGAAATCTGAGCCTAGGTTGTGACAAATTAATCTTGATACCGTTTTAATTTCATTCCCACTATCGATTCTGATTCAAGGCGCGACCGCGTTGCAAATGCTCGCTCCAATTCTATTATCAACCGACTAAATCATTATTTATTGCCTACAGGTCATTACAGACTGAACGTTATTTTAATTTAAACTTTCATTCTGAATATCCACAAATGTATTTCTGTAAATACAAATTTATTTTTACTCTTCCGACTCCGATACTGTAAAACGAATACAGATGAAATTCAGTAGGGAGTTAGAATCATATAGAGGGCGTTTACTTTACGTGTTAATCTACTTCTATTTTACCCTATCTTCTCTTCTAGTCTTCTTACAAACGTGATCGAGGTTGAAATAGTCCTGCAATAACACGCGGACAATTTTTTGTCCTGATTTAATGAGTAACTTCTAAGAGCGAAATCGTGGAACGTATTTGATACTCATAACTCTAACTGGGACATGGGTATTTCTTGTTCGATTCCGTTGAAACTCGGAGAAGCACATGCGTGAGGACAATGTGACGTCATCAAATTAATGTACATGAAAAGCACGAGTCAAAAGGCAGGTGGAAAGATATTGATGAAGTTCCGAATTTAGTACCTGGTTTGCGACTGGGTTCGGAACCGGTAACAAGATGGGACTCGGAGCGGGACCGACCTGAGGATCCAGATCAAATTGAGAAAATCGCCAGTAATGCCAAATTGGAGTTTGAGATGAGACTGATGTAAAACATGAAAGAATTTGTTCCATGTGGGGAAGCAAAACCTGATAATTAACAATAGGAACTGGTTCCCCAATTACGTGCTAAGTGTAATTTAAGTATTATCAGGCAATTGTATCACACAAATAGTTTTCTGTTTTTCTACATTAACATATTTTTTAGAGTATCATTAATGAAAATTCTGTTTTTTTAATGCTATTCATATTATTACTTCAATTTCTCATTAATCAGTCTAATCGGTAGTTACCATATTTATAATTTGTTGTTAATAGATAAATTTATCTATATAAGAGTGAATACATTGAAGAATATGGACGCGATAAAAAAAATTGATGTTTATGTAAATATAAACTATAAGCTTTTAGATAAAAATTTAGAGACCATGACATTTAAGTTTATACTTATTTTGTGAAATTTGTATACAGTTTGCTACGTAATATACTTATTTATAAAACTGGCCAAATGCGTTTTGAATGTGCGGTTCTATATATGTACATATATATGGCACCATAAACGTTAATATTAATCCTAAACCTTACAATTTATACGAAAAGAAATTATATACTATAAAGTGTATTCCGTTTTTAAGAGCAAAAAATAAACCAATAGGTAATCTACTTTTATTTATTTTCTTCAATGATATCCTACATAATATATTTATATAATATATACATATTTTTATAGAATTATGAGATGTAAGGGGTGGGGAGATACAATAAAAGTTTGAAAACTATGATACTACTTTTGATAGTTACTGACTTTAAACAAAATATGCTTACAAATTCCAATAAGAGATATTATGGCAATCCGTGTAAAATTTCAATTACAAGCATTTTTGATTTTATACGCTGGTAGCGGCTTCATAAAAAGTGCACAAATTCTTTCACCTTTTCAAGCTTGTAAGATCTTTTTAAAATAAATCTTAAATTTCTCATTCGCACAAAGACCAAATTAGTATAATGAATCACGATTATTCTGAATTTCATAATGCATTATCCTTATCACATATAATTCGCAATAATATTCACAATATATATTCAAACGGAACATTTTCAATTAAACGAAAGCGAGAAACCACCTGAGGATTAATATGAATTGCCTACTTACGATTCAAAGCGATGAGCAATGTACTAATTTTTAGCTGCCACTCACAACCTAGCGCGCGATCAACACGCGCGGCGGCCGTATACTGAAGCCGCTCGGACCCTACACTGCACGTTTATATTACGTGCATAAGTAACTCTGAATAATATCAGCAAAGCCCGGTTGTTTGCGCGTACGGTTTTCCCTAACGATTTACATGAAGGCGCATTAATGGAACATCGGTTCTTTTATTGTTATAATGTTTCTGATCGCCTCATAAATTATGTGTGATAAAATACAGCCTACCCATGCATAAATTAATACATATAGAATGATCAGAAATAGCGTTTGTTTTTTAATGTTGTAAGTATTTAAACAAATTTTATACAATAATATTCATTCCAAATTCTTAACGTACACAAGTACGTATAGTGCGCTGAAACTTCTGGAATGAATCAGAAAAAAATATTATGAATGGTCGAAAATAAATTTATTGTTAGTCAAGATATTTTCTGTTAGCATAAATTCAATTTTTCATAACAGAACAAACTAATCTTGAAAACATTTATGCCATTCCTCCCTGATGACCTCAGAAACATGTTTTTTTTATGCTCTTCGACAGTCTCTTCTGGTTAAGAAAATCGTCGACCACGTAATTGGTTAAACAAAAAAAAGTTACAAGGTGTCAGGTCTGAACTGTATGCAGAATTGTTTATAAATTCTACGTTTTCTCTTTCAAAAAAATATTTCTCTCTGTGGCCGCGTGAGAACTGGCATTATGGTGGTGGCAGATGACGCGACCGTGCTAGAATTCTACAAACCAGTTATAAATATCCGTCCTGCATGGTGTTCCATCGTCAAAAGCAATTTGAAGCCGAGCGAAGCTTTGCTGAGCTATCATATTATACTTAAAATAGTAGAAAATAATACTACGAACATTTCACAAATTGAATCCATAGCGACGAAGACACGCAATTTTTCAAATGACGCCACAATGTGAAAGCAATTGACAATTAGATGAAACAAACTATATTCTACAATTAAAGGGTTCCATTTTCAAATGTAGTGCTTACTTTTTAAATATTGTTTATGTCAGTAGCCAGTTCCAGAAACTTATAGTGCGCCTCACAAACTATCGAGAACTTCAAAGAACTTCAGAAAAACCATACGATTCCGCGATAATTTGTCAAGCGCATGTTGATCATTCATATAAAATCATTGATTGTAGCATAAATACACACAATTATATAATCTTAGTTTATATTCAATCGTTTATTTTTAACTTCCTGACATGAACAATTAATTTTTTTTTTATAAATTAGAAAAATAATATTTTCAGTCCTAATTTCAAAAATACATTTTTATCAGATCTTGACGTTTTAGCGATCTAGGTACCTTTTTTGACTATTTTCGACAGATTTCTGTATGCCTGTATATGTCTATATATGTCTGTATATCAACCTCTCATAACTTATTACTGATTAACCAATCAAAATACTGAAATGACATTTGAAAGTGGTCCATTCAACATGAACTTCCTGAAAATTTTAACTAATTTCGCCGGGTAGAATTAGAGAAATCGCAAAAATAAAGTTTAAAAAAAAATGTTTTTCTGAAATGGCTTTTAGAATACTATCGGCACCAAAATCTAGTCAGCTCTTTCCCCTAAACATTTGCATTGAGTAGTGTAAGTTGTATAAAAATCAGTTTATTTCTTCAAAAGATATCAGAGATATATTTATCAAAAAAATTTACAGTTTATTTTAAACAATTCTACTGATGAATTCAAAAATCTAATCAGGTGTTTTCGAAACTGTACATCTAAATCTGTTGATTCATCAGAGAGATATCGTTAACACAATTTTTTTTAAAGGGTTTTTTTTCAAAGTATATTGTTAAATTCTTGATTGATAAATATTTGGTACTCAGTCACCTTTCCTTGCTTAAAAAGCGCGTCGAATGTCGAAAAGTTGATCAAAATTCAACAACATGTAGGAAAAATTTCGTAGTTAAAAACTATTTTTTTTTAATAATACTAGATTTTTGGACTTGAAAAGCTCAAAAAGTACCATAAATATATTTTGAGCTAAAGTCTCCTGCTATTTATATTTCTGAACGTTTTGAGCTCGAAAGTAGCAAGAAGTTCTAGGGATGGCCTGCAATATCAACCATCTTTCAAATTTTTGAGCTCGAAAAGCTGATAAACTTATAAACTATATTTCTGAACTCACGGAGCTGAGAAGCGCATGGATAGATATATCATAGCAAAAAGTTTACGGCTTGCAGGGTCAACTGTTTTTCAGATTTTTTGTGTATCTGCCATTATGGAACATTTCATATCGACGAAGTATGTATGCAGTGACACCCATCCGCCCTTTGCGTACTATCTAATAAAACTGTAAAGATAAATTAGTTAAGACTTTAGAGTGAAAATTATTTAACGACAATGATCATTTGTCTCTTTTTTTCTCAATATAATCACATATACTTTATTGAACATTAAATTACATTTTATCACATTATATAAGGTTCTAGAGTTAGGTACTCATAATTCATGATTATTGGTGACTCTGAAATACTTTTTGCCTTGTCCTACGACGGTAATGTGGAATCGGAAACCAGACTATCGAGAATTTATATAATTTCAGAAAAAAGGAATTCTTACAAAAATCAATATCGTGAATATTCATAACATCATTATTTAACTATCAAACCAAAATTACCTATAAAGAGCCTATATAGTGCAAAGTACAATTAGAATTTTAAATAGATAATATAATTAAATAAATATGACGGTGCTTCGGCAGATTGGCTAAGTAGCGACGATTCAAGTATCGATTTTGTGATTTATATAATAAAGATTAATTATCAAATGATGTTTCTGAATTGAAAAAGATCAGATTCTAAACGTAACACGAAACACTGAAATGACAGTTAAACTAGCAATTGTGGTCTTTTGTCACATGTTTATCTTCGTGACAATGGCTGTCATACGTTTCACATATTCAGTGAAGTGTTAATTATAAATTCTGTTAAGATTTTTGTCTAGGACGTCATGCTATGCCTGCAGATGCTTGGCGAATGAGAGCTAAGCCGAAAAGTGTGGCACACGACAATTTTGTTATAGTTAGGCCCACTGCACACAAAAAGCGTCGTTGCATGCCATACAGTCTGTGCATTCTAACGTACTTAAAGTGTATCCACGAAGCGTACTGAGTTCATATATCTTCTGTATTTATAACAATGACGCTCAACGATGAACATGTCATTTTGACCTGCTAAAGACACCAAAGACAAATATTGTATTGGCCTCACCCATACATAGAAACAAATATGAATTGTATATTGTTCGTAGCTTCGAGTACAAGCAAGCATACAATGACAAATACGTCTCGATGCAGTGGCGCTTCCGCGGACAGTCGACCTTAGCATTTCAAAAGCTTCTCGTAGTCCTATATTTTACGTCCTAAATCACCGACGTCCATACTGCATTGTTTACGCCATTTTTAATCCCTCAATTTAATTTTTTCCCTATAACATAGAGCACAGAAGCCACAGCGGGGCGGGCCAAAAGCGCGGGATGCGCGACGTCGCACTTGACATATGTCAACTATTGTCAAATAATGCGGGGCTCATCGCCGCAAACACTGCGCGCGCAGGCGCTTAGATTCAACAAAGCGAGGGCTGTCGCGGGATAAATCTTATAAACAATAATAGCGGAAGAGACGATACTCAGCTTACGCCTTGGATTTTGGAAGACACGTTGGCGCCAAGGTAAACCTCGGTTGAAAGATAAAATTTCTCTTTATATCCGGGCGCGTTCAACGTTGAATACCACGTTGAATGGTCGTCCGATCGCCGAAGTTAAGCAGCGTTGGGCGCAGTCCAGTATTTGGACTTGGACGCTTGAGAATACCACGAAATGGTGATTTTTTGCTGTTACATCTTTTATAATATGTCGAAACGTATCTTAGAAAAGACTTTTTGTTAAAAGTGACTTCAAAAGGAGATCATGGAAGAGATCCTTAGGATTTTAAGTGATAATATAAAAACATATTGAAAGCATCAACTGTTTTTTTTATAGAGTGCACTTCGTGAATCCATTTGCATCTAACTTCAAAGTTAGCGGATTTTCCGTTTAACATTTTCAAGGAGACGTTTTCCTTGTTGTTGGTTTTTTTACAGCCATTAGCCTCAAAGAGTCGTCGATGTGTCACTTTCGATATTGTGTGGCTTTCCTAGTTTTCAACCTGAGCAGATTTAAATTTTGATTACAATATTTTGGATCAAGCAAACATTTCTTAAAGTGAAAATTTTGTGCCCAAATAAATTAAGATTGCCTCTAAAAAAATACTTTATTTTTAATAAAGCAAATACTTTTTTATGTGAATACAAAAAGCTCTTTAAATTTTTATTTCGAATTTTAGCAACTCAACCGAGTACTTTGGAGTTTTGAAAGTGCAAACATAACCAAATTGAATTTTTATGAGGTGAGAACTTAATACGAAAAAAAACTCAATAGAAACAGACGATTTATGAAATGATGTGTTGATTAGAACGCTATATATGATTTTATTCTACAATTTAGAACTTAAATACAATTTAAAAATGATGTTAATATTTATAATAATAAAAAAATAATAGTATTATAAAAAAATGAAAATGAGCGTTAATAATTATTTCATTTTCCATTTGTCAAAATATTATAATTATTTCGTATTTGTATGGTTTCCTAACCAAAACAAAAAAAAAGAACAAAATAACTCTTATATATGTATCTTGCCTATGAAGCGACATATCCGTATGTCACACCATTTTTTAATCGTTGACAGTGAATTTTTATAGACAAGTATTTAATGTAAATCACTAAATATATAATTTTTAATAAAATTACAACAAAAATAAGGGTTGAAATGAAGGGTGTATAAAATTGTGGAACGATTTTTTTCGCGCACCTCATTGCATGGGGTATCATTAAATAGATGTTTAAAAATGCAATAAAGGTTTTTTTCAGTGACTTTTCCATTCAGGTCAACATTTTGTGGTACATTAGCTTCAAAAGTCGTTCGTTTTGTATCCCCTCCTTTAGCTTTTCATATTTCAGAAATATAAAAGAAGATCACAATGACAGAGCTTATAAATACATTCAACGTAAACTATTCCAAAAAATATCTATATATTTTTTATATATAACCACGTATTTCAGTTTCAATATCAAGGACAATCACCAGGTCAAGTGGGCATATATATAAATTTTAATATACACGATATGTACCTTTCAGACATGTATGTCCGTTTGATATTTAGTTAGCACAATTGCACAATTCGCATCGTTTTTTTTCGTTGGTACTGAACACTGTATGCGATGGTCCGGCGCCCAACTTAGCCTGTATTTTCTTAAAATTTATTATATATATTTCGTTAAGAAGTGAAGCCTTATTTCTTATTCATAGCATCTCATTTTGTTGAACGTTTTTCATGTGTGAGTATATTATATTTTTCGATACTAGAATTCACTCATGAAGGAAGATCCTGGTCGTAGCGTAAGGTCGTATTCTGTTTTGATGTCGAAATTGAATGTGGAAAAAATTCGATGCTAATAACAATTGAGATTTTCCTGGTGGCTGGACGGTTCTGACTGTAGCATCAAATTAAAATTAAAATAAAAATTGTTTTATATTATCATACTAGGTTTTTTTACAAATTTTATGTTAGCAAAACTGAACATGCCTACAAAATCCAAGTTGATGTTATTGAGCGTTAAAAAGTTAGAGGATAAATAAAATTTAAGTACTCGAATTTACTTAGTTTGAAAATTTTAATAATCGAAATCAATCAGATCAAGTTATTTAATTTACTTCTTTATCTACACAGGTAAATCTTGCGGCAAGTTTTATATTATGTATAAAAATTGTGTCATATGTTTTAAGTTGATAATAAAAGTTTAAAAGGAAAAGTTTATTGTATTGTAAGCGCATTTAAATAAAAGCTTGTTTGTAAAGAAGTTTTTTTACTTTTAATTTATTGTTAATTTTCAGTTACCCCTGAAAGTTTCTCAGTCTGTTCATAAATGCAATCTCCATTTTCGGGTTCATTCATTTCATTGTTGTTTCTGGTATTTGGAGGAATGCGCCACTTATTTCAGCTTGAAGCCTACTTGTGTCTTACGAAACACAATGCCGGGTTTGATTTTCGAGTTATCCTTCTGCTAGACAAGTTACAAACCGATGCTGTTGACGCCCGTCTTGCTAAATTACACAAGTCAAAGTTAACCGATTGATGCTGCAGACTCGAACAATTCGACCTCAACATCATAATCGAGGACTCCAAAAACCCCAGTATACCAAAATTTCAAACGGACTGGAGCAACGGAGTTTAACTCGCATTCGTATTTTCAGCAAGTCCTTTCGTTTGATACTCATATTGTAGGAAAGCATAAAAAAACTTAGTCCGCCATCTTTACAAATCCGCCATATTGGATTTAGAGTGACGTCACTTTATTTTTCGAGTTATTCTTATCACGTCCTTTCATTCGATTCCCATATTGTAGAAATGCATTAAAAATAACTAGTCCACCATCTTGGGTGTTCCACCGTGTCAGATTTAGAATGACATCACATAGTTAATCACGCATTGTCATCCAAACTAAAAGTGTATACACAATGTCGGCTCAATCGGTTGAAGATATCTGCTTCAAAATTGAGATACAAGATTCAACCCGAACAAACATAGTTACATACATTGCAATTTAAATAAATGCTTGTAAAAAATTCGATACATTAACGAAAGAGCATAAAAATATATCCTGTATCCTTTCATTATCTTCCTCTTACTTCCATATTAAATATTGAAATCTATTAAACGAGGAGGATTCTTAGCGATGGTCAAGGAATCCTAAGTAATTAAAAAATTTTAGAAACCCGACTGCATAAAAGTGAACTGGAAACATGGAAATAAGATGGTATTAAAAATCGTAATAAAAAGATGGTAATAAAAAGATATATTTTATTAAAATCGTTTAATAAAGTATAACAAATATTTGCAGTCGGAAGCATCATAATCACGTCACCTTATTTTCTGAGACACTACATATAAATATACCCTCAACAGCAAATATGTATCATATCTGATTGATGATTTTTTAAATCATTTTATTTCCAAATATTCTCTTTACTATTAAGTAGTCGGTATTTTTTTAAAAAGTTTAATGATTTTTTTTATTTGTTTCTGCTTTGTTAAACATCTTTTGATTTCTTTCTCGTCATTAGCGGTGTCAACGATTTGTCTCGTTGTATTAAATTTGTTTTATCTGTATATTATTATCAATTAATTATAAACATTGTACCTATTTTTTATAATGTATATATTATTAATTGGGTTATTTATTTCTCACTGTATTAAGTAACGCTTAAATGACTCCTCAGGTAACGGTCATTAAAATTATTTTTGGAGTAGTATTATTCTGGGTTTGTCATTCGATTTTAAGAATTACATTAATTTATGCTATAATAATTACTTTTCTCATTAATTAGACTTATTGTACAATTATATAAGAACTTTATTACAGCTTTATTAACTTTGAAGATTTAAGGGAGAATGGTTGTTAACCAACTTTTAATCGTTAGATCCTAAATGGTCATGCCAAATGAAAAATGATTAAAGAAATCTAAATATAATCTTCAAAGACCTATTCAATGACACCACACTTGACATAATTCGTCGATTTTCATTTTTTTTCTTTTTCACGATATGGCATGTGGTTGTCGCCATATTGAATTTTGATTATTTGATCTTTAGTGCACTTACAAAAATTAAGACAAATCGATTGACATAAGAATCATCTAAATCGGCCCATGTGTTAGTTGTATATTCTCCGATTATGTTGAAGACAAGGAAGATGATTCGTTGAGTATTCAACATTTGTAAAGATCTGCTCGAAAAATTGTACTCAAGAAGAGCGCACCGGCAACCATAAAAGAAGAGATAGAACATGTTGGGATTGTTATTAAATTTTTATTTTCTTAATTTTAAAAAATAAAGCATTAGTACTATGTGTTGTGTTTGGTTCGTATGTTATTCAAATACACAATTGAAAAACTTTATTAAAGTTCAGCAATCATTAATTACTAATAATAACAACAATATTTTAATGCCGCACATGTTTATGTACGACATTCTGATAGTGATAATTTGTCACACCCCCCCTGATAATTCAAGGCCTTATCATTTTGAGCGTATCTCCTGCAGCCCATTCATCGTTCTGGGTGTTTACTGTAGCCTGACGGATGCGTTAGCTGAATAGGTAAATAACAGATGTGACGTAAATAACTGTTAATATCGTTCAGTAATTCCATGGGATTTAAGCGTTCTGACATATTTTGAGTTTTATAAGTCTAACAAACGACTGTGATAGATTTCCAACCTTAGTAAAAGACGTTTTAGAACGACTGTCACAATTTTTTTATATAGAATTTAAACCAACAGATGTGATTTGGATTGCCTTTTTGAAAATTAATGTTGTGTGTTATTGTCTCAATGATTTTGAAACAGTTCTCATATATGTCTGGTATTTAATATGTCGTTTTCTCCTTTTTATTAGAAGGAAACAGTCCTAGCAATTTAAGCAATATCTAACAATTTAATTATAACAAAATACTACTTTTTTTTTGTTAATATTGTGATGCGATCACAGAATGATCGTGAAAACTTTGCGTTTTGTACATCTTTATCGCTGAAATTTGATGACATTAATAAATAATTGATGGGTTATAGATACATACATAAAAATAATGAATCAATGGAAATTTAACAGATTAACTATCGTTAATTTATTATTTTTCTATGCGCCAATTTACATTAATTATCACTGTCACTAATTTCAAAGTTATATGAAACGCACAGTAAAACAACATCACATATTTGTATCATAAGGCGACATATAAATAATTCATCGTTTTGTTTTTTTATAACTATTTTTTGTTTTAGTTGCAATAAAAAGAATGAAAATAATTTTTGTCTACAGCCTTCCAATTTTCACTGAAAAAGGTCAAGAAAACTTTCTTAAGATAAACTCAGGCATAGACACGTAATACGAAGAACTAAATTACTTTTTAAATTATTTCGATTACCTATTGACAGAACATGTGAAAATTTTGTCTCTTATTTACCCACCATAATACACCTCATAGTTAGTTTTTATTCTTTCCGCACAAAATTTATAAAAGTTTTCTCATATTAGCTTTGCAAAATGTCCAATTTTTCATTTCTAAGTTGTTCTACAAAATAATTCAACCAAGAAAATTGGAAAATGGACCGAGACAAAATAGAATCTGTTTGGCGTCAGCTACCATAAACGACTACAGGATTTTTTTATTCATTTGGAATAATACTTAAATGTTGTAAATCGTTCTGTCGAATCGATCTCTTTACGTTACATTAGGTTTTTTTTTTTATTTAGCCCTCTGCTGAAGCATACCCTCGCACAATTTTTTTTTTATTAACGGGTTTAGACCTTAAGACTCTCACGCTGGACAACTTCGGTTCAGGGGCTATTAAAAGCCTGTGTCACCAACGCGATAATGATGTCCGGGATAGACGACTTGACTTGTCCTCCGAGATACGGAGCGAGTGGTTTGATTTGGTCATTGGTCAATTTCATCGTGGTCAGAATCGATGGCCCTAAGGTGAAGCTCTTGACCCCTGAACCACCACCGAACCAGCGAACGGCTAAACCGAATTTGTGGTGAACGGTGTAGAAGTTAACGCACTGCAGCACCAATCGGAGTTTATCAATCTTAAACATATGTATATATATGCGAGCGTGTGCGTGTGTATACACATATCTTATGACTAAACTCTCTAATCACACCGAACTGCGCGTCATCATCATCTTCATCATCGCTCGATCTTCAGCCAGTCGCAATGACTGAAAGGGACAAATCAAAATATACCGAAGGGAGCGTAAATATCGGGGGGAGTGTTGGTTCTAGTCTGGGTTAGGAGTGACGGGAGTGTAGAGCCAGCCAGTATTCGTGCAACCTATAATCACACAGAACTGCGTGTCATATTAAAATTCGAATTCCTCTTTAAATTTACAAATGAATATCATATAGACAATATAGTAAGTTCAAAATTTCACACAATACTTTTTGATTTTAGCGTTTATACGTTTTTTGAGGCCGAGCTTACGAGACCCACATTGATGAACGTCATGTTTTAATGGAATTATATCACTATAATTCCAGTTCCAAAACTTACAAACTTTTAAATGCAGGCAATTTCATGTAGACTTTGCAGAAACAAGATAATATTATACGAATACAGTAACAAATAAATGTGGAGTTTTTACAGCATTTGCTAAGAGCGCTTTAGTAAATTACGTCTTTAATTAACACAAAAATCTTTTTAAATTTAATTTTTCCAATATTTGTGCAATAAATTATTATCGGTATTCCTTCTCTATAGGCAGGTTGAGGCGATACATCCATAAACCTTAAGGTTTTTTTTTTTAATTTTTGATAAATAACATTCGATATGTATAATTCAATACGTAGAAAACGAGTATGCGACCTACCAGAGTCACGCCCGCCCGTGGACACTCACAATCCCAAATCCATAGGAGTTTATAGTCTGTCTAATACGTTGCCGATCTCTTGGGTACGAATAGAATATCTGATGGAGAGGGAATGGGGTGATGGAAGATAGAGGGATGGAGTGGATCAGCGTAACTCTTACTCACTGGACTCAACTCGAGTGCGGTATCTCATCGGTCGACCTGGCCATTTTCCTGCTGCAGCCAAATCGACTACGGCATGGCTCTACCGCAATAGATATTATCATTTTACAGAATTTAACGTGGATACGTCCACAGATACCGAAATAAAAAACTGAACTAATTAATGTAATTTAAGAAGTGTGTATAACGAATAACCTAATCAATATTACGAGCTTCTTATTCAGAAAGACATTAAGCAATAATGAAATCGGTTCTATTTCTATATATAAAAAAAATCATATAACCTGTCCATCTAATCTATGGCTTTTACGTAGTTTATTTACAAAATAAAAACGGAACTAAAGAAAAAAATATTTATATTAATTAAATAATTGTATTACTGGCATTGTAATCTATTTCAACAATAGTACATAATCAAGAAAATAATCGTTTATCTTAGAGAGCACCACCTTCTTTGATGCTTATAAATAGAACGGCTTACTGCACAATCGTGATTTCTCAAGGTTTAAGTACTTCGTAGTTGTCAATGAGTTATGCATAAATTATACTGTACCCGTGGGGAAAGATTGCTATCATGAACGTGATCGCCATAAATGTGCTAAAATAATTATAGAATGTGTGATTGTTAGACTAGCAAGGTAACAGAATTTTAAACACTATAATTGTTTTAATATAGGCACCGATACGGGACAGTAACTCAAATATCATACGTTAGACGAATAAGCGACAATACACTTGTTTTTACTCCACTTGTTTACATTGAAAATATGTGCGTGATTTGTTGAAAAATATGACAATTTCGATTGAAGTTTCTTCTCTCAAACCACTTTTGCGGTAGAATGTACCCAATGATAAATGTTTACAAAAATAATTGTTCAAAGTCAGTATTATTTATTAAAATATGGTATCATATTAATTGATGATGTAAACATTTAAATTTAGGCAGGCATTCGTTACAAATATCAATTCATTGGAATCTTTGATGGACTGCTCGTCAGATTAAAACTATTCTGAAAAAGGGATCGTGTATTTGACATCTTATTCGGCGATGTTAAAAACGTTGCCAACTTCCATAAAGACTGTGCTTCAACTTCGAACTAACCACAACTTCCATAAAAACTCAACTCATAGAATGCACTAAATCGTCTGCAAAAATAAATAGTCATTCACAAACAAATATAAAAGAAGACCTTATTCAAAAGCACTGTATAATAAAAATATGTCGCGCGCGAATGAAATTATGTTGAACAATTATAAATTAATATATGTTATAAACATTAATATAAATAATTTGTATGTCGTCGTCGAAAATGTAGTCATTCCAAAATACTCTACATATTAAAATATAAAAATCATAATATAGTCGCAATATAACACAAAGGATAATTATTAACAGACGGGCTGCTCAGCTTTACCCTACAACAATATGCTTATCGGAACACAGCAGCGAGTGCTGAAAGTAGAGAATGAAAAGTTTAAGTTCACGGTAGAGTTGACTTTCTACAATACTCTTGTAAAATGGCATAATCTACTAAATAAAACCAGACTTTAAACACGGATGTGCCACTATTTTTTTTCAATTTCAAGATTAATATTTTTTTTTTTGTTTCACAATCAATAATAGTTGTTTGTGTGATTTTTGTCTATTAATAACACAACATGACTCTTCAAATAAATTAATTGATTAGGCTAAATACGATAGAGATATTCAAAGGAGGGTGAATACGGAAAATAAAGTGGATGAGGCCATGCTAGTTGCTAGTTATCATGAATAGAATAAAAGTGTCTCACGACAAGTAATTCCACAACGGGATTCTGATCTCTACGCTTATGTATGGTAATGAAAGTTAGGTTTGGCAGAAGAAAAATGAAAATAGAATCAATACGGTGGAGATGCGACTTCTGCGTAATATATGTGGGGTGTATCTAAAAGATACTTGGAGGAACAATGTTGTCAGAGAGCGGTGTGAAAGAAAATGTGGTGACTAGCAGAGAAAAGGTATATTGCGGTGATTTAACCATCTTGAACGGATGAATGAAAGTACATTGACAAAATAAATCCATAGAGCGAATGTATATGTTGGAAAGGTCGGCAAGGGTCGCCCTAGGAAATTCTATGCAGACGGAATTAGTGAGATATTAAAAAATCATTATGAGTTCATATTATATTATAATTAAATTCTGTTTTCTTTTATGTAATTTCTACGTGGCCTGGCTCGTTAGGCGAAACACAGTTCAATCCTTTTACCACCATACACAATCAGCATACACGACTGAGTACTTATATTTCGGGTATTTCGAAAAGAATATTATCATTTAAAAAAAATGTTTATCGTTATACCTAATATTTTAACCTTTTACATCTAACTACACCTTATTCTTCCCTGTGCGATTAATTCTTGCGTGGCACGCAAATGCACTAAGGGGCCGTCCACATATTATGTCATTCTAAATATGGGGGTTGGTCTGCGGATGACGGTAAATGACGGAAGAAGGGGGGAGGGGGCGTTTCGAAATTGACGTCATTCTTGTGATACCAGTTATTCCAAAATGTACAATAGTATATTGTACTCGAGCCAAAATGAATATGGGGAGGATACGGAGATATTACCCGTGATCCAGGATTTGCAAGAATGGGTGAAAACTCCGTGGGAGCTATCCAAAGAAAATAAATATATGTATAGAATAGGGAAGAATAATATTATTATATTAATGAACATTGCCAAAGTACCTAATAATAAAAAGATGATTCTATAACAAAAATGATACCCTATTTTTTCAAATCCGCAAATGTTTTAATTTTGTCAAACTGGAAATGACGTCAGTTTCATGAGGGGGTCATTAGGAAATGACGTTAGGATGGTTGTGGGGGTCGAAAATCAGCAAAATTTGATGACGTAATATATGGACGGCCCCTAATCACTAAGCTGTCACTACTCTCAACATTTTTATAAAATTTCTTGCTTATCTTTGCCGCAACTTTTCTAGCATATAATTTTTGACCACTAAAGTCAAAACAATATTTTAGATCATAACGTAACTTTTAGGAAAAGAGAGATTTTTCAATTATTACACACTGTTTGACTTTCAACTGTACAGCTTAATAAAATACCTCTAACTCTAGTAGCAAAATTAGTATTTAAATTCATTTTTTCACAAAAAATAGATTCAAACTTAAGCAGTTTTTTTTGTTTTAAAGGGAAATCTTGGGGGTTAGCCTGCTCAACTGTTTAATCGTCGAATGAAAATTTTATGATGAATATCTTTTGAAAAAATATTTTTAATGCAACATATCATTATTTCAATATTCTTAATAAAAACGTTTGTATGCCCTACTCTATTTATTTCTGCAACGGCGCAAAATTTTAAATGAAGCGTAGTTATTCTGCCATTTATTCCAAACAAAATCTCTATATTGGAATAAACATAATGGAACTCGTACGTATAAAATGAGCAAATTAGCATTAGAAGTATTTCAATGTGCAAAATAACAGCGCCTATTATAAAGAATACTAGTAAAAGTACAGCAAATAATTTTATTATTGCCTAAACTGACCTACGCGCACATACCGCCCATTGATATTCTAATTTCTAGATAAAATATGGAAAATTCTTTAATTATTTATATGAATCTAGAACTTCCTCAGTCTTGTAGACAAAACTTTTAATTACAATGAAAAATTAAATTTATATACATATATTACATGTTGATATATTTTACAATATGAGGACATTGCCCACTTAAATTGCAGTCTATATATTCTTTTTTTAATGCCTACTTATTGTTCAACAATGTTCATATATTAAAAAATATGAAATTTAATAGTAATTACTGTAAAATTAAATAATTACTTAAAAATAAATGAGTAATGTAAAAGTAAATATTTCATATCTTTAAAAAAATAGTAGATACATTAATTATGCAGTCCGAAGACTAATAAACTTGAAATTTTATGATACTAGAATGTTTCTTTAATAAATATCATAATATTTTTCAGATGGTTTCACTCGTTGTGATGAGTGTTGTGGTTTTACGTAGTGGGATTTTGAAGCAGACGACTTCTGCGCCGGCCAGCGCCCTTGGTCACGGTCCTCGAGGTTAAGGGCGGTGCTGTGCGGCGAACTGCGGTGTCGGCGGTAACCGCGGGAGCTGAAATTAAGTAAAAGCATTAGTTTATATCTCAATATGGTTACTTTCTTATCCTACTGCAGCAACAGATATTTGCTGAGAATAGTAAAACTTTATTTGATTTACCAAAGGGGAAAGAATTCTCTTTGACGAATCAAAAAAGCTGATGTTATTGTTATGATATCAATCGTTTCATTGCCTTTATAGACAAAAAAACAATATCAGAATCAATTTATATTTAAGTAACTAACGATGCGTCTGCTGCTTTGTTCGGCTAGACTATAAGAAATTAGAGTCTTTTCTTTTCATTAACATGTGTTATTGAAAAATTCTCCGGACAAACAATGTAGGTAGTTTAGTTTTAAAGCTAATTTATGACGAAAGACCCGGACAGGCAGTTTAAATTAATTTTTTTAAAAGATCTATCACACAACCACCAGGCCTGGCTTCGTTTATTTTTACAGTAAAACACGACAATAAATGGATTAATTGTGAAAAGAAAAGGATAATTGATGGTAGCTTGTAAATTTTTTTATAAACTACGTATTCGGACGACGGAATATTCTTTTTCTCTAAGTAAACAAATTTCCTACGAAGGTCACTACAAAATTATTAATATACAGGACAACTCTACGAGAAAGGCACACCGGGGAGGCGATTCTCGGGCCATGTGGCAATTGTCAGATGGGACAATTTTTAAATATGAAATGGGAAATTTCTGTAATATTCCGTATAAAAAATGACGAAACATGTCATGTGCATTCTCACTCACATATGGAAATTTAAAATAGTTTCCGTTTATAGATTGTGCATTTTTTAATAAGCATTAGAATATACTTACAATATTTGAAACGGAAAAACTGGAGTTTTAAAACTTTTCAATCTGAAGTAAAAGACCGTTGGAGGAGAACGGCAGGGCGAATGTTGGTTGTGATTTCATTAGAATAAGGTGTTACTGATCATACTGTTCTTTCAAATTTAACGTGTGACAATTATCACATCTTGGAAATTAAGAATACTGAATTAGTGTTTTCGTTTGATATTTATCATTTCGTATGAAATGGTAAACGTCAAATGTACACTAATTCAATAGCAATCATTAAGTTTATTCTATTAAATTTATATTAAGTGATACATCTCTTTAAAAAATGTCTCATGTGACAATTTCCATATGGCCCGAGAATCGCCTCCCTGATTTACATATGTTCAAAATAGTCTTTTTCAGCATCAGTACGCTTCAGTGGACGAATTTTCCAAAAAGAAAGAAAGGCATTGCTTCAGTTGTTTATATAAATAGAGTCAAAATATCCAGTAATAAAACAGTTGATTTTTTCTGCTGATATAAAACGGCGACCAAACAATTTTTTTAACCTAAAAAACAACTAAAAGTCACATATTGCGAAATACAGTGAGTAAGGCGCATTCTCTGAGACATTAATATTATTTTCATTCCAAAGTTGACTGATTATAAGCGGGACTCATTTTATATTATAAATGAGTCCCGAATAAGGTATATTATATATACCTACAAAGAATATATAATATAATGAAGTTTTTTCTTTTGGAGGACTAGAATTTATAAACAACGATATTCATTAAAATCAATTGGAATTGTAATTATATATTTTTAGTATCAAAGCTATAAGTACACATGTATTAATGTGAATATTTAATTAGATATATTATGGTAAAAATCTCTTAAAAGTAAGAATTATCTACATTTGTGATAAGGTATCGTATATTAGGTAGGAGAAAAACTTTTTTCGTACTTTATAAGTAAAAAGTTGCCATAAAATCTCTTTGGTTGTGCTGTTTGTATATGGCTTGTTTTGATACCATTAACTAAATCATATTTCAAATAAAAAAGTAAAAACAGCATCCTGCCATTTTTATATTGTTTTTTTGTCCACCCAAATGAGTGAATCTAACGTAGAAATTCGGTACATTTGAAGTTTTATTACAAAACAGAAAAAATGCGATACAAACTGCGAAAATAATTTGAGATGCTTACGGACCTAATGCAGTGTCGGTGAGAGTAGCACAAAACTGGTTCAAACGTTTTCAGTCCGATAATTTAGTTGCGCGTGAAATCGTGCGTCGATTGCATTACTCTAATGCTTTAGTTATGCGTGTATATAGTTTAAATTTAGATGTAGATTTCTAAAACGAAAAACCACGGGCCTAGCATAACGCCCTAAAGGAAAATCTTTAATCTAGGCTATCACGCGCGAGAAGGACAATATTATAGAGAAAGACATATATGGCTTTATGCTAGGCCCACAAGTAGGACTACATATCTATATGTATTTTTCAATTTTGCTGAATTTTTTAAAAGAGTATATATCTATCGAAACATATCTTTATATCTATAATGTGTTTATCTAAAATCTGACTATGCTAAATATACCTTTTCGGTTTTTTAATCTTGAATACAGTTTTCTTCCTGCTCCGATGCCCTTTATGAGTCCTCGGTGGTTCATACTCCTCATGATCATAATCGTGGTCATCATAGGCATCACCTTCATCGTAGACAAGCTTGGAGTTGTGATGAACCGGCCGTACATGTGGCACGGGCACTGGGTATGGTTTGATTACTGTCACAGCAACCTGCAACCATTATAAAAAAATATTTTAACGAAATATGGAAATACATGTGTAGGCACAACTAATTACTTTTTTTTTTATATTTCAGAATTTTTGTACTCCAAAATCACGCAAGCGAAACCACATTCGCGAGTTCAAGTATAAAAATGTTTTTCAAATTTAATATTCCGTCAAGGGATTGTATGACGAATTCTTTGAAAGTAAAAGAAATTTATACATTATCTTTTATTTTCTTAATTCCAATAATAGTGTACATTTCATGCACAACACGAGGATCACTCCAAAATTATTAAGATGCAGCAAATTTATTATAAGCAAGACATACTAGATTTACATATATGTTCAAAGTAGTCTCCTTCAGGACATTTCTGTAGACAAATTTTCCACAAACGGGAAGTATTGCGCCAGTCGTTTAGAGTCAAAATATTCACTAATAGCGGAGTCGATCTCTTCTTATGATACAGATTGGCGACCACGCATTTTTTTTTAATTAGGAAATAATTAAAAAAAATTTTGCAAGATTCAGCGAGTAAGGCGGATGCTCAAAGACCACCATGTTATTTTCGTTCAAAACGTTGAGTTACGCGTTATGAGAGGATGCATTGTCAGGGTGCAGCATTAAGCCTATAATTGTAAGAGGCCGGAGAACTTCTGGCAAGCCGTGCTGTAAATATCAGACTGCCGTGACAGTTTTCTGTCCAATTCAGCACCTTCGACCAAGCCTGTACTTCTGAAGACCATGGCATGCATAAGTTTTTTCATTGTACGTACTTATTTCACGGTGGTTGGCGTGGGATTATCTTAGGAACCCACGTAGGTAAATCACAAAAAGGAATATACATTTCATCACCTGTTACAATTTTAGATATCATACGGTAACCATTTTTATTTAGTAAATTTAAACTCCGTCGCATGATCCTTACACGCTCGGATTTTTGGTGTTGTGTAAGATGATGTAAAATCCAATGAAAAACAATCTTTTTCATTTTTGATTCATCATGCAAGATCTAATAACCCGCTGCAGATCATCTAATCGCAAAAGAGTATTTCGAATCATGTGATAGATGCATCGATTGTCATCTTTTAACATTTTACGAACACTGGCAACATTAACCGGAGTGACTGTTGAAACAGGGCTACCCGTATGTTCTTCATCTTGATGCGAGTTGCGTCCGTTACGAAATTCTCTAAACCATCGGCACAAACACATCGGCAGAAACAAAATGGCTAGATATGGCGCTTAATTATTATCTCTGCACACGTCAGTCTTCGGATAGACCAACCTTAAAGTCATAGATCGCCAGTGCTCACGTTTCAAATACAATGTTCGTTTCACAGAAACACACTTTACGGCCCCCTACGTTTAAAAATGCGGAAGGTGACTAGTGCGCGCGCTTTTGTAGTAAAGAGAACTCGATAAAATGCGCATTCATGACCGCGGTAACACCGGCGATTGATAGTATCTCAATAATGTCAGAGTGGCCCTCGTATTCAAAATGCAGGTGTATTCTTTACCTCTTTTTCTATAGGTACTGGTACCAGTTTTTCTATGGGATAGGGAACCTTTTTGACGACGGGGTAGGGCACGTGCTTCTCTATGGGCACTCGGACTTCCTGCAGGACCGGCACCGCCACCGGCCTGGGCACCGGCACTTGCACGGGATACGGCTCTGGCACCGGCACGATTATCGGATGAGGAACTTCGACCTATCGAAATGATTTTTTTTCTGGTTAAACCTATGCCTCGTGAATACGAGAAAAACCCGAGGTTGGGTGGTTGTTTTTATTACATTTTTGGAATTTAATTTCAACGCAATCCAAAAAGGCATTACTAAAATAATTGCAATGTTAGTCTTTCCATTGCTCAACATCTCAGGGAAACTACGATGAAATAATGCGAATATTCTACTCATGTGCAGAATCAATTAATTTCAACAATTGAAAAACTCCCAATAACACTAACCCATAACACTTGTAATATCAAATTTATTATAGTTAATTCCCTTTACATTTCATTTATATTTGTTATATAAAAGACCATGAACATTTGTTCCCCCCAGAAGACTAAAATCGCAGAGTTTATCTCCTAAATTTTAAAATTCAACTGTGACTTCATCACAGAGCTGTCATTAAATGTACAGTTCTGTTATATAGTGACACAAAAATTAATAGCTTGTCTGTCCCTTTCTCTATCAAGAACAGCTGTATGTAAATGTATCTTGTGATTGCTGTACAATTTAATTAAAATAAATAGTTAAAAATGAGCGACCGGTATTTCATTGTGCACCAAAGTAATTGGCCCTCGCAAGGTATAAAAACCTCGAAATTGTATTCATCAATTACAAAGATATAAGCTTTGTCAACGAAACATTCGTGACGGCTCAAACTTAAAAATTTAATGCGGTTTATTAAAATTTGTAAGTTTAATAAACTTGAACGTTGTGTAATAGCATTGGTCGAATTTCGACCGCTGGGCGACCATTACTAATAAATACTGTTCCAGATGGAAAACTAGTTGGGAAAGCTATTTTTGGATAAAGTAACGAAACTGCACATGCATGCTGTAAAATGACACGGGTTGCATTAAAAATTAAAATGTAATTCATAAACGTAATCCGTAAGATTTGACATATTTCCCATACAATATCTGTCAAATGTTACCTGCTTTGGTTGGTTGGTTTGGTGCGACCCGTTTTTATAGTGTAAAATCATTTATCGTATCGCACATTTTTATGAATTATCTCGAGAGAATTGGCAGCATAGAATATTTAACAATGGCCGATTAAGAAATATCGACAAAAGAGGATAGTGGCAGCATTTGTTTAATACTCACAACATTTAAAAAAAATATGCAAACTCATCCAAGAAAATAAATTTCTCTAAAAAAGCAATCACTGATTACATAAAAAAAACCTATAGCTGTGTTTTAATATTTTCTTAGAAATCTCCTGATAGGAAATCATTTAAAAAACTACATCCTAAATTGGTTGATAATATTTTTAATACATAACATTAGATCATTACAATATATTGATTAAATTCATAAATATAAGCTTAATTAAAAAGTGGATCAAGTATCCACAGAATGGTTATGATTGTGAGAGTTGTGTTGTGTGTCACATACAGGAATTTACTAGAAACCGATTAAAAGAGCATGTTGACACTTAAATGTTCATACGTGTATAACATGTAAAAATTAATTGAAACTTTCACTGTGACTTGTTAATACTAAGACTAGTGTACCGTAGCATACTATAATCGTATATTAATTAGACCCAACCGGCCGTCAAACGGTTGGTTTGCTTCGCTACAATTGCCGTTCATAGTACATACTATTATTATTGCTTGCAATTTCTAAGGTAGAACATTCACTACAGGAAAGGTAAAACCGGCAAACGCGAATCAGACTTTCGCCATTAAAATCCTGTGTTACATTTTTATATTTAAAAGTAAAGTCGATAAGACACTTTATTACCATTAATTGCGGAAGATAATTAATACGTCATGATACGTAAATAATATATTTATTATCAATGATACGATAAAATAGAATTGAAAATCCTATTATTAATTAGAAATTTTTCTTTGGTATGAACTTCGCTACAAACATTTTAGATTCTTCATAGAATAATTACATCGTATACTTTTGATTTTAGATTATAATTTTCGACAGCGTCTTAAAGATATGTGAATATTCAATTCAAATTGAGCATACCAATATCACAATAAAAAAATATTCTTACAAATCATTGATTTACGTCAACACGTCGTGTAGTTGAACTTCCAAAAATTCAGAAAAGTAGTTATTTACGAATAATCAACTCTGCTCCTATAAATTCTTATAACGCAATAAACCACAACTAAGAGAAGATTAATCGTTATATTCATACACAATAAAGCAGACCCACAGATACAGACATTATGGTTATCGTTAAAAGAACGAATTGTATTAAAGTGAAAATTACAGTCACTGTAATTACCTTTATACTATTTTATATTATCATATACGTACGTTATATATATATATAGAGACTTCATGTTTATTAACTGTCAGTTTAAAAATTATGGACATTGTTGGAATTGTCTTTCAAGCGGAATCGAATTATTACAGTAAATAATGCCTCATAATAGTCGATATTAATGAATATTTTTTATTAGCCATTATGCAACTATTTTTGTACATGTTTCTACTCACCCGAATAGTTTAGTCAAATACAAAAATAGTTTAGATTTATTTAGCCCAGTTTGTGACGAAATGTTAAATTAAATTATAACATTCTACATGAAAGTTTTTAAGATACAAAAAAAAACATCATATTTTTTGTAAGGTTATGAGAAAATAAATTGGACTGACAGAAATAATACAAAATTCATTAATAAAATCAAACACTATTAACTTATGAACAAATATCAGTACTTCAATACAGTTTGATTATCCACCTACAGACTAGTAGGCGCCTAACACCTACCTACACTTTTTTTTTTTTACTTGGTTTAAATTATTTATTAAGACATCTCATTGAATTACGGCTATTATGGATTAATATATAATTATATTAATGTACAATAAATATGCTAAATCACATGTAGTGACAACCACCAGGAAAACCGTGAGAAAACTTATATGGTAATTTGCTTAGACAAAGCCAATAAATGCAAAATTAAATATTTTTGAAGTAGGCTACGCGGGCACGTGAATAATTAGGTTTTTAATATGACGGGGGAGAGTAAAATAAATATTTGCCAAACGTCTGCCAAAAATCAGCCATAAACATCTATATTCCTAATAATTTTATAACACAACAAACAATATTTGTATCAAAGAATTATTATGATAATGCCTATGTAATACTTTCATTTTAATTAACACGAGTAACATAACAATCATATTGAACTCCAAAAAGCTTCTAGTATTACTCTAAACCAGATAAATCTATCATCACTCTAACAAGAAAATGAGTCAAAGATCATTTATGGCCTTCGATTCCCTTTGCGATATTATTATAGATTGACTAGCTTCCGCCGGCGGTTCCGCACGCGTGAGCATATTATGAATTTCATCTTGTATATCTACCGATCACGGTCTAAGTCATGATCCCGATTGATATCCAGTTCTCGATTCCGATCTCGGACCTGCTGTTGATGCCAATTGATTTCAATCCTTCCTGGTATCGACTCTTTTATTGACCAAATTTCACAGTCATACGTTGCTACTTAAAAAAGTATAATTCGAAAATCATCCTCCATTTAATTCAATAAAAAGTGAGTTTCCGAAAATTCTTCATTAGTGGATAAAGAACGTACTAAGAAAGCATTATATGAACTAACCACCTGACCAAATTTAATTTCAATCGGACTTATAATTTCGAAGATTTCGTGGTGAACGAATCAGTGAATTACTTTTCACCCCAGTATAAATTTATTATCTTAAGATTTCCACCAGCCAACTCCTACCGCAAGCTACACTAAGGAATTTCATTCAAGTGGGTAATGCAATGTTTTATTTTCCGTTCCTATATACCCCACCCACAAGAGTCTGATTCGCTCTTGGCCGATTTTATTCTCATATAACAGCCGCAAAAAAGGGCACGCTACTGAACGCGAGGCCGTGCCTCTTGCACGAGCATTATATACGGTTTAAATTATCTAGGCATACGTGTTATAAGAATTTGGGTTGCACTACCTAAAAGTGTTGATTCGAAGCAAAGAAAATCAGATAATATCTTATAAGAAAAATTTCCGTGCCAGCTTAAAGAATTTTTATGAAGAAATTTATTATGTTAACTTCACATTATTTAATAAACCGCTTCATCAATCAATGTACTGTAAAAAGTACATTTTTTATCCATGAAATTCCGATTGTGACTGTTGTGTCAGGCTCCATCCACTACACTACCGAGGCGTGCCCCCCACAATCTGTTCGTTTCGGGTTTCGGGCTTGGACCTTAAGTCTTTTCGCTGGCCCCTGCACTGGGGCTGTATGTGACCGGCCGTCGACAACACGACAACGAGGGCCGGGACCAACTGCTTAACGTGATTTCCGAACAACAGGGGAGAGGAACTGGTTTAATAAACTGAAATGATTTAACCTTCAAAACTTTTATATCTATTCTATTTGCCCGTAGTCAGGATTGAATGCGGAGCTCTTTGTCTGAAGATAATCTATTTGACTACTGAGACAACACCGTTCCCTACTAATTAGAATACATGTTTTTATAAGAATTCATAGAGTTATACTACTTGAAAACCATATTCAAACTTCACTTGGTAAACCTATTTCACCTTTAACGTGAAAATCAGCTCTGTGACCGAAATATTGAGGTATTTGGTTTCGTATACTTGGTAAAGTTATCAGACATTAATTTGTTGGTAACAAACACATTTTATTTTATAATTTTAAATCGTTAAGGCAGTGTTCGCCGATAAATCAAACAGACGTCTATTTGTTTCCGACTTCAATTACTGTTATTGTGATTTCTTACTGAAAACTAATCTTTATCACAATTAAAAATAGCCAATAGCACTCAAAAATCAGAAGAATAGCTTCTTATTAATGACAGAATTTTCAGTATCGGAAACAGATTAAAGGACAGATTTATATAACGCACACACGAACGCACACATACACACTACACAACACGCGCGCGACTATATAAAAACAAATGAATATGGCTGCAAAAAATGTATAATGAAAATATTCTTTTCGAGGTTATCATACGGTGCATACTGGTGACGGTAACGTAACAGCAATAGTAACGGTGACAGTAACCTAACATGTGCGCAATCACATGTTCTTATTGTATACTAATTTTCATCACAATCGATCAAACTGTTCCTAAGTTAGGAAAAGACGTATATACAGACAGACAGATAGTAGCCTATCGTGTGCGCCATCACATATTTTTAGTGTATGCCAAGTTTCATCACGATGGATTAAACCGTTTTTGAGTTATGAAAGGAAATATAAATAGATAGACAGATAAACATTAATTTTAAAAATGGCAGAATTGTGACCAGTTAGTCATAAAACGAATTACGAATTTTTCAAAAAAAAATTGAATGTACAGACAGACGCTACAGATTTATATGTTAGTAGAAACAGATTATATTCAAATTTATAATGAGGGTGCAAACCCTCATTAAAATATGTGTCCCACTAAGTGTTCATTGCTGTCCATGAACCTCCTCGAGAGCAGAATAGTTGCCACAGCACCACCGTCCATTATACCATAATCTAATAATATATATTTAAAATTAAATAAAAAAATTTAATATACGGCATTTCACTATGAAATAAATATTCATTTTCATGTATAAAAAACTGAATTTGTACAGAACACTAATATCACGGTGCGATTAACACCGTTAGTTTGTTTGTTTGTCTGTTTCTTAGTTCTTTTTTTTTTAGTTTATTAATTGACATCAGACGTAGACTTTCAACATGTACAAAAAATATATTATCTGTACATTAACATAGTACCTACTTTGATTTCACTAATGTTCCAGTGCAATATATTCTTCCGATCAATTGAACTACGCGATAGAAAATTTCTTCTCGATTTCTCTGCATCGATGAAACAAAGTGTACGAACAGATCACACCCAACTCGACAACTAGTGCGCGACGGACGGACGATGCGCTATATCCATCCGCATGCTTCAAATACTTATGCAAATCATTTTGCTTTTCTGAAACATATATATATATATATATATATATATAAACAATTTTATAAATGCATGTATACTTACTACCCACGTAATAAATAATATTGTTTGTTTGGCTGAAACCAGAATATTAGGTTTCGCTAACATATTCAGAGTCGTATTTTATTTTTCCAGGCCCCACGTTTAACAATTCTTTATAAAAATTCAATTTGAAAAAAATGCAAATGGTTTCATTCATTTGACAGAAGGTATTACACATACCCGGTAAGGCTTCGGTATGGGCACGTGCACCGGATGATGTTCCGATGATGATTTCTCTCGTTCAAAATGCTTGGGTCGTTTAGATCTCACACGAGGTTTCCGCGAATCCTCAACCTCCTCCTTGTGACCGCCGATCGGTTTGTAGTCTTGGAAATTGCCCGCGTAACTGTCGAGACTGAAACTAGGCAAATATGGCGGATGCGACGTATCGTGGTTTCTAAGCCCCAAAAGATCTTCCTCGGACTTAAAACGACCAGAAACCTCTTCGTTCCACTCGTCGACGGTCCTAGCGGGCCCTATTTTCAAAGGTACGTGATCGTTGTATACGTTCCAGTTGTTCGAGGACTCGGCTACGTATTTTTGGGTGTTTTTACTTCTTTGTGGTCTTTTAGGTGTGTAAATCACATTTTCGGGATCCTCATATCCTTTGGGATCTTCAAAGGTTTGCTTGAATGGACTGCCACTATTAGATAGCTCGAAAATATTACCCCAATACGTTGAAACTGTTTTCCCAGAATCGTATGATTTTGTATATTTTATAGGTTTTTGGAAAGGTAACGCATCCTCTTGGTTTACACTCTCTGGACTGCTCCGGGGAGTGGTCAAAGAGTAATAACCCACGGCAGATTGTAGTTTCTTATGATCCGATGCCTGATTGTAATTTTCATTTTCGAAATCGGAATACCCAATACCAATAGAACCGTACTTAGTGTATTCTTCGATTGCATGTTTAGGAAAACTAAAATTTTCTCTAAAATTACTGTCGTGCTGTTTTTTGGGATGAACATGAAGATGTTTCGATGTATTACTATTTTTTTTGTGTACGTTGTTAAAATAGCCTTTCCATGCCGTTGGATCAGGACTATAATTTATTGTCGAATATCCATGATTGAAATTTTCATTTAACTTGGACAAGCCTGTCTTATTGTAGAGTTTAGAATTAGAATAATTGGGTCGGGTTATGGGTCTGTATTCGTAATTATGCGAGTGAAAATAAAAATTATCATTCGAAAAGTTGTACCGACTTTTGTATTTTGGCACATAATTATTAAAACTATCTTCAGTAGTATTTTCGATATAAACTTTGTCATCGTAATAATTCTCACTCTCGAATTTATTTGCATAATTTGAATCAAAAGAATTTGGAAATCGATTTCGCATAAAATCTGTTAATTTTGGAAACGATGCATTTTTCATATATTTTGTTGGAAGGGCGTCAGTTGTCATTATGTTATAATTTAAAAACCAATTAGGATTAAATTCATAAATATTTTTATGGTCTTTGCTATCGTATAAAGTAGATGATTTCACACCCGGTTGCTGCGACTGTTCTACATTTTGCTTATCGATCGATTTCGAATCCTGATCAAAGGAATTATAACTGGAATTCTTGGAAGATTGTATTCTCGTTTTATGAGGAAGTCTTTTACCAAATTCAGATTTTATAGTATCTGAATACTGATTTTTGTAATTATTTTGTGGGTTATTTCTATTGTCTCTAAAGTCGGAATCGTGATGTGGAATCGTACGAACAAAAGTACTATTTCTAATTTCGAACAGGTCATCACTTGCAGCAGGTTTGATTTCATTATAACTCTTATGATCATAACTGGAAAACCCTTGATCACCAGTCACATCGAACGCTGTGGGAAAAGCAGGAGCGTAGAGTTCGGAAGTGGAACCTCGGTTCATTCCGTTCAAATACCCAATGTGATCCGGTGAACTCGGCACGAAGCCGTCGTCTCCGACGACGTCGTCGAGCCCGAACGACGTGTGCGACGTGACGTCGTCGTCAGGCCGTCGGACAGTTTCGTCTAAATTGCCTTTGTGCTTTTTTCTCGTTTTTTTCGCAGCAACCGCACTCAACACTAATAACACAATACATACAATCAATTTCATAAAATTGTATTTTCCAGCCATGTTATTTAGTTTTTTTTTAATTTTATTTTTGAGTGTTTATGGCGATTTTGATTTTTAATGAAAAGCGGTCTAACCGCTACGAGGGCGATTGCACGACTGCTCGGGGTGGGTGTTGCAGAAGTGATATCAATTATTAAGGAAAATGAAAGTTCGTCGGAATGCTTTCTGTTTCTACTAAGTATAGTCTAACGCCCTCTTTATACTTGTAAGATTTATAACGAAGAAGTTTAGGCGTATACAATAGATATGGGTGCATGAACACATCAAAATCACTAACGATTTTATTATGTGTATCTCGATGTGAAAAACTGATGAAATTAGTTGTTCGAATTTTGAAAGGCGGCGTAGTAATAAACAAACATTTTTTTTTTACCTAGGATGCAATATTATGAGGGGCTTACTTTTTGTGATTCCATTGTTTGATTTGATTTAATTTGTTTTTGGAAATAAAAAATGAATTTTAATAAGTGTCATCCTATGTGAAATAGTGAACTATACATAAATATGAATCTATAGAATAGTGAACCCTTAGATGACGCAGCAAAATATCATATTTGACATTATAGTTTTTTCTTTCTCTTTTATAGATATATGTTGTTAGTATCCTACAAGAGAATTAAATTTTTAAATAAAAAATAAATCATCATTAACAAATTTTTCGATTCGGCGAGATAATGAGATACGTTTTAGAAACTATCAAATGAACTTCTAAAAAAATAGATTTGGGTAGTAATAACAATTTTTGTAGGGTACATATATATTTTATGATGTAAAACTGATAAAAAATGTTAGTGCATTGCTATTGTTTCATAAATATAAATCTCGTTATTCTATTAATTTTTAAAATCCATATAAAACATAACGTTCAAAGACAATTTATTACTTTTCATCTTATTAATATTTGTAAATCTTTTACAGAACCCCTTTCATTTCATACCCCAGGTAACAAATTATAGACATTTTTTAGGGAATCTCTTTGTAATAACGATCTCCTGAAAATATACATTTCACTAATATATATACATAGTACCTTTCTTAAACGGAGAGTATTTATATAGAAAAAAAAACGTTAGTTAGATTTATAAAATTACCTATTTCGTTACGCTAATTATGCACTTATTGTGTATATTAATTTTGAAAATCTCAAATGTGATCATGTATTATGTGAGGCCTTGGTACACAAATATCTATTTTTTTTTTAATAATAGTTTGTTTTAATTCAAATATCGTGTGAAGCCCTCAGTCGAAAATTCTGGTGGAATCAGATCCAAGGGTTATTTTACAAACGTTTGAGACTTATGAAGTTCATATACGTACTCGCTGTCTCCATCCAGATTTGGACTCGTTGTCGGAAAATCGAGTTCGAGAAAATGTCGCTGCGAAGCCCAAGTAATGCGAAATAACTTTAACGTTCGGTCTCGAACATGATTCAACACGTTGATTTTTTAGTACGCTCTTAGATCTAAAAGATTGGATCTATTATCCAACAAAATTCAATAGACTGTAGCTTCTGGGACGTCGCTGTCGTTTATTAACTTCAAACTCGATTTGATATCACAATATCCACTAATATCTAGTGAGCTCTAATATTAGTAGATAACATTAGAAATCGCCAAGTCAAACTTAGTTTCTGAAACTGAAGTATTCGTGTCATACGTAGAGGACCAACAAGCATGCAATAGTTAAAAATCCGCTAAATTTATTTGTAGATGTATGTACACACTTACCCATCATCTTAATGTCATAGTACTCATACAAAAAAAACTGGACGACATTTGACCACGCCAGCCACAGAACGTCCCGTATTGTTTTGAGCAATAATGTTTTCGAGCTAGTAAATGATAAAAATATTATTTATTTATTATTAGAAATATAAAATATGACCAAGACTTATTTTGATAGAGACATTTTTTGATCAATTTAATGTAAGAATCTATTTTTAAAAAACCTATAATGTTACGAAAAAACAATTTTTTTGAAAATTTTGAATTATTTTTGTTGCTTAAAGAGATTGACTAATTTCTATCAAGTTTACAGTATTCAATCGAATTTTATTAATAATGGAACCGATTAGACGTTCGAATCGATCGGTTAAATAATTTGAAAAATACCTTTTTTTAACATTTTTCTGAAGTTTTTCAAATTTTGCGTCATCGCTGGTATTCAAATTTTCAGGAAATCTAAGTTCATCCAAGTCCTTTCGAAAGCCCCCAAGTACTATTCAATCGGTTCACCCCTTTAAACGATATTCAAGGTATACATACACACGTATGGATTATGTCCATTCAAAGGATATCCGTTCGATATCTCTTGGAAAATGGCCAAAAAAGCTTCCTAGGTTCTCAAAACGTTGACATCTGATGTATTCTAAATTTTCGAAAACTAAACCAAAACCGATAAAAGTTAAAAAAACTTCCTTGTTTAAATGAAAATCAATTTTCTTAGGAGTAAGTCAAAAAAGCGCATAAATGCACACATGCATCACACAACGACTTCGGCCTTATTTTGTATAATTGAAGTCTGAATTCAGTATTTTTCACCACTTTTTTGGTAAATTACTGTCTTAGAAAAAGTATCAGTATAATAAACCACGGAAGTAACTCTATAAGACAAAATATGCCATTCACTTTTTGCTTTTCATATAACAGCTGAATCTCCTTCATAACGCTACTAATATCAATTTGGATGTCAATTTCATTCTCTGATAACACTTTGCCTAAACCGTCTACATATGAGGTATGAATTTTTTTCCTCTGATGATTCAACAAAAAATCCACCAAAGGTAGCACTGCTGGGAGGTACAAATGATTTGATTTCATGAAATCATTTGTACCTCCTGCCTGCGCTGCCTCTGAGAAAATGAAGTCTAAAACGTTATGAATTACTTTTAGAAAGTTTATAAAATCTATAATATGAAATATTTTGAGGTCGAAAACAAAGAGTAAACTGACTGATATATCCAAAGCACACCCCAAACTTCTGGGTTTAATGATTTGAAATTTTGTACAGAGATTCGTGTTATAATGTAGGCAAACACTGACAAAGGATTTTTTGAAATTCAAGCCCTCCTAAGAGGGTGAAAAAATTGAAATACAGTTGAATGAAAACTTAAAACCGTAGAAGCTACAGATGCCAAACTTAACATTTTAGTTATTTACAGAAAAAAAAAATAATAATAACATACATTGATTTCTTAAAATTAACCCTAAAGAGAGGTAAAATGTTGTATAGAAAATCGAAACAGTTGCAGCTATTGAAGTCAAAATTTATATTTTAGTTAATCATTACTAATAAAAAACAATGACATTCCTAGTTTTTTAAAGTAACCTTAAAGAGAGAAATAAGGGTTGAAATTTTGATGTAATAAGAAGAAACCGGTGAAACTATCGACACCGGAATTTAAATTACAGCTGCTTATTACAAATGAAAAATAATGACGTGTATTATTTTTGGAAAAGCGACTCTAAGAGGGTAAACAGGGCTGTAATGTTTTATGGAAAATTGAAATCGCTGTGTGTATTTTGTCCGTTTTTTTTTGCGTTTATAACCATTTATTCGGGTACTAGGAAACTAGCTATATGATTCACGCGCGAACAAGCTTTTGAAGCAAAAACTTGGATCCATAGTCATATTACTACCACTGAAGACTCTAAAAATTCTTACACTCATTAGAAGCTATACTGTCCCGAAGAAATATATATAGCCGAAAATTTATTTTGATACTACTATGCCTTCGTCCAAATCAAAACCGTGACTGGTAGCAGAAGCAAAACTGTACGCAGGACAAGAAATAGAATCGAAAGTCGGGACCGGGTTCGTAGTCGTCGAAGAGATCACGGTCAAAATTTAACGTGTCATCATAATTAGAACCAAGAGCATAACCGGTATCGGAGTGAGATCAAAATTTAAAGCGAAAGTGGGATTGAGAATGCAATCAGAATCTCCTTAGATCAAGGCCGGAGTCGGAATCAAAAGCGGGACCGCGATCCGAATCGAGAATCGAGTGATCAAGAAGAATCAGGAAAGAGATAGCGATTAGAAATTTGACTTGATGGGGCGATATACCAAAAACGTTATATGTCGGCGCAGCGGGGCCACGGGTAAAGTCTAATATACAATATGTGGCAAAAAGTGAAAAAGAGCTGTTCATATTTATTATATAATTTAATAAAATTTATTTCTGCCACTGGTTATTATAACTGTTAATATAACTTTAATATACTACGGAAAACATATTAAAGTTATATTAAGACGACAAAACTATTAGAAAAATTAAAATATTAACCGTGGGTAAATTACCATGCCAAAAAATTTTCAAAATATGAAAAACAGTCGCATAACGTCGACTCTTGCGTTAGCTATACGTAATGATAGTATTTCATACTAACGTTAGATGTCGCTATTACGTGTAGAATTATAGACTATTATCATTTCTTATATTCTAATAAATCGCATTTTAAAAGGCATTGAAAACAAATTTTAATACACTAATCGATACGGGGACCCCATCATCAAATATGTAATAATATAATTGAAACATGCAGTATTAAAACAGAGCTCGTAAAGTGTTGCTTGTTTTTCGATTATGGTACAGAATACCATATAAAAGTTCATTAACATGGGAATATTTGATAAAACATAAACACAGAAAAATTCAGTTTTCAATATCTTAAGGTTTGTTCCGTAGTGGTCCTGTAAAATTGGACAGAGGACTTGCAAATATCTATGTGGGGGAAAATAGTTTTAATGAAAACAATGCGATGTTCTAAACACTTTTAATTACATATCTATGCATAATAATGTTATTGAACTCTTAACATAATTTCTAATAAACTGAAATAATTTATGAAGTCGACCACATTATTGACACATATGTAAATAAGGTAATTCCATTCTCAGTTTCTCACTTCGTTGCACAAGAAAAATTAACTAGTGGTCAATTCATCGTTTATTTCAAAAAACAAAGGGTTAAACTTAATATTAATTGTTAACGTCAATACGAAGAAAAGCATATACATAACTTCTAAAATAGTATCTACAATTAAGATACCAAAAGAAATGGCCACTTTATGACACAAGCCCTCGTAGAACTGCCACAAAAAAAAACGTGGTTTGTACTTGATTAAACGTATAAAAAATCCTAAGCTTAAAAAAACGAAGTTTAGTAAAAGTGGAAGCATAACAAGTGGAATGATATTTTTTGTGAAGAACTTAGTTCAAACATAAAAAAGAATTTTCATTCTATGTTAAACAATATTTGAAGCTATAATAACCACACAAATCGTAATAAGTTCATCGTTCGTATAAAGACAGGCACAATGGGAAAAATAATAGCTACCTATTCGAAAGTCCTAGCACATTTTAAATATTTCATTATAATATAGATGTGGTTTATGTTGTGATACATAATTATTGTTAAATTATAAATACGTTACAAACACAAATACATAGAACGATATGGATTAAAAATTCATATTGTTGGGAAAACAATACACATTTTCAAACGAAAATTATATGGAAGTGTTCCTTAAGACGTCGACTAGTTATTCCACATCCAATTAAATTCAGAGAGATTCTTAACCATCGAAATTAATATATCAGGTAACCATGCATACAATTGTCTAATACTGTCTACAAGAATTGCGAGCGTATAATAAATATTTTGAAATCGTAATATATAGAGATGTTAATACATAGAAAACCGACAATTTACAAGTATTATTATAAAAATATTTCCGCCATCCTATCACTTTTTACTGAACACTTTATTTTATTGTAGACATGCTCTGGTCAACGATTCATTTTAACTAGAACGTATTATTATAAAAAAAATTCTAAAGAATATCTATTTTCTGTTAGCGAATACTTTTATAGATAAAATCTATTGTATTTGATTACATTAGTATATGGAAATCTATATCAGCATATTATTATTAGAATGGATTCTAAATGCACATACTAAATCAACATATAAAAAATTATCTTAGTTGAATTTACTTGTAAACTATTATACCATCGGCGACATCATATTTAATAGTAAATTATTGGCACAATTCTCTACTGGAATTCCTGTCCACGTTCAGCAGAAATCTTATATAGTAGAACTTAAAAATTAACAATCAACACGATGAACGTTTAGAAACCATTATAACAATATTATACTGCCTTGTTAATTCGTTACATGCGCACCTATTTTATAAAACCTTTACCATAGTCAACATAAATCTTTTACATTTTTTTTAAATATTTCTGACCCTATAATTCTATACACAATAATATACGATCTTTTACGTACGTAATATATAGATTCCAAGCCCACGATAGAAAATAGTGTAGGTATTCTAGGAGTTTAACAAGAACAGTACAAATTGGATTCTACGTATGAATTTCATTTGTGACAATAAAAGGTTTAGAAAAATATGTTCATCTTGCGCAAAGTCATCATGTACCCTTACAGTTTCGTATGGATATTCGCAGTCGTTACTTCAGTCAATCTTTTAATGCGCAATCGCCGATCGCAAAATTTACATCGCTAAATCGGAGACGTAACATAAAGAAAAAAAAATCAACAAAGTAAATTACATCAACAGCTTAAACTATTTTCCAATCGTTGTTAAATTGATCTCCAGAATATTCAGGATCAAGAGCTGATCCCTCGCATGCGTGTCGTCAGTTCCTGTATTTCACAGACCAATTTAGTTGTATACCTTATGTACAATTACAGAAATTAAAATTCAACCACAAAAGCGTCGCGTTTAAGCCAGTCTCGCGTACTCACATACAGGTACACGTTTTACGCCTCTTAGTCTACGTCATCACACCGGGACCACCGTATCCGAACCTCAAACCTCTTACCGAAATCCTCATGCAAACGGTATCAACGAATGATAGATAATAATGTATGTATAACAGAATGCTTAAACGGAAAGCGTGGAATGGACAGCCAATCGGTTCCGCGACGCCAATCGATGCTACCACATCTTCGGTGTCAAGTTTTCTGCGATTTTAGATCTGGTTTTAAATACCCAATTTCGTAACAGTATTTAGGTATCATTGTTTAGGCTGTCTAATATTGTCGTATGGAATCACGTAGCGTTTCGTGAGAAGGAATGAGGAAGCAAGGATTACTGGTGGTTGGTGGACAGCGGCGCGGCGTGGCGCAGACGCGCGCGCACCTCTTGGTACGTGGGGTTGGTGGCGGGGTCGGGCGTGCTCGCGTCCGCTTGCTCGGCGAGTTCCAGCCGACGGGCGCGTTCCGCAATCGCTCGTTCTAATTCTGTGAACGTTTAAGAACCAAATTACATAAACGTTACATATACATAATTACTATTTTTAACCTATACAATAATGTTTAACAAAATAACATCGTATTTTTTTGTTTATTGTCAAAGATTAATTTGAAAAGGAATTGCAATAAAAATGTGTTTTGTAAGTTACAATGGATCGACTAGTGTTCTTGAACGACCGGATCGAAAAATTTCGTTTTCAGAAAAAAGTACAGTGTTTAGAATTTTCTTATATATCATTAATTGATAGACAGATATAAACACGAAAAATAAAATTTATTTTAATTGAATACCAATGCAATATCTGTGAGTTTCTTAACAATATGCAAATAAATATGTTAAACAGTGCGTATAAAACATATATACAATTGAAAAATATAAATATATATATATTTCTAGAAGTTTAAATAATACTATAAACAGTATCTGAATTTAGTACCACATTGGATAACTGAGCAACGCAAATAGCTTTTAAAATCAAAGTTTATTTTGTCAGAACCTATTGCAGAATTCACAAACAAAGGTTACGATTTAGTACATATATAAAATTAGGCAAACCAATCGGTAAATAAACGAATTGAGATTTTGGGGAATAGTAAGGAAAGCTCTACGTGGTGCTGCTTACGATGTAGATTTCGATTTAGTTCTACTACCTATCTCGATGTCAATTCTGCCGTCAATTCGATTTTGACCAAATCACCCCAGAGGAACATCTAGTTTTGCACCGAATCAGTGCATATTATCGCCAAGTTATTTTTTTTTTGTGATACTGTTTCTTTCCCGATTTTGATTCAAGTCCTAGTTCTGCTCACTGTTCCGAACCCAGACAAGTGTTTATATGACCGTCCATCTTCTCTCAAACTTGCTGTTACCAATAAGCAATCGGTGTAACAAAGTAAGTGATTCATTTTATATTTACATGCATGAAACCGTGGGTAAAAGACAGTGTACACTAAAACCTGACCAGATAACATATTTCTATACTAAAAAAGAATTATTGACAAACAACCCGTCGTGTTATGCGTGTCAAGATTTTAATTTCCTAGTTTGACATCGTTACATTCTCTTGATCCTAATCTGAAAATCTGTTTTTATCCCGATCTTACTGCCAATGGTGATCCCAATTCTTCTCTCCATTCCGATTCGCACTTTGAACCCGATCGTTCTTTAAATAAGTACATAGAATAGAACAGACAATATGTCGAAAATACCACGGTTTTTACTTCTATTCAGAAATACCATAAAGTTTTTGTATTTAATGCTGCTCTTCCGCTCACGTCAACGTACGTATTTATAGGCCTTTTTCAGTCATCTTTCGCTTCTGCTTCGTTTCTCACTAATATTCGCATAAAACACAAACAAAACTGAAAATTTTTTGATCTATGTTATTCGATTCCAGTCGTAGTCCCACTTGCAACCCCGATGCAACTCTCCCTCACGACTAGTTGCACCGGCCTCGCTCTCGGTTGTAAGACTAGTTCTAATATAAGTTACGATCCCGCTCCGATTATTAAATAGTATTAATTTCACAAAGTACTTCGTTTTAGATAATATTTTTAAAAGCAAACATTTGCCGGGCAGAAATTTTGCAGACACAAATAGGAACTTTGCCTTTAGAGATACTAATTTACCCCTATCGACTGTTTCTATTAATTAATATTAACCAATAAAAACAGTTAAAAGTGGAATGGCAAAATAATTGATCGTAGTGTAGGTACTTGTTTTAAAGATGACCTTTTTCCCGTACGCACTAATAAGAGTTTTACGGCCGGTCGGGCGGAATCGCGGAAAACAATTTCACTTTCTAACAACCAGGTCAACGACATCAGCTGACGGCCGATAAGTGGCGCGCGCCAATTAGGTTATTTAACAAACCTTATATCACGCGTCACATTAAAACACGGTACATATGAATATTGTGTAATACCGGTGAGAAAGTGACAAGTCTGTGATGATAGGACATCGCATTTACACAAGCGAGATGCAAAACATTAAATAGTGTATTCTACGGCAAACCAAATAAATGAAGGGTCCTTAAGGGTAATTTAATTTATCTATATATATATATATATATATATATATATATATATATATACGTATAGGTAGCTTTTTAATTTCCCGCTAAGAATATTGATCAATTTTAAAAATTTAGGAAGTTATTATTTTCAGTTCCATTTTAGAAAATCGATTTTTTATCAACACCTAACTGACCTCTTAGGATACTAAAAATCTGTATTGTAACCCACCCTTATTTAATTTTCAATCATGTATCAATCAACCCCTTCTAGATCATTAGAATAGGTACGGCTGGTCGTACGTTAACAACAAACGACATGTTAAATAGGTTTTAAAGAACCGAATAATTTATTCAATGGATACTGAATAAATATCAAATCTATTACTCGCTCGTGCTTTAGTTCGAATACAGAGGATTTAAACTGAGAGGTGAGATATTCCGATGGTAATGGCCGAGCGATCGGCGCGTCGTCTTGATTCAGTAGGAATAGAGGATTCGAATCGTAACCACGAACTTATTGACCATAGTGAATTTGTAACTTAAACGAAATTTAATGCTTGTTGCTTGTTGAGAAAAGGCTTAACGACAATGGACGAATGGTTAAACACTTGGCTCAACGCGAAGACGCCATTCTCAAATATTGTCATAATATAGACCCTTGTCACCAATGCGTTAATAACCACATTGGTGACAACAGTCGATATCAGTCCTTAGTACATTTAATGTGCCAGCATAGAAGATTTAAGATAAATTCCCTTCATATAAATTGTGGAAAAGTATTGTCTTTGCATTGGGGCAACACAGTTTTGACGCAAAAAAATAGATATTTTCATCGTCATTGCGTCGAAACAAAGTCGAAGCCAAAATTTAACAATTCGTTCGACGGTTTAATTGGTTCAAATTAAAAATACACCCAAAAATATATTAGGTCGGGAAAGAAATTTTTTCGTATTATGTAAGTAAAAATTTGCAGTAAAATCTTTTTAGTTGTACTGTTTGTATCTGGCTAGTATTGATACCATTAAATAGATAACATTTTTAAAAAAAGAAAAATAAAAACAGTGTCACGCTATTTTTCTATTGTTTTCTGTACACCAAATTGAGTGAATCTAACGAAGAAATTCGATATATTTTGAATTTTTGACAACAAAAGGAAAAAATGCGACACAAGTCGGAAAAAAAAATTGTGAAGTTTATGAACCTAATTCAATGCCGGTAATATTAGCCAAAACTGGTTCAAGTAATTTGATGTCAAAGATGAACTTCGCTCTGGTGAACCTGATACAGATAAAGTCGATGCCATTTTGAAGAAAGTATAGTAAGCTCCGCATATTAGTTGTTAAGACATAGCTTAAGAACTGGAGATGGACCACAAAACAACTTTGGCCCATTTTAAAATAGCTGTATATACAAAAAAACTCGATATTTTGGGTTCCACACGATCTCACTGAATAAAGTCTAATGAATCGTGTACTAATTCGTGATTCTCTACGTAATGAAAATGAACCGTTTTTAAAAAAAATTGATCACCGGTGATGAAAAATTGATTACCTACGACAAGTACGTACGATAAACATTATGTTCAAAAGACAGGCAAGCTCCACAGACTACAGCAAAACCCGAATTAACTCGTAATAAGTTGATGCTATATGTATGGTGGAATTGGAAGGGCATTATTCGTTATTAGCTTTTTACCGCCGGGTAAAACCATTAATTCTGATCTATACTGTCAACAGCTGATGAGGCTCAAGCAACAACTAAAGAAAAAAACGGCTGGAATTGATCAACATAAAGGATGTGGTTTTCTACCATGATAACGGCAGACCACATACATCTTTAGCCACTCAATAAATGTTGAGAGATTTTGGTAGGTAAGTGTTAATGCATCCACCATACAGCCCTGACCTTCCACCCTCAGATTTTCACCTGTTTCGGTTTCTCCAATGTTTCAAAAAACTTTGTATAGTGTTAGCTTAACGTTAAGTGAGGACTGTCAAAACTACTTGTCGTAGTTTATTGATCAGAAGTCCCAAAATTTCTACTGCAATGGGATTATGTCACTACCAACAAAATGGCAATAAGTTGTTGAACAAAATGGAAAATATATATTTTATAATTAAATGTGAATAAAATATGATGAAAATTGGTTTTCTGTAAAGTCGGTTGAAGGATGATAATTTTACGTGATAACGTCATAAGAAAACATTGATGAAAAATTGCATAGTTTTATGAATTGAATTGAATTATTAACACTGAATTATTATTATTTTGTATAACACAAGGAAGAAGTTAATTGAAAATTATAATTTTTAGATAAATTAACACACTTTTCACTTCACTTTATAAACAGTTGATAAAACAGTTCACGTGTAGATTGTGTGCTGCCGCTGTTTCTCTTCTACTCGGACACATTGATCCGAACGCTTAGGCCGATCGTGCCTCTCTATCGCTCGTTCCGTGCTCTCGCTTGGACACTCGGCTCAGGCGGAACGCGACTGTGAGTCATGCTTTTTTGGTGCGGGCAACCGGCGTTCATCGATTTATAAAACATCATCACATCAAAAATTATCTTGAATTTGTATATAAATTACGAAAAACTTTTTCCCCGACCTTATAAATAGACATTATTACATGATAAATACAATGATTAATACTGTTTCATGATTAATTCTGTTTCTAATTACCCAAATAAAATAAGATAAATCTGGAAAACGTTTAAACCTACGGACCATCCCTGAAACTTTTTATTACTTTCGAGTTCAAAACGTTTAAAAATTAAATTGTTGAGTTCGTCACGCTCAAAAGATCGATTTTAGTGCTTTTTCACGTTCTCCGAATTCTAATAAATTCATAGCTCTTCGAGTACAAAAATCCATACATATAAAAAAAAAGGTTTTTGTTTTAATTTTTCAAGGACGATATCTTAATACGCTACTGATATCTGAGTATGAAAAAAACGATTTTGATCTACTTTACGACATCCGACGAATGTTTTAAACAGAAAAAGATGACTAAGTACCAAATATCAATCCATAAAGAACCTCATATGTTATTTCGAAAAAACTCTTCTTTTTCAAACATTTCATTAACGATATCTCTCGATCGAAACCACCGATTTTGATGCAAAGCCCGACGATCACGTTATTTTTTAGGTAGAAGCGCTAGTTCGATTTTGAAATCTATCGCAAGAGTAGTTTAAAAATATCCTAAAAAAGATACTAACAAATTTTTCAACACAGATACAGACGTTATTGGGAAAATGGTCAAAACAGATTCACAGAAACCTAAAACGTCAAAATCTGATCAAAATCGGACTGAAAATAGTAACTTACCAATTTTATGAAAATTAAAAAATTTTCATAAAATTGGTAAGTTACTATTTATTAATATAATAATATTTTACTAAAGAGAAGTTCAAAAATATCAAACAGGCCCTTGCCAATAAACAACAGAATACGATATTAAATAGTGGCTAGTGAGCGTGATTTGTTTATTGAATTTGTGAGTTTTGTTCTGCCAAATCGTTTCCGAATTGTCCATTTATGTCTTTATTTACAACTGAAGGTGAAAATGATAAATTAATCGATTATTCTAGAATTTCGAAATTCAAATATAAAACTCACAACTGGCGCGAGACAATGAATTATCTTAATGCGTTGAATGCGATAATAAGTTAAGTGCAATCTATTTATCAGATATCTTGCAATTAAGTTGCGCAGTGGTCAGGATAGTGTTATATATAAGTAACACTGTGATGCATTAGATATCCGAGCTCCAATAGTTATAAAATGCTTTAATTAAATCAGTTTTATATGTATTGGATAATGCTAATACGAATCTCAAGTATATTTCTCATAGCATTTTCGAGGGGCAAATCAGCATACGAGCCACCAGAGAGTAAGCGGTCGCCACCGTCCATGAACGCTTGCAACTCCGGAAAGTCACCAATGCGTTGCTTGGGTAAGAATAGAATAACAGGTGAAGGGGAAGGGATGATGGAGAGGGGAGTGGGGGGATGAAGGGAGAGTGAGGAAATTGGCCACAACTTGGCTCTATCATATCTAAATTACCATTCGTAAGATTATAATAATGATTGAAAGTCATACAACAATGTTCATTTTAAATGCGAAGTTTTATATTTTGAAATTTAGCTCAGAGATTTCTTAATAGCATGAATTTCGTAAATCCATCCAAGCAAGAACTATCGAGTATCAAAAAATATTTCATATTTAAATTTGTGTCATCATATTAAAAGTGATAATGAAACCCTTTTTGATGATTTATTCACGAACAAATATTTCGACTACGATTTGTACTTTGCACTATCTTATTGTATAGAAACACATTGTTTGAATTTGGCCAACTTCAGCTGTTTGCGTTGCTTTTTTCAGAAACAGTAAATGATCCCCACATGAAATTGACGAGTCATCATAAAAAAACTGATAGTGTTATAAATTTTTATGACCAGCCCATGTTTGATCAAATATTGACAGTGCCAAATGTTTTCACAAAAATAGAACTTAATAATTATTAAGACAGTATGTGCTGTTTTCGGATTTCCCGATACCGCTCTTGTTGAAAAAATACACATTACATTATAACAGTAAAATAAACATAATTCTCTCTTTTTTATTTTATTATTGTCAACCAATTGAATTTATGAAAAAAGTTAGAAGTTTTGAAAAACTGAATATCGAGCAGTTAATGATGTTGAAATTTTAATCTATATAAAATATTGTAGAGAGTGTTTTAATGAGCATTCCAATTTAATGAGGTTCCAATGACCTTCTACATAGCAGTAGTTTGTGGTCGCTGAAAGTGCATAAACGACTGCATAAAGACTTTATATGATCGCAACTAAGGAGAATTCGATATCGACAAACAATCCATATTTACCTACGTCAATGCGTTCGGGGAAAAAGGAAGAAATCGTATAAGTTTACAACACCTGCCCAAAGCTGATCCACGTCGCCGATGCAGTACGAGCTTGGGCCATTAGGAGCGCGCGCGGGTGAGTGACCGCCCGCGCGCGCTGCACCTGCGCGTGCGCACTACCGGACGGGTAAAACGGACTTTCGAATGCGCCAAAAAGGATAACGTAACTTTCCATTTGTATATCGAATACGTTATGTTTTATTGGCTATTGTTTGCAGTATTTTCTGTACGGATAAGAAATTCGTTATTTCAATTGAATGTATAATGTGTGCATATTCAAATTTTTTTGTAAAACAACTAACAACTAAATGTTCTCAATTATATGTATATTGCGTCTTATATTTGAAGTTGGTAGTCTGTCTGTAGTAGGTCTTTTTTTACTACGTCTACTTATTTTGTTAATAATGCTTATCGGTTTTATATCATATTTACTGTTGCTAAAAAAATCGGATAGGAGTCGGATGAAAATTTAAAACATTGTCTAAGATTCTTAAAACGATAAAACTTAAAACATTTCGATAAGACTGATTTTCTACTTCCGTCTTTGAGCAACACAGTTGTTTACTTCTTAAATGAACATAAAACACGTTTTTTAAATGTTGTCATTTGTAACAGCACTAAAGATATCCCATATATTGCAATATATGCTAAACGCAATTTGGAACTAGGTACTCGATGAGAAAATTCTTATTAAAATTTTACATGTATAATGAGAAATTTCAAATCAGCACGGATAGAAAAACGTAGACCCCAAAATTCTGATTCAGATTGTTTAAAAACTAGTACACCGCATACCGGCCTTGAGAACGCTCGCTGGAAAAAACACATCTATGTCGATAGAACATTATTATCATTTCGCTTAATATGATTTTCGTTTGATTCTGTTGAATACGATTCTACATAATTTTTTTCGTTTAAAAAATCATCAGAGAAAATATTTTCTCACCGCCAACATTTCATAATAAACGAATAATTGACGTAATAACGGTTTATTGTTTAAACACGACAAAAAAATCCCTATAGTGTCTTATTATCGTAGCCCGCCATAAATCTCGTTTATCGTCCGGCGGGTACCCACTTGCGTGATAAGCGCGTCTGTCAGGTGTTTATCTGATAGACTTGCGTTGCGTCGGGCCCGTGTTTACTTTTTTGTTTCAATACCGCATCCAGCCGCTCGCCATTGTCGCCATGAAACACGACTGCCTCCTCGACGCATTGTAACGAGCCCATTAATTTCAATGACAATCTACGCACACAATGTGTTGCGTAGTTCGGACAATTAAAACTGTTTAATCGATTCAACGGTAACCTTATTATTGACTGTGAATAATTGAAAAACGACGGCTATTCAATGGATACGGCGCGTGCGCATGCAAGCCGGACCGTTTGACCCGGTCATAGCACGGCATGCAATGTCGTGATATCGGCAATACATTACTTTAATTAATATTGTAATACTGAGGTAAATGTACTAACTTCATTATATATCATTTCTATAGCTTTATTAGTAAAAGTTTATTATGCTCCACTTCCTGAATTTATATATTTATTTGTAACTGTTATGAACGTCTCTAGCTACTTAAAACAATATGATAAACATGTTTTAAACTACTTTTTAAGCTATATATATATTTTTTTAATATTCATGTAAAATCTAAAAAAACCTGTATAGACTATATTTTAGTATTAGTGCTTATAAATTAGTTAATGTTGCGAAATAGTGTATCAGCTATTAAGGGCGAATTATTGAAAAAGCATTTATTATGCTCGATATTATTATTTAATCGATTGTGCTTTAAGTTCTATTTACAATTATTTTCCAATAACTCTTAGAACGTAATTACCATGTAGATAATTATGTTAACATTTAAATTGTTATGGCTTTATCAATTTCATTTAAAAATATTGTCTAATTTCGTAGCGTATACCTATAGACATTTTTCAAAAAAAAAGTAATATTTTTTTATAAATACGTATTAAATTTATCATGGAAGTCGACGACTGAAATATTACATAGCTTTTTATGAATATCGTAAAATAAAAAGTACGTCAATAACTAAACCGTGTGATGTGCGTCACTGTATATGTATATATAGGTAAGTAAATATATGCGAATTTCAAGGATAAATTAACTGTTTTGCAATTCATATAACAAAATTTAAGTTAATTTATTCTAGACACAAATGTATCAGTTGCGTTAAAATGTGACATATTGGTTAATCTTTGCCTGCTGTATCGGTATTACTTAAGCGTGAAATTCAATGACCCAGTAGCACGCTACGATTACAAATTACGATGTAATCTGAATGTAATAAAATGTTTTCCTCTCCGGTAATTTTCATATCTCCGTCATGCAAATTCCGTGATTATTTGACGACATGTATTGATATTTCTACACTTTATTTCTTGTTGACGTTTAACGTAACAGCGTGGATTTTGTAAAGAGAATATTCTTAATGCTTATCTTCTCGTATTTTTTTACAGTGCGTATTCTTTACCTCTATAACGTTTAATGCTAAATTCAGATATCATAGAAATTATTTGTACCCGATTCTACCACCGATATAAACGTTTTGGGGTCATTAGTTACGTTACTGAGGTCAATCAAAACGACTACCCAGTAGGCAGCGTCAGCACCGCACGGTGAGTCCCGGTATTTATTTCTTCTAATGAACTAAAGATCATTTACGACGTTCATAGTTGTGACACCGACAACTATAGATATAATAGTTTTTTTTTTTTACAATGCAACAGTCAGCCGCTTGTGTTTCCAATCGATTTTCACGAGTTACAATGGGTTTTGCGATTGAGACATCGCTGTTCTATGGTCACTGTTTCGGTCGAAGATGGTTTATCGAAGTTCATTTCATGCCCGAATTTCATTCGTAATAATAACAGGAATTTATATCTAAGACATCATGACTCATTTGAAAATTAATTTGGTTATTTGGTTGTCTGTCATATATTCTTCTATGTCTTCAACTGAACACGAAAATTCTTTATCCGATGAGTAAATTGCAACAAAAATCGCAAAATTGATCAATGAAAATATAAATTTGAGGATTTGGACATGATTTTTATGTATTTCGATCTGTGAAATACTAATTTTGATTATTACTTCAATTAAACTATTTTAAATCGAAAAAATTTAAAAATCCTTAATAATTGCATCGCAAAAATTTTATCTCGGTATAAAAATTTTACGCGGATTGAGAAAATTTCATTTCATTGCATGATCGCTTTACTTGCAACCAGGGCACTTCAGGTGACAACAGTCATCTAGGTCCCTTTAACGGTTTCCGTCATTAGGTACAAAAAGTCTTTTGTAAAAGTATCGGCGTGGTCAGGGTGAGAAAGCAGAAGGCGTCGTCATCCAGCGACTGCAGCTCTTCAGTAAAACTTGACTTGTACTATACAAGAATTATGTGCAACACGACTTATTTAAATTAGTATTTTCATAATAATACACCTTACAAGAAGATTAATCGGTATGCGAATTTTCGCATTCAATTACAAATTTGGATTCAGTTTGGTACACTTTGTTTGTGGCATTACTCAATTTATCGATTGTCGGAAATCCACAAAATTTACGCGATTAACTTCACACAATTCGCAGAATCAATACTTTGTAGACTGGCATTGCCGGTTCACGCTTCAAAGACCTAATAAAATAAGGTTTCATCAGCGTTAAGCCACGAAAACGAATTGGACGTCGAAGCGTTGAAGAGATGGAAGTAGGCGCGAAGTGCCAATGGAAGAAGGAAAGAGGGAAGAGAAGAAGAAATTCTTGGGATATTCTGTACCTATGCCTATCTGGTGAACGTATTCTGGCTGAAACGAATTATAGATTTCACAATTTTTGGTACCCAGAAATAGTCTTATTTTATAGAAAAATAAAATTAAATGTACTGTTATCTCTTCTACTATTGTTGCACAATTTTCTTTATTTCATAATTTTTACGTAATGAATGTTTGACATTATGGGCTAAATTTATTGCATCAGATCAGAAAAATCAAATAACATCAAAATTCAAATGGGTCTACAAATTTTTTATACCGAGATATTAATTTTTGTTTTTTGCAATTTTTTCGATTTAAAATAGCTTATAATGACACAATCAAAATTAGTATATCACAACCCACATGCATAACATTATGTCAAAACTTTGTTATTTTAAATAAAATTCATCACGCACGTCGCCTATTTTTGCTGCAGACGCTCATGCAAGTTCGCCGATGACCGTTTATGGAAATGGCACGTCGATCGATCAAACTGTTACCTAACACGTCGCATACCATACAGATCTTTACGAAATTTGATCCGCTACGCAATTCCTTTTACCAACATTAGTAAAAATAGCTCTAAACCGTCTGACTGGTATCAAACTGGTTTTTCTGCATCAAAAGTAAACGATATAACCACTCTAATCTGGAATGTGTCCCACTACAATATTAAACGGAAGTCAATCGAAAGTATAACCGACATGTAACAGACGTTTAAAATTTAACACATATAATTTAGGTAGAAGATCACTTAATTATTCGATATATTTCTCCCGTGTGAAATTTAATCGAAATTTCTCCAGAAATAATTACGCATAGTATAATAGGCGTTACCTATTATATTTCAATACAAAAGGTATTGAAAAGAATACCCAACTAGACGGCAATCGCGGACACGCCTGGAAAAATCGGGCCACTTAACGTAGATATTTTACGCAATACATATGAATGCTTTTAAATTACTTTATACGCTAGTCGGGTATAGATAACTAAATATAATTAAATAATGTAGCTTTATCGAAAAATAAAAAATTATAAAGGCGTAGTCAGGGTCCGCGCCGCAGATTTTAGGCGAAAACCTCGAGAAAAATCATAACAATAGCCCCGACATTTGGTCGGCGATGGAGTTTCTAGGACATGGGCTCGTACACTGTGATCTCGACCGTCATTATCGCATTATCGGTTTCGCAGTAATTGGCGATTGAAATCTGACTGTACTTCGTAACAGAGGAAAGTTTGACCGGCTATCGCTGTACTTAACGACCGTAACGACGTTTTCGCGTCAAAGTTCAGCTGTGAGATATCAAGGTACCTGGAGTTTCTTTGTGCTCCTTTTCTTGGTTCAAGATCTGCTTCTCTTTGTGTTTCAAGAGCGCCCTTTGTAGTTCGCTTTTCTGATTAAGAACATTTTTGCCTCTGAAAAAGAGATAAGATACTATTATAGTTTGAATTAGTCTGATTAAATTAAGAATCATTTAGACGATGAATAGTCTAAAATAGGATAATAATACAATCACTTTAAAAACTTTCTTTTTTTAATGCCTTTTAAAGGCGTCGATTGATTCAGATCGGGCTTACGACATTTGAAAGAGTTGCATTTATTTTAGACGGCCTGAAATCTTGATCTCAACCACTTGACTAGATTTGAGTAATATAAAAAAAAAAATCCATAAATGTTTTTAATTTATAAAATTAAATCAGCGTAAATTCTCAAAATCTTATCAAAAAATATCGTTTGAGTAAAATAGTTATTGAAGTAAAGTTGCGTATATTTAGCGAGCATAATGAGCTTAGAAATAGCGAAAACTTTGTATTTGGTCAGAGCAGAGAAACCGGTTTTTCAGATTTCATTTTCGTTTTTATGTTTACAGACAAGTATTTATTTCAATTAGACACTTAAATATATAAGATCTCTAAATGTGAAAACTTTGGATTGTACACCCATCCATATCCTTTTTAAATCTTGGGACACACTGGCGCCGCTAAAAATATGCGAGCGTACTAAATTGTAGCTACAGTCGCATTATGAATAATGTACAGGCTTTGTTTTCATTTATCTAATATATTATATTAGTGTTCACTCAGCCGCTCTGGTAAGTGATGTGGGTTATAAAAGTGAATAAGAAACAAATGGTGAACGGTGTAATAGATAGCATACAAGAATATATAGGTTCTGCGTCCAATGGTCAAAGCCTTATAATAAAGCTTATTTATTTTATGCCTATAACGTGCATTAGTTTTGATCTGATGCCCGAACAAAATAAAATCGTTTTCATTATATATATATATATATATATATATATATATATAGATATACCTCTAATCATCGTTAATTTCTTATTCGTCTTCCATATACATAGCGCAACATTTTTTCTACATCAGAAATGGAACATTTTCGATAAGATATGTAAATATTTCTTTCAGAATTTCTTCTTTTTGAACAACTTTCAAAGTAGGATGAACGGAGAGCAACAAGAGAGCGACGGAAGAGAGGAATACTAACAAAAGATCGAACAGTAAATTCAGAGTTTATTGACAAAGATGTCAAAAAATTGAATATGAAATGAATATACGTTCAGTTCCTTTAGCTACTTCGTGTACACTGATCTTGAATAATATTTATTGATTAAAGTCTTACCTCCGTCAGTCTCATAAATCTATCCAGCAGTCAGGTAGTGGCGTTGAAGTTATTGCCAATAATAAGAAGAAAACAACTGGAAAAAGGGATAGTAACCACATTCCTTTTCTGTTACGTAGAATATCTTCGGTATTAATGACAGTACTCCAATAAGATAACGGACTCGATAAGTGAATCTCTTTATCCAGTGTATCGTGTATTTCCCAAATACGAAATCTAAAGAAAAATAGCGCGGAAACCCTACCCACAGCCGCATACGCCACAGCTACACCATCTCACTACAATTTTTCCATACTTCTGCGACAACAATAATTTTTTTTTAATTCGTATAAGAAAAAAACAACGGCCGAACGCCGCAGCCGCAGCGCGTACGTATTCATTACCTCGCGGTACGCCCGCGTGTTGCCGGCCGTACCAACAAAGCCGGCAACGTCGCGGCGCAGGCGAGGGCGACGAGACGCGTCGCGCTCTCAGTCCGCGCCAAGCGTACAAAGCGGGATATTTCGATGGACGCGTGTTCTCCGCGTATAAGTGTTATAAAAGTGACAGCCTAACATGGCGAATAAGATTTCCGTTACCAAATTTGTGAGGGCCATTGAGAAGTTTCCTTGTCTGTATAATTACACATTACCGGAGTATTCATCGAAAGAGGTCATAGATGAAGCGTGGAAAAAAATCGCCAACGAAATGAATTGTAGTAGTGAGTGCTTAATGTAATTGTGTATTTAATATATTATAAAACCATAAAATATATTCTGTTTGTTCAATATTCCAAGTTCATGAACACTATATATATGATCATCCATTTATATTTGCTTTGTCTAGTAGCGATCGTCTTCTATTTTACCACAAGCCCTTCAGGTGATTTGAACCAATTTCATTTATAAAGTGAAGTAATTATTATAAATGTTTTCAACTAAACTTATTTATTACTGAAACTACATGAGCGAGACTTGTAAAACTTTTCAGATCTTTTCCTTGATATGTAATTAGATTAGAGTTAATAAAGCGAGTTTGTAACGCGAGGAACATAATCTCGTATTTAAATTTTATTTAGTATAAAGATTTAATTAAATGTCAATGCCTTCATTTAAATTAAACATTTTTAGACGACATAACCATATACAGAAATACCTCATTTTTACGTATGTAACGTATGTCTCAGACGTATAGTGTGTTAAATTTAGAAACTCATTTTTTATATTACAAATAAAATTTCAACAAAGTTTTTATTAATTACAGTATCCTGCTGTAAAGACAAATGGAAAAATTTACGGAACGGTTTTTGCAAAAACTTGAAGCAACGCCTTCAAAGTTCGACCGGAAGAAAAAGAAAAATATATTACCTGTACAATGAGATGAAGTTTGTAGAGCCTTATCTGAAACCTATATTTCAAAGAGAAGAAACAGAGAGTCTGCTGATCCCTATAGAAGATGTTAATCAAATTGTAGACGAGGACGGCCATTCGATCGCGGCGCAATCTGAGGAAGATATCGAATCGGTGGTGTCAGATAATATCTCAGAATCGATTCCACAAACACTTAAAAAACGTAAAATAAAGGTAGAATCGGAGTCTAATGAAGAGCGGCAAATGTTTTCAGACTGGTTGCCTAACGAGACCATAAATCAAGAAGATCCCAGAAGAATGTTCCTTCTGAGCCTGCTTCCAGATATAAATAAACTTACAGATACGCAAATGCTACATTTCAAACTAAAAGTGTTAATGTTTCTTTCCGACATTCTAAAAGAATCACAATAAAGGAATTTGTTATTTTCTACTCTACGCACTTATCTTAAAAACATTATTGTTATATTTTTTCTTTGCGCTGTTTCAATATCACAACAACATAGTTTTTTTTTATGATACTAATATTATGCACTGTAACTTTTAAGGTTCTGAATCTTAAATAGATCGTTCCATACCCTTATAGGATCACTTCGATATTTATCTGTTTGTCGAGATCATTTCGTTCAAAAATATGTAAAGGTATCAAATTGAAATTATCATCAAGTACTTAGGTCTACGGTCCCTTAAAGTTATAAAAGAAATCATTCTTCTAAGTCAACGCAATAAAAAATACAACCATTGATGTCTCATGTTTCGATAATCGTAAATAAATCAAAACCTAAAGGGTGTTTAACATTGATCAAGAATAGAAATTGATAAAAAGCAGGTCTCACAGCACAAGTCAAGGAAAAATCTGATAAATAATCTTTAATTTGTGGTTAGATTATTTTTTTTTTTGTGATTACAATTTAACTTTTGCAGTTGCAGTATGGATCGTGATGTAGATCGATGGAAAACATATTTTAATTACCCGCTATGAAATTTTTCAATTTCTTTTAAAAAGGGTCCAAAATAAAAAACAACAAGTTTCGGAATTCCTGGATCGATATCTCGCCAGTATCGATTTTGAAAATATCGTTGAAACTTTTGAAAGATTGTGTAATTAAATTTATACGAATTCCTCAGGGTGAGTATTCCATATAAGTATGAGAGAGAAATACTCGCATTTATCCGGTGTTTTTAAAGCAAATTAAAAACTAAATTTTATTTGTAGCATACAATCTTTCGAGTACACAACTTTGTGTAAGTAACATAAGACTGAAGTCACAAAAATGCAGAGAAGTTTTAAACTGTTCAAAATGTGCACAGTTCAAAATTTATTCATGCAGAATTGTAGATAGTCTCCATATTACAAAATTTAATACAAAGATCTGACATTAAACTGATAGTAAGTATAAATAATTGTTATAGCTACATAGGTAACAGTAATTCGATTTTCATTTCAAGAAGGCTATCGCCTCAGAACTTCCGGGATCGATTAGAAATTAAGTCAAATACTATCGTACATTGAACGAGCTATTTATTATTTGAATAATTATTAATTTTCGAAAATGATTTGGATATATACATCACATAGCCAAAATGTCTTTGTGTTGTAGGTATGTCGTGTAATTATGTTCGACTCGCGTAAACATGCCTTTGGAAGATAATTCAACAGTAATATAAAAACTCTCTTCAGTTACATAAATATTTTTAGGATTATGAATCTCCATTCTCTATCTCAACAGGTTGCTTGGCTTTGCAATTGCCGAAGAAAGTATGTAAATATAAATTGAAACTTGATTCATCTAACACGTGAAGTAAAAATATTTTATGACATTTCGTGCTTTTGAAAAGACTTACGGTGTTATGTGTTCTTCATAAATGTTTGTTCTTCATGACGGCCATTGGAAAAATACTACATAAATTCAGAGAAGTCATAGACATGTAAAATTATAATATATACATATATGTGTAATCACAACTTAAACCACACAAAAATTAAACCATAATATTATTATTGCCGTTTCTGATGTCAGCAAAACTACAATATACAATATTTACGAAATGTATATGTTGTTCGCTTATTTAAATATAATAATACGTTTGCGGTTATCAGCAAGAAGAATGTCCAAAGTTTGAGAAGGCTTAGACCTACTTCAAGATATGAGTAAGATATCGAATCTATTCATTTTCAGAACTCAAGTTATTTCACATTACAGACCATGCCAAAAATTAAATATAATTTGACATCCGCTTTATCATTAAACACGATTTCATCACAATGTGTATGCGAAATCATTTTTTGTCAACAAAACGATGTCAAAATTATTTTTCCGTCGTATAGTTGCATAGATGTACAAAAAAGAATAGATGCACAGTCGCATACTATTTCAACAGCGAAAAATGGCTCAAAGTGCACATGATGTCTTTGTCTCACATTTTACGATACCACTATGCAGTTCAAAAAAAAAGAAGGAAAGGAAAAATATTTATTATCTGACATTTCTACTGAAATATCATAACGTAAGGTGCATAGAGAACAAGTAACAATTTACACGTGGTGTTTTAGAATAAGATATCAATGGAGTGGTTTAATATTATTTTAAATCTTTATTATTGTTTTTTTTGATTGAATATATGAAAAAAAATCATAGTATTTCTGCTTCATAATAAAGCTTAATGTAGTAATCACCTAAGATTAAAATTAATATGAACCTTTGATTTCGTAATATCGGTGAAAATATACATGAAAGAACTTGATAATTTCTAAAGTGTATAAAGTGTAGTTATATAAAACTTTCTTATTATTTATATAACAAAATAAGATGGCAATTCATTAAATATTAACATGTTTTTGATGAACATAATACTTATATAAAATTTGCTAAAAAACAAATTCGAATACCACAAACAAACATTTTTGGAATAGGTTTAAGCTATTGAATGATTAGCCTTTAGAGGTAATTTAAAGATTTATTTAAATATAAAACAAACAATAAATAAAAAATAAAAAGGGCGACTCCTCTAATATAAAAACAGAGGCTTTATTGTTAAGCGACCGAATAACGTGACGACGCAAGAAATACGAGACCAGTGTTACTTAGGTCTATTTCTTTTAAATCTGTTTATATGTCGGTTTTTTATGCTACTTTAAATTAAGAAATACAAAACACTCAACTAATACTCATTATACTACTATTTTGATTATAGATATTTTTGAACTCTTTCATCCTTCAGCGCTATTTTTTATATGATTTTGTATCAATTGCCTGTCGTGTATGATGTTAGTATATTTTTCATAATAATGATTCACTGGTTTATTAAATAATTTGTAGTTCTTTGAATACAAATAATATCTAATTATTTGTATCTAATAATCAAAAATATCATACATAATTGAGCATCTATGAGAAAATAAACAAAATTTTGCTTATTGAAAATAAGATGTAGCATCTTTTTTCATAGCTATTTACGAATTATTTTTACATTTTTAAACAGAAAATTTTAACGTCGTAAGGGAAGGTGCGACGAAATTCACTGAACTGCTAAACAGTCTGTTTTAGCACTCATTTAGTGCGGTCGTTTTTGAGCATGGGACTGTGCATCTTCTCTTTTTCATAGATCAATGCATAGTTGATATAAAACGTACTGAAAATTAATAAGTCTATTTGTCGAATTTTTTAAAATATTAAATGCATTCTAATAAAGTTTAAAAATATTTTTTCTACGTTGTAAATAACTCACTTCCATCGTATTTTTAAGATGCTTCTTTTTTATATAAACGGTATTATTTTTTTTTTTTTTTGCAAATCAAATAAAATCAAAAATATCTTTATTTGGTAAATAATAAATAGAATTACACTTGATGGATCATACGTCCGTATTGTATTCTTTTTGCATTAACATTACCACTCATCCAAATGCTGGTTCACCCTGAAAAGAATGGGAAAGAATCTCAAGATTTGCTATTTTTTGCTCAAAGATAAAGGATAGATGAGTTAACAGAACTAGTGCAACGTTTGAAAATCACATGAAACTACTTAATAACCGAACAGTTCATTCCCGGGGTTTTTTTTTTCAGTAATATATTTAGATACTGAATATATTACTGAAACAAAATCTTTCTTTATTAGCTCTCACCATACAACTTTTTTTAATGCAAGTTTTAAATTCGTTAAATGGAAAATTTTGAATTTCAACTGGGGCCTTATAAAGACGCATACATTGTTTTTAAAAGATTGGTTAAATTTGCTAAGTCTGGTTATACAGATGTAGGTTATTATTTATAAAACGATTTTATATTTCACTTGACATGTACCAGGTTTTCGTATATGTATTGTGACGGTACAGTTAAAATACTAATTTCTTTTAAATGTTCTCTAAGAGATGCCGTTGGTCTCGAGTTATAAATGGCACGATTAGCCCGCTTCTGCAACACAAAAACAATGCACTATATTTCTACGAACTATTTGTGTTCTAAATTGGTATAGCAATGAACGCCTGCGCCGCCCGCGGCGCGCGCAACGGAAGGCGGACGGAGCGCGCGCCGAGCAGCGCGCGCCCGCTATTAGAGCCGACTCATCAGCACTCAATTTAATTTCAGCTAATTGCCATCGGCTTCACGGCACATCGCAACACCGTTTCGCGCTTCTCTATGGTTATCCCGAAATAACATAAATTCGTACGCTAGAACTTGAAGTGGTAAAGAAAATTCAATGTTGAAAATGAAATATGATTGGCAACTGCGATTGACATTTCATTCTAAAATCGTACAATAATTATAAATTTACTCAACTGTTTTTCTCTAAAAATACAATTATATCAGATTATATATTATTTTATGTACAACAGGTGCTACGATCTTATGTTTCCATAATTTTACATGGCTTATATTTACTTCTTGTTATAAACAACCAACAAAATCATCTAAGTAATTTTTACTTGAATTTTTATGAAATTTTGCTTTTTAATTCTCCAAATACATTTTATAAATTGATCAAGTATTATTTGTTAACTTGTGAAGCCTACTCAGCAGTAATAGTTTCCATTTTAATTTTGTTATATATATTTTCACGTATCTAAGAATAAACATTTACCTAATAGGTACTGGGGGATACTTGACTAACAAAAATTAGGATTTTAATGTTTATTATTTTGCAAACAGATCCCTAAATCGAAAAATGATTTTCGCAGACCCATAGTGTTTTTGAACGAGTAATTCAACGGCACTCTAAACCATAAGATAGAAAAGAAAAAAAATCATCTCACCTTTCGTGTAAGAGAGGTACACTAAAAAAATTCTCAAAATGTTATTCTACTACTATCGGCTTGATTAATATTTATATCCATACCAAATTACAGCTGTCTAGTATCAAGCGTCTGCGCTAAGCTGTGGACAGACAGATAGACGAATGCATGGACGGATATGGCGAAACTATAAAGGTTCTTTGTTAACTGTGGAACCCTAAAAAGTAAAGTCGTGAATTAATAGACAAAAATATTGTTCTTTGTATTTATATTAATCAAAATCAGTTCCTCGCAAACGGAAGTCATCAGTTATTCAATCAATTAAATATCTTCTTTTGTTTCCTTATTGATTTATTCTGGATAAATTGATTTAAAAGTTTAGATACATAGTTCCAATTATTACATTCTAATGCACCTAAAAAGTTAGTACATAACACGGTAATATGTTATACCACAAACTTTTCATAGATGACGAGTTTTCTATATTGATGTATTTCTACGTATTTTTACAGAATGTACTTCATAGACCATTAGTTTTCAACTTATTAATAAGATTTTTGTATCTAATTGCCACCAATTTCGTACACTCACCAATAAAATACCGATAGCCAAAAAATTTCAACATTCCATTGCCGAGCAGCGTCTCCTTTCACAAGAGTGCATTAAAAATAACATGAAGCAATATATTATGTTTAAAAACGTGACATGAATTTGAAAACTATTGTAAAGGATGTTTTCCGATGTACAAGTATTTTTCGTCACAATGGTTTTGTCCACTCATACCGAGATGTACTTTTCAAGAAACAAATGGCTGTAAATTTTATAAAAACTTCTTAGTAAATATACTTTCAATATTGAGGCCTCGATCTTTGGCCACTGACCTCCACTGTTTTAAATTTTATTTTTGTGCTTCACATGGATTGATAGAAGGCCAATATGCACCTTTGAACATAGCAAGGTAGAAACTTTTGCTTAGAAGTCTGTAAGAACTACTATCAATTCAAAGTTTTTGTTTTAAGGATTTTTTTTTCGTTATTTTACCTTCTAAATTGGAAAAAGCCGGCCACGGAAAAAAACTTCATAACCGCACATGGGATCTAAAAGTTCCTGATTTTACAAAATGTAAGCGGTTTAATGAGTGTAAACATTATTTTAAAAAATCTATTTGTTATTCAAAATTTCCTAAAGGATAAGTTCCATTAACTTTTCATTTCTCGATGTGGATACGTCTACCAACAGTCAACTTAAATTTTGATTACATTAATTGTTATACCATTAGTAACATTTGCGAGATCAAGAAAAATCTATTAGTGCAGTAACAATGGAAATTGAATAATGCTTTTCTATTATAAACTGCCATAAATATCACATATAGACCTATTTTAAATACATTACTGTCTCACAAAGCGCAGTCGTAAATTAAAACACAGTTCAGCGTAATAATTCTAAGGAAATATATAAAAAATATCGATTATTTGTCGTACAAACAAAAAGATCGCTGCAGTTTACGCAGTCACGTAAGTGGTGCTGGTAACCGACACGCGCTCCTCCCTCTTATCAACGCCTTGTCCGTATCAAATTATTGATAATCTTATTTTCTGTCGCACTGAGATGTACACTCAGACAGTTCCGATCCAAGTTATAACATTAGATTAATAACTTCGATTGTTAGTGTATATGACAATGTACTAGTAATCGTGAATACATATTTTTTTTACAATTCCAAAGAAATGGATGAAAAATATATTTATAACATGACTTAAAAATATAAAAAATATAAACAAGTGAGTCTTATTCTCATAGTCATTTCATCAACACGAAAAAAAAAATAGCCAATAACAATATAGGTATTGAATAAATGAATAATAAGTAAAAATCATATTGGAATTTTCACTTGTTTATTGAATTAAAAAAGATCCTATTTTAAAAATATAGATATAAGTTAGAAACTTTATTTTTTGTTTGCAAAAGAAGATGAAAAAAAAAATAAGAATTCATACTGTTGTTATTGTTATTATTCCGCTGTCGTATTTGACATAAATTTAATTACCACAAAAAACAATAAGAATAACATCAATATTTTTAATAGAAGTCATACAACATTCTATAAAGTATTACCTAGCAAAAAGAAATATATTGCTTAGTAAAAAAATAGTTTTACAATTAGAATAATGAAAAAAAATTGGTAGTCTGTAAAGTCGGTTTACGGACGATAATTTTACGTAATTATGTCATAAGAAAGCAATGATGAGAAATTGCATTCTTTTATGAATTAAATTGAATAATTATCACAGAATTATCATTATTTTATGATGATAATTTATAACAAAGAAGGAGTTCATTGAAAATGACAATTTTTTCGATAAATTAACATTTATTTGCACTTATTAATTCAAATATTTTCTACTTAAAATAAATAGAAAAGCAAAGAGATAGATGCGTCATAAGCCGAACGCTAAGGCCGATCGTGCCTCTCTATTGTTCCGCGCTCTTGCTCGCACGCTCGACTCGGGGAACGCGACAATGAGTCATGCTTTTCCGTGCGAGCAGCCGGCGTTCATCGATTTATAAGACGTTATCGCGTCAAAAATGAACTATACCTATGATCAAACAATGCCGAGTTTTTCATAACTTTGATTTTAATGCCACCAATGGATGTAAAAATGTACAGCATACGCTAAACAGGGATTGGCTCGATCTAGTTCTATGAATGATTTGAAAGAATATCAAGTACGAATTGAAGAGTTACTCGTTACAATGCCTCACGCACACCGACGGCCAAATAAATCTTTGAATCATGAACAGTTCAGTCAAGAAAAAAAAATGAACATACAAGAACCTAATCAAGTTCAAGTTCGTAATGCTTGAAATAAGCAAAAACGTGACTGAATTTAACATATTGATGACGTAATGGATGAAAGAATGGATCGAGCGAGAGTTTATTGTTCTTTAGATAGTTCGTTTATAAATAACAGCAATAATAAGACGTTATTAAAAAGAGATTAAATATGACGAATAAAAATGGAGACTTAGTAACTATTGTGAATAATAAAAATATTTGTATACATTATGAAGTTTTTGTACCTAGACTTATGTACAACATTAAATTATAGATGTGGCAGAAACTGGAAGGTGAAATCAGTGCAGTAAAGAATAAGCAAGTTTCACTCGATACTTGTGGAGAAACCTTGAAAGATAGATGTTGAAAGAGTGATATGAGGAAATAAGTGTCGTACAAAGAAGATGTAATGAGTAGATTGGAAAAAAAAGTGTATTGAAGTGGTAGAACCGTCTGTAACAGATGTAATGCAAATAAATTGACTAAGCATATGGAGAAATTATGTGTGATAATCGGCAAAGTGCACACTAATAAATATTATTTAAACCGAGTTCCAGGTAGATTAAAGAAAAATAAAAAAAAATTAAGTATTTGAAATTGAAATATATTCTTAACAATTGAAGTATATTAGTAAAAAAAAATGTAACGATCGTACAAAATTTAAATCCACGATCAAATAATCGTTGTTGTTTAAGCATAAAGCGGAATCCAGTTATTGTTTTCTAAATGTTCATTCTGGGACAGCGAACCTACGTTAACCGCATTTTAATGACTATAATTGCTGTGAACATAAATAATTGCATAGAGTATCTAATAGATATCTCTATGTATTTGATAGCAATACTCTATATTCATAAATTATTACATTCTCGAATTTCGTACGATAACAAATAAATTTATCGGCAACTTCGAGATAACAATATAATAATTTCACGTAGTATAAACATAATCTGTCATTTTCAATTGAAAAACTAAAGAGACACTTATTATTTTTATGGAGCTGTAAACCTACTTACCTAATTCTGTTGAGAGTTATTATGATAATTTTCACTGTATCTCATTTGTTATGCGTGGAATTTGTTAAATTTATATGGAATTATAGGTATAAGTAGAAGATAATGTATGTTTTAAATAAAGTACACCTAATGTATTAAATAAAATCTAAATAGTGAAGAATTATTTAATTTATTAATAATTAAGTGCAAGAAGCTATATACTCGTGCTTCGGTTATACCTAGTACGAGGTCGACAAGATGTGATCATAGTTGGTCTGTCGATGATAATTTTCTTCGAACAATATGGCCTATATTTCATTTAAATATTAACATTGTCTCCGATTTCATACAGGCAGAGTAACCTTGACCGGCAACTAAGAAATTGGAAGCGGGACGGGAAGCAGAATCGAAAACCGAAACAGAGACCGAAATCGAGAAGATATAGAGGTCGAAATTGAGGGCAGGATCGGAAGGCAGGATTAGAATCAAAAGTGCGACCGAGATGCAAATCAGGAACAGCACCCGCACCAGAAATGACACCGAGACAGAGATAGAGGTTAACACCAAGATCGTTCAACATAAAAAATAAAGGAATACATCAAACGTTCACGAGGGCGAAGCCACGAGCGAAAGGCTAGCCAAGCATAAATTCCATTCGAAACATAAATAACGATAACCACCTTCTGCGAATATACTATAGACAGTTACAGAGCGACGGCGGGAAGCCGAATCAATTGTCAGTTTACAGGGCGTAAATCTATTTTCATATAACAAGCACATTTATTCAATCTAAACTCCCAACAGCGGTTGGAATAACTTCCTTCCGTGGCGAACACCGGCGCCGCCGCCGGCCGGGGCTCGCGGAAATAGCTGACGCGCAGCGCGCGCGCTCCGACAGATTGCCGACGACGAACGCATTGCCTTGGAAATTGACCCCTAATGCCACTTCAAGTAAACCTGTTTATTCGACAGGACATCGATCTGTCGGCGAAATATTATTTATTCACGTATCAACTTATATGAATGGGAATGCTAATAATTTAATCTTTTGGAAATTCCACGGTACCTACCTAAAGTTCTTAAGTTAATCAAGACATAAATACAACTGTAACCGAATTTATTTGCAAGTTTATTTTATAAAATTATAATTTACTAATAAGACTATCGTCACAGTTGTAGGTCCACGTGGTAGTTACATAGAAGACTTATTTCTTATGGAAAAATGAACACGGTTCTTGCCACTAGCTTCCATCTGAGATAGAGCTCTACCTCGAAAACAAAATAGGTTTATTTAATAACATATGTGCATTTATAAAATTTTTCCTAATAATAATATTTAAAAGCTTTTACTGGGCACGTAAAGAGGATATTTTCTCGTGGTTTCAGTCATAGAAAATAAAGATTCGAATCGAGCATGGATTTATACATTTTATTCTGAAAAGTTGCCATTATAAATCGTTGTTAAGCCATCTAAATGAATAAGTTCTGTGTATATTTATCGTAATATTCAGCGGCGTAAATTGTGGATTTTCTACATTAATAGAAAACTGATGAACATACAAAATTAAAACAAGATAAATAAATGCACAATGATGATGGTATTTAAAGCTCTAACAATTATGCATCTATTACTTTAAGACTGTCAAATGCATCAGGATCATAATATTAATAAATGTACCACAATATTAATAAATACGCGTATCGTTAGTAGTTCATAAATTTAAAAATTAAAATGCAAGTCATAAATTAACAATTTTTCTCGAAGACTGTTTGTCTGGAAATCTGTTTCATTGTTCTGTGTTACATACATAACCGTTTTAATGATGACGTTTCAAGTAGTTTGGTTTGAAAATTTCAGAACAAGGGAGAAACGACATTTTTTCATACATTTCAGAGACATATATAAATAATTACTTATAGCAACCAAAACAAATCACATATCCATTATCTATCTTTAAGCATAATTTTATAGTAATACCCCATACGATATATATACGGAAATTCAGAATTCTTAAAAAATTTTCAAATTTTAATATTAATATCTAAAATTTTAAATATTTCACCACGAACAAATATTTACTCTTTCAAATGCACGGAAATTCAAATTAATAGCAGTAATACGCGCTGGAAAAAAAAAAACGATTACGACATAGATGCACAATAAAAAAATTAAAAAACACGACCGCCTCTCCAAAAAACGTAGTTAAAAACGTGTTGTATTAGTTAATGTGTATACCTATACAAAGCGAAAGGTCACTCATTTACTAGCTGACTGAACAGATAAATAACACTGTCATTGCATTGGGACCTCTTAGATTTAAAAATGTGCCACAGAACGGTCCCCCAATTGCAATGACAATTTTATTTACCTGTTTAGTCAGCGAGTAAATGAGTAACCTTTCGCTTTGTATAAATCTACACATTAACTAACACAAAATATTTTCTACCTTTTAGTTCGTTTTTGGGTAAAGCAATGGAGTTTCTTTAATTTTTTTTATTACTTATTATTTATTTTTACCACCCTTTTATTTACTTCTGCGATGATACAAGAATTCTAATGAAAACTAAATCATCTACGAAACGATGTAATTTTTTTGCATATAAATGATATAATTTTGGAATACACTCATCAAGACCTTCAATATGATAAACATTGTGATAATTGAATAAAAAAATATTTGACACTTAAAAGTATGTCACCATTTTTCCCCTGCCGATTTTTTTTTCCAAAAATTTATAGCCAAAGTTACTCAGAATGATGTAAGGATTCCAACGATACCCCACATACATCTAAATCTGTTCAAGCATTTGAAAGTTATGGTGTAATTAATAAACTGACATATACACATAAACCCTGAAAACATTACACTCCTTGTTTCGGGCGGTCGTGTAATAAACAGACATCGAACCCGCACCTTTTTTAGCCTTTAGGGGAGAATCTAAAAATGTCTATCTACACACTGCCGCTTAAAATATGTGGTCATGTCAAGTGTTACTTTCTCGATGGTTTATTTATTTTGAAGCTGTATAAAAATTTGTATTACAAATAATAACAGCGCAGAGAAAACAAACTCGACATGTATGTCAAAGCACGCGGTGCCGCTCGGCGCGGGCGTGAGAGCGCGCCGGGCGGCAGATGTGCAACGCATTGCGGTGCTTATGAAACAGGATGCAATGCACCTGTGTCCGAAGAAACCGAACGCAAACGATAACAACTGGGCTGGCCTTTCGTCCAAACAAAACACTCTTAGAATAATAATTTGTTTCTCTCACTGGCCGTTTACTTTGGAAGCGTGCAGAATACAATGTCGCATTGCATAACCAGAATAAGCTTTATTTCTAAATGGAAAATCTTGCTCAGATTGATTAATTTAACATTTAGAGTACCAATTTATTTTTGTAAATAATAAAAATATTTTACAATTGGATAGCGCGCATGATGTCACTAGATATTTATTTTATTTGAACAGTCTAGGATAAAAAAAAATCAACATTGTGACGTTTAGTAAAAAGAAATCAAAGGGAATTTCGCAACTATTATTGTGGTATTGAGAGGTTTTTATGCACATAGCGAAAGTGGCTATTAAGGAGCACTCGACAATAGAACGGGTACTTCTCACAATACTTGAATTATTCACAGTACTATTATTCTGCAGACCCTTTTCTTTAATATAGCATAGCCGTTACTTTTTTAATGCATACCTACGCAAAATTCTGTAATATGTTAAAGTATATTAGTCTATAATAATATACATGGTGTAAAAAGATACAAAACAATGAAAGCCACAAAATATTAATATTAGTAGTACAAGTTTTTTTCTAGCCAAGACATAGTTTTTTAAAACTTAGTTTTGAAAATATGTAATTAAGCATTTACAAATTTATATGAAATGAGGGTTATAACAGTTAATAGATATAATTTTTTTCCCGTTTTTTTTTTGGAAAAACGCTCATGAAGCCACAAAAGTTCTTGCGTAACTTGAGGTTATTAAGCATCCTCCCCCTGCATCATTAAGCATTTAAAATCCTCTAATTCTAACGACGATGACAATAATTATTTTTATTTCTTGGTCGGAACAATTTCCAGAATATACAAACATTAAAACTTGTCTAACTATAGAATTGTACGCGCCTGGACAGCCTAAGGCTTAGTCAGTTCGAAGCTCACCTGGTTTTCGCTGAGGCTCATCCCGAATGTACAGGCGCTCGAGCCGCGATCGTCTAGTGGCACTGTTGTGTTGTTTGTATTCACTCCCGCTAACGTATTTAATATACAAAGACACATTAATGACGCACGGGCCTGCATTTTCTGTTTTTTTTTTCAGCGCTTTCACGCATCGACTGCACGCTCCACTCTCTATAAAGTTTTAATGTCAAAAGTGACATTTCTTCGCGCGCTGTTTACTTTGCCACGCGTCTGTCAGTTGTCTATTTTATAGGGAAGACAAACTATAATTTCAAAAAGGGGAAAATGGCGTAAAGAAGAATTATGTTATACAATTCTATGCGGCTCTTTATTTTTAGTTTACTAAATTGATAAGTTTTTGAAACTGAGTACTTAATGTGAATATATCATAATAACTAATTTATGTTACTATGGGTTCAAGGACAGGAACGTTTGTGTATTTATAATTAATTATTTATTTATACAACCCAAAATGTAAAAAAATACGTAGTCTTTAAATGGATTCGGGAAACCACGGGTTGAGACATTTTACGAATTGTTTCGAAATTCATAAACCAGATAACGTAACCGAAAATTGATACAGTTATTTTGTTAAGAAAAGAGGAATAACCATTTCGTTTTATTTTTTAAATCGGCTTCCCTCTAATATTCGTTATTTTAGAACTTTGGATAGTACTAACATCCTTTGGTTGAACAGCAGTTCGCGATGCAAGTCCATCCGTTGCGGGCTCTGGAGGCAGGGGTTGGGTATGCGGCGCGGGGCGATCAGCCCGCCCGCGCCCCCCACCTCGCCCTCCTGCACCATGCTGGACTCAGGAGCCGCACCGTCTTCTAACTCCCTGGCCGCTAATCCCACCGCTGCAGCCGCCACGTTCGTTGATAGCACTGCAATTAAATAATCCATATGAAAAATGTATCATTCCGGAGCGTCGCCAAGGGGCGGGGGGGGCAGAAAGGGGCAGCTGCCCCCCGTCTCGCTATTTTTTTAAGTTTTAAGAGTTTTGCTGCCTCATGTCATAGAATAAGCAAATAATAAATTGTATCGTTCTCTAAAATTACTCTCAAACTGATATCAAATCATAATAATCGAAGCCCAAGAATATTATGATCTAGTTATTTTTAAATAAAAAAGGATATACATACTTTTATACGTTAATTTGTAGTTATATCACATAAAAATATTTTTATTCAATTAGCTAATTTTTTTGCACCGATGAACGTACTAATTAAATTTTAGATTATTAGCCGATACTACATCCACATGTGAATAAAAATAATTCAAAAATTATACGTAAAACAGTCGCTTACTTATCAACTAGCACTTTACAATATACGACAAAATAACAAAATATTTATATTTTTTTTTGCAATTCCTTAGTTTCCGGTGGGAATATCTTGTAACTGCCTGTAAGGAAGCCTTGGCATGAGAATCAGACAAATGCACATAACCATTTTTTTTTTATTTCATTTTTAGCATTCCGTACACAAAAGGTACCAGCGGTACCCTATTAATAAAGCTCCGCTATCTGTCCGTTTGTCGCAGGGATGTATTTTTTGAATCGTAATAAGCAGACACTTAAAATTTTCACTCATTGTATATTACTATAGCTAGTAAAACAACAAATAATAAAAAAAATGAAATTAAAAAATAAAGGGGTGTTACCATAAAAAAAATATGTTTATTTTAATTTTTGTTTTGCTTTCATTAAATATTTATTAAGATTATGTAGCTTTAAATATTGTGCGGTGGTAAAAAACCCTGCGTATGCGAGTCCGACAAACATTTGACCAGTTTTTCATACGTTTGTGCGATAGAGTCTATGTTAAAATAATTTTAATCCTCACAAATCTGATATTTTTATAAATGTTTTCTCATCCTTCTGAATTCAATCCATCCAATCCAAAATCCTCCCTGGCTTAAAGGCTAGCGACGTCATTCTATCATATTATACATGATATAAATAAGTCCAAAAAATTAAAAGGAAATTATATAGATTCACATTTAAGAAGCGTTGTGTAAAGAAATGGCTTAAGTTTTTATGTATATTTATTCATACATTACTTTAATAGATCGATTTAGATATTTTTATGTTCCATTATAAATAATGTAGCTGATGACATAATCGTCAGTATGAAAAACTACATTTTTTGCTATACAATTAAAAAAAAAACAAATTTCCGTCCAGACAGACCGAGCAGACTGTCAACGTCAGACAAGTAATTAGTCTCAATTCTTACTATAACGTTATTTGTTTGCTAAAATTATAAATTTATTATTTCGTATTTAGTATTTCATTTAATTTTTTCGGTCATGTAATTTCATAAAGGCCGGCTTCAAATATACGTGTATTAGCCAAAGTATATTCTTCCTGCCCAAACAATATAAATACTAAATATGTTGAGAATCCCATTTTTAGTACTTATATTATTTTAATTTCACGTGCATATCATGCAAAATTATTATTATTCCTCATTAAAAGTAAGAAAGGCAAAATTATAATGATTTATCTATATAAAAATAGTATGAATATTCGTGCACTTGGTACACGAATATTTAACTAGAATTTTTATTCTGAAATCTGAATATTCCGCATCGAAGCTCTTTATATCAACCTTCCTTTTAAGCACATAATTGTTAAAAATGCATAATTACCTTTGCACGTTAGTTTAATGTTGCCAATTGAAATCAACAATTTCAATATTAAACATTTTTTTTAATTTAATTTTTTTTATCTATACCTAACTCAAAATATTCATTATCTTTTAATTTTTCAAAATTTATCTGACAATATTAGTATAATAACGCAAGTATCATAGGACAACTACATTTATTTGTTTTTGTTTTCCTACTAATAATTTCACTATAATTATTTATGCATTTCAAAATTATAATTTACAATCGTTTCTTTCATTGATAACCATTACGCATTTTATTAAAGTGCGTCACGCACACCATAAACGCAAAGTTCATCGATATACGATTTTAGAAATACACCATTTAATCCTGTCTCTTATCTCAACACATAAAGCCACAGTCCAAACAAGGAAGACTTTGTGCTGACGTAATACGCGATGAGATCACCGCTCATGCAACGCATACTAACGGCCGAAAGGTGTGACAATGTGACATACACAATGTATACCCACACACTCGGGCATGCACAACAGATGCAACTCGATTGTTACTACTAACTATCGACAACTGCTAATTGCTAACTGCTGAACGACAACATTTAATCGACGCCATAAGTGAGTCGGCAGGAAGTTCATCGATATGAGCGCTGCACTAGTTCGGAATAATGAACATGCGCCGACACCGCTTCCCGGCTCTTTTCGCGGGAAAATACAACGCGAGAGTCGACTCACCCAGTGCGCGATTAATACTGACGTTGTTCCAGGTCCTCGTTTCCCCTCATTATCGCGCCTGACCTCGTTTCCAAGTAAAAATAAAAAACTCACGAACTGCAAGTTTTCAAAAACTCCACAGACACGATATGAATAAAACTGTACAGCGCAATGAGGCCGAAGTTTTTTTTTTCTTTTTGCAAAAGCGAGTGGATATTTTCTTCTACGCATTAAACTCATGTACATATTTATTTGTAGTGTCTATTTATAATGTTCGGTAATTATAAGCAATTAAATTTTGAACAATTGGCTTATAAAAGCTTGTAACACTGGCCTTTAACTACTATGTCTATTCCATTATTATAATAATTACATAATTTAATAAGTCAATCGGGTAAGTAAAATAAAAATAAGAGTTACATATAAACTAGTAATACCTATTAAGAATGTTGCGATAAATACGTCAGTTCTTACAATAGACGATATCAATCCATTGAAAGTGACGTTTTGTTCTTATCATATCTAACCTCGAAATATTGAAAACTGATAAACTCAAATTCGGTTCATTTGCTTCAAGAATAATTTGACGAAGGTAAATTCAGTTTATGTGGATAGGAAATAGTTTATTAAAGGCGATAAATGGCGACGGTAAAATTTATATAAAAGTAAATATATATATATCAACAAATGCAATTTCTATAATATTTATATCTAAATTTTTTTCGTAACTTTGCGACCGTGGATATGGGATAACTTCCTTCATTGTCTATGTTGATTACACTCCAATACCGCTACCAATATTATTTTATATCCGATTCCGACTACCAGAGTGGAAATCAGTTCTAATCACGATCTTAATTCTACCCTCAACGACGATGCCTATTTTTCGACTCTGATCTCCTTTCACTCTGTTCCGATCCTAATCCCGCTCCCATTTGAGATTCCAACCCGACATTTGTTGTAATTCCTGCCCCGCATTTATTTCTAATCCTGATTCCGCCCTTTATTTCCAGTTTTGGTCCTCGTAATTTCGATCTCGATTGTGCTTTCGGTTCCAAAACCGGTTTCCATATCCGTCTCATTCTAAGCTATAATCACAGTTTCGTTTTCAGTGCCAACCCCGTGTCAAATTCCAGCCATGATCCTAATGTCAATTTCGATTCCGTTCTTACTTTGTTTCTGATTTGTATTCTGAACCCAAAACAGGATCCTTTGATCTTTTTTTATAGTAACATTATAACACACATACAGAAAGAAAGACATAAACATAAGGAAAAAGTTCCACTTTTATATTTCAATGAAGATATTTTTGTAAGGGGTAAACAAAACGAATAGAAACAAACAATTATCTGCACAACGGAGATAAATACATACTTATATTTATATAAAACAGCTTTTAATTTATATATAGTTAATGATACGTATAACTATTGCAAATATTAATTGAAAAAAAAATAACACCTTTATTTATTTAGTTCCTTTTATACGCACATAAATAATTTATATTTATTCATTTACCGAAGACGTCTTTAACCACTAACAATATTAATAAGAAAAGTTTATATTTGGAATCAATACGAGCGTTTGAAAATTGTTTACATTAAGGCCAAATAAATCATACTATATTAGATACAATACAAATATATATAAAATTGCGGGTGAATTTCGTATTCAATAATAAACTAACGATAACACTTCGCCATTACATAAAAATATTTTTTGTCGCACAAGCTATTGTGTATTTCTCAAGGGCAGTCCTTCCAAAGCCGCGTAAACGGAGACTGCGTCTTAAAAGGGTGAAGGTCGAAGGGACGCGAAAGATCGATTGCTCCATGTTCGTAATATGTATACTTCAAACCTCTGTGAAACTAATCCTTCATTAGTGTTAAGTTTTATTTCGATGTATCGTTTTCAAATATTTTCGTTTAATTTTTTTTCCATTGTAATTCTCTCTCTGTCTCATGTCTTATTTCGTGTATGTCATCTTTAGGTCACATCACGGCATTTATTAGTTTATATATTACATTTCAATTCATTTATTCGACTGAATTAAGCATCATTGATTTTCGTTCATTTACTTAGATATAAAAATACATCAAATCACAGAATAAAGATATACATTTTTTGGTATAATCAGTCTCTGAAAATTATTTCGAATACGTCATACCAACTTGTAGGGTACAAAATGTACCACAACCGTATAATTTGTTAATGTTTTTAATACAACAACTTCGAAAATGGAAATCGATATTATTATACTTGCAATAACACAGAAGTATAATTTCTTCTTTCTTTTACGCTAAAAATTCTTACAAATAGAATAATGTTTTTATATTTCAACATAACCCGATGAAATTAGTTAAAAACATCGCATTAAACGTAAGAAGAAATCGAGTGCGTGCGGATGCATACAGACCGAAGGCCTCGGTGCATGCTGTCAGTGACGTGCAGGGCCCGTACATTCACCGTTCCCAGCGCGAGCCCCGTACAGCCGACCCCTGACATTATATATTTTTAGCACAACTATCGCGGTATTGCTAACTCAAGGGCGCCACGAAGCTCGTTTGCTGAAACAATTGACGTCATCCCTGACGCCCGACGTCTGGAAATGGCCATAAAGTATAAAAATAGACTGTCGCTTTACATTTGTGAAAATTGAAGTAGCGGAGTTTATTATGAGAAACGAGTGACGCGCGTGTGTGTTTGTAACAGACGCAACGAAGCAATGATAGTCTGATGATTAAGTGCACCGGCCGGCAACGCAGGAGATGCGAGTGACTGATGGTCTGGTATCATTCAACATTTATTATTTGATTGCAGATCGAAATATCAATCGAATAAATAGTATAGCATTAAGAAAAATGGAAACAAAAAAATATTTTTTTATTCGTCATAAGGTTTTTACCCTCTATCATTGAAAGTTCAAATAACTTATTTACCACTGATTTTCCTATTATTTAATTCTATTTTCCCTCGGCAAATTCAATCTCCTTTAAAAGAATTTGTAGTCTCTGTTATTTTTTAGATATTGGAAATTTTCATATACTATTATAAACATATGGAGATTCACATCAAAATATTTATTCATTTCTAATTTGTAAGACTATCATAATAAACGTAATATTGTAATTTCTTTAATTACGCATATTTTAGGAAAATACGCGTTCCTTTGTGTAGTCATTAATGAAATTTATTGAAACCATTAAACTTCCATTTCAAAATAATGAGCGTATTTCAATAGTGAATCGTTGAGAAGTCGCCTACTGAATTATGAAGCCATAAGTAGGTGGTTTTTATTTGTGAGGCGTCAGACTTTTATTTAGGTATTATTCATTAATTAATTTTTTACCGAAGCAGTCTTAACGAAACATCTAGTGAGTTTTATACTTTTTAAGTTACTTTTTCTGTAGTACAATTTTAGTTTATTAAGTTTTGTATTTCTTTCACTATTTTTGTTGATTTGTACAATCACAAAGAACTTTCAGACTTGTGGCAAGCACCTACCGAATTCACTATATATTGCACTTTTGCCGAATTCACTGTATTTGGAAAAAAAAACTCAACGTACAATGAATTTTGTAGCCGCTCACCACAAGTATGGAAGACCTTATAGATTTTATCAAACAAAAAATCGCACGATCTTGGCAATGAATGTTAAATATTTCTTATATTTGTATTAATTTATTAATGAATAAAAAGATAAGAATTATTTAACATTCTTCTGAGGTCTAGATCACTATGAACATTCTTTGGAGTGTCATACTCGACTTAATAATGCGAAATAAAACAAGCCTTTGGCAAAATTATTTTTTCAACGTTAACCCACCGCCTGTTCGGAACTACACCGCGTAGTTTAGAACGACAATATATTAAATCATATTATAATTTTAAGTATATATTACAGTTATATGCTGAAAAGACTAATTTATGGCTGTGCCCAGGATCGGCGCAGATTGGGATAACGTCAAATGTAAGAATATGCCATTCGTCTTGGTGAGGCTGTGGTGAAAAAGCTGTACGCAGTGAATATGACAGAAAAATAAAAAATAATTCTTATCATTAAAATTTTATAGACGTCAGGCTACGTATTGCAATAAAATATTGAGGCTCCATGAATGCTTTTGATACGATTTTACTTTGTTGTGCTTTCTATACTATGATCTAAGGAACAAATAAGAAAGAATTTTCCGTATAGGGATATAATTAACGTGAAAAATAGCACATAAACGAATTTATGTTAGAGTGAAATTAATAATAGATGTCCGTTTTAAGAAAAAATACTTTGATTTTATAATTATTCTTGATAACACCGGACGGGATCGATACTTGGATTCTACGTTCGGAATTCGGCTCAATATTGGGACAGATATTACTATTCAGATCAATAGAAATGAGAATTTATCTATTTATTTCACAAGTATACGGAGGAAGTCGCAAAAAAACGCTAGTAAATACATAAAGAGCTCCGCTAAAGCCAGGAGAGCGCGGCTCGCGCCCCCCGCTCCGGAGTACACTGATGAGACGCTTTTGAAAAGTTTTCCTTTTTCGCTTCCTTTGCGTGTGTCGCACGAGTTGTGCCGTATTCAGTTGAAGCTGTGGATTCTTAAGACTACTTCGCTTTGGAAAAGATATTTCTGTGACTACATCGAAAGAAATATCCCTTTGTTTTTTTTTTTCTAATTTCATTCTTTCTATTAACTCGCTTTCTGATGTTTGCCCGTTCACATTCCGTTGGAAACTTGAAACTTTAAGCGTAGATAAGAAATGAATGAAAATAAGATATTGATTTGTTTTCTTGTTTGTCTGTTAGGTAAACGTTTTACATGTTCGAGAATGAAGAATTAAATGTCTAAGATCCCATTTCAATTACCAGCATTAAAAAGTACCAAGCAGTTGAAACAAAATTAACAACTATTTTGTATGGAAAAATATTATAAATTTAAATTAATAGCCTGTTAATTATTAACATTGGTCGGTAAAATTGCGTCTAAGACAAAAAGGAAAAATATATAATATACCAACAAAACGATATATTATTTACTTTATTTTTACTATTATAATTTAAATATGCAATATACTTACAAAAATATTATTATACTTACTGTATAATATCGTTTTCAATTAAATAGTGCTATTTTGCGAATGGAAGTGCTATTTTCTCAATGAAGAATTCTTTCGTCTAGACAAAATTTGCTTTATTCCTTTCTCACGATACTTATAATAAATCATACTTTTAATAAATTATTGTATTTACTGACAAATTGTCTTTTGAAATATCTTGTAAAATAAAAAAATCAATTAGCTAATGCCTAAAAACGTCTGGCTAGATCCTGAAAAAAATTGTTTCCCTAAATACGAACGTGTAGGCTTCACTGGCAGCCCATAATATAAATAGCCTATAATACAAAGATTTACATAACCCTTCGACCTATACAGCAAAGTATATTGTTTTGATGAACGGAGGTGTCGTCTTCCGTTCGCAGCGCGCCGCGACAGGCGGTTACCTAAACAACTTTGACGCAAACCAGCGACGCGACGTAAGAAAAGACCTTTTCACCTTGTCACATTTAATAACGTTGAGCAAGGCATCGGCGGTTATTCCGAAATGATAGTAAAATCGAACATGGAAGCGATTGCAGATAATTTAAATGTTGCGACAATAATAAAAGATAATACCTAATAAATTAGGTATATATAACTGGTATTAATACCCATTCATAATGTTTAAAAGGAGGTAGTAATACAATAAATAGATGGGGATTGGAACGTTTTTCCAACACTATAAGCCCATCGTTGTGATAGGTTCTTATCTAATCACTCCTGAAGTATGCCCTCCCGCATGTAAATATTTTCTATTTATTTTGAGGGAATTGAAACTTGGCTGCCCACTCTGAACCAATTTGCACGGTGGGACTACCACTAGCGACCGTCGTCGCCGATGCGGTGACAGCCTCGGGGATCAGTTGCTTAACGGGGACCAGTTGCCCTCCGACATGCGCAGTAAGTGGTTTAATTCGACTTACTTAAAAACTCATTAGTCAATTCGTCCGCGATGAGAATTAAAATTTTCATTTGAAAGCGACGACCGCCGCTGACACCACCCGCCGGCCTATTGGACGATGTTAAAAAACTACACATGTCATGAAAGCTCATGGTGAATCATCTCCGGCATGCTTGTTTTAGAACGATATTTTATTTCTCCATCAAAGCAAATAATAGTTTTTTACTTCTTAATCTGTACAGGCGAGCGCATTAACTATTAAACTATCTTTATGAATCCTAAAAAAAAAATAAATTCCTAATAATAATCATTGTTTCCGTTTAAGTAAAGAATGCCGAATAGAGATGCACATTAATTTATTTTCAAATAGCAGAATATTACACATGTATTTCAATACTATAGTTGTTGTACTTGTATCGTATTCTATTCAATGGATATATCATCACAAACTCTATTGCCGGAACGTATTTTAAGTAAACCAACATTAAAGTTATACAACATTCGGACAATACACACATCACAACACGGAACACTGCACGGCACTACCAACGAAAGGCTGTCATTATTATGCGATAGCATGATACGACAATCGCATGATATGAATTAAATACACACAACAACCGTTTATAAGGTGAAATGAACGTTCTCCATTTTCTCGCCGGAATACCAAGTAGGCACGTGCAACTAACACCTTCATTACGTATGCTATTTTCTATTTTTTTTTATTACTCTGTACAAAAATATATTTCTACATAATTTCGAAGTGATTTATACTTATACAAGAATCGGATTTCGCCCGCGGCTAAAACAAATTATTTTAATAAATTTTATTCGAAGAACACTTGTCACTTTGTGCTTTAAACTATTTCTTTAATACCTCAATAGGAAAATTAGGTGAGCAGCAGAGAGAGTTTGAGGGAATTAGAAAATGCGTGAAAAAACGGAAGGAGTAAGGGAAATGAGACAAAGTGTGATAAAAGCGGGACACGGAATTAATTACATCATCTTTTACGTCGATTGATATTGCTGTTACGCCCAATCTCTCGCTCACAATTCCTATCACGATACCGCCCCTGAGCTAGATCCCGGTAACGTCCTAGATTCTTATCCCGATCCCACACTCGATTACGAATCTAATTTTATTCTTAATTTCGATCCTAGTCCCGTTCCCGATTCTCATCCTGGCCTTCTGTTTCCCGTCCCCTTTTGAATTCCTATTTTGCTACAACTCAAAGTTCCTCTTTGGAATAAGTCTGGAGCAAATGCTAGTATCAAAACAAAATAAAAATTAAATTCTTCGGAGATAGTACATCTTGATACGAGAACAAGAATTTTTGGATTTGATTCAATTGTTTGCTTTAGTAATAAAAATACGCAGATGAAACCGGGGACAAATGCTAGATCACGCTGAGATTAGTATTTTTATGTATATCAAATACCAGTCTCAGCGGTATTTTCATGGTATATTACCTGCGCATTAGGCTGATGAACTGGGCCAACAGGTGACACCGCGGAGTGACAAATCGCAATCACTCTCCCCGACAGGGATTAAACGCACCTCCTACCCCTATTAAATTTGATTGCGTAATAACATGTGATACTTTGTAGGGGAAATACTAAAACATTTGCGTGTCCATTAAAAGTACGAAGTACAGTCTAGTTAGAAATTTAAGTGTTATACATTTCTTTACAGAAAAAAAAACAACACCTAATATCTTTCGTTTGGTTACAAACATACGCAAGTTAAGTTTTAGTTGTATGATTCAAATTAACGTTTTATTTTAAAGATACTATTAATTAAATTCAAAAAATCCCATAGGTATATAAAACAAGCATGTCCTCCTAGTCAAGAGTATTTTTTTTTTATACAAAATTTGCATACTAAGTACCGACTTGTTGTTGTATTATTATGCCAGGCTTATATTTTACTATCACTAAGCATACTCTCCCGCAATCTTTTTGAGATAAAAAAGATTGTAGAGGGACTTCAACCTGGCGCCCTGCACAATAGCCTATTGCGGGTTAGGGACCGGATGGCAGGTTTAATTTGAGTTAAAACAAAATCATTGGTCCATTAGTCCATAGTCAGGATTCGGACCCGGTAAGTTTTGCTTCGAAAACAACGTACTTGACCATTATGTCACAAACCCGCTTGATGGAGGCCTAATTGTAACTACCTGAGCATTACTATAAATAAGCAACCAATGAATAACTAAAATCAATTTTAGTTCGAAATTTGTAGCCGCCCTAAATAATTTAATAAATTGTATTTAAAACTGAATATATTTATTTTCATGTAAGTTTACAGTGTTCTAACTTAAGTGCAGTTAATGCCTTAAAAAGTAATGTGTAGATAAATCTTATAAAATCTAGAAATTTAACGATACAGTTTACCTTTTAATTGGTTATAATAAAAGTGACCATCCGACGAGGTTGTGATACGCAATTTTATGATATGCAAATTTTGCAAAAGTGATCACAAGTATCGAAAAATGGTCGAGTAATTTTTAGGGCTTGCACGTAGAAATGACCTCTTTTTTAAACCACACATGGTACTTTTTTCAATGAATTAGACGAAAGTTGGAATTATATATTCATTCATGAAAAAAGGCAAAATGGGTTTTTTGTAGTGATAAAAACTATGATTGTATGACGCATTCGGTATCAATGCTTTTGATCTATTCTGTAACATCAATATCGTGTGGACTAATTACAACCGCATTGGAAGGTCTATTCTCTTAAAGATGTGTCAAAGAGAAAAAGGAATACTACTGAATACTCTTTGGTTTTATTAGTCACTTTCATATGTAATCCATTGGCTTTCAGCATAATTCATCGTATAGGAAGAACCGGCTCCTTCGAGCCTACTATTTTTCATATACAAAATGTAAATCTATCACTTAAATACCCAAGCATCATTAGCATTTAAATATTCATTTACATAATCGTAGCCTTTTTTTCGTGAGTTGGGCTTTAATGTGTTTTTAAATTAGTCATTATTTCATTCTCTTAACTTGTTGAGAAAGCTTTTAATGGGTTGAACTGATACATACATATATACATACTGTATATACATACATATCGGGTTAAACTAATAGTCAAACTGATAGTTAATTATTATAATATTACACTGAAAAAAAAAATTGGTCATTCCAACCCAAAGTTAGAATAACGTATGTAATGAATTTGCATTTGTGATTTTGAGCGAATTAATGTTTTGGTTGTCTTAACCAAACTATATATTAGTCCGATTGATCAAATTGGTTAAATTTATTGGTTAAATGTTCGAATTTAACATTTGTTAAATTCGAACTTGGTTAGAAATGTTTTTTTCAGTGTACTAGAGCAACATAGGTTTATTTTAGAGTTTCTATGACTATTTCAGTTTAGTACAAATCCTTTACTGCGTTTGTTAAAAGTCGCCGTGTGAGCAATATCGCTCAAAATAAAATCTTGTTACGTTTGCTCAATAGTCTATTTAGTTTGTAGAGTATACAGTTTTTTCATATACTTGTATATAAATTTGTTGTACGACTAATCTACAATGATTAGCAGTATAAGTTTAATATCTCTTAAATCATGTTTTTCGTTTTACCTTTTCTTTAATTATCAAATTTATTTTTAATTTTTTATACTGATTACTCATTGGTGTATTACTATAAATTAGGTACCTACAAACAAATAAATCGCATGAACAAATCCAAGTATATTTTCCTAACTATATTGACACATGGGTCTTAGATAAAAGATGTTACATTTACAGAAACTATCTCTATGTTCTTACAATATGATACAAGTAGACTACGACTGTCAAAAATAATCAAAATTTTCATAAGTATATCCGCGCGGTGCCCAGATCTTCTATGAAATTTCAGCAGGATTAACATGACGCCCTGGAGAAGTGTATCTCCATAAAACTATCCTTGCGCCAACGTAATGAAAGAACGTGTTCTATAAAGATAATCTTCTCTAGAGCGTCATGCTAAGCTCATAGGTCGTTTGACGTTTAAATTCCGGAGATAAGAGAGGACGGGGATATTTTCTGCACAAACACGAAGAAAAATTAGAAAAAGATTGTTACTACAATTTATAATATGTAGAAAAAATAATCACGTAATTTTTTATTCGTATGTATTTCGTAATCTCATTATTAGCGTCGGGGTTCAACTTCTGGGCATTAAAACCCTAAAAGTATAGGGCCTTGCGAGGATTTTATTTTGGGCGCACATAATGTTGTCTGAACAGTTATTGAACCCCATCAAATTACCACCGGCAAAGTAACTTAGCGCCCACCAAATCTACGATACTAACGAAATCTATGAAATGTACCATAAACACATATAAGTTATTTGACGTGTCGATTCGCGTCGACATTTTCAGACTCGGAGCCGCCGACGGATAAGCCGAAGTCAAACACATTTCACGCGGGTCGAACACTTTGATCCCGGGAGCTCAAGTCGAGCTCTCGGCTGCAGGGGCCGTCCGTATCAAAAGCGGTCGCAAGAGTGCCCTCGCTTTCACACCATCGGAAGGTGCACGCGCTATCTGCACTGGCATTGAACATGACGTGCGTTGTGCGCACCGCATTAATTAATCGCTAACTCGCCCGTGTTCGTTCGTTTGTACTTTATTACTCGGACAAGTGGCGGAAGATAAATAACATGTTTAGTTGATTTTGTTTAACGTGAGAAATAATAAATAGTGTCGCAATAATAGTGGAAATTCGGTGATTCGTCGTCGATAGTGACTAGTTATTCATCATTCACGCGGTGAATAATGAATAACTAGTCACTAAATAATTTACGTCAGTAACTTCCGCCTTCGATTTGTCCCGTATAAATAGAGAATAATTTGCTGATTGTATATTTCATAATGACTCCCTTTCTGAAGTAGAACTCACTTCTAATCGTAGGTACTCCCCGGTCGCACCATCGATTTCGGTAATGATGCTTATTTAATGTCTATCTCATTCTGAGCTAAGTCCCCGTCCTAAAGCTTCTTCCGATCCCGGTATTCCGGCAGCAGTCCTACGTCGGTCTCGGTACTGACCCTGTTCGATAAGAATAAAACGACATTAAAGTCTATTTATGGTTAGAAATGTCTCTCCGAGTGATCGATAGTAAAATTACATCATTATTTAAATTATAAAAATGTTTTTGTAAACCCTCACGAACTACGAATTTAACATAAATTATAAGCACTGTACATCTTTCTCCAGACTCTATCGTCCCACTGAATTTCATTAAAATTGTAAAAATAGCTAAGCCGCATTGTGCAAAGGTAAACGTGCAAAAGGAAAGAAATGACAAACAATTTATAATAGGCAACATAATTTTTTTATATTTTGCTCCCTACAAACTCCCCTTTATTCCTTTCATTCCTAAGGTCAATCCTTTTCTAGAATGGCGAATTAGACATATTTTTAAAGAATATTTATACCTACCGCAAAGTTACTGATGCTATTGCTATGATATACATAGTACACATCCAATTGAGAATCTTCACATGCGAAAATCCTCTTTCAAACTCATAGCCTCTTCTACCATCTCTTTTTAAACTGGCATGTATAAATGTCACTTTCAAAGTGAAATTTGCGTTCCATGTCTTCTTTTTAATAGGTTTTAGTCCGAACAACCGTTAAAAGGAGGACGTGGAACGCAAATTTCATTTTAGGTTACTATTTGTTAAATGTCAGTTCGAAACGAGTCGGTGGAAGAAGCTCTTAATCTCTTAAGAGGCTGTTCGGAATATTTCTACTCTACGAAAAATAATATTTCTCAGTGAATTCAATAACTACAAAAATGAAATATTTTATGTATGATTCATTACTTGTAAAGAGCGATACACGATAGATAAAAATTTTATCGATAGAAACAACGAACCAGTCGACGCCTCTTCAAAAAAGGAGATTTTTAATGAACATTTTTTATGTTCACCAAATGAATCTTCATTTTTTACGGAAGTATAACTTTCTGTTTACATTATTGTGTGTCAAGAGGTTAATTTTGTTGATATCCAATTTTCTGTGCACAAACACTTTTCTGTTTAGCACTTATTTTATTCTGAGGTATATCTCTCTAGTTACATCGCACAAAACAAAACCAGAACAACGTTAGCTTCGATGTGTATCGAATTTGTTAACAGAAAATGTAGGATAAAAAGCACTGAACATGTTGCGAAATGAACTGCTTTAGTACTGTTTAAGTTTCACGCAAAGCCAGAAGTATAGAAATATAAAATCGTCGTAATGAAATGTTTTCTCATATAAATACATTATTTTATTTAACGAGAATAATCAACGACAGTCAAGTCATTTTACAAAAAAATAATGAAAGTGAACGACATTCTGAACAGTTTAAAATAATCGCATTTTGCACATTTTGCGAAACTGTGATGAAATCGCTTTCAACCAATCATTACAACCTAATTATTTTCCATAATAAGTTAAAAATTAAAACAGTTTATATTCGTCTCTATGGTGTATATGTCACATCATTCGTAAATAAGACGAATGGCAATTCAGATTTCCATAAAGTGCATTTTATTGTACTACGTCACCGTTCAACAATAGAGCCTTCGCGTGTAACAGTAAAACAAAGAGTCCGGCATCCAGGTCACAGCGATCGAGTATGTATAGGCACCTCTGATGATAGCGCCGATAACCATTACGGCCACTACGGTCCGCGCTGCACACACCTAAAACACGCGTGTGCTCGAACTTTTATGTCCTCACCTATTTTCTGATCAATAAAACAGAATGCGTAGGTATGTCTGTAGTTTATTACGGGGCCTCCAACAGACTCTCGTTTAGACGTTTCGAATGAGCAGAAGACGGTCTAGTATAATAATGTCCGAGGTATTGAGAAATTATATATATTTTTAATAATAATATGAAATAATATGAAAATAAAATGGAATAAAGAATACCTAATTGAAAATATGTCCCCTATATAACTTATAAACCTGGTACGAAAACTCCCAGAACATGATAGGATTTCATTTAATGTCATTGTTCTTTCTTAGTGAAGACCTGCTCAAGGATTAATATGTACAGCATTAATATGTTTATATGTACAGCACTGCGCCTTACTTGTAGGGATAGTTGAGGTACCTACGTATTCTTAATATTTACAGGTTAAAGGCCTCTTAATATGAAGAAGTGCCTACATTATATTCAATCGAATGTAATGAGTAGGCTCGGCGCCCGGCGGACAAATTATACGGGCCTGCTCGAGTAACTTATTAAGGGTATCAAAGAGGGGAGACAAATTGTATTTAAGTCATTGGATAGAGAAAAAATAAATTGACATCGCTTAAAAGGATTCTAGGACAATATCAGCTTAAAATTTATAGTTTAATAGACGGTGCAAATAAAATATAACACATTTTAATAAAATTAATTATAAGTAATTCATTGCAATATTATACAGAAAATTACATAACGGTGCTGGTTGCCTTTCATCATATTTTTTACTAGCTTTTACTCGCCGCTCCGCCTGCGTGGACATAAATAATTAAATCCTCATTTTATATATCGAATAATCTTGCTATAATTAACACCAATCTCGAGCTTGTGTTCGATATAAATTTAGATTCTATAGTTAGTTCCGATTCGGTTACGTTTACGGTCCAATCTTGCGTTCCTTTCTTTTCCAATCGCTCTTGATTCGGATATCGATCCCGGTGTCTTGTAAATTATTATACAAAAAAGCATTAGTGAGAAGTACAAAATATCATGTATGTAATCCAGGAAATATTCTTACTGTATGCTAAATTTCATATAAATCCATTCAGCCGATTATGCGTGGTTAAGTTACCAACAATCAAACATCCTCACAAAGTATCAAATTTATAATATTATAATACGAAAATATAGTACTGACAAAAGAAGCACTTTAAAAGCCCTATCATTCGATTTCATTTCCTATGACTTTCTTTTCATTAAAGAGAGTGTCAATAATTCTATTATCATTAATTATAAAATGATAATAGAATTATTAACACTCTCTCTTACTTTTGCTTTCGCTATACGTCACCTCTCTTACCATATATACCCCTTCCTCCCTTTCTTACCATATATCCCTCTTCCGCCCTCCCTCTCAATCTTCATCACTCACTCTACTACCGCTCCTTCTCTAAGCAAAGCAAACAAAAAGCATGGCAGAAAATATAAAATAAAATTATTAATTTTTAAATTTTCCATTTTTAAAAGGAGATATACAAATAAACATGCAATGACATAAACAGTAACCTATATTTCATGTGACAATGAGTTTTATCAAGTTTCTGAATTTTATCAAAATTGGTTAGTGTCATTTTGTAAATAAACGTACAGACAAGCAGACGACAAAATAAACAGACTGTAGCTTATATACTACATAACGGCGTCCTTTATTATTACACTTATGTTCATTAAAATAAGTTTAACTATTGTTTAGCTATGAAAAGCATACAAACGACCACACAATCAAAAATTTAAAACTCCAAATGCATAAAAGAGAACTAAAATTATGGAAAGAAAATAATGTAACAAAGCATTCAATCAAATATGACAAATATTTGCAGTATACATCTATCTGGACAGCGGCTCGTAACAAGTACGGTAACATGAATTTGATGCCTCCAATCAAATATGACAAATATTTGCAGTATACATCTATCTGGACAGCGGCTCGTAACAAGTACGGTAACATGAATTTGATGCCTCCAATCAAATATGACAAATATTTGCAGTATACATCTATCTGGACAGCGGCTCGTAACAAGTACGGTAACATGAATTTGATGCCTCCAATCAAATATGACAAATATTTGCGGTATACATCTATCTGGACAGCGGCTCGTAACAAGTACGGTAACATGAATTTGATGCCTCCAATCAAATATGACAAATATTTGCAGTATACATCTATCTGGACAGCGGCTCGTAACAAGTACGGTAACATGAATTTGATGCCTCCAATCAAATATGACAAATATTTGCAGTATACATCTATCTGGACAGCGGCTCGTAACAAGTACGGTAACATGAATTTGATGCCTCCAATCAAATATGACAAATATTTGCAGTATACATCTATCTGGACAGCGGCTCGTAACAAGTACGGTAACATGAATTTGATGCCTCCAATCAAATATGACAAATATTTGCATATATGTCATATTAATATGTTGTAATAATTCTGATAAATTTATTTTATTGATATATATCGATAAATTCAAGACGTGTAATTTTTAAATAGAGGTTATTGCTGTAAGATAGTTTAAGAAACATCATCTTGTTTTTGATATGATGTGACCTACTCAGAATGATACGTCAGTCAATATAGTATGAATACTTTTTTCGTCTTTACCGCCATTTTCTATTTTACGGCCGTTATTCTGATTTAAGAATAATCATTTTTCAAGTTAATGTGAAGTGAATACGATTACAAGACCTATTATACGATTGTGAGACCTATTATACGATTATAAGACCTATTCTACGATTATACGAACTTTATCGCAGCTTAATTATAAATTTTGAAAAAATTGAGGATGGTTGCTATCCAATTTATGTATAAATCGTTAAAGAGTTTCAATAGTTTTTTCAAACAAAAAATGGTTAAAGAAACCCAAAGATGATTTAAAAAAAAAACATTTAATGGTACCCCAGTTGATATAGTTGGTCGCTTTTCATTGTTTGCTTTTTCACAACATGGTGTTTCATTATTGCCATATTAAATTTTGATTACTATAATACCTTTATTAACGCTTACAAGATTAAAACAAATCGATTAACAAAAGAATCATTAAAATCGGCCTATGCATTTAGTCTCTTGAGTGCCACAAAGGAACGAAAATATATACATACACCTATACATATATACACTGATAAACGCTTTACCTTCTTTGCGTCGCGTAGTCGAGCAAAAATCAGCCTGTGGCCGTACCCTGATGTCAAACTATTTCCGCTCCAAATTTCATCAAAATCAGTATTGTAGTTTAGGTGTGAAAATGTAACAAACAGATAGATGGACAGACATATCTTCGCCTTTATAATATTAGTATGGATATCTTTTTACAGATAACCAATTACTATTATTTTAAATTCACGTTCAATCATTGTAAATGACATGGTTTAAATTGATATTTTTTTAAATAGTAATTCTTTCTTGAAGTACAAATGAATAAATATTATATAAACATTGACATAATACAGATATGCATAAATGAAACAGCCTCGACAGAATACAAAATTACATGCACATCCAACGTACCTCAATATTTAAAGTTAGGGGACAACCCTTTAAAAACGGTCCACTATCAGTTTTAATGGAACTATATAACGAAATGAACGCATGGTAGACGGTAGTGTACTTGTACGTTACAATTTAAGTAAATGAGCAGTTACAGCGCATCATAATTTCCATTCCCGTAATTTTATATTTCCGAAAAGTGGTACTTAAATAATATATAATGTCGTTTATAAAAATAAAACAACAACAAAAAATCACCTATATTGCGTCTATATGGTATCAGTCTATGGCTGTATTATTCGTCTACCGCTCAATGACTAAAAGCAATATAAGGGAAAAGGGTTATAATCTTTTTAGGAGGGTCAGTATCTCTCCGGAGGACGAAATCACAAGAGACAGTCGAATGGAGCTCTATTAGAAGGGCCGAGCCCATGATTTATAGCGGCTGGTCAACAAAGATACAATATGCAGATTAACCCTTTGCCGAAGCGACGCGGACGCAACGGTCAACTATTAGTCTTTTTATGTATTTGTAAATAAGCGTATTTCGTTTTTTGTAATGTATGTGTCTGTCTCAACGTTGTCCATACATGTCCCCTGAGATGAAGTATGTAAATGGCAACACTGTATAAACTTAAATTGAGAACTTCACTGTTAAATTGAAAATGTATATTCTCATTTAGTATTTTCAACGTGAATACACATTTTTGCCGATATTTTATCTTTAAAAAAAAAGAATTTACAGAAAGACGAATTGTTTATTTTTTAATATGATGGATCAAAAATACAAAATAACACCTACTGATGCACTATTTAAAGAAAATTACCTTTTAAATGTAATTTTAGCATTGGCATGGAATGCGTAACTTTATATGAAATACTTTTATGCAGTTTTGTAAAGTCGACATATATGGAGACACATTTTTGGAGGAGAAAATTTGCTAAAATAATCGCAAGTTTCGTAACATGAACCGTATGAGTGTACTTCTGCTCTCGCCTTGTGAAGGTCATGCAATTTTATTGCATTTAAATTGTTTCTATATTATTTTCATATTAATATTGCATTTATAAAATAACATGAGTACTATATAATGTGATTACTAATAGGATAATTTAGTATATCGAGAAAAACGCTATTATTATCACATTTGGTATTTCTAAAAACATTTTTGTACTTAATATAAAAAAAAATTACATATTAAAAAAAATATTGTTTTAATGAGTTATTTTATTTTTTTAATAAGTTATTTTATTTTTTTTATATTATTTTATTTTTAGTATTTCTGTGTATACGAATCCTGTATGCAATCACGATAAGGGCAGAAAACATTCACATGTCAGGACCATTTTATTTAATAGCTTTTGAATTATTCACATAATTATTCTATTTTACAAAAAATTTTATAAAAGATTTTTCTTCAATAACGATATAATGTCAATGAAAAATATCGTATCTTAATTTTGCCCCGTAGGCGCAGTAATTTAATTCTGATTGCACGTCCAATGCTGGTTTAGTTATAGATCTACGACATACAAATAGCATTAAAGTCAATTCATTATTAATATATCAACAATGATCGCCCATAAGCATTTCTTGATTTATTTATCTTTCACATATCAAAGATGGATCAAGAAACACATTATATTTATAATCTAAAAATAAAATATATAATTAAGATTTGTAGTTCTCGTGAATGTACCTACGGATCTACGGTGGTTCTCAATTTATGATCGCGGTAACGGATTTACTGACGGACATCAAAAAGAGAAAAAGTTTATTTTATGATGCAATAATGTAGCCGATTGCTTATGTAGTATTTCATTTTTCATTGCGATATTTAAAAGGGAATTTGTTTAAAATCTTAGTAATAGAAATGCCAACAATAAAATACATCTTACAAAAGAACCTACTATGTACTTGTTCGACCCCATATACTTTCTCATTGTAGGTTCTCCCTCTAAGAATAGGGTATTATGCAGTATTATGCCAGTAGTTCCCACACCGATTTAATGCCTCTTGAAAAATTCACATGCACGGCTTTGAAGGTTCCTTTTGCAACCTTCTGCAGCAAATAGGTTTCCTCGCGACGTTTTACACTTGTGTTGATTTGCACATGATCTGAAAGAATTGTGCTGCAGGTCCGGAATTCGAACCCGCTGCTCATGTCGCAGGCGCCGAGCGTACTAATCACTGAGCTATCACCGGTTCACTTAATGGTACAGTGGTTGCTTTTACTTTGGTCTCGATTTCTATTAAAATAAACACGCAAACAGAATAAAGCAAACGAATAAATGTACATTTCGGGATTGAAACAAATTCAGTCTTCAGGCTGTTTATTTTATTTTTTATTACATACTTAAAAAATATTAGCAACGTATGTATATATATGAAAGCATTATCACATGACCGAGGAGTCGTGACTGTAACGAGATGCTCATACGTGAATTTAGACTTACACGACGGCCACGTTAAAACGCGGCCTCGCAGAGCGAAGGTTGAAGGGACCCGCTTCAATACGACGTATCGAATCGGGCCAGTATGCCGGCATTCCGGCTGTCGGCGCAACAAATCGAAGCCGCCCCACGCGCGCCGGCCGCGGCCCCGATCCGCTATATCTCCTCCCCCATACAAGGAGCAACCGCGACCTGCATACTAGATCAGTCAATGCCGGGTGCATTCTACGTACTTCACGTCGATAAGACGGCTTATATCGAGCGATTTTTGCGGGACACTATGTAGTGCCATCGCTTTGGATGCAGTGAATCTCGGGTTTAACGTGATTTAAATTTCTGAGTCTGTTTATGTAAAATTAAAGCTTTTCGTGACTTTGTATGAAGTCCATACAATAGACACGACTATAAAGGTACGGTCACACTGAAAAATCGTTAGTTCGACGCGACCCTGATGGCTCAGTGAAAGTGTGTCCGATTTCCTTCGTTACGCGTTATACATAGAGAAAATCATTTTTATATCTATAGAAAAATTTTTGTAATGTAATATGATTTATGTTGGATTAAAAAATATAAAATAATTTCATCAGCCACCACACTTTTTCTTAATTCCACACGGATTGTCATAAAAATTAATAACTGTAGTGTTATTACAATTATGTAGTTATTAGGCTTTGAACGTAGTATTTTGTAAGATTTAAAACAAAAAATGTGAGGCGAATGCAATGCATGAATACTTCACCTAACTAACTAATGCACAAAATATTATCTTATTCACTTCAAATTATATGAAATGTTGTATGAATTTTCTGAAAAAAACTGCTCCCCTACGTTGCTATTATATTTACTGTATTTGTCCTACTTTTCTTCTAATTCTTGCGAAAATTATCATGCCATTAGAAATTCATAATCATAAATTTTGTATAGGGCAAAGTAAAATTATTTGCATACTCTCTATTCCATTTATAAAACGCGGTAGTTTTAAAAATATTATTTTGTTGAATAAATATTTTCTATTTTTCTCTTCATTCGTTTCTTAATTTTATCTCTCTCTCTCTTTTGGACATTGATTCCTATCAATCTAAAACCGTTTACAAAACTCGTACAATACAACGAACAGAGAATAAAGCTCGTTAATAATGTAACCGTCATCCAGTTCTGATCTAAGTTTTTTAAACTTTCATGTATCTAGCACATCGGAAAGTTAGTTAAACATCGACTGTAAAAATTTGTACCGAACAGATAAACAGATAGAAAGCGAGTTAATAAAAATATCATAAAAATGTAAGGCAGCCATAAAATAAGTTAGCACTTCTCCAACTTCTCACGCTCACTTGTATCGCCCTAACGAGTCCCTCAGAGCTCAGCAGTCCCTCTAGTGATACAAATCAAATGCGCCGTGATAGGATCGTTTTAGCGATCGATGAAATACCAATCAATTAATCGGTCGATTGATAGTCGTCCGGCTGCTATCAGCCTAAAAAATAATTTTCACGTCTACATGTCTAATCTCATTAATTAAACCTTATCCGCTTATATAAAATCAGATCTCGACCTGTATCGCCATCAAAAGCCGGCTCCGACTTGTCGTGGCCGACCAAAGGGACTGGCGGAACCCAAGTTCTGACCGTGTTAATTCCAAATAGCCGATCGCAAAAGTAGAGAGAGGAGTCGCCAATGTTAATACCAACTCACGGAACTATATTCCTGTACTATTAATAATTTCAATTTAACATCGACCACGGTGATAGAACTTGGCGCGGCCATAGCTAAGTTGTTAATACTCCGCACGTGCTTCGTTTCGGTCGTGGTCGGGCGCGCGACGCCGACCGAACGGGAGCGCGCTTTAAGAGCGCCCTTATTGCTTCCCGCTTCGCACGTCAGTTGTTGTCTGTGAGAAATGGAAAATGCGAAGACGGGATAGAGAATTTCTTTCGAACATATTTAAGTGGACATTACATCTTTAAACGAACATTTCCTCTCAACTCCGTTAATTTTATGTCGTTTCGTTGTTGAAATCGATTTTTTTTTAATCAAATCTTAATTCCATGTTTACTCGTATTGCTTCATCATGGATTCACATATTGTCATTTCGATCATTATTAATTCACGTTAGGCAATAATAAAAGACCTTAAAAAATCCATATGTAGCATTAATACATCTGCACGAGGAATGTTGAGCAATTTGTGTCTGCTTCACGAATAGATAATGGTACTACGCATAACATCTCAGCATTATATTACAATCACATAAATTCGATTTCATGGCAAAAGAAAATTTGCAGACGGACACTGTAACTTTACTAGTCTACATTTTGTACTCAAAGGGAAAAACGCAGCATTAATTATAATCATTGACGCGAAAGCCGATAAAAACGCCGTATCACATGAAAACAATTAGTAAATACATTATTCATAGACAGATAAAAGCTAAAAGCCACTACGTTACTTATTACATGTACATATACTACGTTAGCACCATTTTTAAAATCGTCCTTAGTACTTTTAAAGATTTTTATATATGCATATTTATTATATAATGATATTACAACAAAGTATTTTTTTTATACAATGAATGCAATATTCATATGAGAGCGTGGCGTTCGTGCGTTCCAGTATTCACTAGGGAGGTTTTCCCGTTGCCTCGCGCAAGGGGAAGGTTATCGACTTTTCTGAGCAAGTTGGCAATATTAATTTTGGGTTATTCCCCAGTAGTTAAAGCGAATTCAGAACTTCGAATTTCAAAATTGACGATTTCTATTATGTTTCACCGAGTTTCTCATTCCTCACAAAAAATAGACCATTATACAACAAATAAAAATGTATTTTCAAGTTATATGCAAATTAATTCACGTCATCTAGAATAAAGATTATCTACATGTCAATATTACTCTAGTAATATTCTACGAATATAGTTTGCCGATACAGTAAAGGCATTATCAATGATTAAATTCGGACATAATATCTAGAACCACACGCCCTGCAACGAGGGTCGCTGACCCCTCACTGTAGACGGCGGCGCTATTCGCAACGCCCTATTCGGCATCCGCCCGCCCCACGAACGCATTATAGAGAAAAAACGCTAACAGATGTTTAGTTAAAACTATTTGTGGTGTAAATGTTTCATATATTATCGTACAATACGTATGTTTATAACATTACTGAAAACATTATTACGATATTGTTATTTGTATTCATAAACATTGGGCGGATTTTCACGTTAGTACATTCAAATGAATTTTGTGATCCATGAGAAAGGAAGTTCTTCAAAAAGTTGCTAATTATTCCAATAAAATAGATCTCACCAATTTGCTACCATTTTTCTTTGTTATTATTTATTTAACACAATAGGCAGAGTTAATTACAGTTACACTTAAGCCATTGTAAAATAAAATACATATTTAAATTAAATTACCTATTATAAATAAAATTCGATGTGTGTAATGATGTTCCCTATGGACTCCAAAACAGCTATATCGACTTTAATGAAATCTTCAGCTTAGCGTGTGATTCTGTGAAGTTGCGATTGAATGAACAGATTTTTTTTTGTTTTATTTTCTATAACACTATCGATGGATAAACATGTATGCGAGCCACCAGAGTGTAGGTGGTCACCGCTGCCCATGGACACTCGCGACTGCGGAGGAGTAACCAGTGCGACTGGTGACTCGAAAAACGCAATAGTACGTTAATATAAAGTGAAAATAAAGAGGTATATAGTAAAGCATTCGCCTAGTGCGAATCGAATTCGTGTACAAAGGATTACATACTTAACAGTCGGACTCGTGTGCAAAGAATTTCGCAGCTAATAATTGGACACGAACGCAAAAGATTTCGCACTTAACTATCGGACTCGAATGCAAAGGAGTCCGCACTTAACAGTGAGATTAGTGCACAAAAGATTTCGCACTTAACAGTCGAACTCGAATGCAAAGGAGTCCGCACTTAACAGTGAGATTAGTGCACAAAAGATTTCGCACTTAACAGTTGGACTCGAATGCAAAGGAGTCCGCACTTAACAGTGAGATTAGTGCACAAAAGATTTCGCACTTAACAGTCGAACTCGAATGCAAAGGAGTCCGCACTTAATAGTGAGATTAGTGCAACAAAAGATTTCGCACTTAACAGTTGGACTCGAATGCAAAGGAATCCGCATTTAAGAGTGGGATTAGTCTGCACATAACAGTGGGATTAGTGCGCAAAAGATTTCGCACTTAACAGTCGGACTCGAATGCAAAAGAGTCCGCACTTAACAGTGGGATTAGTGCGCAAAAGATTTCGCACTTAACAATCGGACTCGAACGCAAAAGATTTCGCATTTAACAGTCGGACTCGAATGCAAAGGAATCCGCACTTAACAGTGGGATTAGTGCGCAAAAGATTTCGCACTTAACAATCGGACTCGAACGAAAAAAGATTTCGCATTTAGCAGTCGGCCTAGTGCGCAAAGAATTTCGCACTTAACAGCAGGACTCGAATGCAAAGGAGTCTGCACTTAATAGTGCGATTAGTGTGCAAAAGATTTCGCATTAACATTCAGACCCGTGCACAAACGATTTCGCACTTAACACGTTTCTTGACACATGCAACTGTTACCTCCTCCGCTTTCGCTATTGGATTTAAAAAATGACAATTTTTTTTGTACGTATTCAGATAATAAAATTTTATTTCGCGGTCATTCGCAAGTATGTAATTTTATACACTGTATGCAATTAACTGCAAACATAATTTTGTTCCCTAACAATTATTCACGATTGTTGGTCTTTAGACCTTAGTTCTAAATATTAATTTGTATTTCTGGGACAAATTTCTCAAACCATTTCTGGGACAAATTTTCTTGTTGGCACACGAACAGACGTACGTAAAACAAAGTGATTTTACAAGTTCTTTTCATTATAGAGTAGAGAACCGATAACCTATGAAAAGACCAAGATAGAAAGATATGCCAGTATGGTCTTTATCGTGACGTACTAGACAATACCTACGCGGAGGGTCGTAATGACGACAAGTTGTTATATTTTATATAAAGAGTTTTAAGATCCTTTTTTGTAACTAGAAACTGTCTTCGTAGAAAATTTCGTGCTCAAGTACCGACCCAAATCCTCCCTCGCACTCTGCCTACGCATTACTCCCTAGCTGTATCGTTTTCGTTACAATGTAAAGGCGAAGTAAACTCTTCGTTTGAGAGCCCTCGCGGTAAGCGCACCGGTAAGGGCGGGAAGTGGATGCGGAACAAGGGTTTCCATCACAATAGATAACAATTTTTTGCTATGTCCTGGCTAATGCTCGTCTTTGGCAACATTTCCGGCGGAGTACAGATTTTTTTTAATAAATATTTATTAGATACGTTCGGAGGCAAATTTAAAAATCCAGTAAAAATGCTAACTCGAACGTTAGCAAAATACTTAAAGTCCGATAAAAGTTCACGATTATGTCGAATCAATGCGAAAGCACCATGTCGATATACGAATCCTAAAAATGATCACATAAAAAAAAAACGAAAGATCCACCACATCCGAGGATTCTCAAATATGTCTGCAGAAATGTCATTTACGGCATCCGATCGGACTTTCGCTTTCGTAACCGAGCTGGGGCCGCCGCCGACCGCCACCGCGACCGGACATTAAAGTTAGATAAAACGAGATTATTACGAACAGTATGACTGTCCCGTGTCGCTCTTTCGACACACAAAACATTCAGTACGACGTAACAGATCCACGAGCTATTCCGTACGCAACGCTCGCGCCGCTTCTAGAAAGCTTACAGAATTAATAATTATATCACGGCTAAAGTTACAACTGATTGTGTATACCTAGTACATTTTTGTTTTCGTTCTATAATATATACATAATTGAATTACGTATCAAATTTTTTTTTGTACTGACAACACGGTATGTTTTTCTTTTAGTTTTCAAGTGGTTTGTACGAGTGGTTTATCTACGTAAAATTTATATAAAATACGACACAAAACATATAACATAAAAATATCATAAGTATTGCCGTATTCCTTTCATCAATATAATCTTGCTGTAATACGTCATACAGCATGGCTATAATATTACGCATAACAACACTGATTTTATTAGCTGCCACGTAACTAATACAAATCTGGTAATACTGTATCTATTCTGTTCTAAAGACCTATCCAAATCATCAGAAAGACTAAAAAGTATAATAGAAAGTGTTAGGTAATATATATTTATAAGGAACGATTATTTGCATAAATGATTTATAACTATATATTTAACTATAAACGCTTCTAACTGTGAATCAATATCGTATGGCAAACACGCACAAACGTGTAGCGTGAACAGCTTTTGTTTCAACCACAACCAAATTGGCTAACTATAGGTGCGCCTTCTTTGCATATGCATTTCCGTATTGCATATGCCGCTCATAGAAATCGTAATTTATTTCTGAATTAAATAGATACTGCAGAATAAAAATACCTTTAATAATTCATACATTGCGTTAGATAAAATGCACTAACCATACTCGATGAAGATAATTTAAGTGGCGATTTATTTTTTTATAAATAATTGGAACTGAATTTCAATCTACATGTATTCATAAAAATATGAAAACCCACTAATAATTCTGTGCAACATAAATAAATATTTAATAATAATTATAATGACAATAATGTAATATTTTCGGACATAGACAAAATCTGGTCCTAAACTAAACAACGAAGCTTGTGCTATAGATACCAGATAGTTGATGTAATACATATATATCTTATTTTTGTAAATCGAATCCACGCTCCCAGCGTAATAAGTAGTAGTCACTACCAGTACTACTAGTCACTATCAAAGTGCCAATCAGACAATCAAATCAAATCATTGTATCGCTAATAATTTATTCAATTTTGTTTTGATCATTTGGTTATGCTACTACACTACACACCAAGGTATATTCTGTGACTACACAGTTTTTTTTTTCAAACCAATCTAAAGGACAAGCATGAGGCAATCTAATGTACATTGTATTGTGTAACTTTATTGCGGGTATTATTCTGCGGTATCATTTACTTCCTGTTAATTTTCTGTGCGTTAAGGCGCGTGAACAGTTTTGTAAAAAAAAATGTCTTCGGATGCAAGTTATTGTAAATTATGAATCTTCACTCGAAATGTTCTTCACATTCTTTACCGTAAAGAATAAACAATATAAATTATTTTATTACGTCGAGGAAAAAGTTTTTTCGTATTTTATAAGTAAAAGTTACAGTAATATCCCTTTGGTTATGCTGTTTCTATCTGGTTAGTTTTAACACTATTAAATATATGACATTTCAAAAATGAGAAATGAAAAATAAAAACGGTGCCTCTCCATTTTTTTATAATATTTTTCTGTCCACCGAAATGACTGAATCTAACGTAGAAATTTGTAACATTTTAAATTTCTATTATAAAAAAGGGAAAAATGCGATACAAGCCGTGAAAAAAAATTGTGACGTTTATGGACCAAATTCAGTGTCATTAAGAAGAGCACAAAATTAGTTGAAGCGTTTTCAGTCCGGCCATTTTGATATCAAACATGAACATCGCTCTGGTCGACCTGTTACGGATAAAATATATGCCATTTTGAAGAAAAGTAGAACAAAATCAACTTATTAATTTTTACGACATAGCTAAAGAGCTGGGGATTCACCACAAAACAGTTTTGATCCATTTTAACAATACTTGGGTCCCACACAAGCTCACTGAAAGAAATCTAATGAATTGTATACTCATTCGCGATTCTCTATTGAAACGTAATGAACCCGAACAGTTTTCTAAAAGATGATCGCTGGTGATGAAAAATAGATTACCGACGACAAAAACGTGTAAAAAAATCATGGCCAAAAGACAAGCAAATACCACAGACAATAACGAAACCCGGGCTACCTACAAAATTGCAACAAGTTATTGAACAAAATGGCATACATATATTATAAATTAATGCAAATAAAATATGAAAATTCATCTTAAATTTGTATATAAAATACGAAAGAAACCTTTTCCCCGATCTTATATAATTTAATTTGCTATTTTTTTTTTCTTTATAGTTAACTTCTAGATCTTAATTATGGAGATCTAACAATATTCAATATTGCAAATATAAAATAAAAGTAAAAATTGTATAACGGAATTGTTGGGTTTTTTGTCTCATTAAGTCAGACGATTTCTAATACGAAATGTTTGCTATAGAGTGACACTGAAAATATGAATAAGAATTTCACGAAACAGCGAGCACAAAGCACTGGAATTCCGAAAGAGGACGTATTTCACCTATTCGACACATAACGTGAACTCTGACGAGAGATGAATAGGGGGGTCTGTAGTGGAATACAGTACAATATGCGGCACGCTAATGTATGCCGCCTCGAGAATAACAACGTCATTACGGCACGACCACAGAGGAGCCGCCTGCGCCGACTCGAATGCGCCGTCGACCGTCATCGGGCAAATTAGGCATGCTGCGCCAACGGTTTGCGCGGGGCTACTTTTAACATTTAAAACTGAATTTTACGCACTGTAACAATATGTTGACTGACCAACTGTCGTTATATGCAGTCGGAGTGTCAATTACTACAGCCACCGGTCTCAAGCACTTTAAAAGTTACTGTGACAGACTAGGAACACTTCATAAGTTTATGTGACAGATTACGCTTCTCTAACCTTACCAGCATGCATGCCAGACTGTGAATGCAACTCGTGAAGGCATGGGAATGTGATTTTAATATGAAAACCTGAACACTTATTGTAATACTTTTGTAGAACGCGGTATACGGATACGTTCAGAACTTGCTATTCCTACTTTTATATTAATAGAACGTTAGTAAGTAATCATTTATCGTTAATAAACGGTACTCAATAGACGTGTCACGTGTAATATGTTAAAATGAATGAAAAATAAAGAAAATAAAAAATCTGGGTAAAGGTTAACCTCGCAGGCTTTCTCAAGACGTCAAGACTTTCTGCATTGTTTTAAGTAACAATGTCTTCGAGTTCGAAAAACACGGAAAACATTATTGCTTAGATTTTCGAGCTCATAATTATCAGAAGTATTAAAAACTGACCTACTTAACTGTTATTCTATTGCACAATTTGAACCGGGGTTCGAGGCATTCGAAGAAATTTTCTGCATTCAGATACAATTTATCGGCAATCAAGAAATCTGAAATTTATTTTGAAACCACATTTTTTTAAAAACCCTTCGACAACAATATATTTTAATGAAAATATTTTCCTAAATCTATTTTTTTCATTCCTCATTATCTACACAATTGATGGATGTCGAGTTTTCAGTAAAACTAAGTTCAGCCAAGTTCGTTAGAGCGCCGCAAGTCCGATTCCAATCGGTTCGTTTATTTAAAAGTTTTGGGTCTGGCCCGTAAAATGAAGAGTTGCCTGGATTTTTTATTTTCTATTGCAAAAGAATGAAAAATAAATTATATTGTAGATAATTGTCAGCTCAAATGAACTGGTTGCGTCATGTTATTTCTAAGTATTGTAATAAATTATTAATTGCTCAATATTGTGTATCGATAAGTAAAAAAGAGTAATTCTTCTCATGGTGAATCGGCATTTGAAATGGGTGGTAATGTTAATGTCGAAAACAATCGTTTATGACGCATTTCAAGTATAATTTCTACTATCTACCTACTTACAAAATAAAGCTATTTTTGATTTTATTTGATTTCAATATATCACATCCGAAGTGGTAACATTTTTAGTGATCTTAAGGATGTGAATATATTTACCCTAGACGTTACATTGCGTCGAAGTTCTATAAGGAATGTCACCTCCGTGCAAACTTTCATTTTTTATTACATACATTCCATTTGAAAAAGAGCAACACTTAAAATTGGAGTGGTGGCGTGTATTAACAAGATAGCGAAACGGAAACACGAAACAATCACGTTCCGTTAAAACCGTTCGGATGTGGCAATTTAAAGGTTGACACGTTACACAATTATACACATCGACAAATAAACGGGCTATGGAGTAACCGTCTTAACGTATTTAACAAGACCCCCATTAACCGCCACGAGCGAGATCTGTCGGTCAACATCAGGACGTGCCGGCCGTGAAGACGTAACGCGGTGCCTAATAACGATGGCCGAGTGTGTCACGCGCCCGCGCATAGCGTGAAAGCGTCGACAGGTGCTTTTGTTTGAAGCGTGCATACGTTACGTACGTGTGCCAAATGACAACAGCCCGTAGTACGGTATACGAGAATTCAACGCTACTCCCGAATACACTAAACGTGCCAAGTTTATATTTCCTTAAACGATGACATAAATAATTTATAGTACTGTAATGTATATAGGTTATTGTACGCATATAAAGGATGTGGTACTGTCGTGTCTGTCATATGAATTATTTGACAAGAACTAATAGCGGACAATGCAGGGATTTTAAGAAAATGCAATAAGACTGTTTTTTAGAAATTTTATCTGTCTATTTGAACATACTAATCTCCAAAACTATGAGAATAACTCAATTTTAATGCATTAATTTTACGAAACGTTCATTAAACATTATTTGTTGAAAACCAACAAAACATACAGAAACACACGTACAAGCCATAAATGCGAAAATAAATAATTCGAATTTTCAAATTTGTTTTTAGAGAACAAAAAATTTGAAAATTTCGAGATCAACAATTTTTAACCATAACAACATTAACACATAGAATTAACGTCAAGATATTATTCTTAAACAACAGAAAAGTTACAAGCAATTGAAATTCAGGAACCAATTTCGCGCCTAGTTTTATAAAAGTATCCTGTAACTCCAAGACTTTTAATAATATAGCTATATGTGGCACTATTGTACGTTTAAATATTACGTTACTATGTAAGCAGCAGGGTGAAGCGGGTTACATTATAAAAATAAAAAATATTTTTCAAATCAATATTTATAAATTAGATTAATAATACTATTTATGAAATAGTTCCACTCTCTCCATATTTCTTATAAAAAAATAAATGCCTGTTTCGAAAATTGATGTAAGCCTTACACCACTAACTGCGGTATTCTTTTGAGGTACATTCAAATGTACCTACCGATGATCAATCAATAACCATGTTAACAATGTTTCAGTGAAGTCATGAAAAATTATTACATCACGTAATATTGTTAACATGGGGGGGGGGGATATTTTATGAGCTACTTATACAAGGAAAACCTAAAATTTAAGTCATTGATTTCATATACTAGCCGTCACTCGCCTGCTTCGCTGGGCATTATGGGTTATCAAAATGTAAAAGGGTTTATCGGATTTTACAAATAAATATGTAGTCTAAAACCCCTACAAACTATTTCGCATCGAATGTTCAAAGTACCTCACTATCAATAGATAGATAGAGTAGTTTTTAATAGATGCTCGAACAAAGAAAAATAGTTTTTTGTATACATAATAGACAGATTATATATGCAAGCATGGAATTTAACAAAATTAATTTGTACATTTTTGTGGCAAAGGAATTTGCCGCTAAAAGAGGACGTACATTTTATTAAAAAAAAAAAGTTTCTTTAATTTTAAAAGTTCAGTAAACATTTTAAATTTTAGTCATTCGTTACACATTAATTTATTATTTATTAAGCTCCTAAAAACAATATATTTAATTACCGAACGGAAATTAAAAAAAAAAAACAGGGAAAAATGATTAACTATTTTTCCAGTCCATTCGTGAAAAACTCGTGAATTCTTCATGTTTATCACAACATGAAGAATTCATTATTCAATCAAAAATGTTATTATATCATAATTTTACTGTAGTATAGCGATTATACCTACTATATATTCCACTTTAAACAGTCGTACCCGAGTCACCATCAATCACGCTCAAAAAATGTCACTCAGATTAGCAACTTCATATTGATCTTGAGACAGGAACCACGTATATTGCAACACATCAATGATTGTAACACAATACACTTAAGTAACGTGTGCTACTTGACGTACACTGCAACTCGGGTCATCATCATGATCAAGATGATTGCGTTTATTACATCACATTAGAGCCCAAAATCGATGTCGAACCGTTAATGTATTCCGAACTCAATCTGATTTGCTAATAAGTACGCGCCTAAAAATCGTCAGCTTTTAGGAAAGTAATTCTGCCTAATTTTTTTTTTCTATTTTACACTGTAAACATATTCGGTTTCCTCAGTTTTTTTCGTTTCCCCTGGATTTTTTTTGACTAAAGTAAAAGTTAAAACCAATTGCTTCGTGCTTAGGAGAGAGTAATAAGCACGTCCCAGATGTCATAATTTATTATTTATTAATAGCCCTAACTGTCAATGGACAAGCGCAATGAGCTTATAGTCAAAGCCCTTAATCAGAAATTAAACGATCGTGGGAAAATATGCCTCAATTGTGGAGTAATAAAAATACCTGGAACGCACACTTCATGACATTTCATTACAATTATTTTTTTAATTAAGGAATTATTACCGACCACAGATTGTTACGGTTTGCCCGAAAAGAAAACAAAATAAAAAGCTACGTCTCAATAAAAATTAAAAGGATAATTATCTAAAGACGAGGAGGCACAAACAATGTGACATTTTTTATTAAAATCTATAAAACGCCTACATAACTGCCAAACGAGCTAAATATAAACATAAGTATACCATTCTCATATATATCCAGTTTCTCCTGTATCGCAGGAGACGGCCGCCGCGTGCGCGCCTCACACATCGCTTCACAGTCGAGCACTTACACTAACACTAAACACCGGCACAGAAGCCGGCCAACGTGTCACGGCCACCTAACAGGATTAGTCCGCCGTGTAACTAAAGTAAACTAAACCATAAAAATAGGCCGTAAAGATATTAAATGTGGGATATAAAAACAGACGGGTCAGTAATCTTAAAATGGATAAAACTGAGTCATGTCGTTTATAATATTTAGTTATTAATGTACACATACACACACACACATATATATATATATATATATATATGTCGTTTTAGTGTGGCATATATACTGGAGAACAGAATTTAGGGGAACGCCTTAAAAATCCTTCACATTTTCACAACGCCCGAAATTGATCGGGTTGTGATATGATTATGACCATGCAAAGAAAAAATGGAGTAGGTCAACTCGCTACAGAGAACCACTAGCCAGATATGCCTTTTAAGTCTGGGATGTCCCTTAATAGTTAAAATGGTATTCAAAATGCAAAGCCTTACACTGAGAACTCCACACGGTCTCTTTTCTAAATTCCGAATCTAATCAGTCGGACGTCTATAGCGATCTGTTTTTACCACTTGTTCTCAACACAGCCATCATTAGATTTCATCCCAGTCGATCCCGGGCAAAGAAACTGAGGTTTCAAAGTAACCTCAAATATATGAAGATATAAAGGATTTGTAAACGGTTCTTCTAATTCTGTTTTCACGAGTCCCCGATATTAAGGGTATTCATTCGTGGGCGGCGGTGAACACTAATTATTCATTTTCTCTGTCTACTACAAAACAAAATCAATTTCTGTCACCGAATCCGTCTTGAAGGACCAAAAATTTAAACTTTATGAAAATAGAACGGAATATGTTCAAAATAGACAATATACAAATGTTTTTTTTAATCAGTCCTTTAAGAATCAAACCTAGAAATGACGAATTTTAATGTTACATAGTTTAACTGTTATGGCACTAAAATTTGACTGAATTGAGATTAACCATAACAACTAGCTCAATTAACAACATACCGAAGTAACAAGTTATTAGAATCGCCCAGACGAAGATGGATCAATCGCATTGTTAAGTTATTACAGCACTCCACTGACAATTACCGATAAATAGGGTCAATTCGCGTTGGCGCAGCGTCGACACGCGTCAAGTCGAAGTGAATTAAATTTCGTCTCGAACATAATAATAATATAACGGAAGAAATTAACTTATGAATAATTTTATTTGGTATAACACTTACATTTCAGTACCTACTTTATTTTCAATAGACCGTGAAAATTAAAGATATCATCACAGTTATCTGGTCAATCGATTTCCCATCGCAAATATTGCAATGCAATGTAAAAATATAAGTTTGTATAAAGTTTATTTTTTGCAATTATCGCAATGAACTGAATTATATAATATAGTAAAGTAGTAAGTAAAGAGGAGTAGTGCCATATTTTGCGTGATTTGTTGTGTCGTTCGATTTTGATGAGTTGTGGATGAAATAAAAAGATTTACATTTTAAAACTTAAACCAATAAATCCGTAGTGATAAATCGTTGTATATAAAAATTCAACTTCCGTATGTTTGTCGCCTCAAAACTAAAAAAGTAGCATTTGATTGACACCAAATTTTGACATAACACTACATACGATACGCACGTGGTATTCATGTATCTACTAGTATTTGTCCCCGACTTGATCCGCTGATATTTTTACTGTTGAACCGAGCTATTACACCGATTTCAAAAATTATTTTTTTTTACAATAAGCTATATACGCATGTTTTATTTTGATACTAACATTTGCCTCGGATTCGTAAAAATTGGAACAGTACTGTGACCGATAGCGATATGAAAATTGAAAACGAGGCCCACCGAAATTTAGAAAAGGACCGGGGGTCGAATTAAGTATGGAACCAGAATTAAAATCAAGAGCATGCCGAGATCGAAATCAGGAACAGTATCGGAATAAGAATTAAAAGCGGGTACGAGATTGCGTTTGAGAGCAGGGCCGGACCGTGAGTTGAGGGGACCCCGGGCTAATACTACTTAGGGGCCCACATATTTTTGCGCATATCATCTATTTTTGACTGACGTGACTTAGCCGGGGGCTCCTCGAATCCACGGAGCCCAGGGCTGAAGCCCAAAAAGCCATATGGTAGATCCGGCCCTGATTGAGAACAAGGTCAATCAATATGATAGACGAAGGAATATATGCCATATTCATGCGGCAAAGCCGTGGATAACAAAATTAGATATAAAGTACCAATGATTAAATAAAAGATGAGCAATCGTGACAAATTCCTGACGTTAAATATAACCAAAATAGACTGATGACACTGACAGCCTGAGCACTATAGGTAAAATAGACTGGCGCTTTTAACTCTTTATTCTTCCATTTTAATATCTAATAATACAAAATGTTCAATATATTATTTAGATATATTTTATAAATACATGAAAGTGTGACCGGTGGTTTGAATAAGCCATTAATTTTTGTTATCGACAATATTGTATGTACGTTATGCGCCGATTACAATAATACATTAAAATTTATGGGACAAATTTGGCCCACGTCTGTGATTAGTATAATGACGGGAAACTGGTATTTGTGTAAAAAATATATTTTCCGCCTTTATTTGCAACTGTAATAAATATACTAAACATGTGAATAGCACATATTTCAGTAATATGTGCATTACAAAATGGTTAAATGAGATTATTTTCTTAATAAGTACATTTAATCGCTTTTCCTATCATAGTAATTGTCATATAGTTAAAATATGATTTTATTATATTATTTTCAAATCGATTTTATACTGTGTATGATGGACTTAGGTTTCTTAAACAATTTTATTAATATTCTTTATTTTTCAGTTCCAACTTTATGAAGATTGATCATTTCCAGGAATAAAATTAAATGACAAAGTACTTCCAATAGATTTTAAATCCCTTTTCATTCATTAAATTTTCGACGGTAAGCTATAGTACAACGCACGAAACTCTGACGCTCTGAATTGCCTTCAAACGATGTAATGCGCATGTTCAACGCTCCTCTACCCTTCCTTCTTCTCCCCCGCGTTCCTACTTTACGCCATTGCGACGCTTTCGTGACTAACTTCACAGCGGCAGAGTTTCGTGCGTCGTGCTGTATACTTCATTACAATCCATGGACGCGTCGCGAACAAACAGACTTACGGTTTAATAAGGATTTACTTATCAAGCATTCTTAATGGAAGCGTGACATTACGATAATTATGCGATTTATGATAACAACATGCGATATTGACGAAACACATTGCGTAATGAATGATTTCGCGAGACTGTGCATTATTTTCAGATTGTCGTTTTTACAGTCAAAAGTAAGACCGAGTAAGACTGTTAATGTGTACACACAAATTATATTAGCGATTTTAACTAGAATTTCGTTCGCATAGCCATCAAATTATTTTTTAAGGTTAATGAAATGATTTTTGGTCTTCTTAAGTTCTCCTTGAAAATTCAAAAGAACAAACACCTGGATACAAATTGAACCCGTAACGGTTTAAATATACGTATACCGTGCACGTAGATACGTTCGTAACATACTGCCCGGCTACACTTCTAGAACTACATAAATATTTACGAAAGGTGCTCTTTTCGAGTTCATAAATATTTGGCTCTAGAGAGCGTATTTATATTAGCTTAAAGTTTTATTAACATTCGAGCAATAAATTCAACTCAGTATAAGCGATGACGCTTACGTAATATCAGTAGGTATATATGTTTTTGATATTTTTTTTTTGTATTAGGCAAATCCATGTTATCTTAAGAAAAATTTGTATTTATTAAGCACTAGCTTTCTCTTACGATTTTATTTCATAGATACAATCTTGAAAGTTTTCAGGATAGCATATAACGACGATGCATATTAGTACAAAAATTTAGTACTTGTTAAGCAATACAATCGCAATAACTCATTTTTTTATTGTTGCAAATAATCATCAAATAAAACAGATATATCAACACTAAATATTTATTATGGGTTGAATTTTCATTCAATTGTAAAAAATGATTTAATAGCAAAACAAATCAATTTATTCACTTCATCAATTTATTTATTCATTCATTAATTAATTCACTACGTTGTGAATTGTTGCCTTAAATATATTCAGAGCGTAGATTCATTACATCATGCTCGAAGGTGTCAACAAAGTCTTATTAGGCATCTGAATGTCAGAGTACCTACTTTTCTGACCTGATCGGTGGCTTGTCATAAAAAGTTAAAAGTATTTTTTAGTAAAACCTGGCCTAGATTCAAATACCATTTTCTAACGAAAGAATCACTGAATATATTAAGCATAGTTAACTACTCGTTAAGGGACGTTCAAGTATTACTTAAGAGAAATTTTAGTCATTTTTAAACTCCCCTTCGCCCTTGTCAGCAAAGACAAGCAAAGCTCTTACCTCCTCCCTACATGCAAACATAAACCAATATACATTGTCCAAAGTTATTCAACTTTCTTTATGGTCATTAATGAGCACGAAGCCGACAGAGTTCTGTGACAATGAAATATATGACAGAAGTCCTATGACAATCAAATAAGCGATTTGTGAACGATATAGAAATTAAATGCGCATTTACTATTTATTGAAGAAAATTATTAACATCATATTTAAATTTTATTTGTTGACATACAAAGGATCTTTGTTTACTTTGTTCTATTTAATAATTTGGTAAATTAAAATTAATCATCATTCAGTAGGAAAGAAATATTAATTTCGAACACGGTCAAACAGACAGGACAAATTTAGGTACTTCCCCAACTTCGATTCTTTTTTACTTACCCATATTTAACACCATGTCAGAGCAAGTTAACTATAATTAATTACGTCGGGAAAACCTTATACATTCCTTTTGCTTTTGAGTATAGACAAGTAAGATTGCCATTTATGTTGAAATGAGAAATCACTAAATTTTGAAAAAAAAATAGGGAAACTAAATAATTAAAGGCTGCTGACGTAATCATCATTCAGACCCCTGTCTCCATATCATAAAAGTAAGCAAAGCAAAGACGCCCCATCCTCCTTTGGCGCTTCATAATACATAAATGACCCCATAATGGAATCCAAAGTTGAAATATACTTTCAAGTACATTAGAAAAATGAGACACAAGAAATATTTTATTTTCTTCCTCTTGGGGAGAAAATAAAACATCCTTAAGATTATAATTGAGAGTTTTTTTTTTTTTTGCGTCGACACAAAAAAGGTATGTCATCGTTAACAAATCACAATACAGACGAGTCCCATTAACGATTTCATTACTCCGGCTATTCCTCACTCTATTTTCATTAAGTTAATTTCACTCAATGTTTTTTCTCGAACTGAGCTAATACGCACACGAAGTTGCGCAAATCTCGTTTATAATACCAAAGATATGCGTGTATCATCTGGGTCATGCTGCCGTCACAGTTTGCATCTATTAAAACCTCGACAGCCAATATCACTATCGATAACGGATCGGACGATGAAAAAGCTAAAAGACTTGTCGATGTGATGTCGTGTCGGACCAGTGAACAATTAAAAATTAACCGAACCACAGCCACGTGTCGTCAAGGACCGAAAAGTACGTCACGAATCTCACTTGTATTAGTATTGGCTCGGTAATGGATTATTACCATCGCAATAAAAGATTCCTGGTGCCTGACACAAAAATATTTCACAAAATTGGTGGTATATTAAAGTAAGATCAAATTTTATACAGTCAAAAATCGACTATCTTGCACAACACACAACAATCAAGCAATACAGTAAGAGAGGTCCTTGATGTGCTTATGTGAAAACACTGTAAGATCGGATTGTAACATTTAATAACAAAAATGTATCGCGTCGGGGAAAACTGCGGACTTATTAAAATATGATGAATTTAAAAAAACAATAGATCAAATAATTAATCGCGCGAAATCTTATTAATCACGTACAAAAAACTCTCATTAGCATTCTGGCCGCATTTACAATTTGAACCCGGTTCAAATTAAGAAATATTTAAAATAATTCTTGTTAATATAGGCATTTATTAAACAACATCTGTCTTCTTACATAAATAATGAATTTCCACTGCACGAAAGAAGATATTTTTTACAATTGAATTTATCTTCTTCGGGCTTTCAAAATCGCTTCAACCTTAATTTTATTATCCTAATAAATTATAGAGATAAGTATTTTTAAAATATAAGGAATGTCAAGAATATGGTACAATATATAAAGTCATTAATTTTCTATTTTACTAGGTACATACTTATCCAGATTCCCAGAGATTAAATATGAAAACGAATCGGCATTGTCTGAGTAGATACGAATGACCTTTTACGTCTGTGCCATACCGTATGCTGTACAGTAACGGGCATTTAATTGATAGAACTATTGGCACGCACTTCAAAATCGCAATCAACTATTCGTTATGCTTCGTTTCCGAGTACGATATTTATGACGAAACCCTATCAATTAGGCTCCCATTCGGAACATTTCATTCTTTAAACAATTCACACATAGTATTTCACTGTACAAAAGCAATATTTCATTTAATACCTGTCTGGCAATACAATTATTTGTCTTGAAATCACCTAAGCGAACATATAATTACTAAACGTAACAAATATTGTCCCGTTTACTTATAAGCCCTTAATCTCAAATGTATAGAGAATAATAGTTACAACTGTGTGCTTAAAAATGTTTCCCAAACCATTACATAAAACAATTAATTTAGTCAAGTTTAAACTACTATTGAAACATTTATTTCAATTGGGTTTATAACAAGAGGATATACATGACTTATCAATTACTTTATTATTCTTATAAAAACAGGTATGCATCTTATTGCACCAATAAAAGGATATTAAAATGTTGTTTTTTTCTGAAAATGTTTCAAAATCATTAAAACTACTTTTTTGAAGGTCTAAAAGAAAATAATAATTAATTATTTATTATGCAGCTTAAATGAAAAAAAAAAAGAAGAGCCCTAATAAGAGATTACTACGAAATAGCAATCTTTGAATTTAGAAAAATTAAAAATTTCAAATATGTTTTATTTTAGTTCGTTCGTTTTATTTTATATCAAGATTCGTGTTTTGACTGCTATTAAAAACATTAAAGCAACATTTTATTTATTGTAAAAAAAAATTAAAACCACCTATTAAATTTAATAACGATTTTGAATAAAATAAACATCATTCAAATTCGTTATTAATACATATTGAAAAAAATGTTATTTTAGAAACTTACATCAGTAATTCACAGCGAAATATACGACGCGTCGTCGTATAATTATCGTACACTAACAACACACCTCACACGACGCGACTCCAACCGACACAACCGACCAACCAAAAACCAACGCTGATAAACAAAACTTCCGACCCGGCGCGCGCAATGTCAGTGTTACTACTTTTCAATTCATGAGAATCACCGTCGTTATTATTGTTAATACTTATTTCTTAGTTTTGTTTCAAATGATCTTATTATTCATATAGTTGAAAAATGATGTAGAAACAATATTTATTTTGCCTAAATATTTATGTTGCGTGCACTCAAAATAACACCTTTAAGACATTCTAAGTAAATTTTTAAAGAAATATTTGCGGACTAGTTCATAACCATTTCAAAAAGCATTATTTTTGCAGGAATTCATAGAATTTTTTGTGACTTTAAATTAGTGACGTACATTTATGTAATTTTATATTCGTGGATTACATTTTCTGATGGCTGATTTTGAGAGTCTAACTACCATACAGTGTATTTATTATCTATGGCATAAATGCATAAGGAAATCACCTATCAATTTGCTGTCACTGTCAAACGTCTACAATTTTACGTTGTCCATGGATTGTTAAAAAGTATATGGCACTTTTGATCGCCAGGGTCTAATTCAGTCGAATTTGGACTTCTTATCATAATATTGATTAGTTCAATAAACACAATGGGTTACAAATTTCTAAAACTGGCCTCTCCATCTCTTAGAGTAAGTCATATAATTCTGTATTTATTTTGTAGCAAAATTTCAGTCTGTCAAATGTTATGCAATTACTTAGGTTATCTATTCGGTATCAATTTTTTGGTTCTTAAAATTGATGGCAATATGTTTATTGGCATAATAGTGAAGTTATTAAAGCTAGATATTGAACTGTTACGTTTGTTACCAATTTCCATAATCAAAAAATGACCTTCAAATATGTGACCGTATCTATGACATTCGAAATATTAGGAATTCAAATTTAATCTTATGTGTGTACTCAAAGAAATTATTCGTTTAGTGTGGAGGGCTACGTGTTCTATCTCGACAGTATTCAACCACACATGATGCTGATCTTGTGGTTATCGGATCGGGCCCTGGCGGTTACGTAGCTGCTATTAAAGCAGCTCAACTTGGCATGAAGGTTTTTGATTTTTTTTTAAGATAATTTTAGATTGTATTGTTCCAATAACTGTTTACTATTATTAAGGGCATTACAATAACCTCTTAAAATTTTAATAGTGATTTAGGTATATACAAATGCAACATCCACTTCATAGTGTTTTTTTGTTATATTCATTAATAATTTTATCTCTATTAAACTACAGCCCAAAATTAAAATCTAACATGGATTTTAATTAAATTTTGAAGATGATAAGCAATTTGTTCTATAGAACAATCAAAATATATCTAATTTCAAAATATGTAATTAATCACGAAGAAGACAGATTCAAATTTGTGGACAAAAAACAGATAAGTGAAGATAAGTTTTTTCTAAGACTTTCATATTTTTTAGGTTGTATCTGTGGAAAAAGACCCAACATTGGGTGGGACATGCCTTAATGTAGGATGCATACCTTCTAAATCATTGTTACATAATTCACATCTATATCATATGGCAAAACACGATTTTAAGCACCGAGGTATAGAAGTTGGTGAAGTTAAATTTGATCTTGCAACTATGTTGAAAGCTAAAGAAAACTCAGTTAAAGCACTTACTGGTGGTATTGCAATGCTGTTTCAAAAAAACAAGGTAATGCTCTCACTTTAATGTTTTAAACTGTTGAATACAAGAAGTTTTCCAATATTTCATGTGTCTGAAGTTGCTCCAGACTTAAGTAGTTTTTTAATTTTGTGTAATACACTAAATAATGAGTTAGAGTCAAAACAAAATTTAAAACAGTAAAATAGATAATAATAGTAAACTAAAAGTAAAATATTACTTTAATTTGTATACAAATATTGTTAAAATTTACTTTTGATAACGGTTTCGTTTCTGATTAGTCTAAGTGAAGTAGGCTAGCGAATTACATTTCATTTATGTTCAGCATCTTTGGTTTCTATCTATTTGTGTGAACATGAAATTACCATGTTTAGTGATTAATTTATTACCCTTACCACTGTCTGCTTCACATTCTAACCTCTTCTTATTGAGAATTCAATGTGAAAGCTTGGATATTACAATGTGTAGAAATGTATAATCACAAACACAAAGCCAATATTTATTTTATGATTGAGTCATGTATAAATTTTTTCCTTTAGGTATTTTACTAATATTGTCTAGCAAAATTAATCATAAGGGTGTAAATTTTAGAGCTAGAATCTTTTTAATGAAGTACTTATAGCCCTGACATTTAAATAGAAATAAACATAAACTAAAAACCAAAGGAAATTAAAGTAAATAACATGATGAACTCTGTTAGAGCAATATTGTTAGATAATAATCTTTAAATATACTTTTTAAGGTTCAACTTGTTCGAGGAGTTGGCTCAATTGTTGCTCCAAACAAAGTCGAAGTTAAAGGTGAAAAAGGAGTTGAAACTGTGAATACTAAAAATATTTTAATAGCTACTGGGTCTGAAGTTACACCTTTTCCAGGAATTACAGTGAGTAAACTCATAATTTCAACTGCTAATAAACGATATAAATGTAGCACAAAAATGATTACACTTTTGTTATTAGCTCACCAATTACCTAGAATTAGATGACAGTCTCATACAAAGATAGTGTGCCAGGAATTGTGCTCTCAGTAATTGAAGCAAAACAAGGATCTAGGGAAATCATTTTTAGAAAACTTAACTCCACATAATAGATTTTACAAATATCCTATTCAGTAGTTAGTTGAATATATGATTTTATACACTAATTATCATCAATTTTGTCTTTTGAATATAATACTAATGTTCTTTGTATAGATTGACGAAGAGACCATAATTTCTTCAACGGGTGCTTTATCACTAAAACAAGTCCCTAAAAAGATGTTGGTAATTGGAGCTGGTGTCATTGGTTTGGAATTGGGATCAGTTTGGCAAAGGCTTGGAGCAGATGTGACTGCTGTTGAATTCCTCCCCAGTATTGGTGGTAAAATGAAATATTTTATTTATTATAATTATATGTATGCATTGTGACAAATTATAATAACAGTTATGATTGGAATAAAATTGTATTATAAAATTAAGTTTTTATGTAAAGTAATATTTAAAAAATTAATAATAAACAACATTATATTTAAAAAAGAAGAATTCATGAGTCGTCCAAATGTCCTCATATATTTTCCAAATGTTTTAGAAATTGCTTGAAAAATTCCATAACTCCTTGTATTTATTTCTGATACTTTGCATATGTTCAAACAATTTGAAATTCCTTTGTTCTCACTGTCATTATTTTTCTTGGTTTCATGAATGTAAATATGAAGTAAAGGAGCCATGCCTAGGGTTATGGTTTTGAAAATTTCTAATGTTTCCATGTGAAACTTTACTTTTAAGGTGATGATGAAAAAAATTTAAAATACACTGATCTACAAATATTGAATTTAAAAAAGTATTCCTTATGTATAGTAGCTTTTTTTATTTATTTTCATGTACTGAATACAAAAATAATTAATATATATTAAAATTAGTTTTCCCTTTTAAAACAAAAAAAAAACAATTTTTGCAAAAAATAATGGAATTTATTATGTTTTTTTCAATCAATAGAATTGTGACGTGGTTTTTTCTTATTGCCTTGCGTTCCGGCCCTCTTGCATTCTGCATCCATAACATCTCGAAAAATAATCCAGCAAAAATCTGCCAATATTGAAGCGTTTCAATGTCCTTGATACAGTTTTTCATGTTTGGTATGTCATGAAGCACTCGCCATGTTCATCGCTTAAAAGCTGTGCAATTATCAGGAAAGAAGTTCAAGTGAGAATGTAAAAAGTGGATTTTTAAGGACATGTTACAATCCAGTTTTTGTAATGATAATACATATTTTCAACAAGTTCAGCATAGTTGTCACTTCTTTTATTTCCCAAGAAGTTTTTTGCAACAACGCGGAAATCGTCGCAGGCCTTTTTTTCCTTTACCTTCTAGAACCGAGTCAAAATTATCATCTTTAAATAAATTTCTTATCTGGACCGACAAATATACCTTCCTTGACTTTAGTGTCACTCAATCATGGAAATTTTAGGTAAAAGTATCGAAAAACAGCTCTATCTTTGTTCATTGCTTTTACTAAATTTTTCATCAGTCCTAGTGTGGATTAACTAAAGGGTCATTTTTAACATTTTTTTGCCCAGGTTGAAGTGTCTGACAATGAGGCCACAACTTTTTTTTATGATGCTCTTTTCTATCACAACTATCCCATTTGCAAATAAAGTAACAAAATTTCATGTAGCAGTAGAGATTTTCAAATCCCTACATATTTGCCATTGTTGTTCGTCATAATTAATCTGCAGCAGAATGGTTTTCATGTTTTCATAAGACTCCTTCATATAAACTATGTAACCAATAGGAATTGAAGGTAAAATACTTGGTTATGTAACAAAACAGCTTTTAAGCTTAATTTAGAGCTATCTATGAAAAGTCTCCATTCATTCTGTTTATATGTAATGTTAAGGGCTACAATCAAATCACTGACATCTTTACAAAAAATTAAACTCTAGTATGGAAAGGTGTAATAGTCACATCGCTTTCCAAAAGGTACCATTATTGCAGCCAATTCTAAGTCCTTTATAAGATCATTTAATTCAGCTTGTGATATCCTGTGTGGCTGTGATGATGTAATAGGTACTTTGATTCTGACATTGAAGATATTGATGGTGAAGTAGATGTGATTTCTTCTTTGTCAATGTGAGGATGTTTCGGGACCGGGTGAAGATCTCAGTGTGGCGAAGGATGAGTAGCCAATGGTAGATTTGGATAAGTTATGGCATTCTTCTTTTTTTAGAAACACCCTTGCCTTTTTCAAATATATGAGTTGTCAGGCAGAAATAACAATTAGTCGCATGATTAGTCGATTCTCACCACTGCATTGGCACTGCAAACCGAAATGATGTCTTTTTGCCACTCGGCCTATTTCTCAAACCTGCACAAGGTTTGCAACAGAAATGTGGATCCCAGCTTTGATTCTGGTGTTGAATGTTTATCTTAAAATAGTAAGAATACGCTTTTTTATTGTAGGCAATATGGAACACATTTGCTTACTAAATACCACTTCGCCACAAATGTAACAAAAATTGTCAGGATTATTCACATACTTTCGAAACATTTCGCTATAAATCATAATATTTTTTCACTTTTAAGACTTTTATCACTTAATAATACTTAATAGAGCACTAAAATCGACACCAGCTTCAGAAATATAATATCAACATTAACAAGTTCAATGAGAGTACAATCACTAAATTCTGAAAATGTTAAGTATCAAAAAAAATTAAATTAATAAATGACTTTTACTTATGAATTTGTATTTAACATGGGTAGATAAGTTAGAATTAGTTAAAACTATTTCAAATACTTTTTCATTGTAGACACTAGTCTCCAATGAAAAAGACCAATCTATTTTGATGTAAAAAAGCATAATTACATTTTATAATTATCATTTTATAATTATTTTATAATTATCATGTGATGTGATACATTTTTAATATGTGGCACACATCTTATTTGAATTCATAATTCATTCATCATATTTCATTTAAACAATAACAGGACAAAGTCAAACACTATATTATACATTTTAATGGTAAAGTCTACAAATACGAAACAGTTTTGGGTTAAAAATTTATCAAATTGTATAATATGTAATCAGTATTGAATCTTCTTAAATGTCATAGGCAATTTTTTCATTTGAATTGTATTATAACATTCCAAATTATTATTCAGTTGAAATTGCAATAAAACATTGGATGTATCAAATAGAGATTGAGTGTCAAAGTATTTAAAAGGATTTACATTTCTTATGTAAAATGAAATCTAATTTAGATATAGACTAAGTGGTACATGCAGTGGTAATTTGTTTAATACAACTGATTAATTCCATTTGGTGTGAATTGCTCAAATGCAAATTAGAATGGTTTCAAAAAAAAAATTAAGCATGTAATAAAATACTCATATACGAAGTTTTAAAAATTTGTATTCTGTTAAAAATGAAAATTTGAAAACATGCATTTTAGACTATTTAAATATATCTGTTAGTAGGACTAGTTTCAACGAATGTAATAATTTCATTATTATTATTATTAGTATCATGATTATATTACTTCCATAGTAGTATTAGCTTCTTTATAAATATCCTTGCAGTCAACATGATCCTTAAGAATGAATACTTCTAAATTTATTGTGGATTTTATGAAACATACCTAGGATTTTTTTCTAGGTGTGGGAATTGATAGTGAAGTAGCGAAAACTCTACAAAAAATTCTTACGAAACAAGGATTGAAATTCAAACTCACTACGAAAGTAACTGGCGCACGCAAGGAAGGCAACAATATTAAAGTAGATCTTGAGGCAGCAGCTGGTGGCAGTAAAGAAACGGTACAAAGAAGTTATTTATTAGTTGTGTCATTGTTTTTAAGACCTTGCCCATATTTGCCATATATTTTATATCTTATCAATATTATCTGTATTTTTTTCATAATAAATTCTATAATTAAAATAAATTTTAAAATTACATGTATAAAAATTTATATCTTAAAAATTAATTAAAATTATTTATTATTATAATATACTGAAAACCATCATTCCTGTAATTATATTTAAAAGGGATGGACAACTAAGTACATAGAATAATATATAACAAACGGCTGTGAGACTAAACATATCCTACATTAAGCAAATTCATTGAATATGTGCATATTATTGTGCATTATGAAAATAACCATTTGCTATGTTTTATAAAAAAGTCAACTATTTAATTGAAGTTCAAAAGTGTCAATGTAAAAGTGACAATTTTTTTATAAAAATCATTTGCTGCCTCTTTTTTATATAAAATGGTATATATGACAAAGATTGCATAAATATCTTCAATGATCTTAAATTATTTTGAAACACTTTTAATAATATTTACTTGCATGCCAGTCATTCAAAATTTATTTATTTATACTAAGCCAATGTATAACTACATTAGCCAGCTTAGTTTAAACAATAAATTTTAATAATGTCACAGTACAATAGTACATTAATAAAAGGCAATTTAATATTTTAATATATGCAATTTTATTAATAGATGGATTGTGATGTACTTTTAATTTGCATCGGCCGGAGACCGTATACTAAAAATCTTGGCCTTGATAAAGTAGGCATAGTCCTGGATGACCGTGGACGCATTCCTGTCAACAACAAATTCCAGACTACAGTTCCTGGGTAAATATGTTATAGGATTATTTAAAAAAAACTTGTACTTCAGAATCAAAATATTTAAAGTTCATTCTCCATATTTGTTTTGTTCATTCTACTCAAATTTCTTGTTTTCATTTTTAATTTTAATCATTAGCATCAATAAGAAAGTTTTGTACTAAATTTAAATAAATAAGATGTGCTGGAAAATTTGTTGCTTAAAGAATATAAAAGTATTTATATTCTTTTTGACATATATTTTGTGAGTCATTAGTGAATTTTAGAAAACCACAAATGTTTACATTTTTTATTGTAAAAAAATTAGAAAATCTACGATGACATACCATATAAGTAATTTTATGTGCAGTAAGACTTGTTCTGGGATGAAATAACTATTAGATATCTGCCTACAACATGCAATAACATTCAGCAATCTACTACTAACTTTTGAATCTGCTCTTCTACTATGAATTTGCATCCAACAAATTGAACTTTAATTTGGGAGGATTGAGATATTGAATACCTAACCAAGTATTAGTATTATAATTATCAAATCCACCTTATTAATTAATATTAAATTTGTGTGTATATTTTGAGCTGGTTCAGTATATCATCAGGAATTGTTCAATAAACACATTGAACATCTTGCACAGGAATCTCTTAGTCACCACCACAATATATTGATACCTGCCAATCTCCTCAAATTAAAATTTATATTTATGTGATATTTATAGTGGAAGAGCATATTCAATAGTCATTGATAATGCATATTACATATTGCATCTTGCAAGCAGACATCTGATTTATGAATTTATGTAGTCTAAAACCACACAATTGAGTATTGGAAAATACATGTCCATGAAATTTAAAGTGACAGGAACTTACTGAAATATATGTCATCTTCAGTATGAAATATATTGTTATCAATTATTATCTTTAGACTACAATTATTTGAACGAAATTTATAGAATTACGGTATTATTACTCAACCAATACCTAGTATTTTAAAATATAATAAGTAATTTTATTAATTTCAGAATTTATGCAATTGGTGATTGTATACATGGACCAATGCTTGCCCACAAGGCTGAAGACGAGGGTATTGTTTGTGTTGAAGGAATAAAGGTATTTATTTCATGAAATCCTTGACATTAAATGTAAAAGTAACCATATCTTTGACAGCTTTATCTTGTAAATCACAGAATTGATAACAATGAAACTATATGTCTCAGCATTGATAAAGTGTCTACTTGCGATGATAGATAATAAAATATTTACATTAAAAATGTCATATTAATAACATTATTTAGGTGCTACTATTGTAAATAAGCTTTATTATTATCAATTACATAATTTCTTTTAATGTGAGGGAATTCAAAAGTGCTACCTAAAGTGTTTTGATCTGAAAAATTTTACTAAAATGAATTGTAACCATGATCATTTTCAGTTCTGTATCCTACATTAATATCCATTACTTGGTTATCTGTAAATTTCTACTGATATTAATTTCTTTGCTCTGTACAATTGTGTACAGAGCAAAGAAATTAATGAACATTTTATAACTGCTCAATAAATGTTCATGGTAATTTTTATTTGTTGGCAGAAATATTTTTCTCTTGAATTTGATTTAATAATTCTTTTTTAATCATAATGTTACTTCTTGTTTGCAAACCACTTCTAAAATAATAAAATTGAATTAAAATAATAGACAATGACAAAAATATGAAATTACATTTTTATGAAGTTAAATAAGTAGCTATTTAGAGTTAGATCATACTAAACTCTAGATCCTTTGCTCTAGGCCATCTTTATCAGCATTATTTTATTGTATGATTTAATTTTAGGGTATGCCTGTGCATTTCAACTATGATTGTATACCATCAGTAATCTACACATCACCTGAAGTTGGCTGGGTAGGGAAATCGGAAGAAGATCTGAAGAAGGAGGTAGGGTAACAATTATTTGTTCCAATTTCAAAGTTAAGAAATATTTTTAACCTTAATTAATAATCTGTGACTTAAAGGTAAACATGTTTTTAGTTAAATTTACCTAGTGTAATGTCAGGATCATCTGATAATATGTTTGTGAATAATATAAATATGAATATAACATTGCTCCTCTGAAATATGAAAAATAATTTGAAATCTGTGTAATTAGTGTAAGCATGTATAATTGTAAACTTTTGCTATACATATTTTTTTTTATTGTGTATTTTTAATTTTTTTAGCTTTCTATGAAATGATGACAGCTCCAATAGAAATTTGTAAATTAAAATGACTTAAATCTTATTTTCAGGGTAGAGCATATAAAGTTGGTAAATTCCCATTCCTTGCCAATTCAAGAGCTAAAACAAATATGGAAACAGATGGTTTCGTTAAAGTACTTTCTGATAAGAACACGGATGTTATCCTTGGTACTCACATCATTGGGCCGGTCAGTAACAAATCACTACATTATCATAACTGAGACTTTTCAAACATTATTTATTAAATATTAGGACATTGATATATTTAGACAAGCTATAGTGAATGCATCCCAGTTACATCATAACAACTTGTGATTATAATTGATAGCTGGACAATTTTGACTAAATTGGCATAAAATCTGTATTAATTCTACAACTGATTTTCGTCACTATTATTTTACGATAATAAGAACAACTTTCTGCAAAAAAAATATTTTTTTTAGAAAACAGAAAACTATGGTTTTAAGACAGATTCAATTTGTTGGTTGACTTTACAGTTGACAGGTACACATTGTTGTTGAATCTGTTTAAAAGTCATAGATGAACTTCCTACAAGGTGGCAAAAATGTAGATATAATAATTATGAGTAATTACTAGACTAAGTGAATATCTTTAGTTATTCTCATAAAGTTTTGTTTTTGTATAATAGGCAATTTCATACTTCAACCCCTATAGTGTTGTCGTAATAGATTAAGACTAGGGATGCATCGATACGCCTTTTGGCCGATACGATACTGATACCGATACTTTTACTAAAATATCGCCGATACCGATACCGATATCGATACGCCTAGAAAATTCAAAGAAATGATAAGGTAATAAAATATAAAACTTCTAGCTACAAATAAAATACGCTTTGGGTTATTTTCTTTTATTAAATAAGTAGTAGCATTGACATTAAAAGATTAAACATTTTAAAAAAATATGGTGGATTTATTACATACTTAACATATTAATAATTAAAATTAACATTTATAAGATTTTTGTTTAAAAAGCAAAGTAGTCTCAAATTTTGTGGAGAAAGGCGGTTTCGCAAGTCTGTTTGAATGAGACCTGCGGTGGAAAATAGCCTCTCGGATGCAACAGAGCTCATTTGGAAACTGAAGTACTTCTGCGCCAGTTTTTTCAAATGGGGGTATAAGACGTCATTGTGCCAGAAAAGTAGCGGATATGCGTCTCTGGGTATGTTGGGAGATCTTAGGTACTTCTCGACTTCTTCTTTGAGAGAGTTATTGCTGCTCAGAGTTGACAGGGGATCATCTTCTTCGGACTCTCTAATAATATTTTCACAAACGCTCCAAAGGCCACCACTAGCAGTCATCTCAGAACTTGTGCTCGGTGTAGGTGCGACCATGTCCGAAGCATTTTCGGAATATAAATCTTCGTTAATGTTGATGATTAACTCCACAAGACGCTTTTTTGCTGTAGATGTTGTAGAGTGTAGTTGAAATATCCGTGTTTTATATCGAGGATCAAGCGTTGTGGCTAAGCAATATATCTCTTCATTTTCCAAGTCTTCGAAACGTTCATTAAGAGCCATTAACAAATCACCCGCTAATTTTTGCGATATATTCTCCTCTTCTCTCGGCGACGAACCTCTCATATTTTCTAATAATTTTCGAAGACTGTTAATTAATGGAATGGCGTCAGACAACGTAGCAGTGGATTTGTTGATTGACTTTGTGGCTTCTTCAAAATACCGCAAAATATTCACCACCTTCTCCATCATTATCCATTCTTCAGTTGTAAGTTCTGCTTTGCAAGTTATACGAGGTAGACAAGCACTGCAACTCGTTGTTCTAGCAAACGCCCAATGCCTGTAGTGTCGAGTCCCAACGTGTAGATATATCCTGTATTAAGACATGGTTGGCAATATTATGTGTATCTTGCATTTCTTTTAATACCTTATTGCTGCTCGTGGAATGACTAAAATGTCCTATAATAGACCTTGCTTTGGTTATCATTTCTTTGACTTTATCATCTTTAAAAAGCCTGGCTTTGATTACCAGTTGCAATGAGTGAGCCAAACATTTTACAGGTACAACATTATACGTTTCTTGAATCTCTCTTATAGCGACACTAATGTTTGCTGCGTTGTCAGAAACTATAGCTCGAACTCGGTCTTGTATATTCCAATCATGAAAAGCATTGTTGAGTTTGCTTGCAATATTTATACCTGTGTGCGATCCATCGAATGGCAAAACTTCAAGACAGTAACTTTTGTACTCAAAAGTTGCAGTGATTCCATGTGCTGTCAAGCTAATAAAATCATTGGATTGCGAAGAAGAGTCACTTGTCCAGATGTCGGTGGTTATCACAATATGCGGCAGGTCTTTTAATAGTTCTAGTACTTTAGCTCTCACTCGCTGATACATTTCTGGTATGACTTTTTCTGTAATGTGGAACCGCGAAACCATTTTATATTTTGGACACAGTTTTTTTTTATCAATCTTTGGAAGCCTATTTTGTTTACTAAATCAAAAGGCTCCATATCCACGCATATTTGCTCAGCAATAGTGAGAGTTATATCTTTTGCCCGAACGTCGTCGTCGACATAAAGTGATTTCTTATCGATTATCTCTGACAAAGTTGTTTGTCTTTTTTGGTTGTGGTTGTAGACCGCCCTCCTCGTCGCGCTTGGTTTTCTGAGTAGTTGTTTTTGAGGTCGAAGCGGTGTCCAATTCACTATTATGGTGTCTCTTCATGTGGATCCATAAGTTGGACGTGTTATAACTTTTAGAGGTGGTACCTCGAGACACATTTTCTTTACAATATAGGCATGTTGCTTTGGAATTATCCAACGTCGAAATTTCAAAATGGCTCCAAATAGTGCTTTTGTGTTTTGAAGTTGACATAATTTTCGTAAGCACTGTAGACAGGTCTTTGAAATGTTTAAATATTCACCACACAACTATTTAATCAATTAATTATGATGTGTCAACTGTAATTATGTATTTTATAATTTCTAACATAACCAACAAAAATCGCTATAGCGCAATGGTATGCACAAAGCAGCACGAGTGAGCGAAAGTACAAAGAGTGTTGGATCGGTATCGGCTATCAAAATATCCCCGATACCGATATATCGGTAAATCGGATATATCGCCGATATATCGGTATCGGTATCGGTATCGGATGCATCCCTGATTAAGACTCCCGATATAAAACTACATTGTTTTTCCTATATTAGCCACTTCTCATAACATCAATGTCCCGACACAGTAGATGTGAATTATCGTAACCGTGCCTTTTCCCCAAATAACAATAGAACTTAATTGATACATTATTTTTCATTAACATCTCAGTTTTTTATCTTTTAACTTCAATTTGTGCAGGGTGGTGGTGAACTTATCAATGAAGCTGTATTAGCTCAAGAATATGGTGCGGCTGCCGAAGATGTTGCAAGAGTGTGCCATGCGCATCCTGTAAGTATATACTGGAATAATAATTATGACATAAGTGTTTAATAATATAAGTTGGTTTGGAATGGCATTACATTGATTGACAGATATGTGAACAATAACTTGCATTGACTAGGTCGATTCCAGGGCTGGCTAAAATATGTACACAGCAAACAGGCAGCTTGATTTTATTAATTATTGATATTATTCCTATTTCAAAAAGCAATTTTTACTATTTTATGGGTTTTATTATAAGTAGGACATAAATAAACCTGCTATAAATTTAGTGACTTATAAATATAACTTTCTATCTTTTGTGACTTCCAGACTTGTGCAGAAGCTCTTCGAGAGGCGAATCTTGCAGCTTATTCTGGAAAACCGATAAACTTCTAAAACACGTGATGTAAATATAACTATATATATGAAAATCTGCTGACAATCGAGGTTATTTCATAATAATAAGATTATGTCACTACTTTAAGGAATCTTGATTGAATCTGATTAGGATGCTTGTCTGCCTGGAAAGAAATGATTTCTTCAGCTTTATAATTCCAAAAGTAATATACTATGCTAGAATACTTTTTAAAACATTTTATTTTTCAAGAAAACTATGTTAACTGTTGCAAGTTTATTTATATATTTTATTAAATACATAAATAAGAATTCCATTCCGTATATACATTATTTATTACCTTACTCATTGTACATTTGGCACAGTGACTGTTATGTACATGAATGTATTTATTTGTTTTTGTAAATAGATATACAAATAAGACAATGTGTTTCATTTCAATAACTAATTATGTATAACAGTTTAAGGTTTGATAATATGATGTCATTTGAAAAAAAAAATCATCTCTACACTCATCTCTATTTCATACAATATATTGTTAAAATTCAACTCAAAAGGTGGTTATATTACTATCTACAGCACAATAATATTTCTACACACATAGATACATACAAGAAAAATGCATGGGTATTTAATGAGAGTATTATTAGTCTAGAAATATTTTCTAAGAAACAAATTTCTATTAATATCTTGAATGCTTTTTTAGTTCATATTTCTATATTATAATAGTTGAAAAAAAAAATTGTCAACAAAATAGATATTTGGTTGGAATAAGGAACAGTAATTTGAATTGGAAGCAGTAATCCTATAAAATTGTAATAAGGAGCAGTACCGAGATCAGAAATTAGTGGGGATAGAATTATAATTTTCTTCGACAGTGACTGGGTTTGCTATCAAAAGCAGCACCGCGATCGGAACCGAAAGTGCGACAAATTACTGTCTAAAGCAGAAATAGTATTAGAACTGAAAATCGGACAGCGATAAGAATCACGATTATGATTGTAATCACTCAATATGTAAGAATCAAATGAATTCTATATCCACACAGGTGGGAATTATTTTTAGTAATAGTGTTTATTTGGGAAAATGCTCAAATAAACATCTATGGGACTATTTTCTTCGAGATGTTACAAATGAACACACCAAGATTTTATATAAAGGAAGTGGCTATATTATATTCTTTTTTACAATATATAAATTGGAAATGTATATACGACGTGACGGTGAAACGAAATATGTTAATGCAGCGTCCATGACAGGTGACTGCGGCTTTCACTTGTGGAAATGATACCATCACGTGGTAAATACGTCTTGAAAATGTATTTGAAATTAGACCATGATCCAACTCTCCATTTTCACTACAAAATATCGAGTTCATAATATCTTCATTTCTGTATTAGTTGCAAAATAGTACTTGAAGCACTTAATAATATTTTAAAATAAAAAAATTTGGTTGCCTGTAAAGTCGGTATACGGGCGAAAGTTTTACGTGACAACGACTTTGAATGGTAAAATCATTTTAATGTGAATATTCATTCGTATAGTAGGAAGAAGGATGAAATAATAGTAACAATTTAAAACATTTATTTATACAAAGAATTATATTTAAAACATTAATTTATACAAAGAATCTCGCACTGAATTTCATATTAACAAAATTTTATTTTTACCTTTACATACATACGTATTTATATACAAATATACATACAATAACTTGCAATACATTTGCAAGCTATGCACTAATTCTCTAGTGCTGCGCGCGGCAGACCGATCATAGTTGAGTGGGAGAGAGACGCAAGGCATTCGGCGGGCCTCTCTCTCGTTCGGTGACTCATCGTTACGTTACCGAGCGTTACACTTTTTCAAAGTGACTCCCAGCCGCAACCTAATTTAAGACGTTGTCACGTCAAAATTACCACTTGTTTGTAAGACAGTTGTCCCTCAAAAAGAATGAGCAAGAAACTCGAGTGTCACTTTTCAAACCAAATTATACACAATCATACATAATAAAAATTAACAAATATACTTGAAGATACTACAAAGAAATGAAATGGTATAACTTTTATCGGCTCCCTAAGAAAGAAATATTGAATATTATTGTGTGATCCTGTTTACTTTTTGTCTAATTGAACAGTTTTTATTCAGTAACATTACATTTTGTAATGCTCTGATTGGCTTCATACCAAATTGTTAATATTTATTCACCAGTACTTCAAGAATTCAATTGGAAATAACTAATATAATAATTGTATTTACATATTTAAGAGTGTTTGAACAATAGCAGTATCAAATGCTAGAATTAATCTATGTTTAATACAACCATAGCCCTGCTACAGAATAGTCCTTTACATTTTAAACATTAAAATAAGTTGAACATTTTTATACATGTCAAATGTGCACTGCTTTGTAGTCGGAACTTGCAATGTCCTTTGCAGAGGACATTGCTAAGTTGAATGAAGAGAATTTTTATACAAAAAAAAAATGTATAAATTAAGAAAATTGCAGCCGTGATACCCAAGGAAGGAACAACATCGGCATTTGGACTACCATTGGAGTAGAAAGTAGGGCTACAATTGAAATAGAGAACAGGATCGGGATCAGAAACGATCATTACTAATTTATAATTTACGCAAAGCGTTAATAGATAAAACGGCTAGTGCAAGATAATTATTGTTTATAAGATTGAATAAAATAGATATCAATAGCAATTAAACATCATGAGAGCCTTTTATTATAACCTAAAAGCAAATGAGAATTTTGTAAAAAATATCGGAATTTATTACGTTGTTTTTTTTTATATAGAAAACTGCCCATGCAATATCAATATTAAAAATCTGAAAAACAGTTGACCCTGGCCGGCTCTACCTACAACTTTCCACTAAGAAATTTAACGATGTATCTTTGAGCTTCTCGAGTTACAAGTATTGTCAATGAGTTTTAAAATTTGAAAGACAGTTGACCCTACAGGTCATAAAGTTTTCAGTATTTTCGAGCACAAAGCATTCAAAAATAAAGTAGCAATAAATTGTGAGTTCATCACGCTTAGAAGATCGATTTTTGTGCTTTTTTAAGTTCTCTGAGCTCTAAAATATAGTTCGAATACGTTTTAAACTCTGAGTTCAAAATCTATACAAAACACGCTTTTTTTTAATTTTTCAACAATATGTTTCGAACACGTTTTTACATTTTGATCTGCTTTATAATTGATAGCATATTGATAGCTTCATAGCATTTGACAAATGATATATATATGTGTGTGTCATATGGTGTTAGTGGTTTTCTAAACATGGAAATATTACCGATTACATCAATCCAATAAGAATCTCACATGTATTTTGAACATAAACCTTTTTTTTTGTATTCGCCATTAACGATATCTCTGGAGCTGATATTGATGCATTTTGCAATGGTCGACTTTGTATTTTAAGCAAAATAGCTGGTTGAATTTTGAAATTTGTTGGTAGAGTAGGTAATGAAAATTCTAAAAAAAAACACTAAAATATTTTTCTACAACAATATTTCTTGTAAACAACCGATTTTTTTTTACAAATAACGACTATCGACAACAGAACAGATTTTGGAATTTATCGGTGTAGTAGTTTACAAAATATTGTAAAAAAACCCTTTTTGAAAAATTTTTTCTCCAAATATGTCTCAAGAAGTGTTTAACCGATTTTTATACAGCTTATGGCAATCAATGTAACTGAATAGGGAGAAAAGGTGTTTAGATTTTGGTACTGATTCATAGACTAGTCTAAATGTTTTTTGAAAATCTTTAAAATCTACCAGTTGGAACCAGTTCAACATTTCAGAAAGTTCAAGTTGAATGGACCCCTTTCAAATGTCGCAATCTGTTTTTCGATTGGTTAATCTGTTCAAAAGTTATGAGAGATTTACATTTAAATACACAAACATGGACACACACAGAAATCACATGGAAAATGGTTGAAATAGATTCCTAGGATCCTAAAATGTCAAAAGATTTGATAAAAAATCGATTTTCAAATATCTGGGTGAAAACAGTAGTTTCCCAATTTATAAAAATTTTAAGATTTTTATAGTGGTAATTCAAAAGGTTTCTGGGGTGACCTACACAATCAATCGTCTTAAAATTTTAAGCTTAAAGGCTTAGACAATATTTATAACTCAAAGAGCTCCAAGACAGGTCGAAAAATATTGTGGAAAATTTTAGGCATAATCTGCAGTGTCAACCGTTCAAATTTTTTTCATCCCTGCATTTATATTTTACCACTGGCTTTGTAACAATTATTTTCATGTTAATAAGACTTATCATTCAATTATTTACGAACTTTATAACAAATTTATAAGATGTTTTGAAAAATTAAGTGAAAATCGTTGCTACCAACTTTAAATTGTTATAGACTCTAAGTGGTCATTCAAAATGAAAACTGATTACAATAATTTGGTAATGATTTTCAAATAGCTATTCAATGATATCCCATACTTGATATAGTTTGCCGACTTTAATTTTTTCTTTTTCACATTTAGGCATCTGGTTGCCATAATGAATTTTGATTAGTGCCATGTCTTAAGTGACACTCACAAGATTACGACAAATTAATTGAGGAAAGCATCATCAAAATTGGCCCACGCATTGGTTTCCAGAATGCTATAAATAAACAAACATACATAGGTACATATAGACTGACGCTTGCCTGCGACATGCAGTAACATGCAACATGTAACACACCGCTGACCCTCGATTCTGTTTTTCCACTGCGAATTTCTACTTCACCTTTCATTGATTTATCCAGTGAGTCCAAAGTAATTAAATTTCTGGTCTTCTTTCTCTCATAAACAGCACAATAAACAAAAAATAGTAAAAGGGTTGACCCTAAAGGCCATAAGTACAACTTCCCGCTAACTTTAAATGATCAGGCATAAAAATTCGGAGTAATTAAAAAAAATATGTTTTTTTAAATTCTTGTTAACGACATCTCACGAACGAATCAACCGATTGTAACTAGACCGGCGGTGATCGACGCAGGTTTTTAAGTTCTATAATAGAACTAAGAACATACATTCGATCAGATATAAAATTTCAAGGTAATTAAAAAACAATTATTTTCAAAATTTTTCGTTAACGTTGTTTCACGAACAAATCGATCGATTTTGACCGGACTGGCGGTGATCGACGTGGTTTTTCGATATCAAAAGCTGATTATAGAAAGTTATTCGAATAAAACAGTTTTTGAACACACAATTTTAAAGTTTACATTCAAAAGAACACACACACGCACGCACACACACCATCGAAAAATTGTCAGGGTTGCTTCCTGTGACCTCAAAACGTCGAAATCTGATGAAAACTTAATTTGGAAAAACCGGATAAAACCAACAAATTCCCTATTTTTGAAAATTTTCAGCTCACATACAGCTCTTGATTTTATTGACAATTTGGATCATACTGTTATTTCATCGAGTTCTGTAGTTTTGCATGTCCATAAAGAATATTATGGTTTATTCAAAATAATAGTTCAAACATATATGATGGCGCGGAAATTATGTCTTTTGAGCAAAACAGTGTCCAAACTAAAACTATACACATTGTCTATTAACCCTTTTTGTTTGGTGTTCTGCTCATATTTTTAATTTGATTCTTTTTAATCATGTCAATACAATACTAAAACTAAGTTATTTTTCAGTGTTATTAAAAGCATATCGAATTCTTTATCACGATAGTATGAAAACATTAGCTCATTACGGCTAATTCATCAAAATACCGCGCCTAACCGAAAATCGTCGATCTCATAATACATATAATTTCTAAACAATTTTTAACCTCAATTGTTTTTTTTAAAGGGATAACTAAGAACTTCAATATATGGGACTCACAATTTGACTACAGCCACGTCACTTTTGCATTATTACAGAATTTGTTTTTACCTTTTTTTAATATTTTTGCTAATAATTTCTTAAAAACAGATATTCCCTACGAAACATTACAGAACAAAACTTCTGATATAGCTTGATTTAACAGAGAATGAATGGGCAATGTATCAAATCTTACGGATTACGTTTACAAAAAACGTATTTACTTTTGGCGTAATCTGCCGTAAGAAGTTTGAAATATTTGTAGAAAAAAAATTCAGATAAACATTTTCGGATATTTATAATTCCTAGTAGCCGACCAGGGTTCGAATTTTGACCATATTTCATAAAAATTTTAAGTTCGAAGGTTATTGAAATTCTATGTTAAAAAGCATATTTGCATAATCAATCATATACAATTTTTTTGAATCTCGTTTTACTACGTTGGCTGCGAGGATGTATAATAATACATCATTAGCGTGTTTCCTTTGTCATAATGTCCAGCAATGTTCATGAAATTTGAAATTTAATGTTGGTAACAGTTAAAAAAATATACGTTAATAACATATTTGCACACGCTCACAGCTAATATAGATATTATATGGTAAGAAAATTGTATTAAGTATTACCTATATAAAGATTGTTGATTGGAAGACGTAAATATTGTGAAGTAAGCTGAATAGAGACTTTTAAATAAAGGCTTTCATTCTAAGTCGAAAGCAGGAAAACAAAACTATTTGCATTTTTTTTATTGATAACAATAAAGTTCGTCTTGGGCCTAAAGCCTCACCAACGATCACCAGAGAGGAGAATAAATGATCCTTTTGCGATTTTAGTTCAAAACTTATTTTCCATTATTGTTAGTTACTATAAATTGTAAACTTTATCTCAATAGGCACCCAACATAACCCAAGTATTCTTTAATGTAAAAAGAAAATAATGTAAATTAATTACGATAGTAGAACTAAAGAACGGGATCGGAATCGAGAATATGAATATGGTATAAAAAAAAAACCCTGCAATTTATTTCGTCAACCTAGAACTTAACTCCTTTAATAAAAATATATAAAAACATCTGATACAATTTGTCATCTACGGATGAAAATGGGAAGACTCTTGGATACTCAATCAATATCTCTAGTTCACCAAACGTTTCAACAATTCAATGACTCGTAAAATACTTTAATAATTACGTAAATTACATAAGATGTTAAGTCTATAATGAAATTCCAATCAGGATAACAACAGTACCCATTATAAATTGTATTTCAGTAACAATTGTGCCAATAAAAATATTCAACTAAAATCTAAGAACTTTGTGTTCTTACAAGCCACTACGATTTGTTTAGGCGACCGCATTACATGATCCGATCACACGTACTATCTATTGCCCTCTGAAATCCAAAATCATTGACATTTCTTTTAAGTCATTGTCTATTGCTGTTATGTTGAAAAAAATTGGAGCGAGATAAAACATACTAAACGTATGTAGTCATAAATCAATTGTGCTTCGATTTAATAGCATTCTACACATTCATAGGCCTTTTTATCCTACATTTCCTGATATTTAGTCGCCTTCTATTAAAGGAATGAGAAAACACTGCTTAAAAATGATGTCTCATTTTGATAAATTGTTATATCTCAAAACGACTTTTTGTGTTAACATTTGTCTCTGTTTTGTCATTAGCTGTTCCAGTCTTAAATCCAGTCATCTTAAGGTGTATCCCTCTTGATCTCTTATAGACAATTCCAATATTGATCTACAGTTATAGTGGATGCATTGACACATATCCACTATTAAATCAAAGGTTAACCATAATTCTATGGACTATTGACGGACAACTGGTACACGCCGTAGCTATTACCAGCTAGATTAATAGCGGTTTACACCAAAAGTAAAAATGTAATTTGTAAACGTAAACTGCAAAATTTGATAGATTTCCCATACATTATTTTTCATAGATCAAAGCCATTTCTGGATGTAAACACCCATGATTTTAAGAGCCTATTAATTCAGATAACAGATAGACGTGTCCTTCTGGAACATCAAATAGAGTGAAGGATATTCGAAAACTTCAATTGTCACATCAAATAATGGGTCAATATATTATGAAAGCTTACGACTATTTGGACGACATGGTAGACACTTGAAATTTATCAATGACGACTTATTTTGTAATGGTGTTCTGATGTAAATATTTGAAGTACAAAATTTCAGATAATATTTCTTTTAATCAGATTTTTTTGGACTTATTAATATTTTAAAAAAAAATTTAAACACAATTGAAAGACCTTTAAAAAAGTCTTTCGATTACTATAACTAAGAAATTTTAATTATTCGAAGATTACTAAAATCACTGAAATTAACTATGTAGTCTTGTATCCACAAACTTTTAAGGAGAAAAATAATGTCAGTCAATCATAGTCAATCTGTTGTTTGTGATTGCGCATCTTTCAATTTTGCACTATATTATTTATATGTAGGTACAAGAATGCTTTCTTCTTGTCCCGTGGATTGAACTGAGTAGATCTATGTCAACAAATATAATAAATTATGGCAGTGGAAATAGCTCAAAGTTCAATAGTGGATTCCTCTGGATTGTTTAAATTGGATACTATACTTAACTTAAAAGTAAAAACTCATAGTTGTTATGAAGTTGGGTTGAAAAAATTCATTGTTGTCGCAAGTGAAAACGAATTGGTATTCCTGTTTATATCTCCTCAAGGAGACAAAACTGAAAAAAAGTACAGTTGGGATTTTTCAATTAATAACATAAATTGTATGTGCTTTGAACCGACAGGCACATGGATATTGATTGTCAGTGATCAAAAATTATTTTTAGCGCCTTTTCTGCCATTGTTTATTCCACATCAAACATATGATTACAAATGGCCTTTAACCGACCTAACTGTAATTCCACTAACCACTGTTAATAAACAAACAGCTGTTGTTTGGTGGCTAACTAAGGAATCAGAAAATGTTATTATAATTGGTTCACAGGTAATTATTTTTATTACTAAATTTTGGACAAATAACATGTTTGAAGTGTTGTTAATTAGTTTTTTAATAAACAGCACTGTTAGCACAAAATTAAAAAAAATATGTTCAACCAGTTCATTTTGTAGTTTTTGATTTTGATTGTGAGTTTTGTAAGTGCAAGTTTGTAATTCATTTTTATAATAACAATTTCGATATTAAAACTTAATTTTTTTATTGCCAGGCTGGAACTATAATATTTTTTTCATTGGATGCGAAAAGAATTCTAGGAGAAACAAAAATTCCAGATGCTGTTATCGACTTACAGATATCTATAGACGACTCCTTGGACCTGTTAGTTCTTCTGGTAATATTTAAAAATTTAACAATGAATTAATTATTGGTTTACAATGATTTGATTTAGCATCTTTAATAAATTCTTTTTTAATGTATTAAATGTTGTGGAATAGTTATTTTTCAGTTTAAAATAGTTGTTTTAGTATGTTCTATAGAACATACTAAAACAACTATTTTATTTATAACTTATGTGCAGTCTTTTTAAAAAAAAATGCTTTTTATTGTACCGTACAAACAATGGAAAAATTCCCATTGTAGTATCACTCTTGTTTTTTTTCTGCTATTTGCTACCTTTTTTCTCAGAAACTGCAGTATGAATGAACTTTTAATTTGATACATATGTAGAACTAGGCAACCCAATCATAAACATAGTATAAAATACTCATTTTGGTTTTGGGGTTTCAAATTGAAAATAAAAAATAAATTTGTCAAGCACATTTGACATAGGAGATAGATCAGGAAGATCTGAGTTTGCTGTAAGAAATACAAATATATTATTTCATGTCATTTGTTTTCAATATACTATAAAAATATACAAAAGTTGAGTATTCCGCCTTTGATATTATTTGAAGCTCAAATTTAAAAAAGAAATCTATCATGATCAGTATCATAGCTACGATTATAAGTATTCAGGGTAACACTGCACTTTTGCATATTTCTAAACTTATTTTGTAGGAAGAAAAACCACGCAATGTCTTTCAAATATAACTTTAATATATAAATTTTTTATTATTATAAACTCTTGCCTATTTCCCATAAGGATAGAGAGAGACCACAGATTTTGACATGATACAATTTCTGCTTTGTTGAAAAACTATCCCAGTATCCCAAATCGTTTACTCGTTCAACTCTCACCTCTGATATATACATTTATTACATTCAATTATGTTTTGCTTTTTTCCAACACCATGAGCTTAGTCTTGCTAACAGTTACTTTTCTACCTTTTTTTTTTTTAAAGAATTATTCATTTTAGTTGTCTTAGCTTTTAACTCACACGATGAAGCCACTAGAATTATTTGGTTGTTGGTGTACAGGAGGCATTTGACAATAGCTCACCCACTATAAATCCAAACTCATAATGTTTTAAATTACCCAGACAGCTATCCATGAGTAGATTGAATATCCAAGATGAACCTACATAGTTGCTTATCACTATATGCAGGTTTGGATGGAGGTTTTTCTGTTAGATATTATGAACCCATTGAGTTCACGATTTAACAACTAATAACATATAAAAACGGGCCCCTTTAGGATAAGTGTTAATCATTGATGATTTTATATATCCATAATGTAAACACGATTCTGCAGTTTAGGTAGAAATTTAAAATATCTCTATTTCATAATACATATTATAGGTATTTTATCAATTTAAACACTAGTTCGAAAGTAGATTTTCTTGAAAAGAAATCAGTGAGAAACTTAAGGGTAAATGTAGAAATATGCTATATATTCATCTATATACATACATAAATATACACAAATCATGTAAACATACATTTACTACCTGTTTTACGTAGTCAACTATGTCATTTAAGTAATTTGCAAAGGAATTTGCTTTGCTTTTTACTGCTCCAAGTATATTTATAAGTTAGCTGACTATTAGTTGTTAATTTATAAAACCTATTCATCTGTGATAGTTTTTCTTTTATTTTTGATATGCTTTTATTAGCTTGACCTGTATGAGAGTAAAAGTTATTAATGAATTAATTCCATTTATAGCAAAAAGCAGGGGGTGCTTGATATTAAATGTTACAATTAAGTATTTCATTGGTAGCGATTTATAAAATTAAAGTCATTATCAAAATATAGGAAATTGCACCCCACGTTTTTTACTGTAAATTGAATTACTTTGTTAATAACAAGTCTTACTCTAATTTTAATTTGAGGTAATTATTCATAATTATTGATTATTAGACTTTCTATTGCTGTAACACAAACTCTTCATAAGTAAAAAAATATTTTCTACTTTTTTGTTCAGTTTGCTATTAAAGCATATTTTCTTAGCTTTTTTTTTAAATTTAATTTTTGTTATAATGATTTTATTATGTTATATTATTGTCATAAATTTTTGTATATATCCAGTATTAACGATTTAGCTGGTAAGGGGGACACACTTGACTAACAAAAATGAACACTTTAAAACATAATATTTTGTAAGCAGACCCACAATGTTTTTAAATGAGCTATCCAACAATAACCCACATCAATGGGTTAGATGTAGATGTAGGGAAGATGCCACAAATTTTTTTTCAATTATTTTATTCTACCACTTTCATTGTAATTAAAATGTGTACCCATGTCAAATCACAGCTTTCCAGTATTAAGTCTTTGAGCTATGCTGTGGATGAGAGATCAACATGGCAAAACTATAATGGTTCCTTGTTGATTATGAACCCTCAATAAGCATTAAGTCAGTTCTAGTGTGAAGCCAAATGTGAAGCTAAAAGTTCTACTGGCCTTGTGCACTCATGGAGTGAGAAGTAACTTAAATAAATCTTGCATTAGAACCCACAAGAATCAATTTCCTCTTGCCACAGCAACTATAAAATTGGAATTAATTGAGAGAAAGAAAAGTTAATATGATCATTCAGTGCACACAGTAGTTTTTTATTGTATCGTATAATATATATACAATACATAATTGCTGTTTAGATTGTCTATAGACTGCTTATTTACCAACTCAATTTGTGATATAAAAATTAATGAGATGTTAGTATTTGCAATTTTATGGTGTTTGTGTATTTTTTCATAAAACAACATACAAGTACTTTTTACAGTTCACTTTGAACCTTTGTACCAAAATAGTTTCTGATAGTACAGTGAATGCGAAATCACTACAACATATAGTGTTTCAGGTTCTCATAAAAAAGAATTAAAATTTTCACATAAATAGGGAAGATATTATTTTCATCCAGATTTTTGTTAATTAATTTTCTATTTGATGTCAATATTTTGAGTAATATCATTTCGTGAATGCATGTATACATATGTGCAATCAAGTAAAGCCTAACAATTTGTAAAACACTAAGACATATTGACATTATCATAAAAACTATCAGAATAGCTCACTAGTCCTAAAACTTCTACATCTGATGAAAACTCAGTTTTAGAAAATTAGACTGAAAATGTACACTTTCCTTAGCAAAAATTTAAAAAAAAAACCTTAGTTTTTGAAACAGATTGGATAATATCATTGTATTGGTAACCATGGTCGTCAACATACTAAACAATAAAATGGCTTGTTTAAGGTACATAGGCCCCCAATATAAAGTAAGGTTTATGTAGCATTTATTTTTGTAACAGGGTGACTGAAACCTAACACATTACTTTATTATGTCATTTTACTAACTAATGGTCATGGAATTATGGTGGTTGCTTTGGTAATTATCAAATTTATTACTATTTATATTTGTTGCAGATAACTAGTTCAGCATCCCAACAATGGAAATTAGTTTTAGAACATCGTTCGATTTCTTATAATTGGCTGGTGCATAATGCTACTATTCAGGACAAAGAAAAAAAAGAAGGATTTTTGTCATATATTAGGCAGCTATCAAAAGATAAAATGTCCTTATTTTCGCAAAGTTCATCAAAAGGTAATTTTGAAATTGTGTTAAATTTTATTATAACTTTTATTGAATAATTTTATGTTTGCCGTCAAAATTTCCAGACAATAAAACACAAAATGTAGAATATACTGCGAAGCCGGTAGAATATTTACCACAGTTTAGAAAAGGATCTAACAACTGGGCTTTAAGTGTACAGTATGTTAATGGCCGACATTTTCTCACTGCTTTCGAGACTAATGAAGGAACTATGATAGTGAGTATCTAAATCAAAATTTAATTTTTTCTGTTAAAATTGTCTATTTTATTATTTTTCATCCAAAACAATTTAAATGATATAGTTAAAAAGTGGATATTGGCAATATTTGTTTACAAGAACTTTGATCTTGCACGTTGCTAACTGTTGCCTGGTTATATTTAGACTTATCACATTTATTTGAGCGACTTCTTACATGTGGGTAACAAGATGTGGGTTACAATTTGTGTGCATTGTTTACTCTACTACAATACTAAAATTTTAATCTCTTTGTTTTCATCAAATTTCAGCTGGAAAGTACTGAAGAAGAAACACCAACACGTACTTTTGGCCCAGAGATCGGGAAACAAGGAGGGTATCTTCAAGGGTTATGGTCACAAAGACTTATTTATATATTAAAGAAAAATGGATTAGAAATTCACAGTTCCAGTTTGTCCCTTGTACAGGTAAATAAAGATTACCTGTTATTGGTACAGTGAATATATAATTATTGACAATTCATGTATAATATTATTTCCCACTGATATCAAAGGAGAAGAACTAGCTAGTATCAGATATGTGTTGTACTATTCTTTGCAACTCTTTTAAATGACAATGACGGTGATAAAATAATTACTACTCTTGTTTTATTTGCAATTTTTTTTATGGACTAAACATTGAAAAATTAAAGCTTTCACTTTCAAAGTTAGGCTTGTAACATATGGACATGGATAATTCAGACTCTTAATTATTGATTTTATATTTTTATATATGCCCATTGTGATAGGTTTGATATTTGGAATAAACGGAATGTTATAGATTTAATGATTATATATATTAGGGTGGTCGTTAAAAATTTAATTTCTTGCGGCACCGCCTATAAAGCTTTAACTCAAGATAACATGTGCCTCAAGACGGTCCAAGTTAATTTTTAGGTATACTAGTGATGGTAGTATAACTAGTATATTAAGCTTGTTGTTAATTTATCGACAGAGAATAATTTGATTTTTACATGCAGATTTTACATGGAGAATAAGAGACAGATTATGGATGCAAATATGTCTCTTGTACTAACATCCTGACAAGCGATGGATGATGATGCTAGGCACCTCCTAGCCTAATCTACTTCTGTGCAACATCTAATGATCACATGAACATCATATAACAATACTGACCTCCCCTGAATTCCTTCTGTCCATTTTATTCTTTTGTATTATTCTTTCGTTCATATGTCAGACCCTTTTAACTCCAATACTTTTTATTGATTCTAATTAAATTATAGAGCAAAGTGTCCATGGGAATCGCCACATAATCATGTAAAAAGAATTACAATATAAACATGAGATGTAGTTTTCAATATATAAAATGAGGGAATGGTATCTTTTTCATATTCTATTGTGAGAGGTGTTATTCAATGAGTATTTTTAAAAATGCATTAAAATTTTTCGAGTATGTTTTCTTCTGAACTATACATAATCTAGCTTACTATCATCAAAAATCATAAACTTTAAACACAAAATTAAAAAAAAAAATGATTAATACAAGTTCTGATTTTTTTAAATATTCACAATTTTCATTTTTCAATAGAAACAATGTGTCCATCTGATTATAGCCCATATAGACATGTATGTGTATATGGATACTCATATGCGATAGATACCTACCATTCAAACATATTTGTGTCTATATTACTGTTTGGTTTGTAAGTTAATGTATCTGCAAATTTTACATCATTTCAATTGTTAGAATGGAACGTTAGTTCCAAACCACATAAATATTTTTAACCTCTTACAGACCGTCTTAAAATATATCATTGTTTTTTAATAGATTTTAAATTATCTGTAAGATTTAAAACAAAAAATGTGAGGATATGAAAAATCAGTGAGCAGATTCGATATCTCTCAAAAGTAAATAAATAAACCGAAATGTTATCCAGGCTATGTTACCACTTCGTATATATGATGCGTCTTGTCTTCGTCTAGCTCACAGGATTGGTAAATCCAAAAGTAGCAACCGTAAGCCAAATCATGTGGAAACTGTTGTGATTGCGAACATCTCTTTTATACCTATATAATTATTACACTGTCATATCAGTCATGTCTTTCACTCTGTGGTTGTAAATGTTTCGAACAAATATATAGTCTATGGTGATATGACAGCTTTCAATTAGGATAAATGAACTATAATATTCAGTTGCATATTTGTGTTAATAAACAAGAGATCGATTTCTGTATGCACTCACATGGACGTAAACATTATCTGTTTTTTTTTGAATTTTAAAAATGAATATCAAAATAACTAAATGCTCTTATTTCTCTGAAATCACGTAACGAAATTTACATTTTTTCAACTTTTTTTAATGTTGATTGTTAATTGTAAATTTATTTAATTTATTTCTATTATAGAGTCAAAATGAATGACGAAATAAATTTGTATGAAATCGTCATATCGCGTTTACCCTTAATTTGAATTTTCTTTGCAATTTTATTTCTTTATTAATATTAAAGTATAATAAATTTTCATGGTATATTAAAAATGTATACATTTCAGGACCCTACAATGGTTAATGGTACAAAAAGATGGACAGCATTATGGGACGTAGGATTGAACGGAGATGCTCTTAAAGCGTATGTGTTGACTGCACGTGAACCAACCCCCGAATCTGAGGGCTGGTATGAACCCACATTTACATGTGATCTTCAGCTACCGCGTTTCACCATGGAACCCTGTTTAGTAATAACTACTCAAGGCGTTTACTTATTAACCACACTGTAAGTTACATGGTTTTTAGTGTTATTATATATAAAAAATGAATTGCAACTATTGTTAATAAAAAAATTATTAATGTCTATTTAAAAAATGTAGGACTGAGCCGGCGGAGTGGTTGGTTGGTATGATAACGCGTGGGGGCTTCAACGCGGAGGAATGGGCTGCGGCGCTAGCGGCTCCCATGCCGCAGCTGCTTCGAGCCGCTGCCGATTTGCTTCTGTCGCGTGGGAAAGTCGTTCCTGCGCAGTATTTGTATTCCTTATCTCAGGTATCTATTTAAAAAACCTTTTATTTTGATTAAGTATAACATCGGCAAGTCATTTCAATATTTTTTTCCGACTACTTGTGCACATATAACATAAAAAATATTAATGTAATATATTATAAGATATAAAAATATTAATAATTGTAAATAATAAAAAAAAATTGATTACCTTTATTTTTATATTGTTTCAAGCTATTTTTCTAAAGACAATCACACAATTCTGAAAACTGCAATGTTAATTTCCTTAAAATTGTCATTGTGTTGTGGATTATTGTATCATTTCACAGACATAATCATGCTAATTTAGAAAAAATAATAAACATCTCTGCCTTTATCTAGTGATTTTAATATTAAATATTAGGGTGATTTTAATTTGTGCAAGGATCTCATATGGTGGTGAATTGTAATGTTACACATAATTATAATTTTTTACCGTTCTGTTCCATAATCTTACTGTTCTACTTTTAATTTTTTGTTGATAATTACTATAAATTCCATCAATATAATAATAATCGGTGTGTCAATAATAGGTATGTTGGGTGCATTAAAACATATGCTTTCTTCATTTTTTCAATAATCAATTACATAAGGGTTTTGTCATTTTAAGATCTAGAAGACTATGATAGGCTTTATTCAACCTACGATAAATACCTCCATAAATTAGTGGTCCTTATATATTTAAAAAATGTTTGAACAAATAAAATATTTTGTAAAATAAAAGAGCAGTTTATTTCAAAAAGCAATGAATTATTTAAAAATTGTTTGAGATGTACACAATGTGTACTTATATTTTGAATAGGTTAAATTATAGATATTTTAAGTGAAAATTGACAAAGTTTAATTGACAAAATCTGTCAAACTTTGTGATCAACTGTACTTACCTATTGTACATAATATTAGGTTGGGGGAAAAAGGTTTTTCATATTTTGTAAGTAAAAAGTTGCAGTTAAATCTCTTTGGCTGTGCTTTTTGTATTTGGCTAGTTTTGATACCATTAGGTAGATCACACTATAAAAAAAGAAAAATGCGACACTAAACGCGAAAAATGTATGTGACGTTTGAAGACCTAATGCAGTGTCAGTAAGAGTAGCACAAAACTGGTTTATGTGTATTCAGTCTAGTAATTTTGATGTCAAAGATGAACCTCGCTGTGATCAACCTGTTAAAGTCGATGCCGTTTGGGAATAAGTAGAGCAAGCTTGGCATATTAGTCCTTATGACGACAGCTGAAGAGCTGGGGATTGACCACAAAACAGTTTTGGCTCATTCAAAAAAAGTTCGATATATAAAAACTACTCGATTCTTGGGTCCCACAAAAGTTCACTGAAAGAGACTGAAACATAATGAAAGCAAACTGTTTCTTAGAACATCGATCACTGGTGATGAAAAATGGATCACACGAGACAAAAATATGTGAAAAAGCTCATTGTCAAAAGGCAAGCAAGCTACACACACTACAGTGAAACCCAAATTAACTTGCAAAAAGTTGATGCTATGTGTATAGTGGGATTGGAAAGATATTATTCATTGTGAGCTTTTACCACTAGGAATAACCAATTCGGATCTCTACTGCCAAAAGCTCATGAGACTCGAGCAAGAAGTAAAGAAAAAATGCTGGAATTGATCAACAGAAAGGATTTGGTTTTTCACCATGATAACACCAGATCACACACATATTTAGCCACTGAGCAAATATTGAGAGAGTTTGGTTGGGAAGTGTTAATGTATCCACCATATAGCCCAAAATTTTTACAGCAATGCTGGATATAGGAATGGGATTATGTTACTACCTACAAAATGACAAAAATTTGTTCCACAAAATGGCATGTTTATTGTAATTAAATGTAAAAAAATATGATGAAAAATTATCTTCAATTTGTATGCAAAATATGAAAAAACTTTTACCTCAACCTAATATATATAGTTAAAAATTACCATAGCTATTTGAAATGACTTTCTTTTATGTTAATTTACTTTCTCAAATTGCTCATATTTATGTGTTAATTACAATGTTACATTCAAATATGATATAAATGCATAATTATACAAAGAAACATTTGTGTATAGTAATCTGATACAAGATTCTTTTTGTCAAAGAAATCACCTTAACCGAAATCTTTATTCTTTCAGAGTAAAACTGATGGATGGATAGCCCGCTTAGGAGTATTTGGTCGGTTACAAGAACTTGTAGCATACAAACCAACGGGACACAATATCATTTTAAGCAATGCTGCTATTGTCATGAAGATTTTGGCACAGTTGCTTAAGATCGCAATAGACGGAGAGAAAATTGAACTGTAAGACTATTTACTTATTTATTTATTACCAGTAAAACAATTACAGATATCCCGAAAAATATACAGAGTAGATTACATGTATAAAAAATAAGAATATCTGTCCCATAGAGATGATTTCCATCTGTACATAGGACTGGCATAATATATCCAACATTGCTAATACTATAAATTAATTACTATAATTTCATAACGTAAAAACTAGAAAAACCCAAACCTAAGAAACTACAGAAACTCACTATTCAATATCAAAGTTTTTTATCCACTTAGTCAGTTTTATCTTAATGGATTTTTTACTACCAGCTAACATTTTTAGATTATTTGGAAGTTCATTAATATTTAACTGCAACATAACTGGTACTCTTCGACGATATAGTTCTCTTTCTCTTTGGTAATGAAATTGATTTATTTCTAGTATTTACCATTATATTGCTATATTTATCCTTACATTGGTCATAGTGCAGCATGATAGAACTAATTATGAATGATTTTTTTAACTCCTAAAACAGACTCACTGCTAATTTTTTTAATTAACTTATTTTGAATTCGGACTAGTGAATTTAACGCATTGCTATATGCACCTCCCCAAGCATTTATACCATAATTAATTACACTTTCAGCTAAGGCCTGATAAATTATTCTCAAAGTTTTTACATACATAATTAAACTCAACTTATAAAAAACAAAAACAAAGTACTTAATTTTCTTAATCAGTTCTTTTATATGAAAATCGCATTTCATACATGAATCAAGTATTATACCCAAGTATTTACAGAAATTTACTCTATTTAGTTTTTTATTATCTATATATACATCAGAGATATTAGGAACACTGTCCGAATAGCGTTACCAATTTCTTTACAATTTATTATTTTGCATTTAATTTAGTATCCCGAATCAAAGATTGAAATTTGATGAAGCATAATTTAAAGATTCTTAGTTTGCATGAAAACTTATATCATAAAAAAATTTCGAAATACGAAGTTTTAAAATATAAAAATAGTTCATTTCATTTCAAATCTATATTCTTATTTACTAATGGAAATTTTCAGTGTGTTAGTAATCTATTGTAGACCAAATACGCATGGAAACACTAGTTACATGAAATGAGAATTTTGTTTATAATCACAATATATTCTAGAAACTTTATTACTTTTTACTATATAACTTCTTATCCATGCAAATTGATAATATAAAAAAAAATACTGCAAATCATAATAACAATAACAGATACAATCTTATTTTTATTCTAATAACATATTACATATATTAAAGTGCCACTTGCAATGATTGGTCATTTGTTCTTCCCATTATCTAAATTTGTACTCTCCAGTACTTCTACTTTGTATTTCTATGTTAGTTTTGTATTTCTACTAAAAATGGGTTACTGATCTGATCAATGAAAGCAAAACTAAGGATTTAAAGATTGTGTGATGCCTAGAGTTATTTATAATTATAATGACTTAATATGTATTGGTCTTTTTTATTTTATATTCAAGTATTGAATTTCTTTGACTTTTGATTATGAATAATATTACTAATTTATCATCCTCAGGGCATTTATTGCAACCATATGGTACTGATCCAATATAGTTTTCCTTTTAACAAAAGTTCAATTGTGGTGGAATACTTTGCTAAGCTTGAACAGAATGTGAACCCTAGTGCTAGCAGTCATCCTAGTTCAACGAGCACATGAGAAGATAATAATTTGGTGCTTGTTCTATTTGCTCGGTGTGCATATGTTCATCTCTATTTTGCTCTCTCATGCTCTCTTTGTGTGAATATCACAGTGTCTATCACTTTGTGATGTCAAATGTGTTAATTTATGTTCCTCAGTATTTCTACTAATACTTGTGTAGCATAAATATGGCATTACTATATTTTTGACACTTTATTTAATTTCTTTTATTATCTATTTTCAATACAATGAACGAACTAGGTCAAATAAAACAAAAAACAAAGTGTGTATCTACACCTGATGTATTAGCTGATAGGTCACATAACACGACAGGTGCTTTTCCTGAGTATTTTTCAGGTACAGATTAGGCTTTATAATCATTAGTAAAATATTGATAACTTGTAATTGAGAAGCCCTACAATCTATGTTTAAATTCAAATTTACTTATCACTAAATTTTATTTTTTTAGGTGATTTTTATCATCATTTTATTTTATGAAAAATCCCAATATATTGACTGTAAAATGGATTATTTTGGTGTCGATTAGGAACATGAAATTGAAATGTAATATTTGAAATTGAGGAATATTAAAATATGCATTTTAAATTCCAGAGACAAGAAATTTCTTAATTTATCTCAACAAGAATTGCAAGAATTATGTTCATTTACTGCGGCAGTTGGTTTATGGGATCTGTTGCCAACTTTGAGTATTCATCAGGGTTACACTAATTTGTTTTTGTCTTCAATTCTTCACAAAAGTGTTTACTGCAGAGGAGCGTTTAACTGTCTCATAAGACAAAAGCATGTAGTGCCACTTTTATTGGAAGACAATGGTTTAAACTTGTTAACTTATATCAGAGAAAACTGTGACAATTTCGACATGAGGCTTTTGAAGGTAATTTCTTTTATTTGTATAAATCACTTGGCTATAATTGTTCTTTAATGTATGTTTAACTTTAATGTATATAAAATTGTACAAATTAAATGTGTCTTTGATAATGAAATCGTCATAAAAAAAAAATATAGAAATCTAATTTCAGATCTAAATTTTCATATCTATAAAAATTGACATGGAACCCATTTGATTTTGACTTAGAATAATTGCTAATTCTGTCTTGTTTTTCGTGAACCATTGGATACAAAAATCCCATCTTGGCTAAATTTTGGTTATCCTTATTTTTTTTACTAAATATTCGTATAAATAAGTAACACATTTTAATTTTATCTCTAAATATATTCTACAAGATGGCTCTTTCGTTCAGACACAAATTTAAAATTTTATAAACCCTTTACTTTTTAGTGTATATTTTTTAAATGTTAATAAAATCTACATATGTGATGAGTTTCACTAAAATATGAAAAGGAAAAATATCAATATAACTTCAGATTTGGCATATAATGTGTAGACAATCTCTCAACTCTTGCATGATATTTATCTATGAATTTGGTACTGATAATAGTTAAAAAAAAAATTAAATTATTCACTACTGAAGCCAGGCTAATTATTAATTAGCTAACTAGTTAGTTATTAGATAATACTATTAACCTGGCAGACATTGTCCAGCCACTCTGTGTCATGTCTATAAAAGAAATTAATTTAATTCAAATATTCATATCATATTTCATAAATACATAAAAATTTTATTTTATGAGAAATATTAATATATAAATAATATATGATATTGTAATAATATAAACTCACGCCTATTTCCCAGAAGGATAGGTAGAGATTATAGATTTCAACATGGTACCATCCCTCTTACCTCACTGACATCCATCAATTTTTCATGGCTCATCGGTTTTGGGTCCTTAAAATTTGGCCCTTTTGATATGCCACCAATATGGTCTGCATAGGATTTTCTAGGGCGACCCTTGCTGACTTTTCCATCATACATTTGCTTTATAGATTTTATTTGTGAGTTTACTTTAATTCATCCTTTATTATTTTTATTTTCTACTACAAATCAAATAAGAAATGTTCAATTTAATTTTACATCCACTATATATAATGGGTATAAAATTATATATATAAACGTTTGTAGATAAAATTCGGTATGCTGCAGCACCACCAGATTTCAAATCAAAATAAAGAGGATAGTTCAAAACCTCCATGAAATTCAGTGATTAGTTGAATGGTGTTAGAGTTTAGCAATAACACACACACACACATATGTATATCTGTATATATTAGGGTGCTTTTTTTTTGAACTATTTTTTTTTTCGGTTCCATGGTGAAATTTTGTTGGAAGTACCATAAAAAAATTCCCTGAAAGTTTGAGTTCTTAATATTAATATTAAGTACTAGACAATCGCGTGTAAAGTTTTACTATTTAAAATACACGTAAACTTGATTTTTTCTTTAAATTTTATAACTCAGAGGCATTTAATGGGATTATCTCGCCCAAAGACAGGTCTTCAGAATTGAACGCTCTACAAAAGTCTCCATTACAGTAAAGTCATAACTTCCACTCACGGGTAGTACAGGCCCCTAAACCTAATTTTTCCATAAAATTCGCGTTTTTTTCATTGAAAACATCATTAAATGAATTGTTTTTTTTTTTAATGAAAATTGAACTTGAACATAGTCATTTTTATTAGCAACTATTTATTTTGATGAAAAATTTACAATTTATAATAAAAAGTTGATAATTTAACAATTAACCTCAGAAATCCATAAAAATTCCATACCACTTTAACTTAAAATCTCTGTATCTCAAAAAGTATTAATATTAACGATTTGGTTCCAAAGACTTTTTTGTAGGAAATTAAATTTCCTACAAGTTTGTCATTTACAATTTTTCCATAGCTAGTGTTGTTTACGAGATGAATCCAAAAAAACGCGAATTTTATGGAAAAATTAGGTTTAGGGGCCTGTACTACTCCGTAGATGGAAGTTATGACTTTGCTGTAATGGAGACTTTTGTAGACCGTTCAATTCTGAAGAAGACCTGTCTTTGGGCGAGATGATCCCATTAAATGCCTCTGAGTTATAAAATTTAAAAGAAAAAAATCAAGTTTTCTGGTATTTTAAATGGGAAATCTTTACACCTTGGTCTAGTACTTAATATTAATATTAAGGGCTCTAACTTTCAGGGAATTTTTTTTATGGTACTTCCTACAAAATTTCACCATGGGACCGAAAAAAAAAATAGTTCAAAAAAAAAAGCTCCCTAGTATACATATATATAGTTTTAAACTTGCAATTGTTTGTATGACGTTTTCTGCTATTACAGAGAATGTGTTTGTGGCTTTGTCCTTTACAAGATCAATTACGCCCAGTGTTTCGAGATTTAAAGCAAGGAATCGATAATAAATATGTAAGTTTGAAAGTTTATTTAAAATGCTCATGTGCACCAAAAACCAAAAAGTTGTTTTGATATTTCAGTAACTTTTCTTACTTTATTTAATGAGGATTGAAATTGGAAATTAACTTAAATATTAAAGATTTTTTTGACATTGAGAATTATTTTGAACTTACATTTACACATCTCTTAGGTAGAAAACCACACTTAAAGTGGTATGAGTAATTTAAATTTTGAAAAAAGACTAGCTATTAAACAAGTTCAAGATTATAATTTTAGATAATTGGTTGATTATTGTTATATACATTTTTAGACTGCATCAATGGATCCCTTAATCCACACTTTTGTGAAACTACTTTGTGCAATAGAAGAGAAAGAGCCATGCCCAGAGATTGAGATTGGAACACCAAAGGATAGTGGGACATGGAGAGAGCAGTTTGTCCCTAGAAGGGTTTTAAGTTGTGGTTTGTCTCATTGGGCCTTTGCAGACGGCGGAGACGGCAAGGTGATGTGGGCGAACACGCCTATTAAAACACAATTGATTGGCAGGGTCATCAGCGTAGCCTGTGGACGACATCACACCTTAATTTTAACTGAAAATGGGGTAATGTTATATTTTAGTGCATATAGTTATTTTTTATAATAATTTCTGATGAAAAATTTTAATATTTATTTTCATCCAGTCAAGAAGGTATGCTATAGAAATCTTTGAATTAAAAAAATTACTTGACGTCTGAGTAGCGATTCGCTTAGACACAATAGAATATTCTAAATAGTGATGTAATTTGTTATTTTGCTTGTTATTATATGATATGTACTCAACCAGTTCATGTTAGAATATTAATTTCATAATAAAGAACAGGAATAATGATTACATATTCAAATTTAATATAACTAGAAAACTCAATATCAGTTCCTTTGTCTTTTCAATTAAATAGATTTATTAAAAAGATGTCCTAATTTAAAATATAAGTTAAAAAGACATTGTATTTAGGTTTCTATAAACTTAGCCAAGTTTTGACCCACAATATTTTTATACCAAATCACTTGAAAAACAAGTATACAGATTTCATTACTTATACCTAAAGTTATGTGATTATGTATCTTAATATATTGGGACCTTGAATAAGTTCTCGCTGTTTCTTTTACAAAATAAAAGCTTTATTTAAATTATTAGGAACAAAAACATTTCATTCAAAGTATTGCCCACCACTAGCGACCACTTTTCACCATCTTTCTGGCAGTATATGAATTGCGCGTCGGAAAAATGACATGTCTTTTAAGGTTATCCAAGAATTGATCCATTTTTTAGTTTCTTCATAAGAATGAAAGCGCTGGTCAGTTAGGCCATGTGCCATCGAACAGAATATGTGAAAATCAGAAGTGGTCATGTCATGTGAATACGGCGGGTGGGGTAGAACTTCCCATTGAAGCGTTTCCAGGTAGGTTTCCACTGGTTTTGCAACATGAGGCTGAGCGTTGTCATGTAGCAAAATCGTGTCTGCTTCTATAGCGGTCGTTTTTCTTTTAAGGATCGACTTAAACGCATCAATTGAAGTCGATAGCGATCCCCCATGATAATCTCATTCGGTTTGAGCAGCTCATAATAAATTACAACCTGCTGATCCCACTAAATACAGAGAAGAAGCTTCGAACCATGGATATTTGGTTTTGCAGACGATGTTGATGCATGGCCAGGCTTACCCCACGATTTTCTACGCTTTGGATTATCGTAGTGTATCTACTTTTCATCGCCAGTCATGATGCGGTGCAAAAAAACCTTTCCTTTTGTGCCATTCAAGCAGTAGTTCACACATGAGAAATCACCTTTCGACGTCTCTCGGCGGTACCCAATGGGGTACCATATGAATGTGATAAGGACATTTCCTTGCTTCAGGATCCTTCTTCATCTGCTTGTAATGTTTTTCCAAGTTCTGTTAGCGTCTGACATTGGTTTTGATCGAGTAATTCCTCCAACTGTTCGTCTTCAAATTTTTCAGTGCGCTAGAACGTTCTTTATCTTCAAGGTCAAAGTCATTATTTTTGAAGCATAGAAACCATTCTCTGCATGTCGTAAATATTGTCACCATAAGTCTCAGCAAAATTATATGTGCTTCAGCTGCAGATTTCTTTTGAATAAAATGCAATAAAATTCCCCACAAATACACTTTATTTGGCACAAAAGTAGACATTTTCAGAACTAAGAAAAAATTACTTTGTTTACACTAAACTGAACTACCATACATTGAAATTTAAGATAAAATAGATACACTACTGCCTTGCATTTGTGTTATCATTCAAAATTCCACGAACGGGGTACTGCTACTGCCATCTTTGAAGAAACAGCTAGAACTTATTCAAGGTCTCAATAGTATATACATTTATTTGATAAACTGATTCTTGTTATCATGGTCACTTTATTGTTGAATCATTGGATATTTCAGAACAACCTAAAAATCTTTTCTGGTGTCTATAAATTTTTAATCGGTTTGAGTGGCTCCATATAATACTGATGCTAGTTCCTAAATGAGATTGCGTTATTATTGTATTCCAATAACTGGCGTGAAGTATTTTGAAATAAAATTTTGCAAAGTGGTGATAAGAAATATTAAACTCAAAACTTGAGATAACTATATAAATATGTTCTAAATTCTAATATTTATATTTTACCTAAAGATGACATCATTACTAAAGTATTTGTGTGGGTGATGTGTTACTTGTAAGTTATGAAGAAGTTGCACACCACTAATTTTATTAGATACTGTCATTTTTATCATTAATAAAAGTAAGTTTTCTAATGAGAGTTAAAACTAACATGTTTTTACATAGTTTATTCTTCCTCCTTTAAAGGTAGATTATCAAATAAAAAAAAACATGGTTAACAGAATTAAATAGATTTATGTTTTTCTTGTGAAATCGAAATATATGTTTCATCATTCCATACTTGGAAGAAATCTGGAATTCCATATCTTTAGATCGTTTCCTATTTTAACTGCAATAATAATTTAAAAAAATAAATATTTGGAAAATCCAAAAGTGCACGACTCATAATGTTTATTCGTTTTTTGTTAATAACTATTAAACGACACAAATCAAGTTAACCATTTTCAATACCAATCTCCGGACAGTGGATCTCAAGCTATTAAAAAAAATGGATCAAATTAGTGAATTTTTCGCTCGCTATCGTGTCCGGAACAAAAAAAGTGTTGATTGACAGGAAATTTCTTTTGACTATTTTGATAGTTTTTTCTAATTGTATTATGTTAAATCGATTTGAACCAGTGATAGAATTAATCTTCATTAAATTATCTATCAAATAATGCACAGGTTAATAAAATTACATGAATTATTAATCGTGTTATTGATGAAAAAAGTTACGAAATTGAGGAAAAAAAATTATTCGTTCGTAGAGCACTTCTTAATGCTTCGCATTATGAGTCGTGCAATAATCAGTTGGATCTATTAAATAAATCTTTTTAAATTTGAGTGGAATAAAAGCACTAAGTTATTGGGTACACTTAAGATAGAGTATTACCATGATATCAAAAGAAAAAAAGAACTTTAAATTCAGAGAAAAATCCCATCACATAAACTTAGATTTCAGAGACTTGTTAAACATCTGCTCATGATTAGAAAACTGGGCGTAGTGTCCTATAGATATGATTAAGTTTAAATACGTAAACTGCTGAAATATTAGTAGGATATTTGAAACAGTCCTGCATGGAGCCCTTGATGAATTATTTCTAATTAATAATATTATATGAAGTAACCTACAATGCAAAGTTTATTGCCTTGTAGGCCCTGTCATTTTACTGAATTAAATTATGCAGCAGAAGTAATTTATATGATGCTCAGATATATGGTGCGGGAGACAATTCATATGGACAACTAGGCGTGGGTGCAGCATGGGGCGGTCTCATAGGTGATTCAGCAGGCACAGGAGGTGGATTATTTTACGTGACACGCACTTGGCAAGCACCTCTTGCTGACATATCCGCAGGGCACTATCATTCAGCTGCTATAGATGTAGGTGGACGACTCTACACTTGGGGGTATGTTTTAGAATGTAGATTTGAAGGAAAAAATGGTAATAGAAATAATCAAACATAAAGCACAAAGGAGGATGGTAGTATTGGACATTGGACCCATGCGTAAAATAAATTAACACTCAAGTACTTCCAAACATCAAATGTTCATCCTAAATTTCTTTGAAAGGGTATATTTTTATTATATTCACTCAATTTACGAGATCTGAAACAAAAAATTGTGATTCAAATAAATTAGAATAATGACTGTAACTTTACATTTATGGTGCACTTTATGCCATAGGGACAGTTTTGATATGACATTCCATATAAAACTGCCTTTTTGACATTATTTTCAGCTCTAAATTGTGTTTTTCTGGTAATCATTTTCATGTACTTATTGTGCACACAGCAGGATGGAAAAAGTCCAGTATGTTGTTAGAAAGAGAACAAAAGACTCATATGTTATAAGTGTGATTTAGTACCTACATGGGATATGCAAAACACCAAGACTATATAGTTATAAAGCATGCAATTTTAAAATAAATAAAGATATGAGGGCGGTCGGATATGTCTTAGAAGAAGATAGAAAAACAAATTATTTTTATGAAGAATTCGAAACATAATTAAAATAACATATTTCTTCTAATTAGAATTTGGTACATTATTTAGGTGATTTTTCGTTTCATTGACTTTTGAAATACAATAGTGCTAAGGAAGTTTTCGCTTCAAAAATTATGAAAAAGACAGAATTAAAACTGTTTACGACGACTCGCCATAACTCTCTCGACGACTCTGTAACGATTCTGCGACTCCTTCTCAATAAATATACTACGATAGCTCATTTTCTATGTTCATATTTATTTAAAGGCATCTTAATACATGCAAAATCACCAATCTTTTTATGTACTTTTCATTTATATACATGCATTTTTTTAAACCTTTCTGCTCATATGTGTACCTGAATGTTATATTAGGATGGTTTTTTTTTTGAACTTTTTCCATATTCGCTTTTGCTATAGAAATGTTTTGATTGAAATACGAAAAAAATATTTCAATCAAAAAATGAGTGACTTTAAAAAGCCTTTTGTTTTCTCACATTCAAATAGTGTGAACTAAAATAATTCATCGAAGTATTTATCTAAGTGTATCAATTATGAATGTCGTTCTTATAAATTTTTGTCATATTTATTCAGACTTTACTAGTCCATAATAATAAACTAATAAATTAGTTAGTTATTTATTAGTTTATTATTATGGACTAGTAATAATACTAAATTATTTGTGGTATACAAACAAAACATAACATGTTTTGTTTGTATACCACATATTCTAAAAGATTTTTTGAAGGTCAGAAATTTGACCTTTTGCTCTTAAATTTTGTGAATACATGTATATACTAATTTCAGATGGGGTGTTCATGGTCAACTAGGATTGGGTACCATCGATGATGAATGGTCTCCTCAATTGGTCACCAAACTTCAAGGCCGAAAGGTAAATTCTGATTTTGTAAATTTACTGCAACAACATAACAAATTGTAAATTTAAGCAATTGTGAGGTTTCAGTAAAGCAAGAAAAGTCAATATATAAGAATGAAAGCTTTTTATTTGACCGTGAATTAAAAAAAATATATGAATTAGTAACTATATACTGCCAAGGACTGCTATAGACAGACAATATTGATGATAACTTTGTTGTCTTCATTATTTCATATGTAATGTGTTGTTTTATATTTATCCAATTCAGGGTAAGCAAATGTGTTGCTTTATCCATCAGCCATAAAAGTATGACATTAATATTCACTGATAAAAGTTATTACCAAAGAAACTTAACACAAATTTTATTTTCGCAATGTTACTTTATATTAACAAATTGTTAAAATTTTAGTTAACCCTCAAATTTTCAAATTATGCACGGCTGTCTTCAAAAATTTTATATTCAGTTTATTTTTTTGTAGGTTCTAATTTCATGATTTTAATATGTGTAAAATATGTGATAGGTAATAAATGTAAGTTGCGGCTCTTGTCACACTTTGGCGCTAATGAAGAACGGTGAAGTGTGGGCGTGGGGCGCTGGCGTGTTTGGTCAGCTAGGCAGTGGCGCGCGCGACAAAGCCTCAGTGCCACAGCGCGTATCTCTAACTGACACCGTCGACGCCATTGCCGCTGGATATTTCCATAATGTATGGTTTCTTTGTACTAGTGTTGTTCTTTTTAAATTATTATTTGATAAATGCCAACTATGACTACATAACATATTCCTCTTTGAAACTTGTTTTGTATGTTTTGTAATTAGGGGTTAATTTTTGGTTTTGCTTACTTAGTGTTAGAGTTAATTTGTTTTGTTATTGATTAAATCAACCTTAACAGAAGTACTTGTTTCTTTATTATTTTTTTGTAATGAAGTGAATAAATAAGGTTCTATGTATATTAATAACTATAAAATTTATGCAAGTCGTCATAGTGTTATTGGGTTCAAGTTTGGAATCGCAATTTACAATAAATATTTTTTATTTTATTCTATTCTTCTAGTCTTGTAGGCTGTTTGACATTGAAGTCCTTAGTAGATTTTAATTCTCTTTCGATGTTTGCTCATTATTTTAATTTACCTATTCCATTGATTTTAATAAAATTGGAAAAACTGACATGTAGTAGGTTTCGTACACTCTTACGCTGTGGTGCTACGTCGGTCGAAATAGAGATTATTTTTGAGAGAACTACCATTTTTTTTTTACATAATATAAAACAATTATACTTTATCTTCTAAGGCTATTGTCCCGATCCGTCAATCATATTTTTTTACAATTTGGATTGAAGTTTCGCAATTTCATTCATCTTAACAAATTCAATGTCCATAATTCTGCACATCAATGTATCATATTAGAACATTCATTATTAGTAATCATGTTGTATTGTTCTTAGTTGGCGTTAACATCTAAAGGACATTTATACATGTGGGGTGCGAGCCCTCAACTCATTCGCGCCGCCCACGCTCGTCGTTCGCTGTCCCCTACAGAGCCTGCCTCTCCGCCACCATCAGACCAAATCGATCCACATTTATTGCCTGCTCTCGTCGACATTAAGAATGTTCGCGGAACGATTGTACAGGTATTTCCTTGTTTTTATTAGTAGTAATATAAAGCTTATTTTTCAGAGAGATCGGCAGAGATCACAGTTTTGGGACAGTACATAAGAGTGTATCTTTTCCAAGTGCGCACCGCCTTTTTGTAATATAGTCACGGTATCAATGCATCAGAATTTTTAATTATAATTAAAAAATAATATATTTACAATTTCTATGCATGTTATACAAGAGATCTCAATATGAGAGACAAAAGGGGACAAACATGTGTATTTATTATTGCGATGTAAAGTGCATTGTATTTATCATTGTGAGCTCGCCGTGATCCGAGTGGGCGGCATGATGACAGCGAAAGTTTATTTGGAATCGCTGTTTTGAGAATTTTCTATTTTAAATTGTTGCATAAAATTTTCTGTAATTCATTATTCTATTGTAAATATATGCAATAAACTATAAGGGTACAAGCTTTAAAGTTGGAAAACTTAAAATAGAAATCCAACTTCAAAGAGAAACAAAATACATGACACGTATGTTTGTATGTTATGCTAAATAATTATGAATATTTGTTATTTGCAGATCAAACTCTACTCCTTATATTTTAAAATAATGTATTAGAGTATATTTTGTCTGTGTTTTGAAACTATGGTTGTTGTTTGATTTTTATGTGGTACTCTACACTTTAATCTAGTCTAATTAAATGTATTTGTAAAATCAGCGTAGTAGAATAAAAAAATAGAATACAAAAAAAGTTAAGTATAATTAAACTACATTTTAAATCTGTGTTCTATTTTTTTATCTTTCTACTATGAGAATTAAAAAAATTCATAAAATTAAGTTAATGATTTCACCCCAAATTTCAAAAATTCATATGTTCATCAAATCTTGGCGTTTTAGGGTCTTATCTATTTTGATCATTTACCAAATGATGTCTGTCTGTATGTATGTGTGTGTGTGAGTTTGTATATTTGTGTGTCTGTGTGTATGTAACCGTCTCATAACTTTTGAACAGATTAATCAATCGAAATGCAGTTTGTGGCATTCGAAAGGAGTCTACTCAACTTAGACTACCTGAAACTTTGAACTAGTTCTGTCCAGTAAATTTTGAGGAATCTCAAAAATAGAGTCCTTAGAAAAATGTTTTTTACGAAATAATTTTAGACTACTCAACCGTTTAACACCAAACTTTAATCAGCCATTTTCCCCAAACAGTTGCATCGACTGCTGCAAACTGCATAAAAACACGGGTGATTTATTCAAGAGATATCGTAAGAGAAAAATTTTTAAGTGTTTTTTTTTTAATATTTTGCAAATTGCTCTGCCAAGAGATTTCAATGTCCATTCAGTTGTTTTTCTTAAAAAACGACGTCGATCATTCATTTCATCGATTCATCAATATCGGTTTATTTGTTCAAAAGATATTCTTGGTGGTCAATTTCTCAAAGTGATTTTAGGGTTGCGAGCCAAAATGGCAAAAGCAGAACCCTTATAGTTTCGTCATATTGATCGTTGCAAATTATATCAAAATCGGTTGGTTCATTCGAAAGAAACGTTTGTTTTTCAAAGATGTTAGGCACTCTGTAATTTTTTTCTGTTTAAAAATAGACTGCGTGATGTAGTTCATATTGAATGTAATATGTATCTGTGCAACTATAAAATAATTTAACTCTTTTATGGGTTAATATAATAATACTTTTGAAATCTGATGAACAATCAGTCACCATCCATACCTGAACATGGCAAGAATTGTTCATCTTCTAGCCTCTGTAGGTGACAGTTTTATTTAAACAATGACAATCATGCAAAATAGGTCAAAAACTTTAATCTATATTTTGAGCTAACTGAACCTGTATGAAACATAAATTAATGAATAATATGTATGTAAAAGTAAATACTTCTTATGATTACTTACTACCATTTACAATTCCTTACAATTACTTCACAATTGAGTAACCATTAGCTCTCAACAGAAACACTAACTTTATTTATATCATATCTAATGACGCCATTAAAGCTCCTAACAGAGACCGTTGTGCTCTTAATAAATTATACAATAACTTATACAAATTATTTTAAACGAGGAGGGCAGTACTAGGCAATAAAATACGTTAAAATATTTCGTAATGTTTGTGTGTTATCATTTCTTATGTTAATAATTTGTTTTCATTTATTAAATCATAAATACATAAAAAGTATATTTTTTTGATGAGGTTAAAAAAATTTTTCAGATAGCAGCAGGCTGGCATCACTCCTGTTTAATCGACGACACTGGTGCAGTCTATACATGGGGTTTGAATTTTGATGGACAACTAGGTAAATAAAATTAACTTAAAAGAGTAGTCCAAAGGTGTTGAATTTCAATAACAATGTACAAAAATTGGACTGATGGGCTCTCACTTTTCATTCTGCGAAAGGAAAATTGTTTTGTTTGATATGGAATTATGTTGATCCTGATAAACAATATAATGTTGTATCTCTGCTGGATCAAACTAGTCATATCAATAATGTTGCCAACTGTACTTATAAACCAAATATAAAATAGAATAATTCGCCTTTTAAATAAACAACAGACTGGAATTCTGTTTGCTTATCTCGCAATATGTGTGCTTGTTTGTTTTATTTTGAATTTTAGTTGGAGAATATACAAGATTTTTTTTTGTTTTATTTACATCAAACATGACATGGGTATGAATTTTTTTTTTTAATTAAGGATGCCATATTTATAATTTTGTTTATGTACTTTAAAGAATGTTCTGAATCGGCCATTCTTGGATGTATATAAAGAAAGTTGAGCATTAGGAGTTAGTTTTCGTTTGGCATTGATAAGGAAGTTACACTAAGTCAATAATGAATTTTAAATGCAATAAATTAAAAACCTCATAGTGGTTCCATAATATGTTTTTGTGTCACAATATAATTGAATATGCACCTTTTGTTTTTATTAGTGTTTACTCTTCTTTCTTTCTCAATCCTCAAATTTTGATATTGTTAGATCAATAACAACATTATTTTCAGGACTTACTCAGGTGTTGAAATATATTTGGCTTTTGCTAATTTAGTGTGTTCTTAGAGTGTATTAATAAGATATTAAATTAATAATTCACATTATAACTTTATTTTTCCTTTCTTGAATTGTGTAATGTAATGTGATGGCAGTTATCTTTAGTTTCATTTCAAATATGCTTCAACATGTGTATTTGGAAAACTTAAAGATATGTATTTGTAATTTAAATTTTATCTATTAAAATTTATGGCACATATTAAGCAAATTTCATATTCTATAATACGAAATGTTTATCTTTCGAATTGCCATTATGCTAGTTAAAAAATTCAACCCACCTCTATAGACAGTACTATATATACACTATACCAGGGCTGCTATTTATGTTTCCAGAATATCAAAAAGTAACAAATATCTACCATTGCACATGGTTTTATTACCTTTAAAAATATTCGCCATGATGATTGAGACACTTTTGTTTATGCTGAAACCAATTTTTATAGCACTTTTTCCAATCTGATTGGGGTATCTCCAAACCGTGAATTTTGAATGCATCAACGGCCTCTTCGCGGCTCGAAAAACCTTAATCATATAATTTATTCTTCACGCTTGGGAATAAATAGAAATCGTTGGGTGCCAATTCAGAGCTGTACGCCAGATGACCCGGCAACTCGATCTTTTGACCTTCCGAAAACCGAGTTGTTTCGGCCGAAGTGTGACGGCTAGCACTGTCATGATTAAGAATGATTCTACGTTGTCGGTTGTTCTTTCTTATTTCTTCAAAGATTTCTGGCAAACAAATAATAGTATATCACTCCGAATTAATCACGAACGATTCTCTAGTGGCGCTGTAACCACATGTCCATTTGTACCAAAAAAACAGGCAATCATTTGCTTCAAAGTGCTTTTGGCACGAATCACTTTTGTTGGTTTCGACTCATTATGGAACACCCAAACTGTTGACTGTTATTTAGTTTCGAGGTCATATTCATGGATCCAAGATTCATCATCTGTGTATATATTATAAACAGCTTCTGACACACCATGATTGTATTTTGTTATCATGTTTTTACTCCAATTCACACAAACCTGTTTTTGATCAGTGCTCAAATTGTGCAAAATGTAATGCAAAAAAATTTTTTTACTGCCAGATTTTCATATATTATCTTATGTGTCCTCGTCATACTTATGTCCCCAGAGACGCCTTTATATCGCGATATGTAACATGGCGATTTTTCATTATTAGTTCACGCACAGCATCGATATTTTTTGATACTACAATCGATTTAAGGCAACCTTCTTTTAATTTGTTCATAAGCATAGACCACCCACGATTAAACTCACTAAACCAGTGATACATAGTGGTTTTCGATGGTGCTTCATCCCTGAAAGTTGAAGTGAGTCGATAGATGCATTGTTTTTGAGTTAGCCCATGCATAAATTGTAATAAATCATCGCACGAAAATTTTTACGAGTTAAGTCCATGGTGATAAAGACGCGCTATTTTTAAAATGACGCCACAATGGTAAAACGATTGACAAGTTACATGAAACAAACTGTATTCTACAGCTAAGGAATTCCATTTTTAAATGTTGTAATTACTTTTTAAATATTGTTCTGTATGTGGTCAATTCTGGATATGTAAATAGCAGCCCTCATATATACTATATACAGATTTTATCATGCATATTTTCGCAAATATTGACAATCATCTTTTTTAAAACAACTTTGCCAAAGTAATTGTAACAAAAATATATAACTGAAAGATATATTTCTTCTTCATTACATAAATGATGTAAAATAATATGGACACAACCCTCATAAATGGTCGGCCAGATTGCAAGCGCGGGTGCTGTCGGATTGTCAGTCACGCGGCGCGCAGCGGCGCAGTACCTATGCGTCAGCTGTTCTTAGGTTGTCAGTACAACATTTCTATGTAGATGTTCTGAGGTATTTTCTCAGAAACGCTTACGTTAATGACTGGTTTCTTTGGCAAAATTGTTTTATAACGGGAGGAAATTATGAATATTTGCGAAAAGATGCATGATAAAATCTACATTTTGTATATGAAACAAAAAAGATGCGAAATTATATAAAGAAATATCAGAGACAATTTGTTTTTAATCTGACAATGCATCTATAAGATTGTTCATTGTGTTTGTATGTGGAGATTTATTTTATATTGTTTTGTAGGTAGTGGCGATAGAAAACAAGTATGTATACCAACTGAAGTAAGAATAGACATGGAATCACCACCAGAAAGTATGAGCAATGAAAACTTAACTTCTATTAAACCTTTTATCGCTTTGAAAACAAATACAGCACAAAAGCCTGAAGGTGGAGGTGTTGAAATGAATCCGAAATCCCTGATAGCCTGTGGCGGGGATTTCACTGTTTATGTTGATGAGGATGGGCGAGTATTTGTTACTGGCAACATGCATCAACAGGTACTTTGTTTTGTTTTTTTATTAATTGTTTGTACTTTGTTTTGTCCCATTGTTCCCGACGGAATAATTCTGCTTGCCCCATTCCATAATTAACATATATATACAACTTATATTTTTATTATGATATAATATAATTAAATAGTTGTTTATTATCACAATAATTTGTACATATAAAAATTCATCTTTCGATACAGATTTTTATAGATACATAGTAATAATGTGTACATTTTATGAAAGGGTTCGCAATAAACATATCGATTTTCATGAATTTCACTTGTAAGTTGCATTATATGTGTGTACTGAATAGACGCGGGAACCCTTCAAAAACCAATCACTCTATATAGAAGTCGTGGCTCTTGTGTCGGTATGATTTCCAGTCAAGGTTAGCGCCGCAACGGTCGTTACAGTGCGGTATTGAATCGTCAAAAATCGTTATTCGTGTTGAAAAAGTGACATAGGATGTATTAATTTTATTGGTCAATATTTGCATAATTGCATAAAATGTATGATCATGCACTTGAACCCTGTACTTGCATTGCACTGGCACCACTTGCAGTCCAGTAGTCATAGCTACAGTACACATTATAGCATCTAGGAAGAAATCTCTACACCTCTATAGTCAGTCACCCTGTGCTTAGAGGTTTTGTTTTGACATCCAATATTTGACATGTACAGTTTCTGCAGAAAAATAATAACTGAATCAGCTTATAGTTCTGACCGCTAAGGGAACCGTTCTTCTTTTTATATATATATATATATATATATATATATGATAATACCAAATGTTAATAAATTAAAAATTTATTTATTTCTTTGTTATAACAGTTTATTCTAGGTTGTCAGATATCAGAAATATAGGTGATGGAAAAATAAACTAGATATGTAATTTTTTATCACAATTATGTACTTTTGTTCTTAAATTGGTCTACAAAAACTAATGTTTTATATAATTGTGATATAAAATTAAAGAAGTTTTCGTATTTTATTTTGAATTCTATGTGAAATATCTATATCATTGATTTCATGCTCAAATCTATAGTTATCCTTGTTTTAGGCCACTACTGAAGGAGGAAAGTCATGTAATAGAGTCATAATGATGAAAACGACAAAACGTGTGATAAAAATCCCAGCAAATCGGAATTGCAACAAGTATCTGTTTCAACCTGTTGACAGACTCGACCTAATTTTTAATTCCAACATTTCTCAGACAAATAGAAATGATATAGAACCTCATGACAATCCATTAATTACCCTATCCGATTTTAAACGAAAATCTTGGGCGGATGAAGTGATACTTTGCTTGAAGCGATGGATCAAAGAGGAATATGTTACAGAGAACAAAAATATTGCAGCCAAATTAGCATATCATAAAAATATGTATCCTGAATGCTTAAAGTATCTTCTAGAAACATTGAATAGAACAGACGTTTCTGAATGCTTGTATTTAAAACATGCAGACGATTTGAGCAATGATGACGGCCCATCAAGTCTGAAGAGGGAAGATGTCAAGGCTACTGTTAACATCGTTACTTGTAAACGTATAAAAGAGATAGGGTTGACCATTTTGAACGAACAACCATACCCTACAAACAGCGCTTTAGTACTCGCCGTTTTGCCCTGCTGCTGTGACGAACTCAATTATTTGCCTAGAGGGATTACCCAGACACAAACTTATTTCGTACATGAATCGGGACCACTCTCGGTCCGAGCTTCTATTGTAATTGACAAATGTCTGAAAACTTTTCCTATAGACACAAATCTTTGGGAAACATGTTTCCGAATAGCAGTAGAATATTATTTAAAATATAACTTGCCCGTGAAAGATCTCGAACCTATTTTAAAAAAATATATGGACAAAGACATCACAGCAATGGTATCAGCTATAATGTTCTCCAATGATTGTGTCCAACATAGTGAACTATTCACTCCTATGTTTTATTTAAATATGTGTAGTAAATTAATGGACACTTGGGGCTAATTTAATTAGAACTTTAATGTCGACTTAATAAAAAAAAATGTTGCGTCACATATAAACATCTTTAATCTCATGAATGTATTTTGACTAACCAATGTTTTTTATGATTAGACACTAAAACTATTCATTAATAAACAATCTGGTTATAAGCTGATATTATTCTAGTCCTAGGAATTAATAATGCCTACTCAGATATTAGTCAAATTGCTAAAATATTATTAATAGTAAACCTTTTTTTTTTATGTAATCAATAATGATTAATTTTCAATGTCCATAGGTCTAATTTTATCCATGCGCTTAAATACTCAATATAGAGAAAAACATTAACAAGGCAAAATACCTACAGTAATGTAACAAATTATTTTATCTAGTAAATTATAATGACGTAATTTATTATTCTGTTAATGTTAGAAAATATCATATCGAGGATGTTAGATAATATTAAAAACCTGTTTTCTGTTAATAATAATGTTTGATGCTGTATACATATAATTTGAATTATTTTTAAAGTTACAATATATAACCAAGGCAGCTTTACTTATTATATGAAAAATATATAAAGTCTTTCAAGTTAAACTGTTTTTGTTCATAGGGTAATTGTTAGTTAAAGTTCTCATTGAAGCTGTACAAATATATGATATTTCGCTTAGTCCAATATGTAAAAGATATTGTTTTTTTGAAAAATTTACATTAAATGCTTGTCATGCTGTTGATCTCTTTCTCGGTTGTTTGCAACTGGAAACAATTAGAAATACTAGTGAAAAATTATTTATATGTATTTCATAACTTACTTTCATTAGAAGTTCTTATTATTACCACAACAATAAGATCTGTTCACATAATTACATACTTGGCAAGGTGTCCCATCCCTGGTTTGAGGCAGTTTGAAGATTAACAGTTCCACATTCTGCATGGGTCCCACAGTTGTCACAATCGTCATGAACGCTTCACATTCTCGGATGTTGTTTCTTGTCTTGTAAGAGTGTCTAGTACATTATATATTAAGAGTTTATATTAAGAATTACTATTTCATTTTTTTTATATTAGTTGTATCATTCTGCTGTGAAATTAGTGAAAATCTTTAGTTACAATTGTGAAATTTATGATGAAAATGTTTGCTTAAGAAAATTAAATAGTAGTGAAAACGCATTTAGTCAGTTTTCTTACACAGTTTTGTTTTCATTGTTATTCAGAATTCCGAAATCGAAATCGAAATTTGAAATTATTATGGGTATGTAGATTTACGTAATTTAACAAATGCAGTTAAAAAACACGACCAGAGAGAAAAACATAGCCATGTTTAAAATTAAATGCTTTGGTAAAATTCTCATCAAAACAAGTTTATGCAGTCAATATTAGTTAGACATTCAAAACAGCAATTCAAAAGTACATAGAAATCGTAACATTTTTCAATGTTTAATTGATATAGTATGTTTTTTGAATAAACAATAATTACCTGTTTAAGGATATGACAAAACAAGCTCTTCATTAAATAGAGGAAATTATTTAGAAATGTTACATTTGTTTTGGAAATATGATGATATTTTCAAAAATCATTTGCAAACTTTCACTCAGGTTCATATATATATGTATGTGTGTGTGTGTGTGTGTGTGTATATATTCCCTACTGCATTCATTAATTAGGTGACTTATCCCTTTTCAGGGATAGGTTTTAACTTTAAAAAGTAGTTATTTATAAATATGTTTCTTGTGTCCTTATGAGTCCTCACCTTACATCCGTTCTTTATTTTCTCTCACCAAGTAGATGATCATACCTTACATTCCCGAAATTTATCTCGAAGGTGGGTGGTCTTAAAATTTTGAAATTGGGCTCGTTTCTAATCAGAAGAGGAAATTTTTGGCCCCGGGTGGATTTTCCAAATTCCAAATTCAATTGTGCCGCTGAGATATAGAGCAGTGAATTAGCAAATTCAACAGTGACATCAGTGGGTGAGTTTTGTGTAACTGAATGCAAAGTCGAACATAGCAACGAAATAATATTATTATATTCCAATTTTTCACTTAACTGGTATTATTTCGAATAACAAGATAAAATTGATATTATACTCTGTATAACAAAATAAATATTATTTTTTTGATTTTTCAGATTATGATTATGCCACTTTTATTGTAATTATTTGCATTGCAATTTTTTGATTTTAATTACACCAAAGTAATAAAATTTGTCATGCACATACATAAGTGCACACACTTTAGTTTTTGAATGTTTTTGGTAATATTTTTGCAGAAAGGTATTCTCTACGATAGACTATACAAAAAACTTCTGAAATAGCTTGTTGTGCAGATTAATGATTCAAAATTTGAAATTAAAATTTTTGGAAATTACAAATAATACTGTGAGATGTTTTTTAATTACACTGATAAATTCCAAAACCTAACCATCTCTTAAAAAACAATGTCGCTTGTTGTAAACTGCATTAAAATTGGTTGCTTCATTGTATGGTTTAGAGAAATTCCCAAGAAAGGGTTTTTTTCAAAATAATTTATAAAATCTTTGATGTATTGTTTGGTATAGGTCATCTTTTCCTGCTTGAGAAACTGAATTCAATGCCGTAAACTGCATCAAAATCGAATGATGCTTTTGAAAGATATCGCACTTGAAAAATATTATTTTTTTAATTAATTTAGGTTTTTGAACTTGAAGAGGTCAAAATGTATTATCACTACATTTTAGATCCCAAAGTAATCAGAAATGCATTATAACTCATTGCTGTTTATATTTCTGAACGCCTTGAACTCGAAAGCAGGAAGAAATTTTAGGGATGGCTTGCAGGACAAACTGTCTTTCAAAATTTAGAGTTCTAAAAACTTAAAAATCTTATAGGAAGCTATATTTCAGAATTTAAGAATCTAAAAATACATCAATAATTATTATAGTGGAAACTTTTAGGGATGGCCTGCAAATAGGGTCAACCATTTTTCAGATTTTTTTGTTTTATAATTCGATAACTTCTCAGTAGCATAACTCAAGGATTATAGTTAATATCGTAATCATGAAACATTAAGAATACTAGTAAACTCTAACGTTGTGTCACATAACTTTGGTTGTCAAATAATCTACAAAATTATTGAGCCTTTAAGGCGTCTGGTGTGCCATTCATCCAACTTCACCAATGTGTGTAAAGTTAATAACAGTGAGAACGAAAATTAGTAGGTATATATTAAAATAATCGTGAATAACAGATAAGTAAAAAAGGTGAAATTATATATGTTATTGAAGCCATCTTTATTTTTTAGAATAAGTATGGTCTACAATGTATATATTTTAACGCTTTCTTACAAAAAAAATCTGAAATATCGAAAAATAATACTCAAAAGACTTAATAACGACGTTTTAAATTTACAAGTGTACAAGATGCAAGCCAAAACTACATCCGTGACTTCTCCTTTGTTTGTACTTCTGGAATGAATTAAAAATATACCTATAGGGTATTTTAAATGTTATTCAAAAAGATGCATTTTAAAGAAAATTCAAATTAACTGATAAGGATTAGAATTTTAGATCAAATTGTTAATTATTGCTTTTTTATGTTACTGTGAAAATTAACATAAATGGGGGAATTAGTACATTTTAAAGAATTTTTTTTTGTGTTTGATTTGACACTAACAGCAAAATTATTAAAGCACAAACTTTGAACATGGATCTTTGTTTTTAAAGAAATACCATCAAATCCTACAACTTTGCCCGCTTTTTTAAAATTTTTCGATCATAACAAAAAATACACTTTTTATGGAAAACTATAGCTAATTACACTAATAACCGTCAATTATGGATTCAAATTTGTTATTCATATGCCTCGATGATTAAATTATTTTAGGAGTTATTAAAATATCAACATGCGTGCAAAATTAGGTGTCAATGTGTCCAACTTTGCCAACTTTACATTGCTAAGTCATTTTAGGATCTATAATGCTGAAATAAAGACATATTGAATTATGTTGGGCAATATTGTGACGCAATCTTCCAAAAGGAATAAAATAACATCCTATTAGCCAAATAATCGTCTCAAATCTTTTGGGCAAAGTTAGGTAGCCTTTTACATTTTCTTCATATAAAAGGGCTAGGGTTATCAAAATACAATTTTGAAAAATATTTATTTTAAATGAAACACAGCGCTCTCAATACTAGCGACTATTATCATTACCATTACAATATCTAAATGGTACTTAGGCTATACTTGCCTACAACAGTGAAACAATTTTAAAAATTCGAAACAAATGCGCATCATTAAACGAAAAATTCTACGTGCACAGACAGCAAAAAACATTCAAAAAATCAAAAATATAAAGAATTAGAATCATCGTACAAAACAAATTCCACAAGAAGTTCGTTAACTTGCATTAAATCTATTTTTTTTAACTATGCAATTGTCAGATACATCATCTTGATCAAGTAGTTTTGGTTTTACAAATCTTAGATCTTTCTTTTTAATAGTTTGTAGAAAGATATTGTATATCTTTTGTCAGCACACTACAGACTAGCGAACCCAGATTAACTCGCAATAAGTTGATAGTATGTCTGAGGTTGAATTTGTAGGGTATTATTCATTGAAAGTCCGTATTTTCTTCAATAGCGTCATCTGTTAGATCGAAAATGTAAGTCCGTGTCGTATTTAAAAGCGTTATTTGTTAGATCGTAAAATGTAAGTCAGTGTTTTCTTTAAAAGTGCTATCTATTAGATAGTAAAATGCAAGTCACTGTTTTCTTTAAAAGCGCCATCTGTTACATAGTGAAATGTAAGTCGGTGTTTTTATTAGAAGCGCCGTCTGTTAGATGGTAAAATATAAGTCCGTGTTTTCTTTAAAAACGCCATCTAACGACCATAAAATGTAAGTCACTGTTTTCCTTCAAAGCGCAATTTGATATATCGGAAAATGTAAACCATTTTTTTCTTCAAAAGCGCCATCTAACGACCATAAAATGTAAGTCACTGTTTTCCTTAAAAGCACAATCTGATATATCGTAAATTGTAAGCCAGTGTTTTCTTTAAAAGAACCATCTAACATCATAAAATGAAAGTCAGTGTTTTCCTTAAAAGCGCCATCTGAGAGACCGTAAAATGTAAGTCAGTGTTTTCTTTAAAAACACCATCTATTCGATAGTAAAATGTAAGTCAGTGTTTTCATTAAAAGCGCTATTTGTTAGATCTTAAAATGTAAGTCAATGTTTTCTTTAAGAGCGACATCTTTTAGTCCGTCAAATGTAAGTCAGTATTATCTTTAAAAGCGCCATCCGTTACATAATAAAATGTAAGTTAGTGCTTTCATTAAAAGCGCTATCTGTTAGATCGTAAAATGCAAGTCAGTGTTTTCCTTAAAAGCATCATCTGATAGACCGTCAAATGTAAGTCAGTGTTTTCCTTAAAAGCGCTATCTGATAGACCGTAAAATGTAAGTCAGTGTTTACTTCAAAAGCGCCATCTAACGATCGTAACATATGATGTTTTCTTTAAAAGCGCCATGTGTTACCGTCAAATCCTACAACTTAGCCAATCCTACTGAATTTTGTACAAACAGCGAAATTAACTCTAAACATTACTAACTAAAAACTTATTGCAAATATTACTGTTTTCTCTTTTAAGTAGAAAAGTAGACTGTTTTCTGGCAGCACTGAGCCCTTAACAGTACCTAATGTCAATCAGTTGCTCATCATTTGCTATAAAAAAAAAAGTCCAATTCGGTGTTGCCAATTTTTCTTCGAGAAACTTTTTAGAGATCGGATAGAAGCAATCAGGAGGTGAGTAACTGATGTGGTTTAAAGAAATTTAGTCGTATTTTGATGATGTTTCATAATCACAAAACAGGAATCTAATTAAGTGTAGTGAAATTATGGTGTTGGAAATAGTACATGCATTTTTATATGACCGAGCCTCTAATTTTCTCCGGTTTGTTGTTTTTGTCCTGGGCTTTAGATTCGCCGTTCTGTAATATAGCAATAAATGTACCAGAGTAAAATATGTCTACCTATAGTATCTGTGTTTTTTTTACTTGACCTAAAATGTAAATAACCTTTCTGTCTTTTTTTATATCTTATATGAAAATAATAAATTTTACTACATATAAGCAGATACTTATATAATTGATTGCTTTCATTGTAGAATATGTAGGTTTACAGTAATACTTTATTTATTATTAACAAAATTGTTATAATCGACAATCTTGATGAAATATATTATTAAATTAATATCAGTAATATACCTCATCAAGATTGTCGACATTTTGCAAAAAGTAGAAAAAAAAGTATGTGTGTGTGTTAGTTCCAACGCACGACTGGACTTTGCTCTTTACGAACGATTATAAAACAGATAGATTAGTGAATAAGGGTAAATGAATGCATTTTTTATATTACTTAAAGCATGCACGATACATTTATTTATGTTAATTATACAATGAATTCGTTAAAATACATAACAAAACCATGAAAACATAAACAATGATAATTTTATATAATAAAGATTTATTTTATTTACACAACATATTAACAATATCGACATCATTGAATACTGAGACAATTGGCTTATGGTAACTAAAATATGATACAGATAACTGCTTGGGGATGCACAAGATAAATTACGTATGAATATGGAGACTGACCTGAACGTAACATAAAGTAATGTCAATTTTACTCCCGATGATGACATGAAAATAGTTAGGTACCTAGCAAATGAACTACAAATCGAAACCAATCAGAAAATGTAATACCTACAAAATTTTCAAATTCTGACAACCCTACAGTCCGAAAATTAATAGGCAATGTTGTTACTTTGCAGTCTGTCTACGTGCCTATTATTGCACAACACTTTATCTTTATTACACTTAATTAGATTCCTGTTTTGTAATTATGAACATCATCAAAATATGACTATATTTCTTTTAACCATATCAATTACCCTTCGATTGCTTCTATTCGATATCTAAAAAGTGTTTATAGAAAAATTGGCATCACCGAATTATAAGCTTTTTTGATAGCAAATGTGCAACTAATTGTCATTAAATACTGTTATAAAAGTTCAGTGTTGCCAGAAAACAGTCTAGTTTTGTACTTAAAAGAGAAAACTAACATTTAAAACAGGTAGAGTAACAGTTTCAGGTTTTAGAGTAACGTTTCAAGTTCATTTCGCCATTTGGGCAAAATTTGGCAGTATTGACAAAGTTGTAGGATTGGACGGTAGATGTTTTTGTACTTGATTTAATTTACACTAACAGTAAATTTATTAAAGCAAAACTATCCTTTTTTATAACGAAATTCTAAGATTATTTTGGCCAATTAAATATTCGGAAATTTTCTATGTATTTTATAACATACCTGACACATATTTCATTACAAATGTATTTTACTGACAGGAAAACATTAATAATTTCGTAAAGATTATAAATAAAATGTTTAGTTATAATTTTCATATTATGGGGTTTTCAATTCTCAGATTTTACAAAAACGAGATGAAATGTTTATTTTGGTGTCAAGCTATCTTCGAATAAGTATGAGTTTTTTTTTGTCTATGAAACGAATGCTCCCCTTTATTAAAAAAAAAATGTAAGGCTTTTACTTTAGTTTTTAATTTCAAGTTTCTTCAGAGGTCTATTCCAATGTAAACAACCTTGTGATTTTTAAATGCATTTAACTGACATAGCACTAACGTAAAATTCGCGACTTAAGAGTATTAATAACTACTATTAAAGTTCTGTGCTACTCTGTGAACACTAATGGAATCGGGATGATAGGTCGAGGTAACATAATTTTGTTCTGTGGTTGGGGTGCATTTTAGGGGAAAGGGGAAGTGCTTTGGCGGAATTTTTAATTTATCTTTTAATATAGCTAAGTGAAAAAATATTTTTTGACAACTTTTAGGAAGCAAAACTGTAGTCGTTGCATATCAGGTATTTTTTTTTCTTGCTATGTATTTCATCATTCATGAAATCGGCTTTACTAAAACCGATTATGTTATTATAATGTTAATTTTATTTATTTATTCAACTTAAATAATATATAAAACACAAAAATCATTTGCAATGAATAAATATGTTTGTTATTTTTTATTTTATTTAAGGAATACCATTTACTTATTTAAGGAAATGTTAATTTTTGATTAAAATGAAAACGAATACTAAAGTCAAGGATATGAAATCTGGTGTTTTACTAATAGCTACATTTTTTCCTATTGTAGTGCATATAGGTTCTAAATATGTTGTCACTCACTTTCAAAATTATCAAAAATCGAGTTCCGTTTAAACAAGCACATCGAAATTTTACCACCAGAAGAAGTATATTGTTTAAGGAGTATCTTTTGCTGACAAATAGCCTTACATCAGGAGGCTTCATGGCTGCAGGTGATTTGATTCAACAAGAGTTTGAGATTCGAGGAAAACATAAATCTGAAGAACATGATTGGTTGCGATTAGGTAATTACAGTATAATATACAAGCATCTCTTCATATACTAGTCCATAATAGGTTATTATAAATAATTATTTGCTCATTAAATACTAGATATTTGAAAATTCCTATTTCATGTTAAATAGGTGAAAAACTGTATAAAATATTATGTTGTAAATATTATAGATTAATTAACAAAAAATAAACTTAATTGATAAAATATGAGAATGTTTAGTTACCCAATATTGTGTTCAATGTTTTTCCAAAATTGGGGAAACATGGCATTCAGAAATCATTTTTCTTTATCTGCTGTATATCTAACACATGTTAGGTATGGAGTACAGACAATTTTTTCTCAATAGACAGTTCAGTGAACTAAATCTTGAAGGTTATTAAGAATAGTATTAAATATAAGAGAAAATATAAAAATATGAAACCTATGCATCCTGCATGAAGTGAATTTTTTATTAAATATAAAACTAAAAAACATATTATTTATATATTTGAGCAACTTTTAAAATACTGCTATTTGTTTCTACTGGAATAAGCTTTAATATTTATTTATGCCAATATAAAAAATAATCAGATCAAAATATTATTAAATAATACATATATATTGCCATGTATCATTTTCTTATTAATTACAATAAACCTTTCTTTTTTTATTTATAGCTCGGATGTTTGTGGTAGGAACAATTCTTGGGTCTGCACATCATTATTATTACTTATATTTAGATAAGCTTTTACCTCACGTTAATATAAAGACAGTGTTTAAGAAGATAGCATTAGACCAATTAATTGCATCTCCAGGAACACTCGTTGGTTTTTACTATACAATGGGCTTTTTAGAAGGCAAAAATATAGAAGCTAGTACACAGGAATTTAAAAGTAAAATCAAATATACTTATATGGTAAGTCTTGTACAAACTATAATTATGCAATACTAACTTATTTAAGATTACACCAATTCTGCCGTCACACACAATGTTTCATTAAAAGACATTTATTTTATAGTGATAGTTGAGGTAAACAAAACTCAATTGTAATCTCATAGTGGTCAAGTGTGTATTTAGTCTCATTGTGTGTTGCAGAGTTTGCATTACACATTTTGAATTTAGGGAAAAATGAAAAAAAAAAAAATTAAAGAAACAATAAATTGCACCTTAATTTTGTAGTATTTCTTTTTACAAGTTTGCAAATGTCATTGACAGCATTTGACATGTTGCATCATAGTTTACAACCATGGACGTTTATAGATTGGTCCTATGTTAGACAAAGTGTTGATGGTGGATATGGGAAAAGATAGGTGGTGTTAAGAAAATGAAATATTTAAATGTGAAGTAAAATTAACATATATGGGCACGTCTTGAGTCCAGGAAAGAAGCTGTGGATCAATTGAAATTAATGAAATGGTAGAATTTAAAATAAAAGTAACCTAGGCTCTCCTAGGGTATGTGTACCCATACCATAAGATACAGAAAATCCCACCCTGGTCATTGTCTTGCTACAAAAGCGAGTCATGCTCAGGTTGCTCCTTGGATTAGGGGGGCCTTCGTTTAAACTCAAACTCTAACAAATCTAATACACAATGAAAAAAACAGGTTATAACTATATCCGATAAGTATTCCACAAAAGTTTATTTAACAAGATAACAAGATCAAAAAAGTAATTGACCTATCATCAGATTAAAACTATAGACATTCTGGAAAACAAAATGATAATTGTGAAATAAATCTTTAAAAAGGAAATTGGACTGAAGTTGCCATTAAAAAGCATATGAGGACGAGTCTCTAAATATCAAGTAGATGTAAACAAACTGTTTGATTATTATTGGCTTAGTCAGACAACACTATCATCAAATTGCTTTAAAGAGTCAGATGAGGATAAAAAAAAAGACTGTTAACGAAAACACTCAAGGAGTCAAAACCTCCACTATCATCATTGTTAAAGTGGGCAACATACAACCAATAAGAACCCTATTAAATAACTAATCAAAAGGGAATTATGTAATTAAATTGTTTCAAAATGATAGTTAAATTATACCTGGAAATGCCAAAATTTTACACTTACAAACCACAGCTAAATGAACAAGGCCACATTGTTACAAATATTCAGTATATAAAAGAACAAACTACTAAATAACCTTTGCGAATCATTATTGTGGAGTTTGAACCACATGCTAGTAATAAATTGTAGCATTAAAAATCTTCTGGATTGTCAGATGCTTTTCAAACCACAATGATCAAAAAGTGAAATACCATAGTTTTCAAGTGATTGGCAATACGGTCATATTAAAAAAATATTGTCACTGCAAACCTAAATGCATCAAAATGCACTGGTAATCAACCTTCGTTGGTCTGTCAAAATAAACAACTTGTGGATCAATATTGTTGCTGTTGCCCCATGGCTCAGCCACACACATCTAATAATAACCTTATAAAAAGAAGTGACGAAGGACCAAAAACACTATAGGCATAAAAAAAAATGTTCTTTCTTTCGCAACTTAGTAAATAGAAAATGACCTGAGCTAGGACTAGAGTTCTATTATTGTCATACCTATGATCTATATTATATATCAACGTTAGCAATGGTGCTGGTTTTGACCCATTAGATTGTGATATATGCTACACGAAACTCAAAGCTCATTGTTTCCAATGACATGAAAATGGTCTGTCTTCATATTACCATTTAAAATCATATTGATAATGATCGCCTTTGATATGTTTTATGATTTATTTTCAGGGTGACTGTTTGTACTGGCCGCCAGTTCAGTTTGTGAACTTTTATTATTTACCTGTACAGTACAGAGTGTTCTACATCAACGCGGCGACAATGATATTCAACATATTTTTATCTTACATGAAACATTACGATCAATAACATTTCCCTTTAATATAATCTGTGTTATTTAAATTTTAAATGCAAGTAAAATAAATAATGTGAAGTACTTAGTGCTCTACAGCATACTAGATATCAAGAATAAAGATCTCTGTACATGAATGAATATTTATTTTTTTATTTTGAAAAGTAATCAAAATAGTATATGAAATCAGTATATAATTATATAAAATGTGATATATTTATGTAGTACTATAAATAACTGAATATAATTATCTTAGTATAGGGAGATAATTCATTATAGAATGTTGAATTTTATTGAGTTTCATTTTACAATATCCTACAGAGTAATTTATTGTTATAAACAAATAAAAATTAAGTTTTTTGTTCTGTTCTATAATCTGACAAATGTATTGTTTTTGTTCCTTCAAAAGTAATACACTACAGTTATAGTTTGTTTTATTATGTAATTAAGAATGCAGTTGTTTATATATTAGTGAAATCTGTCCCAAAATTCATAAATTCATTTAAACAGTTTTTTGTGATGCGTGAAAATTTCAAGACTGATTTTTATTATATGTATAAATAATTGTCATTCTGTACAATCAAATATAATTAATAAATCTAGCTTTTTCCCACGTAGAAATAAAATGAATTCCTTCATCTTGTATATCACATCATTACGAAATTAAGATCCTGATCATCCCGTTTTCAATTTTGGTATTTCATCTCGATTTTTATTCTGGCCTCTTTCTCGATTCTGCTCTCAGATCGCATTATGTACTCATTAGAGAGACGAGTATATGTAATGGTAGATGAAAGTCTACATTCCGAAAAGATTAACTATTATGTATATATTACATATATTTATATAGAAATTGTATATTCATTTGATCGAAATATACGATCAAATGAATATACAGTTATTGAATTTCAATTGCTGGAGATAAACTTCCCTCTAAATTTCAACGACATAGATCTTGAGTCATTGTAACCAATAGTGGCCTGCAAGTATTACTAAGCCGTCAATCCGTTAGGCCATTGTACTCTGTGATGTCATTTGTGGTTTTCACTTAAGGCCAGCCTGATATGTTTTCATTTACTATATTGTATATCATGATTAACATAATGGTTATTATAAATCATATATGTATAGTTAATATTTTCTTTAATCGGGCAAATTTACAAATCCTCATTGGGATACAGAAAATAAAAGTGAGGTTGTCCAAAGTAAGCCCGGGGGAGTGTTTATCACCATGCTCACTATGTGATTGTTGTTCATTCGGAAAAAGGTTGAAATGGATATCAAAATTGTAACAAAGTATATTATCATATTGAAAACAATGAATTGACAATAGTTTGAGAAATTTAGAGTGGGCATGTCTGTGTTTCTGTTCAAAAACTAGACAGCTTTTGGTCAGAGTCATGGTTACTGGACTTGCAAATTAATTAGCAATCTCATAGGTTTATAGTCATAGCGCCATGGGAGACAGGCCTGGACAAGTTTCGTTATATAATTCAAAGACAAAAATAAATCTCAATGATTAAAAAAAAACTTGATTTATGACAATAAACACTTCAGTATTTGAGGTTGTGAAGTGCCTTTGCATTTCCATTATTATGGAGAAAGACCAATCTTCATGATGAGGTGCCACACAATCTATATTTCACAACAAAGCTCAATTTCTGGAATGTCAATATTTTTTGAGAAGTATATGCACCCTTTTGATTAAAGACCTATGTGCTAAAATTTCATAATTTTTTTGTTCAAGTGTTCATTCATTGTATAAAATATCAGGCAGTAACAACCTTCAAGAATAAGTTATTAACACTTTTATTTTCTCCTACACTTCAGATTAGTATAGATCAAAATAGTTTTTGGATAATTGTAAGTATATAGATCTTAGCGAGTATAGATTTTCTAAATATTTATACAAACTTATCAAACGCAATGTGAAAACATTTTAGAGAAAATATAATGTTTTGTCTTAGAGGTGAAATTGTAAAAAAAGATTGTATTTTTCCCATTATTTTGTTTATTTAATATTAACCCCAACACATAGTCCAGTCATCTTTTCTTGTCTGGAGCTTGACTACTATGCGGTAAAGAGTTAGTGCTGGGCCCAGCGGCAATCCCAATCCACGTACTATGTCTGTACGACGTGCTAGACTTAAAGCTTGTCCATCCATGTCCTGAAACAAAATCAAACAATAACAATTTAATATGACAAGATATTATAATTTTTTTGTAATTTATACTGTGCCCTTTTAGAAATGTTAACAAGTAAAAAACAATACTTTTGTAATATGTACACTATTGACTTTTTTAATTTTCTTTATTCTTTCTAAACATTGCAATGTATATTGTAGTAAACTACATTCATAAACAAAATAATGTAATACCAGAATAATTTTCTTTTAAATATTAGGTTGGGGAAAAAGTTTTTTTATATTTTATAAAAAAAAGTTGCAGTAAAATCTCTTTCGTTGTACTGTTTGTATCTGGCTAATTTTGATACCATTCAATAGATGACATTTAAAAAAATAAGTAAAAACAGTGTCTCGCCATTTTTCTATTGTTTTTCTGTTCATCAAAATGAGCAAATCTAACATAGAAATTCGATGCATTTTGAAGTTTATCTATAAAAAAAGAGAAAATGCGACACAAGCCACCAAAAAAAATTTGTGATGTTTACTACTAATTCAGTGTCGGTAAGAGTAGCATAAAATTGATTCAAGCATTTTCAATCTGGTAATTTTAATATCAAAGATGAACCTAGTTCTGGTCGACCTGTTATGGATAAAGTCCATGCCATTTTAGAAAAAGTAAAGCAAGATTGGTATATTCGTTCTTATGACATAGTTCAAGAACTGGGGATTGACCATAAAACAGTTTTGAGCCATTAGAAAAAAAGCTGGATATCCAATATTTGGGTCCCACATAAGCTCACTGACTGCTTTTGGAATAGCAATGTTCATATTACTACAAGTGACATTATGATTTTAAATAATAATGATGTCCCATCTGAAAGCTAAATAAATTTTTAATATAGACTAAGAATAGAAAAAGACCAAGGATTGATCTCTGTAGTACCCCTATGTAGACCAGACATCCAGAAATTCTCTTGTTGTAGACATTTACCCTCTGAAGTCTTTTACTCAACCACATTTTCAAAAGATTGTGTCCAGTCTGTCATTCCATAATAGTTTCTTGATCAACATTTCATGATGTACACAATTAAATGCCTTAGAGAAATCACAATATAAAAACGCTAGGTAAAACCGAATTGCTTCCTATACATAAACAAAATATACTAATAACTGGATTAAGATCATTTTTTATAAACTGTAATAAATGTAGGTGGTTATAATAAAGGCCTAAAGATTGTGAGGTCCATTGTTTAAAGCCAGTATTTTACCACTTTTAAATAATATGACAATGGTACTATCTTTCATCAGATTGAGAGACACGCCGCTGTATTGACACTAATTAAAAATAAATGCCAAATGTGATGGAATGCCACATTTGGCACCACAGAATGGTGGTGTATCAAATGAAGATAAGCAGTTTTTTTCATTTCTATTTTGATGACCTCTTCTGGATTTATATATTCAAATTCAAAAATAATCCTACAGACTTGAATACTTTCCTTCAGTAATGATTCAGTAAGAGCGGGAGATGATTCAAGAGGCTTATTAGTCGAAATTGAAATATCATTGGTAATGAAATATACTCCATGGAACAAGTAATTTATTATATTGTGAAATAATAAATTTAATACCAAATATTAAAACCTTTCTTAGAAGGTCCCTGCAACTAGTTGTAATAAGGAACATCATTTTGTTCCACACTAAGGCTATAATTTTGTTATGTATAGAGGGATACTTTCTTTATAATTGGATACTTTCTAACTTCTCAGTGCTTTTTATTATTACTAAAAGTTTAATAACCTGTGCTTTTAAAATAGATGCTGCTTGGGGAAAGTGGATTGTGAAATATTTGTAGACATCCTCACTAGTCCAGTTTGTTATATCTGGTATGCTATGGTCGATAAGTACATTTTCAGAATTCTTCGATTTCGATAATTCAATCTCGTGTGGTTTCAAAAATGGATCCAATGTGGGTGAATTATGCATGATACTATTTGGAATTATTGCTGGAGATCCTGTCACATTGGGTCGAGATTCAAGGCAGTTATTGCATTCCCATTGGTCCCATGCTTTTTGCCTTTCTGGTATACGAGGTGTGTGACAGAGTGCATGGTATGCATCAGAACAAACACTACACACTGTTAATATCCCCTGTAACAACATATTAAAATACATTTACAATTTGAAGAATTCTTAGCAAACTTCATGAATGTCAAATAATTCTACACTTATTAAAGATTAAAAAATAAATTCAAAATAGTTGATTGTTACTTGCAGTATTGTAGTAAATAATATAATGTTTGACAGAATTCATATACTCATATTGCCCTAAATTAGGTATTTCCATTTTAAAGGCATTTTTGTAATAGAATTCGCACAAAAAATTACTACTCACGGCATCATTGGTTTCACAACATATTACACAGGTTTTGCAGTGTGGGCATTGCCAAGTGTTATCTGGTCGTAATTTTAATATGCCTGAACCAGACTGTAAGCAACTAGTGTGCGCTTTATTGTTACAATCTCGGCATTCCACCCAACGTTCACCTGAACCACGAGGCTTCTGTACTAAACACACTGAGCATACACCACCTGATGGTTCCCCTACATTAGTGTCTTCAGTCTCTATTTCATCTGCACTTGCATCCATGGAGCCTTGGCTTTCAGAACGTGGCATGCTTTGATTTTCCCTCTTAATGTTTACAGAAAGTAATCGTTTTTTCAATGTGCTTTTATTTAGTGATCCAATGGGCCGTCCCCGTTTACGTTTACTAGGCAAATTATTATCAGAAGGGTCAAATACTTTCTTAGCCATTTTTCGACGTTCACCCACACGTACTCCAGCATTTTTGCTAGAGGAAGCAGATGTGCTGCTATATACTGCAGTGCCACCTCGCTTTTTTGGCCTACCACGCATTCTTAAAGGTGATGATCTACATGAAGAGTTTGCTGATGAGGTCATCTGAAAATTCAATTTGGCAATGATGAAAATTCAACTGTATAAGTTGACATATGTCAAAATATTTAGAATGTATATTTATCCTCAGCCAGTGAAATAAATGTGAATGTAAAAAGTTTGTATACAGCACATATAAATTTCGATTATTCTAAAATGACATTTTAACAACCTGTCTATATATTTAATAGATATTTCTTACTTTTATGTTTCTTTTAATATTTCAAATGCAGATAAATAAACACATATTATAATAAAAAAAAATACCTTAGTGTTTGAATCAATGTTGTATTCATATTTCACACTGTCAGGACTGTCTGCATCATGGTCAGCTGGACCTAATGCTAAGTTGCCATTTGGAAGCTTCACAAGACTTCCTGAATTTATATCTTTACTAATAATAGATTCTAGTTGCTTTTTTGAATATTTACTTGATTGAGATAATGCAGCTTTTACCAGATCTTCAAATGATATACCTTCTTCAAGATAACTTTGATCCTGATATATAAGTGTGGCAATTGCCGATGTTATAATACGTCTTTCACTGCTTAAACTCGATGTAGACATTTCTGCATCATAAATAAAAGATTAATGTACATATATTATAAAAAAAAAATAGAGTGTAGTAGATAGACCAGATAAAATAATTGAGTGTTTAATTTTTTGAAATGTCATTTTGTGTCTTGAAATAAATATTACTACTATTGGTAAACAATTTATGAATGGATCATACAAAGAATTAGTTATATTAAATAAAAAAATATGAATGTGTTAATTTTAAGGTTTAATACATTTGTACTAGATCAACTTGTAAGTCTGTAATAGAATTAATTTTACACCATATGGTACCATTAGACTAATCTGATGATAGAGTCAGAAGGTAGGCACAAGAACTTCATAATGATATAATATATGCTAGGCTGTTTGAGCTTGTTGGAATTATTTTTATATACATTTTTAACATGATTGGCTTTTAGTCTTTGGTGATGGATCCGGAAGGTTGACACTGGAATTCCATAATCGAACAACATATCCTAGCCGTTTCGGATTGTTAAAATTGTCTTAAAATGCACTTAGACTACAATAATTGGCTTTCAAGATCTGATGATGCAGCCACAAATTGGGCACTAGCACTTCATAACAGAACAACATATTCTGATTGCGTTTGGGCTTGTTATAATTTGGCTTGAAATGTATTTAGGTCATGGTTGGCTTTCAGGGTTTGATGATGATGTTAGAAGGTTGATACTGGAACTCCATAGAATTCTAAGTTCCTACCTAAGCTAAGGTGAGAAACATACTGAGGTACATATATATAAGATGGTACATAAACAATGCACAATCAAAAATAAAAAAAATAATTGTTTGAAAATCTAAAAAGACCACACTTTTATAAGTAGTAGGTACCGTTACAAAAATCAAAAATATATTATCAACTTTTCTTTGTCTAAACCAGAAGAACTAGAGTGTAAATTGTGTTTATAATTAAATACAATATTTCTGTGTATAATAGGCATAGGGCGCTATTTCCTCAAAAATAGATAAATAAATTATTCTGATTTTTAAGCATCCTACATTTTATACTCAAATGTTATACTTTATTACAAACAGTTTTCGATTATTTTTTACCTTAGATTTGACTATTATTTTTTGCTTGTCAGTGTAGTACTTTCCTGATAAATAATAAAAACATATTTACTTTAGTATTTTTTTTTAAATAATTAATTTATTTGCATTTTAACATAGATATCATTTGTTCCTTTAGATCTTATTCACCATAGATTGATGGTAGTTGAAATATAAATGATCTTATCAATAATTGCTATTGTCGATGAGCTGCATGAGATGAAACTATAAAAAATTGGTTAAACAGTATAAAAAGTTTCTTTTTAGTTGCTTAAGCTTAACCTACATCTTGACCAAGAGTTCAATATAACCAGAACCTATGTAAATCAGGCAATACCATAAGAATATTAGGTAGAAGTGAAATAATCCTGTATCTATTACATGTCACCCCTTTTTATATTTGTTTCCAATTTTTATTTAAAAAATTTGGGATTACAATGTAAATTTTGAGAATTTTTTAAAATGAGAAGTGTAAATTGTTAAGTGGGTCTTTAATAGCAAGGACAATAAAATAATTACACAGTATTTACTTTTCATTTGTCCACTTCTTTTTTTCTCTCTTCTCCACTTTGCTGCGTTTCTATAACTCACATTATCTTTGTAATCAACTTTTATTACACTTTTTTCTTTAACACAACGTCTAAGATCTGCCTTGGTTTCTTTTGGTGAAACTTCATAGCATTTAAGCATGTACTTGCAAATTCTATTTATGTCTGGGCGTGATTTATGTGAGCGTATTTGGTCGATTGTCGCTAGAATATAGCTTTTATTCTTGATCTGTGACATTTCTAAATAAATTCATACCGGTAAAATGGACCAGTACATAAAACACATTTAAGTTCGACTTAATAAATGATTTTATCCAATGATTTCCGTTTGAATCAGCATGTTTTCCGTACAGAATTGCGCGGTTTAGTTTAGTTTTCGGATACTTGTGCAGGCATTTTTTTCTAATCACACTTTTAGAAAACCTAATTCTATGGAAATTAACACTGAAAGATATATTAGAAATCTATTAACCGGAAAATTGTTGAAAAAGTATTTTATGGTACCGCGATGTTGAATTTCACACAAATACTACTGCGACTACTGTACGTGCACTGCTATTTTAACAACTTAATGTTAGTAGGTAGGTAGTAGAACATATATATAATTAGTTGTTGGTTGATCCATCTATAGTTGTTTACTTTATCGATTAGTTCAATTTGTTGACATAAAGGACCTTGCATAGCATGCCAAACTGTCGATTTTTAGAAAAAGACAGAGTAAAGATTCACCGGGCCGACGAAAGCGCCATCGGTGATAACAAAATAAATACACGAAGCTCCATATGTAAATTTTATTTTAAAGTCGAATTCACTCAAAGCCAAATATCACTAATTCTAATTCTTAACCAAGAATAGCCGTGGTTTAAAAGTTCTTTTAAAATAGAGTGCATAAATATATTATTGATGGCATACAGAAAATATTTTAGTATATCCATGAGGGAAGGCACTTCATTTGCCAACTATTTTGCTTTTAGGAGTTTATTGGGGTTTACCCTATAAAAATCGATTTTCATAGATAGTACACGGTACATAAATTAGATGGAAGCGAAATCGAATGTTAAAAAGTGAAGTCGTTGTTATATTACCGCTTTGTGAAATATATTATCGCATCTTATAGGTATTTAACTGGTATATTTTTTCCATTGCTCATTTGAATATGGTTTATTTCTAATGTAGATAAGTTAGCTTTCTATATATTTGCTGTTAAATGTTACTGTTGACATTGTTACCATCAACCCTTTAATCTGAAATTTTGAATTGTCAAACTTTTTATATAACATTATTTACTTAATATATTTTATATAATCAATTTATACAAATATGAATAAAATCTTTATCAATAGTAAAATATTGTAATATGTTCTATTTGGCTATTGATTATACTTAAAAAGATCATCTATAAGAAATTAACTCCAGTTGCGCGATAAGCTATACACAATTGTCTTTTTATAGGGGAAAATCTTATTTTAATGATAAAATTGTTCAATCTTTTTACGACCAACAAAAAAAAGTCGGCTATTTTAAATCGATCCCCATTTCGACATCCTTTTTAAGAAATGTTTATTTACTATAAATAGTTTATTGGATCAATAAATAGTGATGGTACTTTAAAAAACTTTTTCCGATTTGCCAGTGTAAAACGTATATTTCTTATTGTAAATTCTACAAATTTTTAATTTTAAATAAATAAAAATATAATAATTATATCATTATAAACGAAATTTAATCATTATTATAATAACAATGACAAAGAAAAATTTGAGTATATTATACGCTTGTACATAAGTGAAACTTCTTTAGCAACATTAATTAAATTCTGTAAGTAACACGATGAACAATCTGTAAGACCATTTAAAAGTTGACAACTTTGTATTTCATGCTGTCAACAGCTTTATTATTCAACTGTCATATATATATATTTAAAAGATTGATGGATAAGAGTTAGTCTTGTTCTTAGACCTATTCCATTTAATCTGTGGTTCTTAGACCTTAGTTGAGTTGTTTTAAATCCATATAATATATAGTTTTTTATTCCTTCAGTAGTGGTTTGTTACTTTTATTATTATTATCTCGTATGTAAAAGTTATAATAATGCAAACAGTGATATCTAGAGTTACACATCGAGGAATTAGAAGTTTACAATGCTTTTTGTTTTCATCGCAACCAGAACAAGTTCCTAAAACGGAAATATGTAAAGTGGTAAATGTAGCAATAATCGGGTCACCCAATTCAGGCAAGAGTACTTTGATTAACAAAATATGCGAAAGAAAGGTATTAATGAAATAGGTTGTTAGTAGATTTAAATATTAATGTTTTAAATTACGTTACCTTGAGTTTTTTTGGTTAGATAGTTATTGACATTGTTTATCCAAACATCAATTACAGATTTGTGCAGCATCAAAAAAAGTTCATACAACAACGACAATGGCACGTGCAATGTGTTACCATGAAGATTCTCAAATTATATTTTTGGACACACCTGGAATTGTAACTCAAAAAGAACAAAAGAGGTTAGAGTTAGGTGCATAAAGATTTAATAGTTTTTATAGAGTTAAAATGCGCTACCTCGGGGTACCGGTGGTGGAGAGTCAGGGAGGTCGGTCCTATGGGTCAGGTCGCGAGAATTAGTTACATGCCTTTTTTTTGTTTAATACTTCCATTCTTTCTTATGGAGCAGTTGTGTGCATAGCAATATTCTACTTAATTTTTTTTATTACTGTACAACTATCCATTACTTTGAAGAATTCAACCCTATGGAAAAAATCTCATAAACCTCATAAAAACATGGACAAATGCAGACCAATTTCTCATAGATCTCATAGCCTCTTTGAGAATTTGATCTGTATTTGTCCATGTTTTTATGAAGTTTATGAGATTTTTTCCATAGGGAACCTGTTTGGACGTGTTTTGCATTATTATATGATCTCAATAATGAAAGTGTAGCTCAATTATCAATACAATGATTATTGTATAACTGTAGCAATAGCAATTTTATTGTAAAGTAAGTCATACTTGACACTTTAAATGTTCTGGTAGGATTCTAGCATATTTATTTTGCCCCTTTCATATTGACAAAATATTATGATACATGAAGTATATATATATGTTACATATCACTTATAAAAGGTTATTTGTAAACATTTTTCATTTATTCATGCTTCCAGAAATTACTAAGGTACAAAATGAATATGGGATATACCAATTTGAATTTTCAAAAATATTACCGCAATAATATGAATACCCCGATATTAACAATAATATTCAGATCTTCTATTTTTGTTCGAGTATGTTACTGGCTGTATAGATTTCACAATTTTACTAGAAAAAATAGTACATAAAAATATATTTGATTATTTTTACAAAATAATTACTGATTTAGTTCTTCTTGGCTGAAAAAAAGTAAGTACAGTGGAGCGTCGATTATCTGAACTAATTGGGGGACTTGGGTGTTCGGAAAACTGGTATTTTTGGATAATCGAACTATCTATATGTATATTGCATTTTAAATAGAGAGTTTACTTTCACGTGGCAAATTTTAGTACAATATCGACAAGCATTTACTTGGAAGTGATATACAAGTACAATAACAAGCGAATGAGTCGCGACAAGTGCGCGAAAACTGCAGTGCGGGAAGCACGAGCAAGGCACGCGTGGGACAGGGGGTGTTGACCCACCCGTTCGCATAAGCGGTCGTTCGGTTAAGTGACATTTGGATAATCGACGCTCCACTGTAATTATTATAATGAAATCATATAAAGTTTCTTCATGAAAGTAATATGTGTAACAAAAGTACAAAATATTATTAAGATCACATTAAAGGTGGATAAAATTAGTGATTTTGATTAGATGTTACTTACATCCATCATTATCAATAATTACTCGCTATGTTTGTTTCACTTTGATTAAAAATTAAAAAAAAGTTTTTGTGGGAAGATATTCAAAATATGGATGTAATTCTTATGGAATAATTTTTTCAATGCAGGGTTTTATCAAATCTTTATTTTTCTCTTCAGAATTCAGTAATTTTTGTAATTAAGATTTATACATCTGCTTTGTATGCAATGTTTGAGTGTTGAGTGAATTACGTGTCTATAAAATATATTATTGATATATTTTTATTTTTCTTTACTTCACATCAAAATTTTATGTCAACACCATTTCATAAGGTCGAAGATTTTTGACTTTTAAGGATTGCTTAATTCAAAGATCAGTAAAATTTCATATCATTTTTATTTCTTGCATTGAATTTATGTCAATCATTTCTTTTTGAACATCTAAAGGTCCAACTAACTTAATCAATGATCTGGCGATGTTGTGAATCCAATAATGTTTGTACTCTAACTGGTTTAGGTATTCTGGAAAGATTATCAGCACCATAAAAAAATTGAGATTGAAATTGGTCTTGCACTATCTATATATGTAAAGGCAAAGCTGTGATTAATTGTGTGTATTTACAATTATCTCAAGTAAGGAATAAAAGAAAAATGAGTTCAAAAATATCTTAAAACAATTACTAGGTGCCAACTAAATAATGAAAACAATGGGCACATCAGTTCATAAGAGAAAACCAAATTTAACACCTACATATGACCATGAATACATATGCATGTATTAATGTTCATATGTAGGTGTTATGAAGTATTGAGTCAAATGGGCATATTATGAAAACTGAGACTCTTCCGCTCCTGGTTTATTTTTCAGTCGATCTGACTCAAAAACAATAATTTTTTGTCTTTGAAGGCAGTCTTTATTTTTTTTTTCAAATGTTATTACATTTAACTGGTTTAAACATGTCCATAGTATAATATTTCATATACAATTAATCACATACTCATGGCAGCAATAATTCAATTAAAGTTAATCAATTAACAATCTAAAAAAAAAAATATTTTCTAGATACAATTTGCCCATGTCTATGATCAGAGCATGTGAAAAAAGCCTCAGATGTGCCAATGTCATAGGTGTAGTTCATGATGTATCAAACCGTTGGACGAGGGACAGAATCCATAAAGATGTACTTGCGATGTTAGAAACTGCATCTGATATACCTTCTTTCCTCATAATGAATAAGGTATTGCCATATGAAAACCTATAATTGAACAAAATCTATTATTTTTCCTTATATTATACTGTAATTGGAAATGTGTTATTAGGACAATTTTTTTTTTGTAAGATATTTGTAGGATTGTATATATAGTATGATTCTTTGTATATCTATTATAGTGTATATATTTGTTCTCTTCTTTAAAATTATGTTATATCTTTTACAATAATCTCATTTTTGATAATACCAATACTATATGACGTGTAATGTATTAATGTGCATAATCTCTTATTACTTCAGGTGGATCAAGTAAAGTCAAAACACCAGATTTTGTTACTTATACATAGCCTATGTAACGGATTTATTTCTGGTAAGCGTATACCTGGCCCTAAAAGGGGTTCAAAAACTGTCAAAGATAAAGAACAGAAAGGATATAGTAAATTCTCAGATGTATTTATTGTATCAGCTTTAAAAGGTGATGGTGTATTAGATATTAAGGTATGTTTCATATTGACGGAATGGCAAATTCTTAATTAACGTTTTTCTTTTTTATTGAAGTATAAATTTATTTCAAGTATAAAAATTACATTTTTCTTTTTTATTCCTCTATTTTTATCATTTTTTTTTTAGTTTTTCAATCAATGTGTTTCTGTAGAATCGATATGATGTAGTGGTTTTAAAAATAAGTGCAATGTAAAGATTCTGTAATGAAACTAGAGACTAAGTATTTTCTTTCATTGTAAGGAGTTTCTCTTATATAGAAATTTTAACATAAAAAGACTAAAACTGCATATATACAGATATTCTATTTTTTAAATAACTACATAATAACAGTGAATTCCATATAAACATAAAAACTTTAATTGAAAATTTGAATGTAATATTTGAGAGATAATGTATGGATAATATTAATGTCAGATTTTATGGTAAACATATACAAATTATTTTTTTTCTTTTGATGTAACCCACAGTGGGTTTATAATGTATTTAAAAATTGATAAAACTGATAACTAATCCAATAGTTATGGTAAAATAAAAAAAATAACACCTTTTTATAGTGTTGGTTAAAAATTAAGAATTTTTTTTAAAGAAGTAATTAATTTTTATTAACATCTAAATAAAAGATTCAGTATGAAATAAAATAATATAGTAGTGTATTTCTCTGCAGTGTTATAGTGCAAAACAAAATATGTATTATTTTACATAAGGGCTATAAAGAAATAATACATTTTATTTCATTATTTGTTATATAATTTTCAATAAATAAGAATGCTTTATTAAGATCTTTATATTTTTTTTTATGTCGATTAAAAATATATTAAAATAATTTCTAATGAGCAATTTGGTTATACTGTTCAAATATAATGAGATTTTTATGCATATATTTTATAAATAGTATTTTATGTATTAGTGAATAGGTGTACTATATTTCTTAGAACTGGTACCTTTTCTTGGATTTTATCATATGAAAAAGTGTATTAGATTAGTTTGGTACTTGAATAATTGAATTTGTTAAGACTTAATTTATGATTTTGTTTTGTAGAATTATTTAGCAAACAATGCGAAACCAGCTTCGTTATATTATTCTAGTACAGTTTTGACAGATCAAGAACCTGAGGAAATAATTAAACAAGCTGTGAGGGCAAAATTTATGGATTATTTGGCACAGGAGATACCATATAATTTGAAAATAAAAATGGAATATTTTGACGATAGCACAGATGATAAAGTAATGTGTTCAGTGGAAGTGGAGTGTCCTTCAGAACGATTAGTAAAATTAATTAGTGGTGCTGGTGGAGGAAGACTTCAACAAATAAAAAGTGATGTAAGGAATGACCTAATCGACGTTTTTGGAAAGTCTGTTCAAATTGATCTTAACTTGATACCAAAAAGACAACCAAAAGATTAATATTTGTAACATTTTCTTTTTAAATAAATACTCGTTACAATTTTATATGTATTTCTATTGGAGTTATTTTAATTCCTCTCATAAAATTGTAGCTATAGTCATCGTAAATCTTAAGCGGAATCAGGAGCACCATTACAAGCATGTTTTAAATGAGACAAATTGTTGATTGCCCTACTTTTATTTGTATTTTGAAAAATGTAGATTTGTATTTGCAATCAAATTCACTATGTTTTATTTCAACAAAATTGGTATTTTAGCATGAGGGGCCATTCATTAATTACATAAGGACAATTTTGGCTATTTTTGAACCCCCACTCCCCCATGTAAGAGTACATAAGATTCCCCCTCCCATTCTTATGTGAGATTTTATTTGGTTTTAGAAAAGGATCAATTACATTAAAACTCATAATTTAACATAAATCAAGATTTTTATTTTATAAAATATAATTTTGGTTGTACCATTATATTATTAGATTTAGAGACCAATTATATACAATACTTTAAGTTATAGAGGTTTTAAGTTATCAAGGGTCTATGTTAGGGATAGGTTAATATTAGAGGTAGGTATGTACATGTGTATGTACCCTTGTTCCACCCTTTATCAGCGTATGTAAGTGTTGTTAGTTTTCTTTTTGAATTCATTTTAAGCCAGTTTTATCACACAGTAAGTAAAGCGATGTTTCCAGGACAATGATCAAAAACTTATGATCCAAGGCTTACTTATGTCTTAAGGCTAACCGCCGCAAAGCTTTAAAGAATTTCGAAGAAGCAAACAATAGATAACATATGTATTGTTTACGTTAACAATTTAACTAGTGAACACGTGCAAGCAATAAATACCGAAACCTTTTGTTTTGCACACTCTTTCAAAATGACTCATTAACAAACAATTTTATGTTATAGAGGTTGTGGAAACATTTCTTTAAGTTACTGAGGGCCAAGAGATTACTTATTTAAGTTATAGAGGTTGCGTATTTTAAGTTATAGAGGTGTTGGGCTCTCATGGGAAGGGAACATATTATTTTTTGAAGTTATAGAGGTTTTTAAGTTACCGAGGTTTGAGTTATCGAGGTTCAACTGTAATTATCAAATAGTTTTCTAGTCTCTATCTGTATTATAATTAAAAGTAAGTTAAATTAAGTTTTCAAATAATTGTGAAGTAAGAAAACAAAATATAAGGAACTATTAGAATTGAAATAATCTTAAAGAAAGTTTATAAGTTAAACACTTACAGATGTTAAAAAAGAGTGATGCTGAAGGCGTCATTATTGGAACAGCATATAAATTCCGCGAGATTTTCAAACTTGTGAAATGATGTAGTTTCAGTAAAATTATATGCAATTGTGACTTCATTGAATTGAATGAAATGAATTCATTGCTATTATTGCGTGATAATTAAAAGATTTTTTTTCAAATAAAGTAATATTAATATATGAGTAGAAAGCAGTAATTTTTTTCTCATATAATAAGTTTTCATATATCAATGGGGATGCCAGAGTTAGATTCCAATTTCCTTAAACTTATTTTAAAGAGCTGCATGAGGTCCAAGCTTCTACATCATGCAAATGGTTTACTTTTGCAGCATGAAAATTCTATGTATATGTGCGACACGTCTACAGATTAATATGCCGTACAACATCAGGCTATATAAACAGCCAAAATAAACTAATCTAGCAGTTTCAATGTCTGATAAAGTTCGTATTTTGTGATTCATAGGCAGCAAAGCTAAGCCTTTTCGTCAACTTACTGAAATTAAGACTCCACTAAAGTCTATTATCTAGAGTCATTCCCAGGAATATGGTAGCATTAACAAATTCGAATTATTCCAAAGTCCAAGCCAACAGCCGCGCCGAACACATCAAAATCGCCACGCAACGTTAAAATCAGCTAAAAAAGTGAAACATGTTGTTGGATTGTATTGTGTGATGTTTTGTTGGAAGTTGAAAGTTTTGAAAGCTTGAAAGTTTTACAAAGCGCTAAAAGCCTCATTGAAATCGGTGCGAAAATAAAATTTTTAGAGTGAAAAATAGTTTTAAGAAAAGTGAAAAGTGCCATTATCTCGAGAAAGCGATCGGCAACTCCCCGGTTTTAAGGCGTCGCCAGGAGCGTCTCGTCGAGGGGCATCGGCCCGCCGAATTTGGGATTTTTTACCGTGACCCGTTCCCGAGAAATCGGGAAAAGAAAACACGTGGCTACGTGGTCCCGTTTCCCGAGGTCGCAGTGGGACGGAAGATGCACCAATCGATGCGCCCACCCTGAGAATACGAGCAAAACGATGTATCTTGTCGCTTTTCACGACAAAAGTGTACAAAGATTTATTAAAAAAAACCGATTGTGAGGGTAGTCGAATAATTATTTTGAGGGTTGTTTCGCTGGGAGACTGGCGGCTTTCACTTATTCATACCCGGGGCGGTACTCCAGTTGCGCTCCGGCAGGCGGTGCTATCTTTTTTTTTGGACAATAGGGAAAAAATTTTATCACTTTAACTTTGTATATTATTCTGTTGTGTAACAACTATTTGGCTGTAAATTTCGTATTTTTATATACGTTATGTTCTAATATCATATATTTACAAATTTTGATAATTTTATATTTTAAATTTTAGACATTATTTATTAAGATTTTATTTTACTGATGTATTATACATTTTATCCCTAATTGAAAATTAAAAAAAAGAGAAAAAAAGTTTTATTAAATTATCCTCATTGGTAATACATAAATTTGTTACTATCATTGCACAAGAAACCAGCAGTTGTCGAAATTGTAGATTTGATTCAGGGACAAATTTTCTCTTTATTGGCTTGTGACTGATAGGATTAAGAGTGGGCGTTTACGCACAGGATGAAAAATTTTGTTGTCTTATATGTTTAGCTTTTATATATTTCTTATACAATTTATTAAATTTTTGTACACTTGACATTAACATTATTGATACTAAATTTACAATTTTTACATTTATTAATTTTGAAATCTCTTATGCATATATTTTATTAAAACTTTACACTCCAACATTTTTATTTTACTTATTAATTAGTCTTAACTTATTTTTTCTAGATTTAAGCTTCTTAATAATGACATTTTTTTTAAGCAAAAAAAAAAATCAAAATTACTATTATACAATTTTATACATTGACAACGCTCCTATGAATTAGGTGCAAACTATTTTTATCGATTTTTCGGGAATTTACCTTTCCGGAAATGTTGCATGGACGTCCCGGAAAAGTTAGAGTAAATACGCAGAGTAGTGGTGGCGAAACTGGCGCCGCGTTCGGCGAACTACGCTGAAGTGGCGGCGAAGGCGAAATTAACGGTTGCCGCAGCAAAAAACCTCTGGCCCTGCCGCAAGATCGGGGACCAGCCACACCCTCATTGTGTCATCGAAATTTGAGAACCACACCGCAGCACCGAGGTGGCTGTAGACCGAATAAAGAAGGCCAGATGCCAAAAAGTTGTAGTGAGTTGCTCCTCGGTAGAAGATGTTAAAAAATTAGAGGAGCGACTCAAGATACGCGAGCCGATTTACGAGTCGCCAAGCCAGAAATGAGATTCCCAATTGTAGTAATACGGGACGTCTTAACTCGGACGATGACATTGTAGCATTACTGAGGACCCTAAAAAAGACACATATCCGAGGGTCACGATTGGGAAAGAGTTAGGGCCAGAGTATGTTACCGGCGACGAGCGCGTAATGACCTAGACTGCCACCCCGTGCTCGAGGTCAGTGCTGAGCTGTACCATCGCTTTATAAAAGCTGGCTATCTGTACGTGGGGCTCCAAAGGTGCCCGGTATAAGACCAGTCCCCGTTAGTACAGTGTTCGCGCTGCCTCTGATATGGACACGGCAAGCGATTCTGTAAGGATGTGTTCGAAAGGTGCGTGCACTGCGACGGGGAACAGATTGGCGCATTATGCAGGGCCCGAAAAGAAGGAAAACCACCGAAATGCATAAATCGCACAAAAGGGCATTTACCTCTGAATGCGGAGTTCAAGAAAAATGGGATGGTATGGCTTGGTCAAAGGTAGCGTACTGCTAGCAGCGGGTGCTCTGGCTGCCGCTGACTGCACACATGCCACCGAGGGACCGTCGACCGAAGGATGCACTGGCCTCGAATTTTTGCGGTTTATACAGTCCAATTTGCAGCGAAGTGAACTTGAGCAGCTCGTTGAGGCTGAAAGGCGAAAAATTGCGGTAGCCTTTGTTCAGGAATCCCATATTGGGAATATTGACGAGCTAAGACGGTAACCAGGGTGCAGAGTCGTCCAAAAGGCGACTTAGCGAAGGGGACCCGTAAAAGCCTGAACAGCGGCGTATACGTCGAAGAGGATCAAACACTTAATGATGAAAGCATCACAGCTACCATAGCTGGAAACTGTAGAATTGGCGTCGTGTCGGTGTATTACGAAGGAGACATGTCCATCGGCCCGTAACTTGTTCGCGTGCGATACGTCTGCTCAAAACTCGGGACTGTCAAAATTATCTTCGGGGGCGATGTCAATGCATGGAGCGTGTGGTGGCGCAGCGAACGCGATGATGCGTGCGGTGTCAATCTCTGTGACTTCCTAGATTCCGAGGGATTGCAACGTCTTGAACGAGGGAAACACGCCCATGTTTAGTATCTTTCCCCCATATCATTTTTCGTTTTGAGATCACCAAGTGAACGAAGAATCAAAAGTTATGCAGAAAGAACACAAAGACATGATGTTATATGATTTTACTGATTTCAGAAATATTCCTCGGACTTAAGAAATATTCATTAGTCACATCGCCTGTTTTCATGTGTTTTGCAAAAAAATTACAGTGGGCTATGTTGAAACGGTCGAGAAGGAGCTTTTTTTTGTATTGTATCTAGTAGAATAAAATAAAGGAATGTTATTCTATCACATTAGTTATTCTTGGATTATTAACAAAAAATTAAATTCATATTTAGTCAGGGGTAAACGCACGTGAGGGTGCAAAGTGAGAACGATTACTAGATATATAAGCTTTCAATGAGTGGAACCTTATTGTAGCAGACTTACGGGTTAAAAATAATTTCTAGTCCTTGTTCTTTTGGTTGATTGTAATAATGTTAATTTAATTTGTAATAAATAATAATAATAAAGTGACATCGTGAGGACCATATATGTTGCCGTCATAGAGCCTATCGTTCAGTAAGCTTCGTATGCTTGAGCACCGGCGACGAGAAAGCTTGGCGTGCAAAAAATGATAGACGCTGTTCAGCTCAGTGTCACCATTAAAGCATGCCGAGCACATTGCACAGTCTCCCTCCACTCCGCGCTGATCCTCTTGAGGTTGCTCACTCTCTACATAAGAGCAAGAGAAGTGGCCTATTAGTTATATGAGGTGAGACACCTTTTTCGACCAGGAGCTCTAGAAACCCGTATATTTCGGTGATTTACCTCACCCGCGCAGGCGTACGAGATCGGATACAAGAGCATCGAGGACCTAGACTCCCAAACCTTGGACTGTCTCGCCGTAGTCGGGTCGCACGGAAGCCGAATCGAGGGTAAAGTCGGTGAAGCCCTAACGGAATGGCGGGACGGAGAGACGGACCTAGTACTCAACGATACGACTCGATCCTTTCTGCACCGTCTTCCAGGCGGTTGTCTTAACTTTAAGTAACAAAAAAAGTGTCATTTGCAAACAGTACTATCTCATGAACATTCTTAACAAGACTAGGTAAGTCATTTAAGTAGACTAAAAAGAGAAAGGGATCAAGAATTAACCCCCGCGGTACACTCGTGTGGACTACAGACCCAGATAATCTCATGCTATTGACATCCATCCTACGAACTCTTACTCAAATACGATTTCAAAAGGACGAGTGCCCGGACTGTTACTATGTAGTAGGGAGAAAATTACCCTAACAAAGTTTCATGTACACAATCGAATATTTTGGAGAGATCGCAAAATACTTCAATTGCGTCTTGCAAATCCTCTTAAACTCCAAAAATGTGTTGCGAAAATTCAACGCCAGCATCAATTGTTGAGCGGCCCCGACTAAAACCGAACTGTTTATTAGACATTCATTTATTACGATAAAAATATACTTCAATTTAATTACATTTAAGAAACAAATTAAAAATAATTTTTCGAATGGTAATCATCAATCGCAAAACGCAATGCAATCTATAATGGCGATAACAATCGTAATGGAAAAACCATGAAAGTCAACAGTTTTCTTCGTGTCTAACGATTTAAATGTTTTGGTGACCTCTTTTGAACTCAGATATTTAAATTCTAAATCATTACTTCATATCGGAATACTTTCTGGCAGTAATGATTCAGCAAGAGTGAGAGATGAGTTTGGAGACCTGGTATTGGAGATAGGAATGTCAGTAAAAAATGTTTTGAAACGCTTAGCAAACTTTTTTTCTTTATTCAAGATTTTGTCACCTAACTTTAACAAGTCTATAACTCGGCCCTTAGGGTGCCTAAATTGTCACATGGTCAATTCTGTAAACACCAAATTTTCTTTATCCGTATACATACAACTACAGACAGCTCTACTTTTTGGCCACTTCACGTCCATGAAGTTTTACGTTTTAAGTTGACTAATAAATTTGACATAATAGCGTCTTTTGTTTACAAACGGAAATTAGTGGCTAGTACTACTATTGTTACACAAATGAAACAGTGGAATTTGTGTTGCGGAAATCGACAGAAGGAAGGAAGAGGAGCATAATGGGTTATATTTAAGTGGATTCCTGCGTAAAAATTGAAAAATATTTTCTTTCAAATGGAATAACTATAAAAATTGAATTAAGGTAGTGAAGGTGAAAGGCAGAATTAGGATCGAGATCGAGACTAGAATCGGAACTGTCAAAATCGAGAATGAAAACCGCGATCGGTATCATGATGGACACATGTCAGCAGTTGATATAAATTATGTAAGAATTCATTCTATGTCCACACGGGCTCAACCGTGGGAGAATGTTATCTATAATATAAATTAGCGATGGGTTTTAGGGTTCCCTGAGAGTCACTAAGAACAGTGTATTTTGACCTATTTCACGTATATGAGTTTAATTTAAAATTCAATATAAAAGTATAATGTAGCTGGAGACTAATGGAAATATATACGATACATTTTAGGGATCTGTGAGAATAAATAAGAACTTTTATGATTTTAGCCATTTTCCTAAAATTTACTATGTACACATTTGGAAGTCAAAGGAAAGATATACGATATTTTTTAGGGTTCCATGAATATAATTAAACACTCTTAGTTTTAGCAATTTTAATATAATCTAAGATGGAGATAGAATTCAACGGAAGAACATATGACATATTTTTTAGAGATCTGTGGGAGAATAACTAAAATTAATAGAATTGGGGTCAGTAAATCATAAAATGTATATGAATCACAAAATTTTACAAAAAAAAGTATGTAGACGGACATACAGACAGGCGCTGCAGATTTAATAGTAGTATAGATGTCTATGCCGCGACAATCTCACAAAGGGCCCGCCCTAACGAGGTTAATTTACACTTATTTTGAAAAGGATGTCTTTTCGTTTATATATTTCCACGTCAAACTCAAAAGCTGCCTAGTCATGTCAGTTGCTCAGATAATTACTTTTTATTGTGAGAAATTACGTTTTTCATATGATAAATGACTTATGAAGAGCAGATATTTAAAAAAACCAAAAATAAACTCAAATACAAACGTAATAATCGGAATAAACGCGAGAAGCTTCATATCCACGCGGGTAAAGCCGTGAGCGGAAAGTTAGTATAGTTTATAAAAAATCAATTAGAGTGATAGCCGGCGATCCGATATATATATATATATATATATATATATATATATACACGCTATCTCGGATATGGCCCTACAAATTTGAAATGGAATTTGTACTTGAATACAATTATATTTTTCAAAATTTTCTACTTAGGTGTCATTCCTATACATAAAAAAAATCGATGTTTTTCTTCATTTAGCATTATTTCATACCATTATATGATAATCACATTGTTGCTAAATTATCGGTTCTCAACAATAAATAGTACTCGTATAGATGGCACTATTTAAATAAAATACTGATTTTATTTTTGTGATATGACTATTTAAATAAAACACTACGGCACATTTTGTGATTTTGAAATGACACGATTTATTTTATAGATTATGATTTAACAGATTGTAATAACATGCTGATCTTATTATACTTTTTCCGAAATGGCATCGATCGGTATATAACAGATCGACCACAGCGAGGTTCATCTTTGACATCAAAATTATAGGGCTGAAAACGTTTAAATCAGTTTTGTATTACTCTTGCGACACTGATTTTGATTCATAAATGTCACAAATTTTTTTAACGCGGATTAAGTCACATTTACCCTTTTACGTAATAAAATTTCAAAATGAATGGAATTTGTACGTCAAATTCACATTTTGGTGGACTGGAAAACGGCGGAAAAACATTTATATTTTTTTTTATTATTATTATAATCTTTAATGACATTAAGTTAATGGTATCAATATAAGTTAGATATAAACAGCACAATCAAAGAGATTTGTAAATAAAATTTTTTCTCCAACCTAATAGGTTATAACAAAAAATTTTAACAAAAAACCCCGACTTCAAAAAGAAAACTATTCCAAAATAAGTTAATATGGACTAAGGAAACAGCAAAGGAAACACTACAATATATCTAACAATAGACACCGACTCCAAAAATAACAATAATTGTAAGTACATTATATTATCGTAATAATTTGATTGACTTTTAAGCAGTCTAATATTTTTCATTTCTTTTAACTTAGAAGTCTAAAAAATATTTTGTTTGTTATTCATAGGTATGTGTTGAGTTAAATTTGAAGTGGGTAGGTACCTACCTACCTTGTTGCTTGGTAAACACATAGATCGACCTACATATCGATGAGTAGAAAAAGTAAGTTGATTATTAAGTTGTAGAAGAATACTCAATTGTTTCTTTTTTACTTTTTAGTGCATATTAATTGGTTTTGCAATAGTTTTCTTTTTGAAGTCGGTTTTTTTGTTAAAATTTTTGTTTATTTTTTGAGTTTTAGTGAATCTGAAGTCCACTAATCAATTTTTCTGAATCCTTATTCAGAAAAATTGGGAATAGATCGTGCATAGTACGATCTACTATGCACGTATAGTAGATCTACCCTTGTAGATCTACTATACGTGCTGCTCATAGATCGCACCCTTACTGTAAACCGTTAAGGAGTTCCATTGAACATTATACTCAACTACGACAATTACATGACGTTAGCGACGTTACGGTAGATGACTCAAAGATCCGTATAGCCTATAAAAGATTCGGCCGAGTATTGTTAATTTGCTCCTAAAAATTGAACAGTTCCTTTACTTTGTCATGGATACCATAATTAGAACCTAGCCAAACTCATCATCGAACTACCCTCGGAATACATCCTTTCCAATAAAAAAAGAATTATCGAAATCGGTTGGTGTGATATAGAGTTATTCGTCCATTTGTCTAATACAGTAATTAATAAATGAATACTAATAAAAAATATATTGAAGAAATAATGTAATGTTGTTGTCGAGCAAGAAAATAAAAAATATGTATACTTTTTTATATTTAAAACCATTATAATAAAGGATGTTTAAGCAATGTACATTTTTTTTGGATTTAAAAAAAAAGCTATTTTAATTGAGAGACAAATATGAACAAGCATGCTCAAATTACAAAACATACGCAAAGCATACTCAAATTTGTCATTATTATTGATGTTGTTATTATAATTATTAGTAAATTTCGTTTACTTTTATTTATTAGATAATTAAAAATTTGTAGAAGTTATAATAAGAAATATACGTTTTAAATTCAACATAACTCAAGAGCCTCGTAAAAAGAAAGCTCTCTACAGCAATAGAGTATAGCATGCTTACTATATTTGTCTCTTTCTTTCTGGCGATTTATCTGATTGCTCTCTCCGTCTTTTAAAATCATCCCGCTAATATTATTATTATGTCGTGACGCGACCTTGAAATTTCACTCTCAAAGCGCTCAAAGAAGTTTCACTTCAAAAACTTTCTTATTTGTTATTACAACGATAACTATCTGTCTAATAAGTAACGGCGCCTTTTCAAATAAAAAAAAAAAACAATAAAATTTGAATCTACAAGAAAAGCTAAATAGATTATGAAACCGATCAACTGAGTTAAGTTTTTGAAGAAAAAATAACAGTAATTATTCGGTATTTCTCATACACATACACATATACACAGACACTCATAGATATTGTTTTTTTCTTCATCTCGTATATGAGCGCAATGAAAATGAGCCGTGTGGCGAAGGTAAATTATATTTATGTACAATCGTGCAGTCATGCTAGGACGCCCAAATTGTAAATAATGAATATTTTGCGAGTTTATTCAAATTAAGACACAGATCTAATAAATTTAACATATATTGTATTGAATTATATTTGTGGAGTTATTATGTGAATATATGTGTTCAATGTAATATATGAAATTTATAACATTTTTCTTAATAAAAAAAAAAGAGATTATATTGTAATTTCAAAAGAGAAGCCGATTGGAATCGATTTGTACACACACGTGGCCACAGACACACCAGTTCATACGTATAAACTTTTATATTACTTGATTGATTGATAAATGGAATATGTGTTAAAACACTACTGCAAAGGAGACTGTCGTACCGCCATTATAAGAAAACGTGAATTGAGCAACTTTTAAAATATTACATTAAGTCTCCTGTTTAAATTTTATGATATAATTAAAGGAAATTATAATAATAATATTTTTGTTTTGATGCGTTATACTTTTTGGTATACCATCCGTGGACATTTTCTTTTGGAATAAAATGGCGTAAACACTGTTACTATTCTGAATGCAGTCATTCAGTGAATTAGAGTAAGAATTATCAACTTACTGCGATAAAGCCTTACAGCAGCCAATTTGGCTGTAGCACAAAAATAGGTCGGCTTGACCGTTGAAATGCCACACTTTCACAGAATATGGTAGAATGTTCCGTTTTCTCTAATGAGTGAGAGTGCCGGTGCTTACTCCATCTTCTTCCCTCCTCCAACAGCTCAACCCCCCCCCTATCGGATATTCTATTCCTTTCTAAGACACCGGCAACGTACTGGTATCTCCTTTAGGGCTGCGAGTGTTCATGGGCGGCTGTGATTATTTACTCTCTGATAGCCTCGCCTGCAGGTTTGCCCCTCGAATATGCTATTAAAACAAAAACTAGTAAAGAAAGGCCGTATCTAACTATAGAACATATCGTGTTCATAACAACTATGACATTTATCCTTATTGATGGCGAGTTTGAATCCTGAGATAAAGAAAAAAAATACGTTTTTATTCATCATATTCTTAAGGAATGTTCCTTCCGGAGCTGAGAGCGATAAAGTTACGTCGGACGAGCGTAGTTACCTACTCGGCTAGTAAAATTACAGCGACCCTTTCCCCGTGAAACGCCATTAAAGAGTATTAGCCTAGTGGAATTACCGACATAATTCTTAGGCCATACCTAGATAGGTCCCTGTTAACTACTCATGTTGAACAATACAATCACGCGAAACTCTAAGAGCCTGTCCAAAACTTCACCGCACAACTTTGTTAAGACTTGTTTACGGGTCACAGTTTCAGTTTATGCGACAATGCCTCGGAAGTTGGACAGGGCGAGGCAGCGCCCCCGGCGGCGCCTCCGCGCGAATTGCCATCCCATTGTATCGGATACGATTCTGCATAGTAATAACGCGAATGGAAATAGCTAACAGACTAATTCAGCGTCATTTATTCTGACCGTCCATCGACACCCCCTGCAAAGCTATTCTGCATGTGTGTTGTTGCAGCTGTAGGGATTTTTGTTTAAGACAATTGTTATTTATCTGCAAGAACTTTCGTACTTATTCAGTGAACAGCTCGCAGATTCTTTTGATTACCGTTTTATCTTTGGAAAAGTCGATAAATAGTGTGGCGCCTTGACATTGAGCTTTATGTAATTTTATGTTTTTAAATTGGATTAAAACGTAGAATACGTTAGTTTACTAATATTTAGAATACTATGTTAATTATATAAGTTGACTAGATAAGATGACTAAAAGCAGAATTAAAATTAAAATCCGTTAATAGAACAATGAACTAAAAGTCATCAAAATTCTAAGCTACCTCTTTCTTGTAAAACTAAGTTTTACATTATTCTATATGACGGTAGTAAGCAATGACGTCATTGAGTGCTAGAGCCTTCTCTGTCTAATTAGCAATTTAAAAAAGTGAGTGAAGAGAGGTGTCCATCCCAGAGGATACAGCAGTCTCTATATGAAGTGGACCTATGCTTTATAAATTAAAGGGTGATTGGTCAGGCTTCAAGCACTGTTGTGCTCCATTAAGTATCGTAAGCTTTTTACAAACCCTGTCTTACCTTACTATCTGTGATGATCGCGACAGTGGACTTTTCGACATGTCGGCCCTGAAGATACGGTCACTCCATGTGGCATTAAGTAAAGTGCTTTTCAAGATAGAAGAGGGACATAGAGGGAGATTTTAGTAGTAAACACAGTAGGTTGTGTTTCTAGGGTTAAGTTGAATAAGGTTAAGTTTGCTCCATTGTCTTGTCCTTGAAACTTGCTTTAAAGATGATCTGGTCTTAGACTCCAATTGGTTTCGACACTCATCAACACGATCTAATGAGATATTAGTGCGGTCAATGTATGATGTGTTCGCATAGTGATGAATTTTATCAATTTTTAGTAAATCATAAATGTAATGAACAATTCAGGGAAAATATATAGTCTCAAGGGACAACGACTCTCGATCCCAGTTACCTAATCTCTTTTTTAAAGAGAGAGAAAGAATATATATACACTGAGCATGCGCGTCATTATAGAGTAAATACTCTACACCACTTCTGGACGCCAGCAATCTCAAAGGAGTCACTAATGAGTTGCCGGCATATTAGGAAGTAATAGGCTGAAAAATAGTCGTGCAGTTAAATAGATACCTTCTGTATTTCTTAATGTTTACTTTCTCATTTTTCCAAATGATAGGGATTATGTGGTAAGAATTACATGTGTAGTTTCATTGAGACTGAAATCATGGGTGACACTGAGAATGGAATTAAAGATGATATCGGAATAGGCGGGGGAATCGGGATCATGATTGAAACAATTACTGCTCGTCATAATATATGAAGTAATTCATTGTTGGAAGATAATAGATGCAATAATAAATACGGCCGGTAGAAATTGGCTATCCAAAGTAAGCCTGGCATGTCTAGGAGGAGGCTTTTATCCAAAGGGAGTCCGCACAAATTATGTAAAAATATAGCACATAATAAAATTGTTTGATAATTTGTAATATTTTCTTTTTTATGATATATATATATATATATATAGTATAAAAATTAAACTCTTAAGTAAATTGTCTATTTTGTAAATTGTGTGGAACGTAAATAAAGCTTATTATTATAATTCATTGTAGGTCCACGCGAGCGGAGCCAAGAATGAAAGTTAATAAACAAATATAACACGGTTTTTAAATAATTATCGTTAATACGGCAATTATTAATGTTGTTTAGCACAGAAGGATGTGCTAATAACGTAAGTGTGCCATCGACTTGATGCGGCTTTAGAATCGTCGTAATTCTTACGTGCAGATTGGCTACTTTATTTCCGGTCCTCTCATCTAGGAAATTGTATTAGGAGGAAGACAGGAGTACGCACATTTAAATCCGTTGGAAAATTGAAGGCTGGCGTCCGAAGTGTATAATGTGTTCTTAAATAAAGGTAATATTTTTCTAGTCAATTATTTGGAATTTTTCAGCTTTTAAAAACACATTATTTTTAAAAATCCCAATTACAATGATAATAATTATACTAACAGAAATTACAAGAAATTTTTTTTCACTTATTGATACACGGGACTGTTTTGACTGAGATTGAAGAAATTTTGATCGAAGTTACTAAACTCAATACCAATAGCTCACAATATCTTCTAAAAGCTGTTGTAAGTTCAGATTGAGCAGCTGTGATTGCAGCCGAAAACCCGTTATCTATTAAGGTGTCTCATAATGTCGGTTTTTAATGTTTACTTTTTTAATTAAATAGTCATACAAAAAGCAAATCTTAATATTCAAAGCATAGCTAATCGCATTTTATGGTATTAATAGAACGTTCAGAAAACTCTCTGAGACATTAGTAAAACCTTTCCTTGGGGCTTAAATGAAAGGCCAAGGAAATTGTCGCACTTTAATTAAAATTTTTATCCCCAAAACAATTTCGGCACGGATCTGAATAAATAATTTTTCACTACTTTTTTTTTCTTCACCAAGTTCTTCGATCTTATTCTGCGTATCCTTCATAGTATATGGTCTATAATATATGGTCTGGCATTATTATGTTGTAAGAACACTTGTTTTCGTTTAACTAAACCTGACTATTTGTCCGACAAAATCTAATATATTCGTGTCAGCTGTTCATATATCTTGGCAGTGATAGTTTGACCATCTGGAATTATTTCAAAGTACACTAAACCTTCATAATTCCACTAGACACACATCAAGAGTTTCGGTTCGACTCGACTTCTCCTGACAAGGGGTTCAGGTGATTGTCTTTCGTCTTACCATTGATATAATATGTTTAGATTCTTAATATATAGTCATTTTTCATTACATGTAACAAAGCGTTTAATAAAACCATCATATTTCGGTGGGGCAAAGAGCTGTTTGCACACTTCTACTCGAAGTTTCGCTCGAATCTCTTTTCAATTCGAAGGATACTATTCAAGAAAATTCATAGGTCTTACTCAATAATATTAAGTGGTAACGTATGTGCCTTTAGAAGGTCCAAGGTAATCCCATAATCGGCTACTGCTGGCCCTACATTAGTTTTCTACTGCTTTATTTTTAGCTTCAATATCCCATTCAGGTGGGCGATTAGAGCACGAATTATCAACCAGTGTTAAATCTCTACTATTAGAACGTTTAAACCGACGCTGTGCCGTTCGCTCGTTGGCTGTACCTTCTCATTCAATTTCACATATTATTATTTCTGCTGTGGCTGCTTTTATTTTTTGTTTTCGATATTGTTTAACAATACACAATTTTGTAAATAACACTGAATACGTATTGCTATCAAAACATTTTGCCCCGTCATTTAATATAGACAGTATCATTAAAAGAACGGTTGTACTCTTTATAAAACAAGAGACTTGTAGCAAGTTAATGCTACGTCTAGAATTTCAGTTATGAAAATCGACATTACTTACGAGATACCTTCAGCAGTAATTTCATTTTCTCACACTCGCACACACGCAATTCGAGGTTTTGCCTAGATAGAGCGACCGACAAAATTAAATCATTTTGTAATCTTTTGTGATTATAAATAGCGTTTTACAATGAATACGTATATACTTCATTAGCATAACACTTGCGACGTTTTGTTGAAGTGAAACTTCTAATACGACTTTCAACAAGGTTGCGTTAAACGTTCAACGCTCCTGAGGTGGGGGAATAGAAAGAGACAGATCGAGAGTGAATGCGTGGCACTCGAACGCATGCGCGTAGTATACCTGTTACAGGCCAGCGCGAGCGTTAGCAACGAGTAGCGTCCAGTATTCTAATGGATTTGGATATTTTTTCACTTGAAAATGATAACTTAAAGGTGCGATTAATTGTTAATTGTAAGCAATGTTAACAAAGTTTGTCTTAAAGAAACAATATGATTTCACTAAAAATCAATGTCTACCCCTTCCTATTTTCATTTCCACATTACGAAGTTTCATTTCTTCCGCGCGGAGTGACTCCGCGCACTATCTTTTTTTTCGAGTATACCTTAATTTTTATAGTTTTATATTATTTGTGTTATTCTGTCGTGCAAGTAGTAAAAATGCTTACAGTAGTGAAATTGGTGACGGACATGTTTGCTTATTAAAATTAAACAGTCTAAACACATTTAATAAGTTCCCTCATATAGAAAAATTACAAATTCCGCAAACCGGTCTGCCGTTACCGAATATAGACTTGACTCAAAATATAGGAAATGTAAGTACAAAATGTAATAGTATACATATTGAAATGTTAACTGCTTGCAAACAAAAAAATAGATTGTTATGTCTTCCATGTATTTTATTCGCAACTACTAAGCAAATCAGTTTAAAATAATCACGGATAAGTTGATTTGCGTGATTTAACAAATGCCGTTAACAATCACGACCAGTCTGAAAAACACTCAAGTGTCGTGCTTAAAATTACATACTTTTGGTAAAACTCGCATCAAAACAAGTTTATGTAGCTAATATGTATTAGATATTCAGAAACAATTTAAAAGTAGATAGAAATCGTAACATTTTTTAATATTTAATCGATCTAGTTTGCTTTTTGGATAAACGAGAAGGATATGATGATATTCCTTTTCTTGGATATTATAAAACTATCTCTTCGTTAAACAGAGGAAATTATTCAGAAACGGTAGATTTGTTGTCACAATATGATATTTTGGGAAGTCACTTACAAACGTCCACTCAGGCTTTTACGGGCTTTTCCTATATAACTGAAAAGGATTTAATATTTTGTATTGGTACAATTAAAAAATTAAAATAAATGATACTGATTTTATCGCGACTATTGTTGATGAACGTCGTATGTCAGTGGAAGGGAACATCTCGTAGTTATATTGCAATATATTGTAGATTCCAAATTAGTCCACCACCTATTTATAACATACGTGGATGTCAGTTTGGATCGCACAGCTATTTCATTGAGTTCAGCACTTTTGCATGTCCTCGTAGAATATGATTGTTTATCTTAAATAATAGATCAAATATATGACGGTGCGGCGGTTAAGTCTTCCAAGCCAAACAGTCCAAGCTAAAATTAAAAAACGTTGTCGTTTAGCCCTTTTTGTTTGGTATTCTGCTCATATTTTAAATGTGATCCTATCTAAATAGTGCCAACGCATCAACGAAACTAAGCGTTTTTTCCGTATCATTAAAAGCATATTGAATTTTTTTCACGGTAGCACGAAAATATTAACTCTCATTACGGCTAATTCAGTAAAATACCTTGCGTCGTCGAAACACGTTGGTCTTACAATTCGCGTATCGTAAATTTAATTTTTAAAGAAAGTTTAAACTTGATTGGTTTTTTCAAGGAAATAATTGAGAATGTCGACAAATGGGATGGGGATTGACTCAAGCCACACTATACTTGCATAGTTTAAAAGAATTGGACTTTTAATTTTTTTTTTCGATTCTTTTAAAAATATTTTTTCAGAAACAGATCTTTACGAAACTTTACTGAAAAAACTTCTGACATAGCTCCATGCGTGCAAAAAATTGAAGAGTTTGAAATATTCTTAGATTTCAGATTAAAATATGTGGACATTTATAATAATACTGTGAGCACTTGTGGACGTCCTAAAAAAAACGAAATGTAGACGACATCAAAGTTCACTACAAGCGTATATTTATTGAAATAATATATAATGCTCTTAGCGAGTTCGGAGACCCCTACAGAAACTGAAAAGATTTAAGGAATTTGAATCACCATCGTATGAAATATTAGTACATTCGGTACGTTTTTCCTAATTCTCTGCTTAATGATTTTGTAAATGTATATGATGCTTAAAATTTAGATTTAAATCGGTTGAGAAACAAGTTAAAATGCATACGCAAAGCGTCTGAATTTCGTAATCCCAATGTATGTAAAATAATAAAATATTTGTATGAAAATAATTTATAATCAATTTTTCTTCAAGTTTTATGACTAGCGAAGTTGCTGGTCACCGTTCCTGCAATTAGCGCCTCTGCTGAACGGTCATTTTCATGTTTAAAACGCCTACACCTATTTAGGCAATATGCAAGGACCATACGAGCTGTCAATGGTTTCTATTGAAAAAGAATTGTTGACCAATGAACCAAGAAACGCCCCGTAACCTTTTACGACTATGTTTTGAAAACATATTTAAAAAAAGCCAGGCGGATGGATTTAACGTATAAATAATATATAAGTCTTAAAGCAAACATTTGAAGTTACAATTTACATGTTTATATTGTACGTTGTACTTAGTTTTACTACACGAAAATGATAGCGAAGTGATAACAACGGCCTTTAAATGGCCACTGGTTATTCTGTTGTCGATTTGGTTGTCCAACAATTCGTAATTAATTCAATCGATTACTTGAATATATAATGTGGCCAAAGAAGGCTCAATGATGACCTGCGGTAGAACACCATTTTTGGGTAATTTTTTTTTATCATATAAGCAATATCAGAAACGTATATAGTACTTAGCTTTTTCGTGCCTATATTAACTCAAATTCTCCTGTTTACCCTTCTAGAAAATAAACGGGAGTATCTTTTATTATTATTATTATAAATCGAGGCTTAATCAAAGAAACGACCGTTAATAACATCGTGAAATTAATAAGGTTTTACACATATAGTTTTAATGACCTGGGCAAAACTGGAATTAGAACTGTAAAAAAAACAAAATGTCTATGTATCTAGTTTTAACTGAGAAAACTTTTGAAAATACCATCAGACCATCAATTATGTACTTACAATGTACAAATTGTTTGAAAGATCACACAATAAATCTATTATTCTACACTTTTGTATACTCATAATTTTTTAATTGAAATTAACTTTGTTTGTCCAAAGTCATTTCAAATTTTGTGGTTTTTATCGTTGCAAATAAAAAATTTAAAAGTTATTTTTAAGGGCCTTCGGAACGCCGACACAAGCGGCGAACTCACGGCTGAATAGGGACATTAAAACTATTATTCTTTTAAAGGTGTTGTTCAGCGTTGTTTTCACAGGCATTATTCGTGGCCAGTTCCGTAACAACCGAAAGTATTTGATTTCATTTACGAATCGAAACTTTCCACCATGAATTTAAGGATGCGTTTCGTTTGCGGATGTAGCCGGCTTTTGTGTGTTCAGCGATTTGTACCGAAATGTACAGGAGGCAATAAATAAGGTTTTCACTTCGTACTTGCCTTATACCGTCCTTTTGTCCTCACTTCCTTATTCTTTTATTTTATCATGGCGCACATTTAGTTAAATCTCCATCTTTTATTGTGTTTAAATGTTTAGACTGAATGTTGCACAAGTACTGGAAAGATCAATTAAGTGTTCATTAAGATAATTTTCGATCATTTGCAAAGTTTATTTTCTCATTCGTCTGTTTACATTTTCGAGAAGTAGTCACTTTTTCTATTATTATATAGTATATACGTAATGTATATCTTAATAAAATATTTGTCTACTTTATTATTTAAATTTATATTCATAATGAAAACGGCTTACCTATTACATGCTTTAAAATATAAATATTAATTTATAAAACACCGGCTATTTACAACCAACTAATTGATAGTACTGTAATAGTTCTTTAAATAACTATTTCACAAATATTCGATATGTATTGATTTTCAATAAAGTTAAAGTAATACGACAATTTTCACCATCAACAACATTGTTGTACAAAACGTTCCTCAATCAAAAATAACTGCTGTTACAGTCAAAACGGTTGAAGTTTTTTTTTAAATATCATATTATCTAGCAAAGTAAAAAAGTACGTTCTTATTATAATGTTACCTATTTTTTTAGAGGTAGGCAAAGAGGAAAATTTGTGTTCAGGAGGGTGACACCGTTGCTGCCGGTACCGTTAGCATGGGATCTTGGACGGCACGTCAAGGGGACATCCATTAATAATATGAGCTCTAAACGGGGGAGGGGTCTCGTAAAATCTCACCAAATCTCATTTGAACCGAGGGCGGCACAATTCAAAATCTGACCACAACTTTTAAAGCATATACATTTACTTAAATTGTTTTACTTTAACTAAATTTTTTCCTTAACTAAAATAGAGTAACGTTTATTACTGTGTATGGAGTCTAAATTTTACTAAATTCATAAAAATTTTGTAACATTTAGACTCCATTCATATTAATAAAAATTAATTCGTTGTACAATTTTTCGCTTTATAAAGATAAATTTACTCCTTTAACACGTATCTCATTTGAGTTTGGCGGATGGGGGGAGGGAGTCCCATAAAATCTCATTAAATCTCACCAAGAGGAGGGAGGGGTTGAAATTGAAAGAAAAGCAGCTCATGTAATCAATGGATGCGCCCTAATGTATTGTGAAGGATTTAAAAGAAGGAGACGCTTAAACCAAAAATTCAGACTCAAAGAATTAGCTTCGAAAAAAGAAAAGTAGGTACATAACATCGACGGATGCAATAAGGAATATTAGATATTACTCTTTATAAGTAAATAGTTCCAAAGTACCAAAACGGGGTAGTGCATAAATAATCGGTCAAGTGCGAATTGGAATCGTACACCGAGGTTTTCATACCGCTATAGAGTATACATGTTTTAAGTGTTTAGCAAATAACAAATCGTTTTTAAACGGTTTTATTTGGTTTCATTTAGTACCTATATTTGTTTGTTTTAAAGGCTCTAACATGCGAGAGGCCTAGAGGCTCCACGTCGCGTTTCCATCGAGTGCACAATTTGTCCCAAGCACGGTCGCGACGCACAAAAAAATTCATTTTTATTTTCGGGTTATGCTAAGAATTATACACGAAATTGAATCGTGTTTCCCAAGAAATAAGGCAGCAAAATAATATTTATCTCACTCGTCACTTCGTCAGAAAATTTACAATTAATTTTTAGATTCAACATAATGACGTCGAACGCTTAGTGTGTGATATATCGCTTTTATAATGTTACATTGTGCTTCGTTTTTTATTATAAACCATAGATAAACCAAGGAAACTGTAAGTATTTATTTTTAACATATGTACTAAAATACCATATATAAACGATGTACGTATGTACAAAAAATAATATGTATAAACGTTGTGTGTTGTGTTTCTCTTTCGAGAAAGGCTTATGTATAAAATAAGTCGAAACTTTCGTCCTTTGTTCTTTGTTGTATGAAATAGCGGCCATTGTTCAATGTTAGGTATAGATTTTACATATTAGTATTATTGCATTTCAGTAATTTGTAATGTTAGACTAGACTATTAGCTTACGTTTTGGTGCTTTTTTTATGAATGTGTGTGCAAAAAAAAGCCGTTAACCGGCGTCGGTTAGAATCCCATCCCCGGGACGCGGGGGAAGGATTTCAATCGTAGAGGTACGGTATGGTCAGGCTACAAACAAAAAAATATGAAGATTTACGATTTTATTTGAATTATTGAATAACTTGAATTGTTGAATTTTGGAATTACTTGGATATTATTATAAACTATGAAAATATAATAAGAGGAAAAATGTTTATATTGTATTTTTTTCAAATTCTTTCTTATTGTAAGTTTATTCTTAATTCTGACATAAGTATTTACCACGTTTTATGAATTAAGACAATATAAGGTATTTTTATGATTGAAAATAATTTATGAGGTATATTTTTTTTTAATTCTGTCATATTACTAGTTTATTTTTATTTTGAACATAGGTATTTACCATGTTTTACATATTTTGAAAATATATGGTATTGTATGTCGTTAGACACATTTAGACGGATATTGTCAGAAACAGAAGTACAACAAATATACTGTCTTCACAAACGAACATTAGCATTTTATGTATGTATTTAGATATTTTTTTTTATTTTATGATAAGGCATAAAAAATAATAAAATGTAAAGTAATAAAAATTGTATATCCTAGGCTTCTATTTCTAAACTTTAAAACTATAATGTATATAATAATACCTAAAACTTATTTCTAGATATATATTTCTAAACTTACAAACATAATGATAAAACTTATTTCTGGGCTTACATATAGATTGCTAGAGATTGTATAAATAGCATTTTATTATTTCTCATTTTAATCAAAAATTCCAGGAATTATATGTATTAGATAGATGGATAAGCATAGATGAGTCCCTTACCCTATTCAAAGGTCGTCTTAGCTTTGTACAGTACATAAAAACAAAAACCCTTCGATGGGGAATCAAATCATTTCAATTATGTGAATCCCGGACAGGGTACTTGTATAAATTAGTCTCCAGTAGGAGGTGATAACTAAAAGGAGGCAAAAGGCAAAAAAAGAGTTAACGACAATAATGACGACAAGGAGGATGTTAGCGACAGTGACATTGAAAATGTTGTCGATTGCTTCTACGAGGACTGTGACGAGAGAGCTGAGGCTGGCAGTAGCAGGGTCAAAAGTAGGGGGCAAGGGCATAAACAAAGTTTAAACAAAAAGCAGATGTCGGATTCAAAATCGACGTCTAACCCTCCCGGTTCTGGCACTGCCCCTAACCCTAACAGTATGGTAAAAGCCCTGGCTGGAAAAACTACGCAAATAGTTTTAGAAATCTTGAAAATAAAGGATACTTATCACGATGGACAATTTTCATAATAGCCCAGCGTTGGCACGATACCTTAAATGCTTTGAATGTTTGGAAACAGTACGCCTCACTCGTAAAAATATATCAGAAGATGTAAAAAAATGAAGAAAAAGTGTAAAGAGGGCAAAATCTTGCTTGCTACTCCGATAATGTAATGGCATTGGCGTGGAAGGATGCAAAAGCATATTTATGATCAGCACCTTCCACGACAAAAGCAAAGGGGTGATAAGGAATGCGAGAAGCTCATGTGTGTGCGAGATTATAATTAGACTGTGGGGGGCATTGATCTAAAAGATCAAAAGCTCTCCATATACCCAATGGAAAGCAAGAGAGGTATAAAATAGTACATAAAAATGATCAAAAGGTTGTTGAACGCATATGCGCACAACGCATAAGTTCCACGACGGTCAAAATAAAACAATTGACGAGACGAAATATATAACGCATGATAAAGCGGCAGTTGCCTCCCGCGCCGGGTTACAGTCTGATATTGCAGCCACAATTACGATTAGACAGGACTCAACAGTATTTGCCCATTCGTGGGAGTCGTTCGCGGTGAGTGATGTGTTTTCGTACATATTGCAAAGAACGTAGGACGATAATCAAGTGTTCTGTATGCAATGTTAACTTAAGCGTCATGAACAACAATTGTTTCCATGAGTATCACACATTAGAAACTCTACCTGAACCTAAACGAAAACAAGATCAGTCTAGACGAGAAAATGGGTTGGGTCGAAAAAGTAGACGAAATAAACTGACAGAACCGACCCCGTCGACTTCTAAGGAATGACACTCATCGAAACTAAAGTAATCAATTTTGGACACACTATACTAGATTATGATAGAGCGAAGGAATGAATTTCGATAGCGGAATATGTATTATGTTCGGAGAGACTTTTGTAAGGAAATATGAGTGTAGATTATTGTGTAAAACTGTAATTTAAGAGTGTTTGCGTAGCGTTCACATTATTTATTTATTTGAAACCCGTTTGAAGCGTGCAATTGTGCAAGGTAGATTTCTTTTGGACACATCCGTGTCCTTTTTTTGTTTTTGTATGTCTATTTATGTATAGTATATTTGCTGTACTTCTCTTTCTGACAATATCCGTTTAAATGTGTCTAACGGCATCCACACAGCAGAAATTTTGCAAAGAAAATTTATGATACATAGACAATTTCTAAGGCAATCCAAAACAATTGTCAAAGGAAGGTCAAAGACTATTCTTTAAAAATTTTCTTGTTATATGGAATATGCTTCACTACCAGAGACGATATATGTCAACGTTGCGATATTTTTAGGCTAATATGTGCTGCTTAGACATGCGTACATGAATAATTACCTGAAGTTTTTGCTAACCTGTTTGGTGGATATGTTTTTCTCATATTTTCCCTTTGAAATTACCAACTATTGTTTGAAAAATCTAAACATGTACATACCGTAATGTGTATAGTTGTACATATATCAAAAAGGTTAGGCGTGCACTTTGTATATTTTTTACATATTTACAGCTTTTATTAATCTTGTTGGGTTTATTGAATTATATCAGATTTTTAGTTTTCTTTTTGGAGGCTTAGGACTGTTTGATTTGAATTATTTCAGATTTTTAGATATTTTCTCTGGATTCTACATATTTGTGATTTCTTTTTGATTTTTAGCGTTTTTGTCTATTTTCCTTATAATTGTTTTGTATTCTGAAAGATGTTTGATTTCTTGTAAGAGCTTTATTTTGGTATGTGATTGTGTATAATTGGATTCAAAAACAGCTATATTCAAATTTCTTGCTTTTTTTCTTTTTTCATAAAAATTGCCTACAAAAGAGCGATTATTGTAAAATTAAACGTATTTAAATTTTATAGTAATTACTGTAATATTTTTGTTATAATAATAAAAGATATCTAAAATGACTGAGATATCAGAGTAAATTTAAATTTATCAAGTCGGTGCGGCCCTCATGAAATAAGGAGAGAGAAGGGAGACATGGTACTTGACGCTATGACTAGATCCCTTCTGCACGGTCTTTCAGGCGGAGGTGGTTGCGCTGCAAAGACCGATACGGTGGGTGAAAAACGGTAAGGATGAGCTGGTCAACATATTAGTAATTCCAAGTCTTCCCTGAAGGTATTGACTAGCCCGAAAATTTATTACCCTATGGCTTATGAAGCTAAGCGTCATCTCTTCAAGGTCGTTGCGGAAGAAAGGGCTGTGCGCCAACTCTGGATCAGAGCGCATGTCGGAAATGCGGGAAACGAGCGTGCAGACGAGCTCGCCAGGCGCTCCATTCTCGCTGATGCACGCAAAGAAGGTGATCAGGGCGGCCAGTCTGGAAGAGTGGCAAAAACAGTACGCCAAGGGAAGCACGGGTGAGATCACCAAATGGTTTTTCCCTCAGATGGAACGAGCGTACAGGTCCTCCAACAAATAAACATAACGTCCCAGATGGTGCAAGCCTTAACGGGCCACGATGGGTTCGTGCAGTAAGTACCTGTTTAGGTTTAAACTGCGGGGCTCACCATACTGCGCCTGTGAACCCACCCAAATCCAGGATGTGCTGCACGTTTTGAGGATTACGATACGTTCCATCGGGAGGGTGTGGCGTTGGAAACGGGGATAGACGCGAGGATAGATTGCGAGGCGGCACTTCCCGAAAATTATGGACAACGGAATAAAAAGGTAAACGTTTGAATATTGTGGCGTGGTAGTGGATAAATGCAGAAATTTTAATGGAAATTAATTTAATGAAAATAGCACTCAAGATGCTAAGAGTAAAATTGCGGTATAAAAATTATGTAGATTAAATAAAAAGTAAGGAAGAATTTATATAGAATAGGAATGTATAAGGAAGTAATCTTAGGGTCATAGAGAGAAATTAGTTACAGGAAACGAAATGTTAAATTTATAGACTAAAAAAAAGTGTAATTAAATGTGTAATATAAGTATAAGATAAAAAGAGTTACAGAAAAAAAAATAAAATGGAAAATAGTAATGAATTAATTAATGCAACCCTTACCTGCCATCCTTTGGAAAGTATGAGACGTAAGAATGAGAGATAAGGCATGAACCTGAAACTAAGTATACAAGGGCCGTAGTCACTATGCCACGGGAGCGGCTTAAAAAAAACGGGGGTCGTCCCTTCGTCCTTGTATTTCTTGTACAAACCTCTTAGGAAGGACTTTGTCTCAGTGTCCCATGAGCCAGCTGCTTCGCAAGCGACCGGAATAAAAAGATATGTGTCTTTGAGAGTACTGTATTTTATATGTTTTTGTTTGGCGGTATATTAAGCCTTGGAATTTGCTGCTCTTGAGAATTTAGGTAGGAAGCTGCAAGCTTGACATATGTAGCATCTTAGATTAGACAACGGCTTTTTTGCCAGAGGATTAACGTTAATCCATCAGGTCGTGTATCATCCGAGCGTATAAAACCAGAAGGTTCAAGCGTACCTGGAACATTGACAGAGATCAGCACCTGCCGGACAATATTATTGAGGCCATGATGACTCTGGTGTCTACCAGAAGTACGTTGACAACTCAGCCCATGATAGCCATTATTCTCTGCGGTTGAGTCATTAGTATATAAGTGTGTTTCATAGACATTCCAGCCCAATCGAAGTGCTACGTCCATCCGAAGGGAGATGTCATCCAGCAATGTTCCAAAGTTGGGTTAATGCAGCGCATGCAACCATGCTCTAGATTCTGAGGTGACATCAGCCCATAGCCTAGTTTTATTTTAGCTAGCATTACGTCGGACGATTTCTTTAATTGCCGCTCGAAAGTGATTTTGCCACCAAGACCAATTCTCCTCTCAGATCGCCATCGTAAACTTTTGATTGGATAGCTTTATGGACTGCTAGTGGACGAACGTTTTTTTCAGAGTCGTCCTAAGTATAATTTTTGACCTAACTCGTAAGGCTGTTATAGCTATTCGTGTGAGGAGTCTTTAAGACTGTTAAGGTGAAAGAGAAGACGGTAAACCAGTTATCGACTTCATTTGTTCGAAGCGTTATTTTAAACAAATATTAAAAAAATAATAAAATTATGATAAACATAGTTTTTACTATATAAGTGGGTATTGCTATTGAAAAAACAAATGGAAATAGTTTTAACAGCTACTGTCAGACATTTTATTTGAAGTGATAAGTACCTGCATTGCTAAAAATTAATTTCTATTATTTTTTTATTTTCGTATTATTTTTTGGGATTGTTAATTCTCTTATCTACAAAAATGATTGCCCTTTAATACACAAAACGATATTTACAAAAACTTTCTTATCAGTATTACCGATTGCTCAAGAAAGGCACCATAAGTATAAAAAATATTTATGTTTTATGCATTGAAAAATTAAAAGCTTTTTCCGGAAAAAGTTTTTTAATTTCTTTTTTTGGTAACCTCTTCAACTCTTTTAAATGAACTTTAACTAATTTATTAGTTTATGATATGATTAATTTAAACTTTCCAAAGTAATCGTTTGTGTGTCAATAAATAATATTATAATTTCTAAGGTTACTACCAATGTGTTGTCTAACCAAAAAATTACTATTTATATAAATTTGTTTAGCGAAATTGACGTGGCTTCAATTGTTAAAATAATAGTATCAACTAAAAACGAAAATTATACAAAAAGTGCATTATTTTCTTATATAATGAACATTGCCTTAAAAAATATAACAAATCTTCATTTATGTTTCAAAAAGAAATCATAATACTTGATGGTTGACAAAGGTCGTGTCTGCAGCAGATTGGGGCCTTCAGGACGTGTGCCCCGCTCCTGCCCCCGCTCCTAAGTAACGACACGAGAACCCTCTACGCCACTCCACACGACTTGGCATATATTTCTATCCTCAATCTTGTTGGGGAAACACTCGAGAGACATTGACGATGTGATATTTGAAGATAAATTTAAAATATATTTGTAAGCAAATTTTATTTGTGCTTATACATAAATTTCATTTATGTTATCAAAATGATTGCAAGTGGGTGTCTTGAAGTTTGTCGGCATAATCCAACTTTCGTAAGTTTTCTTACCTTGAGATGTTCGTTGGATACGATACATGGATAGGAAGATGAGAGAATATATTGCTAAAGTTAAAAAAATCTAATTATTTTATTGAATATTTTAAAAAAGCTGTTGGTTTTAGTTGTTTAGGTTTTTTCTGTCAATATTACAAAAACGATGCCGTTGCGATGCAAGTTGAAAATTTTATTCAGTTTCGATCCCGAAATTATCGTTAGCAGAATGCCGTTTGGGAAACGATTCGATTTGATACTGATATCGCAATCATTGTATATCGATATAATTCAGTTTTAGCAGAATTGAGCTGCAGAACCGGGCCCAAAATCGACAATGCGATTGAAATCGAAAACAATAGTCGACAGATTTAATTCATGAATAATTCAAGCGTGAAACAAACTAGTAAATAAATAGATTAGTTATTAAATTTTTTGAAATGACCAATTGTTCCGTTAATAAAAACCTTATCATCAATTTATATATATTTGCAATTAGTTAGTACATTTGATCAAAAAAAGAATCGAACTGCTTCAATGAAATTCCTCAAAAGAAAAAAAAAGCAATTGTCAAGAAAGAGGAGAATAATAATTAGGTACGTTGAAAGTTCTTAGCGTCGTATACTCAGCGGTAGTAGACAGTCGCTATTCTGACTACGAAATATATAGTTTCAACTGCCATACTTACTTAAGTATTTGAGAGAATCATAGCATAATAACTGTAAAGAAAATTTTTAATAAAAAAAAATTTTGACGAAGTTTAGAACTAAATGAGTATAAGTGTAAAGCATATATAAGAAGCAATTATTTAGAAGTTGTAGTTTATATTTCACATAGTGTGCTTCTTAAGCAAAATAAAAAAATATTTTAATTTGTAAAAATTTTTTGAAACTTATAGTAGATAAATGTTTTCATTCTAATTGTTGTAAACTATTGCTTTTTAACGTACTTAAATAATAATACATGTAACAAATATTGAAGAAAATGGTTTCATACTTTTTTCGCAAATTATGTTATTGTAACTTACATCAGAACAAGCTAATAAAAAATCTTGTTCCAGAATTTTCAGTTGTTGAATGAAGAATTTTATTTATAGACAAAGACTAATGACTACTTTATTGAATTTATTTTTTTCTCTTATGCAAGATATTTGAAGTTTTATTGTTAAAAGTAATTATTATAAATGACGCCATGTTGGAATCACAATTGGCGTAGTTGCCTAAAAAAGTGAAATAATTTTAAGAGATTTCGTTTAACCAATTCACAATGTGGAAGGTAAAATGCAGCTCGTAAGTAACTACTTAAAAATGCCCCCTTTTAGTTAGAAACAAAAAAATTCCTACGTTTATTTTTTGGGTAGAGATGTATAGATAATATTATAATTTTTACAATTTTTTAAATAAGTAATAAATGAAAATAAAAAAATACATATGTACATCTCCCGTCCCGAATTTCAGTTACCTACTAACAATGCGTTTACAGCTCGAAGTGCTATTTTAAGCTTTTAATTAAAATAGATTTCGGTTCTATAGCCGGATTGACTATAGTGAATCTTCTATTTAAGAATCTTTCTTTTCTTAATATTAAGATTTTAGAATTATTAGAAGATATAGACAATATTTTTAGTCTATTCCTCCATAATTTTGCTACTGTTTATGTACGAACACAATTTTTTCATTCAATTTTGAAAGCCCATTCTGAAGCATAAGAGTGTTGCTCGTATTTAATTCTGCAAATTAAATACAAGCAAAACTAACAGACTAATTTTTTAAAATGTGAATTGGCCTATGTTTTTTTGGAGTACTCTTTAGAGTATATTTTTATAAATAAACAAATTTTAATTTGTTTTTATCATATAGAAAAATATTTAGATGAGTTAATTTTATGTTCGTATTTTATTTAAATTGAAACAAAGTAAACATTAATTAAATTATGTACACACCTTCGCTATAACAAAATGTTTCAAAACAAAATTTTCTATATCATAATAAATACATACTACAGTTGAAATGTTTAGAAATTAGTTCATACCAAATCGTGTCGAATGATCAAATAAGTAACAAAGTGTTTAATTGAATATATTAATAGGTGTGGCTTATTTATGATTGGCGAATTTGATATTTGAATGTGTCGAATAAGACTGGATCAATAAAGTTGGCTGCAGATCTATATATGTTTGTCTCGAAAAATGAAGATTCGACGAATGTCGTAAGTTGGTCAGTCAGGATTAACTTTTGAATAATAAAAAATCGCATACGATCAACAAAGTGCGCTCGAATCAAGAAATGATCTTAAAGGTACTCGCTGTATCAGCCGCATGATCAATCAAGTTGGGCTAGAGATAGCTATATATATATATATTTTAATTCATGTGTATTAAAAATCTAAATGTAAATCGAAAAAAATACAATAAAGTGATAAATATCAGCATTTCAGTAAATTTTATTAAGTTTACTGTTAGGTTGCCCTTTTCACAGGATGATACGAGTAGATAACAGTTGCGCGTGTGAAGGGAGAAAGTTGTTTTATAATCGCGCCTTCAAAGGGTTAATAGGTAAAAAAAATAACGTTCATACATTAAAGATATAATATTTAATAAATAAATTTTTAGATTTAGTAACTGCTTCTCATGAATGACAAAAAAAATATATAGAAAATATATATACCGACGTTTACGTAAATTTAGGTGAGGGCTAAGGGTTTTGATAACTTTTATTGACAAGGTGCGGCGGGTGAGGGTTGAAATTACACAAATTGTGCTAACACCATAATCGAATGGCTCCTAATGTGATTAAGAGTATATATTTTATTTGGGTTAAAATTAATCTTTCTTCAATTCTGATTCTTTCGTTGATGTTTGATGAATTGAAAATGTGTATGTGTAAGTATATTGTATAAATGATGACAATGTTTGGAATACTGCGTCAGCGCACGACGCAATTGTCTCACTGTTTGTGTCAGTTAGTTTTCTGTTGTTTTTCGATCGCAGCAGTCTATTCTGTATATAGGTTTTTTCTTTTTTTTATGTCGATTTTTCTACAATTTTGATATTTTTGTTCTATATAATTAAACCTAATTATACACTGTAACTGAAGCCAGCCTTATTGTGTAAGAATTTGGAGTAACAGACTATGTCCGCGTCGAACTATGTCGCACGTTATGTGACAATACCGCTACGGATGGTCGTGCACAAGAAATAAAACTTGGAAACATTAATTTTTAAGAGAGAATTAGGGTAGAATATTCGTATTGCTTAGAGTGTCTGGCATTTATTGTGTTAATAGACCGTGCCTGCATATCTATTGTAAAACAATGGATTGTCTGATGATAAATAAACCTGTTGTAGGACGCGCAACGAAAGCACAACAACAGGGACAAGTACGCGCATATTCCCAATAATATCAGCTTTCTACATTTGCTGCGTACCTCGATCACACAGTAATTGCTGGCATAGAATTTAAACATTATCTCCATACCGAAAACATTAGAATACTTACTCTCAAGAGATTTAGTCATTTTTTATGGTCAGGATCGATTTCTTAAAAGCGATTTCAATTGTTTATATCGTCTTCTTAAACACATTGAGTTTTAATAACAAAAATGATTGCTTAATGTGACTCTGTGCTACAGTCAGGTTCGCAGTTCATGAGTGAACTCGTTGACTTTATATTAGTTTTTGATAAAAATATCCTCTCCATATTTAGACGTTTGACTTCGTCGCCTACATTTCAGTTTATTGTTTAAAATGTCTAGTACGCGTTCCATTTTGACAAATCAATATAATTTTCTCTGTGAATTATGTTGAACATCTGTTTGTTTAGAGAACTTTTGAATAGTTATTGGACTTTTTCGGTTATTGGAACGGATGAACTTTTTAATTAGAAAAGTACATGATAAAATTTTATTAAATAGTTATTAACAAAGTTTCAACGATCATTGTGAACAACTTTTTTGGCAAAACTTTATTATTATTAACCAACTCATGTTTTTGATTTTAACAAAAAAAATGTAATTGTTAACATATGAGCGTTTCTATATGGCATTATTTAAGCTGTTGAAGCTTTGAATAAATTTAAAATAAAGCGATCTTGGCAAAGAAATATATTTCTTGAATAATAATAATTAATTGTGCTTTTTACATTTGGTTCCGAGCCAAAATAACAACGGAAATCTTATAGTTTCGTTATGTCCCTCCGTCCGTCTGACTGTCCGTATATGACAGGCATTTTACTCAAAAACTATAAGATGAATATTGATGAAATTCGAAGTATAAGTGTCTTGTATAAGTCGCTACCTAGTTTCGTAGTTAAATAACAAAAATAAATATTTTTTCTGGGGGTACTCCATACACGTGATAGAACAGAAAAAAAAATTCAGTAAACATCAACGTGTGGCACATATTCCGACAGCTCTTTTATAAACATTCATTTTAAGTTTCTAAGCATTTTTTTTGCCTACTTGAATATAAATATTTTTTTTAATAATCGCATCATGATTAGCAGAAATTGTGTCACCTCTTCTATTTTCGAAACCGTAAGTCCAAAAAATGTTAAGAAAATTAGAGCAACGCTTAAAAATACTTTCAACACAATTTAATTGAACATGATCGAATTTACTGTTTTTGAGTTATTGCCGAAAAACTGCGCTTTTCAACAAAAGGACGTAAGTGCTATGAACATATTCTCTTTTGTTGGTGCACCTTAGTTTACACTAATTTAAAAATAATAGTTGACTACGTGTTTTACCATTTACAGGCGACTAAAGTGCTTATACCTATTATGTGCGGGAAACATGAAGAAAAGTGTAACAATGTAGTTTTTCATGTGTAGTGCATTTCTTTGTAGTACAGTTTCGGAACCCTACATTGAGCATGATATGACACACTCTTAGTCGGGTTTTTCTTTATCACATTAGTAAATTTTATGCCCTTTGTCTTAAATATGTTTTCATACTTCCTTTAGCGAGTCATATCTATCTATAATATCATAATGCTTTTTGTGCACGTAGGATATTGGTCACGGAATGATTCTTTTTTAGTAAACTAATAAGTTTCTTACATAAATATAATCGAATAGTCGAAGAGAATTTAAAGGGAGTAAGTAACTTGTAGCGGTTATTAGGCGGCCCTTCCTCACTTTGCGGCTACGGCGAAGGGCGCTCTGTGAAGGTCTTGAGCTCATTTACTTAATTGTTAGGAGACATTTGGTTGCTTTCACTTTGTCATGACGGTCGCGCTCCGTCCGTCGTTTCGACTTTATTCGTTCGTTGATGCTAATTGGATTTACAGCGGCGAACTTCGTAAAATGTGGTCAGTGTGTTGCTGTCAAAATTGTTTGAACTCTTTGAAAACATTTTGGAAGGTATCTCACCAAGGAAATGTAGTTAATTGATTTCATAAAAATAAACTTCAAAACGGTGTTGACCATTTAATCGGAGCATAGCATTGCAAAAGTATCGGATTCGATTATTGATCACGGGCGGATTGAACTAGTTTGAATCGGTTTGATCGATTGAATTTATCGAAGCTCTTATCTTAATTAGATATAAAATCACTCTCTATGCCTTGGAGAATACCTTTCGCTATCGTTTCAAGAGGTAGTCATCGCAACGGTGACAATGACCGTTCGTTAGTGTCCTTAACCTATCGACCATCAACGAGGTCAACGGGAACATTAAATGTCAATATGGAATAAGGTTGTGAGAGGTGTGCCCCTGCGGCGGGAGGACAAAAACAACTTACTTTCTGTCTGCCGGAATCTGTTCACAACTTGAAAAAAAATTGTAGGTAATAATATTTTGTACCTATCTAGTAATTAATGCTACACATATAATTATGTAACATTACGGATCTAATAAGTCGATTCTTTAAAGGTCTTTTTTATAAAATCTCTAGATGACTGATACGAAAAATATTCTATATCGTATGAAATATTCAACCCAACAAATATTAAAAAAAAAAAAAAATTGTAAAAAACAAATCATCTTTTTTTGATGGTAAAGAATTTTTGAGTACTTTTAGTTACGATGCCATTTTCGGTTATCTGATTGTGTACTCACTCTCGGTTTTGATATCGATCTTGCTTTCTGTTTTGAACCCAACCCACCATTAAGGATTATCATAATATAATATAAATCGAAAAAAAAAACTTAAATCTGCCCAAAATCCTCACAAAGAATTCGATAATATCGATACAATTAAAAAAATCGGAATATATTGCTATACTATGGGTTATCCTTAGAAGATTTATGTTATCACGCACTTTTATACGTCTTTCTAAGACACACAATTGCTTTTGGTTTAGTAATCGTAAGCGACGTGAGCGTTGTAAAATCGATTTTGTACGACTTTATTAACAATTTTAAGATAGAATTTGAATATATTAGTAAATTATTTATATTTTGCATTTATATAAACGGTACTAAAATTTATTTTATAAACGATGATCAGATCAGCATCGATATCTATAGCGTGATTTAAAAGATAGAAAAGAACATTTAAACGTAGTAAAACTATGTAATATACAATAAGAGTACACGAATATTAATTATTATTACTTGTTGTAACTTATACTCGCTATTCTTATTATGACTCACAATGGACTAGGCATAATTTCGAGTAATCGATTGATTCCAAAACCGGTCAATGCTTTGAAATGTGTTAAAAGCCTTCCGAATACAAAGCTTTTAAGCACTCGAACCGCAATTACTGCTGTTCTCCTAAAAATTCATACCGAGCGCTTTCAGCGACACTCGAGCCGGTTCGACGCGACGCCGCGGCCGCAATCGACCTTATCCGCTGCGGGCCCTACATATCTTTATATACCATTAGACCCTTTCGTCGTAAATACATAATCTACAGTAAATTGGAACCGTCTGTACGTATAACATGTCGTAATACCTTGACCATTAAAGTGATTTATCATTGTAGAAGTTAAGTTGAAGGGCATAGATAGTTGAAATACTGGAAACAGATTTTTATTGTTTGATTAGTATATTTTTTAGGGTTCTGTACTTAAAAGGAGAAGAAATGGAACCTTTATACGATCACTCGCCTGTCTGTTCGTCCTTCTCTCACAGCAAATTTGCTTCGAAAGGACTAGACCGATCGAGTTAACATTTTCGCTTTCATTTGATGTGACACATCAAACGAAAGCACGTATTGTGAGGATCTTAAACATTTTTAATAATTTTTTTTATAATTCTAAGATAAATAGTTTTGAAATAATTATATAGCTATAATAAAATTGGAATAAGCGTAAATTGACCATTCCATTCCCTGACTCCGAAAATGCTGGGCTTAAAATTTTGAAAGAAATATTGCAAATATTTTTTAACCCATACATTACATGAAAATTTATAAGAAGTCTATAGCTTGCTTGGTTTTAGTTCATTTCAATGCTCAGTATTAACTGACTCTCGCTAAGTACGTAAGTGCATACACTGCGTATTAGTTCAATTTTCTTATTTTTGCTTTATCGTGACAGCAGTAATATAAAATGTATATACAAGTGTCAAACTTAACGTGGTCCTAGTACAAACAAAAAGAAAAGCGATAAATAAAAATCAGACGTGAATGGAGCTCGTGCTAAGAATCCGCAAATAAACAAATGAAAAGATTTTATTTCAAATACTAAACACAAATATATAATGTTTCAGTACACAGAACCTTTGGTGCGCGAGTCCGACGCACTTGTCTTCGCTGAGTTTTTTTTATAACATCCATTAGAAAGTAAATGTATTAATATATTTACTGTTAAAGGCATTACTTTTAAAAAAAAATAGAGATTACTTTAAAAAGAAATAAAAGTATGAGTTGTAAAATTAATATTAAACAAAAGTTTTCATTAATGGCAAATAAAAAATACAATTAAACTGGATATTACGATAATTATTTCAAAGTTTAGATCAGAACCGCTTGCTGCGTTTCTCAAGGAGCACATTGCGTCATTAGTTCCAGATGTGGTCACAGTGTTGGTGAATAACGATTTTTAGTAGCCTTCAAGCTTAAGAGCTCATAAGGTGTAAGGTTCGTTATATATATCTATATAATAATATATATTCCAAATAAATGGGAAAAATGAATTAAGGACGTAATTGCGTTTTTCTGTAATAATAAAAGCATTTATTGACACAAAGCTACACTATGGCCGAGTATCATTACCCAAATTTTATTTTGATGCTACTACGATTTGCTACGACTTTGTCCAATTCAAGACCTTGATGTGTAGTAAAATCGAAATTATATACAGGATGAGAAATAAAGTTGAAAGTGGAACCCAGGATCGAAATCGAGAACGAGGCCAAGGTCAAAATTGAGAGTGAAATCAAAACTAGAATTAAAAGCATGATGTGAGCATGACCTGAGGAATCGTATTGAGGATTTGAGATTAAGACTTAAAACGGGAGCGGGATAGAGAACAGAATGGGAATCTCTTTAGACAAGTCGGAGTCGGACGCGGGGGGAGCCGCGGGCATAATCTAGTTTATAATTAAATAATCAAGAAAGCCACGAGGGGGGGAGTAATCGAATATTTTGCACAACGTACAAATAAATCAGTTTATTTATTGCTTTTCGAAATAATCTTCATGTTTTAAACTCTTAAATTTATTAATTGGAATATTTTCTTTAAATACAAGGATCAATTGTCTGAAGGCATGTTATTCGCTTGCTGATTGAAGGCTATTACAACCCCTTCTAGTTCCGTAAATTTAATATTTATTTTTTATTTCTGGGAAAATAAAGAAATCACATGGTGCGAGGTCTGGAATGTGCGTAAGATTGGTTAAGAGCTTTACCTTTTCAGAAGCCAAAAATGAAGAAGCATGATCACGACGTGAAATGACGAGAATTGGTAGTATCTCTTGAATTTATTTGAGAATATTAGGTAAAGAAATAGTGATGCAGCACTCAGTATCAGCTTTGTTCGTCAAATGATATTGTGCAAATTGAAATGGTGCCAGAAAAAAAAAGAAGGATAATAATTTCTTTGTCCACACTTTCATCTGCTTTAATTACGTTGGTTTGTTTGTCGCCCTCAGAGGCCCATTCTTAAAACTGTTGTGTTTGTTTTGGATCGCAACCAAAAATGTTACAATATCGTAGATAGAATTTGAGTGTGAATATAATTTAACCATAGTTTTATTACGGCAATCAACTTGAGTTTGTATTTTTCTGATGTCAGTTCAGGAGAAATTCAATGATAATATTGTGTCGTAAAATCTGAATAATGATATATGTTTTTTTTTTGATTTGTTTCATATCAATTCACATATAAAATGTCAATGGTTTCAATTATAAGAAAACTCTTACACCTATATTCATAAATGCGTAAAATGGAAACTATTTTATAGATTCAATACTTAACTATCGACTTCATCGTCTATGAAGTAACTAAGAAAGAGAGATCAAAAACTAAACATATCAGTGTCTTATGTTTATTTGCTCAAGACAGATAGTGTTAGTCTCTATAATAGTTACCTTATAGATAACAGAAATTCATCTAATACGAATAGCTATCATTTTAAATTGAATACAGATGCATTCAAAACATTAACGTGATTAATTGTGATAGTATTTCCAACTTGTTTATGCACGAAATTTTTTCGTAATTTTAAACATTATATTAAAACAAAAAAAAAAACACTCCCATAGTAAAATGGTTTAACGGAATATAATAATAATAATATAAACTCACGCCTATTTTTCAGAAGGGTAGGCAAAGACTATAGATTTACACATGGAACGATCTCTTGCCTTACTGACATCCACCAATTTTTTCATGCAAGCTCGTTGCTTACAGGTGCTTAAAATTTGGCATTTTTAATATACCACCGATATGGTCTGCATAGAATTTTCTAGGGCGACCCTCGCTGACCCTTCCATCACACACATTCGATTTGTAGATTTGTTTTGTCAGTTTACTTTCATTCATCCTTACAGGATGGCCAAAGCACCGTAACATACCTCCTTCTACTCTAGTCATTACATCTTCTTTCAAACCACAGCGCTCTCTAACATCACTGTTTTTACAGCTATCTTTTCGAGGCACTCCGCACATAATACGCAGAGATCGCATCTCCACTGCATTGATCCTATTTTCATTTTTCTTCTGCCATACCCAGTTTTCATTACCATATATAAGCGTAGGGATTAAGACCCCTTTATGGATAGCCAAGCGCGCTTGTTGTCACTCAACTTGTGAGACCCTTTTACTATTCATAATAGCGAGCAAGGCCCCATTCACTTTATTTCCCGCATTCATTCTCCTTTCGATATCTCTATTAAGTTTACCATCATTTATAAACAGACTACCCAAGTATACAAACACTTTCACTCATTCGACTTTCTCACCTTCTATAAGTATATCGCATTCGGTCGTGCTTTCGCCCCTTTGAAACGGAATCATTCATTCTGTTTACCATCTTCTGCAGCCCGCACGCCGACGGCGCAAGAATTACTTGATCGTCGGCGTACAGGACATTTGACAGACAGCTCATCCGTCCATAGTCCACACTCATACTCTTTCAAATCATACAGACAGTTAACCATGAATAGTTACGGTGAAGCTACACATCCCTGTCTGACACCTCTGCGGATGTCAAACCACTCAGTACATGCTCCATTTATTCTGGCGCAAGGACTGGAGTCCCTGTATAGAGATTGCAGTGCCTGTATCAATCCGCTACTCACACAATGCACGGATAGGGTTGTCCATAGAGCATTTCTTTTCATTCCGTCTTAAGCTTAATTATTCGTTTCATAAAGAGTGAAAAATGGGAGTTGAAAACTTATACGAGATGCCAATTAATTTTGAAGTTAGAATTGTGGAAATTTGTATTTGAGATTTTTTCAAATTATGAAAAACGTATTTCAGGGAGGAACGGAGGCTGAAAAAAACCTAGAGTGGAACCAACGTACTAAACGGAACGGAATTAAAACTAAGAGTGGAATGGCCGTTGGTTTTCCCATAGATTCTTATCTAGAGCGGAATCAGCTACGTGTTAAACCATAACGTAGTAGTAACGGATCACTATTAGGTTATATCCAAACTCAGCCCATTTTTATGTTATATAATTTATCATAATAATGATAACGTTGTGATCGGACGACGAAATATAAACTTCATTAGTTATATGAACTTACTAAACAATTTATAACATTTTTATTGAGATGAAATATTAGAAAAGGGTGAAAATCTAATCGATATTATTAAGTAATGTAAACGGGATTGAGGACAACAGCCTAATAATTTAGCAAATATTCATTATAAAATCATACTAACGAAATGATTACTAACAGTGAATATTAAAGAAGTGTGTACACTAGAGAAAGGCACTAAATATATAAATAGCGTGTCACTATTATATTAATACAATTTTCTTATATAATATCAAAATAATAACGGTTGCACCATGAAGTGCAGAATCTAGGAAATAAAAGGCATATCGGAGAGAATAAAAATTTTAAATATTGTTCTACAATTAAATAAAAATGATAAATGAACCATCATACAAGCATACTCACCAATAGAATCAAATAAAAAAGAAGACAAAAAAGAAATTGAAAAATTTTACAAAAATTTATAGACAACTATTCAAAACGCACATAAAAATATTATCGTAATGGGTGATTTCAATGAACAAATAGAACAGTGTAACAGTTATGGTGAAGAACATAAAGTGGGAAAATATGGATATGGTAAAAGAAACAAAAATGGAGACAGATTGATTTAGAAAATAAATTAAGTATTCTCAATAATTTGTATAAGAAAAAAAAACAAAGAAATGGAGATGGATCTCTCCAAATGGATTATACAAAAATGAAATTGACTTTATCATGACCAACAAGCCCAAGAACTTTCAAGACGTATTGGTCATACACAACTTAAATTTTCATTCGGACCGAAAAATGGTACGCGTCCAGCTAACAGGTGCACCTATAAAGAATAATAGGAAATTTCACGAAAAGAAAGCAGCCATATATGCACCGGTAACAGTGACCAACTCATGACTAATCTACAAGCTATAATAAGAAAATAACAAGAAAGTACATAACCAATTCAGGCAAGGTATGACAAATTCATAAACTTGTTAGCAACAGAAATAAAAAAAATGAACTTAGTGAAGAATAAGAGGATTTCTAATGAGACATATTAGCTACTACAGGAAAGAAAAGAACTAATACAAAGAAAGGAAAATAAAGTTTACCGCTCTAAAATATTTGAAATCAGCAAAAAGATTAGTGAAAATATGGAAAAGATAAGAAAATAAAAAGGCAAGAAACATTGACAAAACACGTTAAAAAAACCGGCTGAATTGAAAAGGCTTTAAAAGAATTAAATATCAAAAAGGATTGGATGCTACAAGCTATGAATTAAGACGGAAAATATAGAAATAAAAGACAAGAGATAATGAAAATAGCTACAGACTATTATCGAAACATATATCAAAGCAAGAAACCCAAATTAAAGACAAGCCAAAATATCGAATCGCACGATGAGCTAGTACAAAAATATTACTGAAAGAAACAATAAGATATATCAATACCTAAAAAGAGGTAAGACACCTGGAACCGATTAGATAACTAACGAAATACCATTAACGACCGCACCGGTGATTGCTCCCATATTAACGGACTTATTCAATGAAATTATAAACACTGAAAGTATTCCGGCCGATTGGACCACATCAACAATAATAGTACTACATAAAAAGGGACATAAAGGTGAAATAGGTAATAATAGACCAATAAGTCTGATTTTCAATATTTTTTAAAGTTTTTTCTAAAATAATTCTGTCTCGAATCACACCAACACTTGACTTCAATCACCCAAAAGAGCAGGCTGGCTTTCAAAGCAAATATTCAACCACAGATCATATACATGTACTGAGGCAGGTTCTACAAAAATATAAAGAATACAATAAAATCTAATATCTAGGATTTGTTGATTATAATTAAGGCTTTTGACTCATTGGAACATTATTCTATCTGGAAAGCATTATATATGCAGGGAATACAAATAAAATATACACAAATACTTTAAAATGTCTACTCAAACAGCAAAGTATAAGTCAAACTGAAAACAATAGGAGAGGAGTTCCCTATTGAGAGAGGGGTTAAGCAAGGTGACCCCGTCTCACTCAAACTGTTTTCAGGAACCCAGGAGATGGTATTTAGAAATCTGGATTGGCACAAAAATGGACTCAGTATAATGGTGAAACTTTAAACTATATTCGTTTTGCAGATGACTTGATACTATTTTCTGAGTGGCCGAGAAGGCTAGAGCAAATCTTACAACAATTATCGGATGAAAGCGCGAAAGCAAGACTTTCAATGAACACAAATGAGATAAAAATTATGACTAACGGTTCACAAACCTATAACATCAAAGTTAACATGGAGGAAATAAATTACGTAGGAGAATACTTATACCTCGGACAATTAATAGCACCAAGTGATACTATGCATAAGGAAATCGATAGAAGAATAGCCAATACTTGGAAAAAATATTGGTCTCTAAGCGAAATCAGGAAAAATCAAAACATGCCAATAAAAGACAATAAGGAAAGTAAATAACATGTGCAGTTTGCCGTGATTGACATATGAGTGCCGAACATGGGCATTAACGGAGAAACTAATAAAGAAAATAAATGTATGCTAAAATGGAACAGAGACAAGTGTAATTGAGGTAAAAAGACGAGATAGGGTAAGATTAGAAAATATTAAAAAAGTAACTGAATTCAAATATGTGGGCAAAATATGTAAAACATAAAAATGGCAATGGGCAGGACATATATTAAGAGAGAGGAATGGGAAATGGATAAAATTAATATCAGAATGTTATCCCAGAGATGGGAAAATGAACAAAGGGAGACAACCAAAGCTCTAGGAACAAGACTTAAAGAGAACTGCTGATCCAAAATGGATGAAAATTGCGAGGGATAGGGATAAGTGGAAACCTTACAGGAGGTCTATGTCGAAGGACAAGCTGGGGAAAAAGGTACCGATCCATAGTAATACTTAAGAATTAACTGTCGTAAACTCGGCAATAAAGGCTTATTTTATTTATTTTTTTATTTTATACATGTTTATATATTATGTGTTCTTTTGCCTCGCTTTAGCTGGAACCGACTCCACTGATAACTGATTAGTCGTTTTTAAAGTCTGTGTAAAATTTTTAAAGTACGTTTTTGAAGGCCTTCTTATATTTTTTTTTATTTATATTAATTTTATATATATATATATTAAGATAAAAATGTACAAAATGATTCAGCACATTTGGTACAGCCTAATGGTGTTAGGTCTGCCGCGGCCGGTGTTAAGTTTCCAGCGCTGCGCGGACGACACCACTTAACTGAATGAGCCGTGTGCAGCGTCACGTTTGAGAACTCAAGGAGCGTTTAGCGTCGGCCCGGGGCGCAATGGAAAGCTCCATAGGTGTTATTCTTGCTACTTATCATGTATCATCAAATAATGATAATTATCTAATAGAATATTGTCGCATGAGTGTGGGATTACATAAAGTTGGCTTATGCTATATTAGTATCAAAATTATCTACAAAGCAGTTACAGATAAAAGACCGGAAGTCGTCTAGATTTTCAAAGAATTAGCGTCTTTTTTTATTTAATTTATTCTATTGCGAACAATAATTTTATTGTCGGAAAAAAAAAATATGTTGTTTGTTAAGCTGTTGTCCAGTGATGGTGGTAGATTTACTATAAATGGTTTAAAATATTTGATTGAAACATATTATATCGTGAGCGACATTTTAGCAAACTTTAAACGATTTTTCTAGTAAACCACTTATTGTATCTAAATAATTTTTGGATCGTTTATTGAATTTTTATTGTATCTAGTTTTCGTGGTAGATTTGTTACTCTGCCTCAATAAATATTGAAAGTATTAACATTTTCCTTCATTGTAACTGGCACTATTTGTGTTGGCTCAAAAGTCAGTCTGCGCCCAGCGTTCTTACTATTCGGGTGTGGGATTTGTGTCATATTGCTTCAAAAATAAAAAAAAAATTGAAATTCAATATTTTTATGGCTTCTGTTTTTAAGTAGTCATTTAAAAACAAAATAACATTTGTCTACGTCAGTAATTGCTCATATATTTAAATATTTTTTGTTTAACTGTGTCACCATAGTTTTATACAAAGATAAGATATGGTGGTATCCACTTTACTTCTTCGCATATTTATTGCTTAAATAAATGAAATTATAAAAATTTTAATTATGTAGTTATTACTGTACATTTATGTAACATGTTAATTTGAATAAATTACATTCCTAGTTGCATAGCAATTTAAGATAAATATATATTAATAGTAGTATTGTAAAGCTGAATTGTATATCTTAATCTTAAGAACAATCAGTCTAATTAAAAAAAAACAACCTTTTTGCATTAGACAGCTCATGTCAGCTTTATTGACTGAATGAAAATATTTATTTAGTTTTTAGCCACTTAGATATTAAAGCAATTGCAAATTTTATATGATGTGATAACATATTTATTATTACAGTACATCATGTATATGTACCGACAGACATATTTACTATTCATTATATAGTAAATATAATAGACAAAAATTAAAAAAGAAACGTATGTATTATTCTATAATTTAGGTAACGCTATTTTTATTTAATAAAGAAATAAATTGCTTTCATTTACATAGACTACATGGATCTTTATTTACCATATTAAAATGTACCAGTTTTTATTAGCGACTAAGCGGACCTTATTAATGACATTTTTTTTTAAATACTATCATATTACATAGATTATAATTTTAATTTCTTTGTAGAAGTATGTCTTTGAGGGAAGTTTTATCAAACCGTAACGATTATTAAAATTTCAGTCCTAGTTATTTTTATTTGATTTCATATAGTTAATGATATTGTTCAATTATCATATGAAACTGTATCGTTTAGGTATCCTTATCCTTTTAACCCTAAAAAACAAACTTCTTAAAATTAAATTTTAAATAATAAAAAAAATCAATTTAATAATTTCTTTTAATTCCCAATTTATTATAGTAGCGAACGAAAATTATTGGATTACTTTATAGATATTATAAGAATAAATTATTGATTATTGGAAGAAGTAAGTAAATTATATTGCTTAAAATAATAACAAAAATTGTTTTCCGAATTATCTTAGAAATCCTCTGAAAGATCTACATTTATGTAGATCAATGTTGTAGTCAATAATTACTTTTTATCATTTAATATACTTAAAATAAAAACACAAATAAAAAAGGATGTGCGGTCTCCTCGCTGGTCAGTCTGTAGTGTCAGTGAGAAGAATTAAGCGAGATAGGAGATATACTCGACTAACCCCCCGTAACTAAATAGTCACGCCTTAAACTGGTTTATTTTTTGGGTGTCTTTTACCCTTAATAATATAATAAAATTATTTTTCTTATTAACACTAACCTTATTATATTAATAAGTCGAAGGAAAAAAGTTTTGCAAACACTTTATGTGAACAAAATTTTTTTTAGATGAGTTTAAAATCTTCCCTTGAAGCCAAATTGTACGATTACTGCCTGGAAATTGACGATACATCGCAGTAGCTGTTAGAAATTTTTACCAAGTGCCAAAAAGTGATTTTTGAAATAAGGGATTTTTATTACTCTGTGCTTGTGTTTTTTGACTGTTTTATTTAATAATTAATATTATTTTAGAATTGGAATTTAACAAAATTGAAGTGATTTGCAAGTACTCGTTATTATTTGAGAAAATGTCCTACATTTTTTGTAGTTTACGAATATAAAGCATAACGATCGATTATTTTCGTCAATATTTTAAAAGATTTATCGGAACGTATAAATATGGTCTACTGTGCTAAACATCTTTCCGAAATTGTTTTGTGGGGATAGCTAGAAGTCGGCAAAACTGCGCATTAGAATTTTGGTGGCAACTTTAAAAAAACTTATGCTCGCAACTGGAAGGTGTGATGTAATATATTATTCCATATTTAGAATGCCTTATCTTCTATCCTGTATCGCGGAATCAGAAAATTTTAGAAGTTCGCACGCTTGATGCCGTTTTTATCTGATCTGACATTTTACAGGTTTTCCAGAATGTCTTGTGTGTATGATCGCATCAGCTAGGATTTGTATAACTGCTTATGAAAGTCCCCAATCTTCTTTGTTATGTTTGGGTTGACGATCATTCAGATACAAGTCGAATTGAAGCAATTATTAATGTCGCATGGCATTGAATATCTGTCAATTAATCCGATTAAGATCCGACATGTTAGGCGAACTTTGCACATGTGAATTATTTAGATTGTAGTAATATGGAGGGTTTTCGGTTTTCAAATTGAAGTCAAATCTTAAAAACTTGAATTTGACGTTTAATTAAATTTCATGAATAGTTTCCATGTAGCCGTTGTATCTATGTATTATCCATGGTCTTCTATTTGCATAGGAATTCGAACCCATTTTGAAAATTGAACTAAAAAGTTTCAGGGCTTTGGATTTTTCTCTTAGAGGAATCCTTTAGTCTTGTCCCCGTTAGTTTTCGTTATCTAACTGTAAATTAAATGAATGTACCTTTCTTACCATATTAAATATTGTAAGGACGTTCAATTCTCAATTGTGAAATGTCTGGCTTACCGGAGAATATATGGCTTATGTTATTACAAATTGAGTAGGGATTGATATATGTACATGTATTAAAATATTTTTTTCAGTTTATTTTGACTATTTCTCTGTAAAAGATAGACAGATGATGCAAGTAATGATGAATATGACACTAAAAGATGAAGCTAAATAAAATAAATAAAGTGTTAATTTTACACAAATCTTGCGTGGTGTTCATACGGCATGAATATATGAAGCCCGGCGGCCGGTTGAATAGCTTTCTGTTTTACTTTTGTTTTATTACATAAAGACAAGAAAGTCACTTTTGAAGGTGCAGAAGTTGACATCTAAAATCCAGTTTTAACTTATCCATCATAGAAACCACTAAAACTTGCGCCGTCAAAAGTTCAAATGAAATTTCTACGGGCGATGGCTCTATTGCTCCTCGGCTAGTAAAAACTCGACAAAGGCAATCGTAAAAAACCCGAATGGAAGCGGAGCGTGGCGAAAATAATAATCGTGGAAGTTAAAGCTCATAAGCTTCATAAAACCGGGACGGGTGTAATTGCGCTCGGAACTTCACCCCCGCGCTCGTCAGCGGCGGCCATCGTGTTTATTGTGTTATATCACAACCCATCGACCTGCCACAACTCGTCCGACCGACGCGATGAGTTGTGGGAATCCTACAAATGTCACATAACTAGATAAAAAAAAGATGCACATGCACATGCACATGCAGTCCTTCGAGTATAATAGGTATACGGCGCCCCACAAGTGGTATGTGTATAAATGAAATTGGTAGTGGATTGTTTTATGGCAATCCGTATGTATAAAAAAAGATGCACATGCACATTGCAGTCTTTCGAATATAACAGGTATACGGCGCCCCACAAGCGGTATGTATATAAATAAAATTGGTAGTGGATTGTTTTATGGCAATCCGTATGTATGGTGCTCGTAAGTAGTATGGGCTTATCCTTATAGCTCTTGGAATTGTAGGTATACTTAATAAACTGCATAATACAATCCTAAGATATTTCTATTATGTAGATGACAAAATACGTTTGTAAATGTGCTTTTTTTGTTACCAATATGTGATCATTAGTTAATTACTAAAAAATTAAGATAGAGAAATTATAATAACTTTCGTATAGACATTCTACTGGATTTGAAACTTATTACATCACGTACTGCTTGTATTTTGTAAACTGTAAACAATTACGTGTGAGAGTTAAGATTGTTAAGTTTTTTACCTGTACTACACTTGCATTAAAATTATTGAGATTTTCGTATTAAAAGCATAAACTGATTCTACCGAAACCATAAAATAATGTCATTGGAAGTGTAATATATTTGTATTAACCGCGTGTGTGAAGAGTTGGGCGTCCAGCTCTGCAGTAGCGGACCCGCCACAAATCACCAACTCCTCTGTGGACCGGCACTCACCCGAAAACATGCAGGTACGAGGACCCACCGGGAAAAATATTCTCCTTAGCCGATGAGCCGGGCGTGCGGGCGATCCCTAAGACGCATGACCTCATTTGTGCCTCCGTCGACGATATTTTCACATAATGTGCTCCTGAGGACCCCTATCTCCATTAAAAGATTTATCTCGATGGCGAGAGATGGCCTGTAAAAATTCTGTTGCTTGTCGAGTGTGCGTATGCGACGCGCGAGGAGCGCTCATTTCATATTTCCGTCGGTCGCTTGAAAATTTCTTTCGCGATATCAAAAGAATTTCACACGTTTTCTATAAATAGATAAAATTCAAAATTTTCGATTTTGATTTTTGTACGTTAACATTATGAATAAAAGTGGCTCGTGGTGACCCACTATTGTAAAGTGAGTTTTACGGATAGCGATTACTATGATATATAGTTCAGGATTCTTTTGAACCTAAATCATAAAATCGTAGAAAATAATAATATATTTTGCTTACGCGGATATTTTCTTATAATGGAATTTTAATTTTTTTACACATTAAAGGAAAAATCGAATGCTTTATTTACGTTTTCAGTTTCTCTTTTTGACGCGTTGATAAGATAAGCCAATCCTTTTGATGGTTATTATCTTGATGGTTAGGATCTTATCTAATTTGATTTTTATTTTATTTTATTGGATCAATGACGAGATTGAAATAATGCTACATTCAATTACTAAGCCAAACTACAAAATAATTATTGTTTCAATTATAGGCGATCACGATAATGACAGACAACAGCAACTACTTAATTACTTTTTATATAAATCTAAAAATAAAATATGAAAATATAAAATATGCAATGTGAAATCAAAAGTAATATTTATCAGGTTGATTTACTTCAAATATTTTTGTTAAAAAAGAAAGATTAAAGATGCCAAACGTAAAGCACTTTTGTACATTTTTCAATGTGTTTTTTATAGATTTCGTAATAAGGATTCCATACCATGCTGCAGTACTTTATTCTATTGCCAACCAAAGCGCTGTATTGTTTTAACTCAAGGATTTTTAAGACATTTGTAATTACGTATATTATTAGATAGATTGAAATTGAATCTATAATCCATTATCACTTCTAAGTCTATAGTTTTTGACACTTCCTGCATTAAAATTTCAGCAAGACGATAATAACGCCGTAGGTTGGCTGTATTTTTGGAGAACCTTAGTGAAAAACATTTATTAATATTTAGATTTTTCCCATTTGCAGCGCATCGACAGCTTAGCATATTTAAATCTCATTGAAGATCAACATCATCAATACTGTTGCTGCGCTTAAAGATTTTTAGGCCATCAGCAATCACGACAGTCTTGGAATTTAAGAAAGTATGAAGACACACCATTGATAATAAATATTAAATAATAATGGTTCAAGTACACTGCCTAGTGGGACGCCTGACGAATTTATAATACGGTTGGAAAAACACCCATTAACGACCACTATGGACTGCGTCTAATAAGATTTAAACTAATGAACATGTGACCGATAGTTCTATAATATTCAAGTTTATCTATGAGTACATCAGGCTGAACACGATCAAATGCTTTACTAAAATCGATATAGATTACATCAATAGAGTGCTCCATATATACTAGAGTAACGAAATTTGTAAATGAGATACGGTTACTGGCCGTCTATTTATTTTTTACAAAACCATGTATATATTGAATTGTATAGCGCTTAAGACGAAGATCAAGTGCAAGGAACGGCGATTTTTCAACGTTTGTGGTGTGACCAGACTTGAATAATGGTACAATTAGTGCATTTTTCCAAGCTGAAGAAAACATCCCTGATCTGATTGACTTATTGAAGATTTGTGATAACGGATACGCAACCTATGCAGTAAATATGACTTCAAAAACAGTTGGAATAACGTCGAAACCAGCACTCTTCATATAATACATTCTTTAAAAATGTTTATCATAACTTTTAAAGTAGGCTGGATTAAAATGAGAATTTATCTTATCGTTGAAATTTAACGTTCGGGGATCATTTGAATATAAATTCGTTTTATAATAAGCTGAAAAAAACTAGGAAAAAAAACATTACACATATCTTCCTTTATCAGATTTCATATCAACATGATACATAACAGCTGGATAAAAGTGAGAAGCATTTTTTTTTCAGGAACAATCAAAGTAATTTAAGGTTTGATTTAATAGATGTTTCCAAATGTGATATATATTTTTTGTAACAGATTTCTTGAAACGTTTCGTAGAATTTTCTTAGGGATTCGAAACAGAGAGGGTTTCTGTATACTTTAAACTTACAATTATATTTGTGCTTTTCCTTCGATAAGCAAACAAGTTTGCTTGTATATATATAGATATATATATATAAATATACTGAATTTTTGTCACTTTTTTTTTAAACGATGGAATGACAAATTTACAGACATCACTATTTAGTTCCTTATAAAAATGTTTATCATGCCGTATAGACTAGAAAATCTTTGCATTGAATTTTTAAGATAGTTGTACCCATATTTATCACATAAAATTTATAAGTTTTGAAATTAATATTTTTCATAAAATGGCTATATTCAGGTGGACACAGAGCAAGAATACTATTCTCCAACGCTAAACGAAAAGCGAGTCATAAAAGACGGATAATCCGGTCCTCAGGTCAACGGGCAGCAGATTATACATAAGTAAAAGAAGGTCTACCTCGGTTAAAAACCCACAATATCCAAACGTGATTACTAAGACAAAAACTCATCACGACAGCCACACCAAAAAATTGGTTCCACGTCCCCGTTGGTCTTGGCCATGATAACAGTGACGGTGTGGTACGGAATGCTAAGAAATTCAGGCTCGGAAAATCTGATTACCATCCCCGATGAGTCCACCTGGCAACATACAATGCATGATTTTTGTGATCGGATGAGAAGATTACTGAGATAGAAGAAACGGTGAGAAAGTCGTGGTGGATCATTAAAGGTTTAACTGAAATTCGAAGATAGGGATTAGAAGACACGATAAGCTTTCAATCGGACAATTTGTAGTAATATTAGAAAGGAAACAGTTTGGCATTTCAAAACAGCTTCGCGTTTATCATCCACACATCTCTCACCAATTATTAAGTGAAAGTTAAAAGTGTCTCGAGAAAGGTAGCATATATTATACTCAGAATTACCAAACGATATTCGTTGAAAGTTATGCAGGTTAACGCGCTGAGTTCAATATATGTGGGTCAAACTGAAAGTCTTTAGAAAATGAAAAACTGAGCAAAGTAGCAGATTCTTTTTATTATAATTATTTTTCAAAATAGTGTCCGTTGAGATCACTGTTCTTTCGAGATGTTCGTTGACATCTCTGTATTTTTGATTTATTAATTTACACCGTTGAAAATAAACTGTTCGCATTTGTCAGTACTGCTAAACGCACAAATTGAACTTCTTGCGAATTTTCTAAGCTGCATAAAATGGTCTTCTTCGAGGTATTTTTTGTAGAAATCGCACAACTCCACGTCTTCAAATTTAGATTTTCGGAAGGAATGATCTAGAATCGTCTAGTGTAGAACGATTGAGAGAGAAAGAAACAAATGATCTTTTGTTGCACCGCCAGTAAAGCGGCAAACATCAAAGGCTTTGATGTTGGCCGCCTCACTCTTTGATGATCGCCGCCATTCGGCTTGCTCGTTCACTTGATTCCGTGAGTATGAGTAAGTCGTGTAATATATTTTTTAATTAGGTTTTTCAAAATGTCTCGCGGGCCGGATCAAATCTTCCAGCGGGTCGGACGCGGTCCGCGGGCCGGTTGTTACTCACATATGTTTTAAACAGACATCTAATAAAAAATCACTTTTAAAATAAAGTTTGCGTTCCATGTTTTCCTTCTAATGGGTTGTAACCCGAACAGCCTATACGAGGAGGACGTGGAACGTAATTTCTTTAAAAGCGAAATTTTTGTTAAATGCCTATTTAAAAGGAGATGGTGGAAAAAGTCTTTAAACTGTTTAAAAGAAATATAGTTTTGTTTTCATATTGTATAAATATAAGGCTTCGGATTAAATATATTTGCATTTAGATGGGTTTTATAATTCTTGTTCTTGGAAAGGGATGTTATAATTCTTGTTCTTTAGTACTTTTTTTAAGTTGAATGTAAATAACCGTATAGAGTAAATGGGGTGAGTACGGCACATTTAATTGCAATACTAAGTGTTACTCATCATTTGAATACGAATTCAAAGTAAAATTAATAATAACTTTTATACTACTAGATTTATATTTAAATTTCTATCGATCAAAAAATTCTCGATGTACTCGATTGCGTACAGGTAACGCAGTAACTACGAAAAAGTGAATCTTAATACCTGATTGCAATTATTTAACATATTTTATTGGATGATTTTTTACGTCTTATTGTTTCAATCTTTTCAGTTCAATTGACACAGTCTGACTTTTAAAATTTTCGATTAAATTTTTAATTACAACGTTTTAGGTCTGTTTTAACAATAAACTAAGATTACTTTCTTCTCATTAGCTATACGAACAACATGTCTCGTTCTTAATAATATTTTTTTTGACATACCGTTATCAATAAGTTATTATTATTGTAATTACTTTTGGTTATTTATTTATTCATGAGTATATTGTTCTCTAATTATTTTAAGTAACTCTTTAGGTATGGTTTTACGGACTTCAAAATTATCTTTTAAAGCAATAAAATTCTGAGTCTATCCTTCGATTTTAAGAATTGTATTGAATTATATTACAATTATTATTTTTCATATTTATAACATCTATTAAACAATTTTATTAAAACTTTATCACAGCTTTATTTTTGTTTTGAAATTTTGTGTAAAAATGGTTTTTTAACAAAATGAAATCGTTATAAATCCCAAATGGTCATTCAAAACGAAAAACGATTAAAGACACAAAAAGATGAAAATAAGACAATGTTAAAATCATCTAATCAAATATAATAAATATTTGTAGTTCGAGATAGTTTATTCATGTTTCCTTTTTAATGATAATCATAAGAGACAAATCGATTGACATAAAAATCATCAAAATTGGCCCATGCGTAGGTCTCTAGAGTGCTACAAAGAAACAAACAAACAAACATACACACGTATCAGCCTAAACATATATGTATTATCTTCCTTTGGGGAGTATTTATGTTGGTTAGCTAGATATTTAAAACTTATATTAATTATAGTTAGTATAAATAATGAAGTTATAGAAAAATATCTCATTTAGCAAAAAAAAAAAAAACAAATTATGGAATCTTTAAAAATCAACTAATAACCGCTATTATGATGAAATTTGGAGAAGGGGGAATAGTTATTAAGACATTGCTTCTTAGGTACATCAAATACGTGGGCGCAGAATTTGTTTTCAATCGCACAAAGTGATCTATTTTTATCTGCAGATAAATATACTCAGTTCAAGTAATGATTCTGCCGGTAATCTACAATAACTCCTCAAAATTCCGAAACAGTGTTCTTATGTAAATGACGTTTTTTAGTAGTTTTATAAGTTTATGAATTGATGGAATAGTTTCCATATTTTTCAAACGCCACGGTCTGCCGAAGTCCGACTAATTATTTTCACTTATAAAAATGTTGTATGTTTATTATTTACATTGTCTTTTTTTTATTTTTGGCTAACTTTATAATAGCTAGTCTTTTGTACATAAATATTAGCTATAAGTTTATTAAATATAGAAATGTCTTTTATCAGCTATTGACAATTCGTTTGATACATACATTTCTTTTTAATTTGCATGAAAGACAAGTAAAGCTAATTAGATGCGTAATTGAAAACGAAATAGAAGTCAATCTTTTCGTTCATTAAATCGTTTTTCGTTTTGAACAACCATTTAACAAACAAACAACCACTATAACAATTTTAAGTTGGATAAAAACCATTGTTACTAAAATTTTCAAAACACGTAATAAAGCCGTGATAAAGTTTCTTAAGGAATATTTTGATAATATAACCGAATAAAAATGGTAAATGTGTATTGGAAGCTCAGTGACTCTTGATTTGGAGATCATGAGATAGAATCTAAGCACCTACCAGTATGTTTTGTAAATTTAAGAGTATATTTGTTTATTCAACAATACCATTTATCAGTGGTGACAGAAAAAAATGTGCGAAAACTAATACATCAAAGAAAGGAGAGACCACAAAATGTACGTGACTCTATTTCTAGAAAGAGTATATCAGTTACAGATTTTTAGGAAATTCGATATTTCTAGTAAGAGAATACGTGTAGATAGCTGAACGTATGGGTCTATCCTTACGTACATATAAACGCGTAGTATTCAGACGTAGTGTAAGCTTCCTCGATAAGTTATTCCATATAGTTTGCGTATAATGTATGCTATTAATGAAACTTGGAGTATAACCCAAATATCAGCGTGAAGCTAGAAGGATAGGGTGCATGTGATGAGTTAGGTGACGGCTGGCTCAGCGAAAACACCTGCCGCCTATTAACGGAACACCCTATTTAATTTAATTTAAAAGAACTTAAATATATAAAAGTTGTCAAATTCATTTATAAATACCATGATTTATATTTAAATTTGCTAATCCAATTAAAAAAGCATTTGCAGTTTATGAAGCAGGGCAAGATTGAAGGTAATTGAATAAAATTGAAATGATTAAAACTGCTTAATTAAATAATTTCTGATTTCAAATTTTTAGGGTTCATACAGACTGACGTCGTTTTTGCAATTGAAATGAACGACGCATGAAGTCACTTGCAGTCGGCATGTTTGATGGCAGGCGTCGGCTACAAGCTGTGCCAAGAATGTCTACGCTGGTCGACGCATTAGCATTAGGGTATCTAGTAAAAGAAGCAGTGCTAAAATGAATTTTGAACTCAGAGGACTGTTTATATTTGAGCGACGAAAATAGAGGACGTCATGAGTATAACTTAGCGTTTATAAATCCATATGTTTTAATGTTTTTTTGTTTTCTGTTTATTGTGCGTGTAACACACTCGGACCATAGCGACTAAAGTTAACAATGAAAATGGAATGTTAACGGGGACCTTCGACGCTGCACGTCTGTATCGGCAGTAACCCGCGCCCGTGGTGGTCTTATTGATTGACTGATGCAAATGTCCATCTCATCAAGCAACCATTAGTTAAATCCTTTGAGTGAACGTGCACACGTCAATCGACGGATATTGACTGAGTCTCTGCTGCGGTACGGATCAATGACAATCGTTATACTTCAAAGACGACAAACGACTTCAGATGACGTCTGTTTCAAATGAACAAACGACGTACGCCTGTACGAGCCTTTCAAAGATAATTAAAATGCTATCGTTCGTATGAACAATAGAAAATCAATAATCATAAAACTAAAATCTAAAGCTCTGACCATTTTTAAGAAGATACCCGAATATCTTTGAATGAAAAAATTATAGCAATTAATGGCAAACCGTACTTGATACCAATGTAAAAAATAATTTATTTCTTACGTATATCATCCAAACAATGTAGATATTTTTTTAATCTACTGTGACAGTACCTACGACAGTACCAGTATGGAAATTGTTAATGATGGATTTCCAACTCCTGTCCTAACGCGATATTATTGAAATGATCGCGAACATTCAGGCCGTCTTTAGGGAGTTGGCTTCTGTCTGTTAGCGAAATACCTCGTATGCGATAGTGGGTACTCTATCCGCTGATATGTCTTGCCGAATTTTTTCATCAGTCTATTTACGATCGTTTTAGGTATAACATTATAAATTTAGATGACAAATTAGTGTTTTTGTTAATGTAATGAATGAATGGATGTTGAATAAAATATGTACAAAATTCTAAACCTCTAAAGTTCTTGAACCATTTCCAAATCCTCGCCGCCATATTTAATCAAAAAAAAATTGAAATACAAAATATTTATTTAAATTTGTCCTAACACATCATACAATTTTAGAACTTTATACATCGAGTTTTAAAAATGCTCTTGTTTAAATTTAGAATTTTTGTCATCTTTAACAAGTTAATCAAATCAAACGAGCCCCGTCTCCATGGTTCTATTATAATTAGTCATTAAGAAGTTCTAGTACTTGCTTTCAATTACTATTATTAAGCTCATTAAAAGTGAAAAAAAGCAACTTATTTTCCTCGTCTATGATTAGCTGTCTGAAATGAATAGGATTCGCCAAAACAAATCAAATGAGAGTTCAAGCTTAATAGTTTAAAAGCCGTTGAAAGTTTCCATTATCCATTTTCCGGCTTTTTCAACGAACCCTCGTCACTACAAATAGCGAATAGCCTTTATGAAAATTAATGAAATGACTCTAAACACTGTGAGTTCACTAATAACCGTAGAAGATTCCATTAGCCACCTTTTGGATCCATAATGAGATCAGTTTGATAGTTACTATATGATTTTTTAACAATCAGAATATATGCGCGTTAAAAGTTTAAATTAATATCAAATAGTTCAAGTGATATTATAAAAGTTCAATGCCACACGAAAATTAGAAAAGTACGTAGACCCACATTTACAATTTGTGTGTTAATTAGTCAGAGATTGTAAATTAATCGAAAAAAATAAAAAGATTGGCATGTCATGAAATGTTGGGCAAATAATGCATTTTAAATCGCAGCTCAAACAGCTGTATTGAAAATGTAAATGCTGCCAGCCATCGAGTACATGCGCTAACATAGGTAAAATATGCACTAGGTATAACATAGGTAAAATATATAACATAGGTAAAATAAATAAAATATGCACTGTTGCGTAGCGAAAGAGTATTAAATTTACACAACATTGTAACTAAAATTTAAATATAAACTTATGTTTATTTCGTAGGCCGTACATAATACTTGAAGTACGTCATTATATTATTAATTTACCACTGCTTTGGAAAACAATTTTCCCTCAAAAACAATAAGCATGAATCTTTTAAATTTAATTATATAAAGTCATATTACATATAGAGTTATAGCAGAAAGAAACAATCCGCTAATAAGTCTAGCCGCTTATGTCTATATTTGTGTGCTAAGTAATCAAAAAAATTGTAATGCACTTATTTATCAAGTAATAGTTTAATGATGATCTTAAATTTATGTAGGGCTGTTTTATACAAATATAGGAATTTTATTGAACGCAGCGCACACGGAGGCCCAAACATAAATTCGTGACTTTATGTAATCAACTTGCAGGCGGCAAACACAGTTTATTTTTATATCTAGAACTGGGTCGGGACGGTCACTGCTTTTTAAACATTTCTAAATTTTATTTAAATTTTTGGTATATTAGCTGCGAAGTTAGACTTAAAATCCTATATTTTTTAAAACTAGTTCCAAAAATACTCGAGATCCTTGTCTGCAAATCGCCCTCGACCTGTTTATGCAAAACTGCGGCACGTCTTCAGAGTAAGATGTCATATGTCATCAGATTAGGTTAACAGCCAAAATAAGCTAGTCAAGCGGTTGAGATGTCTGATAAATTTCTTATTCTTTTTATCACATATACAACAGCGTCAAGCCTTTCCGTCAACATACTGATAATAGAACCCCATTGAAGCTTGTTACGCAGAGTAACGCATGAATATACTTCGTTTGTATATATCCAGAATACATACATCGTTTGGTAATAAATTGTTTTCGGAGCTGTATTTTATATTTTCAAGTGAGAATTGTATGCTTTCTACTTTATATTTATTAAGAAGTAGGTTATTTACACTAAACAGTTTCTCTACTTTCGTCATAGCAATATTCGAGGCGGCGAGGAAGCAGTGGTTGCATATGAAAAGGCCGTCGAAGCGACCCCTGAGTGCGAGTGTGTAAAATGTTTCTCTCAGTGATTCCATCGAATGCATCGATGTATTGATCTAAACAGACATTATTTTGAAAAACATTAATAATAAAAATAACTTGCTAAGACTTTAAGGACTTACAGATTGACCCGCGTATGTAGACGCTTATCAAAGATAAATGACGATAAATAACAGAATTGAGCCCTGATTACTGGCAATTGACTAATTTAATTTTATTTGATTTATCTTAAATCAAATAAAATAATTTTCTCTGCATCACAAAGAGTATGTTCAGTTGTCAGTCTCGGGTTTTCCATCCGATTGACGATGATGGTTGTCGACAAGGCTTAAAGTCCAAGACACATAGGCTCAATTTGAATTAAAAATAATGTGGGAGGGTGGGTCCTCACTTGTCCTCCCTGACATAATTTGTGGATTTGATCACACGTCAAGGAGGCGGAAGCGAGTTAAAAAAGTGTGACATTGTGTGACAGGGGTCTACGAGTCGTAAGCTTTGTGACGTCACACTTGTAAGTCTAAAGGATTAAAATTCTGAACTGTAACGAAAAATCTTTTCAACGAATTTTCGATATCGTGCTTTGTAAATAATCTAAAATATTTGATTGCATAAATTTGTTATTGATTTTTATAAATATTTTTAAATAGAAATACTTATATCAATTGTTTTGGTAGTGCTGTTTTAATTTATTCATTTCTAAATTTAATATATGTGACGACACACTAGGCTGTAGGGGGACAAACAAGCGTGTCATGAACGCGGAGGGGACTCCAAAAATCATGAAATTCGTGTGACGTCATTTATCGATTAACGATAATGTCTAATGTCCTTTCTGTGAATATCTGACACAACAACAGTCGTCAAAGTCGAAAGTCCCTTGAAAGATAAGGCATTGTCAATAGAGTTTATTTTGACGATGAGAAATTTTTGAATTCCTGTTCTTTTACTCTAGTCTAGTCATCAACGGCTATAACGAAAGCGACCACACGTCTCGACACAATGTATACTCTGTTTCACCCACTGATTTGAAAACTTATTTTTTAACTTAACACGATTTTCAAGCGTAATGTCGAACCTCGATAGCGGGTATGAAAGTCTTCAACGTGAAGCGGCGCCGCGTCAGTTAGTTAAGTTATGTGAACACATCCGAGGAAGGCGACGGGCTCGTCGACGCGACGAGGTGGAGCTCCGATTGGCGCGGTGATTGAATCTCGAGGCGGCAGGAAGCGTCGCCATGAAACATATACGGCCGGAGCGGGTCGCGGCCCGAGTAAAGGGTATTCAATTTCTTTAACGACCATCATTTTTGTCGGGGAACGCCATGAATCTTGAAGATAAGCGTTTTAATGGAAATAATAGCTTCGAGAAACACATTACGTTCATACGCCGAACTATGGCGGCAGCGGCGCTGCGGCGTCGGGCCTCCGCCGTTTTTGCATAAGTTGACATAATGTTGTTTAACGGAATGGCTATTGTAGGTATAACAGATGCGGTATGACCGGGCCGCAGCACTAAAAAGTTTCATTACAGTTGAATTAATCTTCTTCTTCTTCCGTCCATTATCTCGTTATTTGGGATGGGGATATGATAAATAAGTGCCTTGGGAAACTTGTTAAAATAATTGATGAATTGAGTAGAAGAACGTCTTCAGAATAGATGACGAATTTTTACATTGAACGTTTAAGCAATATTGTTGTTATTGACAAAAAAAAATGCTAGAAGGCTAAAAGTTACTTAATTTATTTTGTTCTAATTAATTACAGTTAAAATATTATTATTAAGCTTATTTTAAGTGTTTATTTAAATCACACGGTCGAATGAAAAGAGAGGCGGCGGGCAGCGGCAATTATTAGAAAATTTCAGATCTGATATTCCAAAACCAATAATGTTTACCAAAACATAAAAGTTTATTTCAGAAGCCCCAAGTTGTGTAGCATCGTAGAAACTTAAGGGTTGTAAAGAAACCTTTTTGTTTTGGTGAACATTTCGTAGAATTTCAGGTCTTAAACTTGCTAATAATTTGTCGCCGTTATCCTCTTAACTGATTTGAAAACTTACAAGTTCGTGAAAAATAATTCATTTGTCATTTTTATGTGTAAATAACTACCTTTAGAACTATTTTTTTGTAACTTCGTTATGAGTTTATACATTCACATTAAACATATTGTTACGGCGATTTCTCCACCGCCGCGTAAGCCCGCACTTCGGATTTCTTCTACAATCGATGGACAGCGTGGATATTTCAATTTTGTATTTCAGCATGAGTTTCACATGTGGCTTGCCGTAGAACAGCTGCGACGGATGCACCAAAATGACTGCAATTTATAGATGGCGCATCCGCCTGCACATACGAACTGCGTGCATTACATACGAGGGGGGGGGGAACCATGCATTTTACATATTTTTCGTAAAAGCATCACATGCGCTTGGTACACCGATTCGCGGCAGTACCATACAGACCGCCCGGCTCTTGGCCTCCTATTGGTCCTCTTGTCAAGACACACAATTTAATATGCAATTCGTATGTGCATTCCAATACTTTCGTATTCACAATCAAATACGATAAAGCAAGAAATATTCACACAAACAAAATATAGGCAAACAAACATTACAAATGAACAAATCCTGATAATTAATCCGTAACCGGGTCATAAAAGACACCAAAAAGGAATCCTTAACCTAAGTCCGTACATATCATTTACAAATCATTGATATTTACACACATTTTACACATTAACAAATTTAAATACTAAGGGCGTGGCCGTCCGTAACACATAAGCTCATCAAAATTCAAAGGAGCAGTTCAAAGATTGCAGAGATATAAAACTGACGCATAAACTCTTTCAGATTTGCAAAGTTCTAAGAATTTGTAAGGATTCCGTTTTTTAGCGGTTACAAGTAATTAACTTCACACGGGTATAAATAGGCAGTAAGCCTATTTATACTCGTAGTAAACGAGAAATGGCGTGAAGATCCTAATATTAGTCTCATAATGCTTGTACATTGATATAGTATATGGTAATATGTTTTGTGGAACGAAAATACCTTTATCAAAACTTTTTCCGCTTAAAAATATCAACAATCAGGGGTTGCCGATTTACTTCCATTTTTAGTTCATGAAATAAATGATGATATTATTTCAAGAACGGAAAAAGCGTTTTTCATTTAATGGAGGGAACTTGTTACGAAACGGCTTAATTTAATTTGGCTCTCACGCTGGTTTCGTCCGGCGCACTCTGTCTCAGCGCCCGCGTTTGGTCGCTATAGCGCCGTCACGTTTCGACCGTCGTTCACTCGTTTAGCAGCACTCGATTCGAGGAATCTCTTTAATTAAGATTCATTTTTTTTCATTAACCTGTTTGTTTAATTTTAATCCAAACGAATATTTGTTATATCGCCAAGAAAATATAGTTTTATTGTTTACCTAGTCGGTTTCAAACATCATTTAGAATAGTATTGAGTTGATTTTAAAGAATGAAAACGACTATTATAAAAGAAATGTCTTTATTTAACAAACAGTACCATCAAATAGGTTTCTGCCATGTTTTTAATAATTTGGTTCCTTGTCTGTTCGTTTGTTTTGAAATTTTGCATTCGATTTTAAAATAAGTTCCCGAAGAGTTAGAAACTTGAAACTTTAAACATAGATCAGAATTTGATGACAATGTAAGAAAATATGAAAGAACAAGAATAAGAAGATGCGTTCACTAAACGTGCTAAATTTTTGTTAAAGATAATATCTAAATTAATTGAAAAACTTCAGACATACTTATTATATTAAAAAACCAAAATTAATAATACAAATAATAAAAAAAAAAACAATATACCAGGTTTATAAAACGGACTAAAAATATTCAATAATTTCTTTAAACCTCATGAATAATATAATCACATGTAAATTTTTAACTTCCTACAGATTTTCGTTAAAATTTGTCATTGTAAATTTTTAAAACCTATCATAATACAAGTAAGATTTGAACGAAAAAATTTGAGGCGCATGCAATAGATAACTGATGCATTAATAGTTCTATTAACAATTTTAATGCCCCGCAAATAATGTGAACCGATAAATAAGTTTTCTTATTATTCATTCGTCTCTTTACAATTCCAATAGTAATAATGTATTGCATTTTGCACCTTTGTACATTTGCACACATTCCTATTTTCTGGAAATACTAACTCTATAAGATTTTGTCTAAGATGGCGTAGTATGATATATAAATTCTAAGGTTCTGGATCATATAGTTTAACAACCAGAAAGCTCAGAGCAGCCGAGGGTCGATTTGCTGAGCGAAGGCACGGTGTGAGCTCCTTCCGGACCGTATTCTGCATATGGGTTAGGTGAATATGAATTTATCACTTTAATTGCTAGGATTTCTAAGAAACAATAATTCACTTTGAAATTTACAATTTAATGTATTGTTTACAAGTGAAAAAGTATTTAGTTTACAAAATCATTTTGATTATAAAGTAAGTAAGAAGTATAATAACTTAAGACATCCAAAAAGATATGTTATAGTATTGTAAGCACGATGACCACGAAATAGAGATAAAATCAGTTATATTCTTAATTATAAAATTTAAGGGGGAATTAGCTGGATTAGACAATAAGTGTAATCACCTCATTGGTCAGTGCGATTACTTGCAAACGTTGGTCAATGAAAGCAACGACTGTTGGGAGCATTTTGCAAATTAAATCACTTCAAACAGAGTTACACAACAAAAGAATGCAAACGATCAAATTGCAATACAAAATAGATATGTATAATGTGTATGAAATTGATTCATTGTGGTAGAGCCACGCTATATTCAACTTGACTGCAGCACGTAAATGGGCTGGCTTGATCAGTGCAATACATTCTTAAAAAATACAGGCGTTTTCACTGTTGCGTTTCGTCCAGTGTGAGAGTTTCGGGGCCCACTCCCACTCTATCACCTTACAACCTCCCTTCATCAGTCCCCTCCCTTCTCCATCAGTCCACTTCTACTTCTATCATATATCCTATTCCTACTCAAAAAGCTGACAACGCACCGGTGACTTCCCCAATGTAGTGGGTGTTCATGGGCGGCGGTGACCGCGAAATGGATACTAACTCGCATGCTCGTTTGCCCCTCTATTTGAATTGTTATAATGTAAAAAAAAACTAGAAAGGTAGACAAAATTATAAAGCGAGTACAAAAATGGTAAAACAATTAAACTGTAATTGTAGAAAATTTAAATTTAAAAAATGCTAAAGTATTATTTAGTCTACTTAATGTCATATGAAGCTGAAGTTACTCTCAAAGATTCTGAGCGTCGAGTTTTGCAGGACCAATTAAAACGCTCACAAAATAACTTGCAAAAAATAACTGAACTTTCAAATCACACAATTCCAATTCTAATTCTAATTAGCAAAATAAAAATTAGGTCTGTGGCACAGAGTTGGTTGATCGTGTGGACTGCATCAGTCTCACTTACCAGACAGAACTGAATACGAAAATAAAAAACGTTTACACTTACTCACTGTTCCATTCCATACTGGTCTGACATCGCAGGGCCGAAAAAGGACGGTAATTTATTCGGATGAAGTGGGCGCTGGATTGGGGTCCATAATGGTTGGGTGTGTTAACCACCAGTCATTGAATGCCTGTATAGCTGAAATTTCAAATAAAATAATTTTTTTAAGGATATAAGGAATAGTTTTGGTGTTCCTTTAAAATATATAATTTCCTCTTTTGGCCACCTTGTCCGTCCATCGGAGTTGTCTCAATGATATAAATTAAATGTAAACTTGTGCGTTTTTTCATTTATTAAAATTTGCCAGGAAAGTACGATAAATATATTAATTAGATCAATACATTAATGTGTAACATGACTTGGCGTCATAGTGATGCCAACATTCGTTTTTTGAGTTTAATGTATTTGAATATAATTTTATTCCAGCCAAACGTAGGAAATTCCTATCCAAATATTTTAAACAACATTTGGACAAGTTGTTGGATAAGCCTACAATATTGATTCTCTTACATTATCAAATATTACTAATTTAGTATACCATAGGAACACTGATTTAGTATTCCAGAATGAATAGAGTTCTCTCGGAAAAATAGAATTTGCATATTCATGCTCATTAACTTTGAATATACCAATTCTTAAAAAAAACAGAAAGTAGCTCTAGTATATTATCGGATCAAGTACTATCGCGTAAATTCAGTCCTAAGTTAAACAATACAATGATTAGAAATAATAATATAAATAATTGTATTCTCAACATGGTGCAATAAAATATCCAGGATACGAAGAATAAGGATTTGGAAGTTGTGCTGTTTATGGGTTATGCTTATATTGATTTATTATTAGACGGAATATTAGCGTAGGAACGGTTAGCTCTTCTTTAGCTTTCCTAATCACCAGATTACAAACACCTTTAGGTTTTAAAATTTAAGGAAAGAACTAATATTGTGGATCTCTTTGCTGAACGGATTGTAGAAATAGCCTATGTGGAACTCGAGTGGCTTATTGTAATGAGCGGATACACGCCCCTCTCAATCTTCTTATGGGTCGTTTGCATTATAGATCAAGTTTTATGTAAGATAAGTTACAAAAGCAAATGCATTGTAGAATGTAAAGACTTTAATGTAAACTTATGAGATGTTACCAATCATACTGGTAAGATTTTGGAATTATTTAGGTTTCAAATTATCTGTCCAATTTCATTTTGGAGCCTACAAGAATCATCTCCGTATTTAAGAAATGTCTTGATGATATTAATACAGATATCGAACCATATCAGAAATATACTATGAATAATTTAAAAACGGATCACAGTTGTCAACTAGCCTCTTTTAAATTACCACTTAGAAAAAAAAAAACTGAAAATAGTTAAAAAGTAAATGATAGTAATAAGCAGTAAATGAAAAATGGCTTAGTGAATCTGGAAAAATTATAATGAGTTAAACAACTCAATATTTTATATAGTAAAAGCGAAATACGACAATATTTTTCTAAAAAGATACATAAAAATAAATTAATCCTTATTGTTCAGTGATTGGGTAACTGTGAGAATACATAAGAGTTGAAACAGATTGTATGACTTTATGACAAAAAGATATAAAATAAAAGCGGCAGATTTACTGAGTATATTAAAATTACTCTAAAACTTTTAAACCTGTTTGTAACGTGGCTGAAAGTAATCATAATAAAAATAAACTAAAAATAACAAGAACGTAATGAAGACAAGTTAGTGTAACGGCGATTTCTTCATCTCCGCGTAAGCCCGCACTTCGGATGCACGTTTATCGCCTCAGAGAACGGATTTCGTGCGGTGTGGACAGAAATAATGAACAGCTTTGATATTCAGACTAGTGTATTTTAGCACGAGCTTTACATGTGGCGGCCGGAGTATAAATGCGACGGATGCACTTTCTTTTTGGTTTGAAGCGCAGGAAGTGGAAATCTTCACGGTCACGCGACCTATAGACCGGGTTATATGGGATTTTTACCCATTAAAACCACACCCTTGAGGTGTCAGACGTCAAAGCGAAAACAAACAAACGATGCGTTCGGGTGCAATGTCCAAAGTTTGGGGACTCCGCGTCGCGTGGGTAAGTAATATTGTGATTTTTAACCGAGTTTACCGAGTCTGTGTAGTATAACTAGGAAGTTATAACTTAGATGGACTTGAATTTTATTATTTTTAATCGTCTCCACGAGCCGGGTGTTTTCGGCTAATAAATTTTTTATTACGAAACTCGGGGCGGCCTTGAATTTTTTTCACCGATGTCGATGATTGAGATCATCGACAGCAAGAGTTTGATGTCCTCGGTGGACGTGTCAATCGGAACATTCTTTTTAGGCGGATCCTTGTGTGGTCCCACCATTGCTTACGCGTATGACACATTTTCCGTGACAGCATGCGCGGATGCTCGGCGCGGCGCGGTCTGAGCGGGCGGGGGGGAATTTTTATTATTGTTATTTTTAGGAATGATGATTTTCCTTTTAGGTGCTCCCGGGCAACCTAAGTAGTAGGCCGTGTGACCAGAAGTTTTACAAAGTACACAGGCGGGCGGTCCGTCTGTCTTTTTGTTGCGTTTGCGCGTTACAGTGCCATGGTCGCCTAGACACTTAACGCAGCCTGTTTCTGAAAGCAATTTTTGGACGAGTGTTCATAAAGCTGACAATTAAAACATTGCCCAGATATGCTTCTTTTTTGGGATTGCTCCACTTTTATTCTTGGAAGGGAACATACCGCTTTGATTATTAACAATTCACGCTTCGTTGCGTTGTCGACGGCTGGTGTATTAGCTGAGACTAATACCAGATCCAGTGGTTCTCGGGCGCGGTTAGTGATCCGGCACACCGATTGCACTGGGAGGTTTTGAGCGAGGAGGTCCTCTTTGAACTCCTCTATTGGGAGTTCTTTTGGTACTCCTTGCAGGATAACACGGAATTTGCGCTCTTACTTCAAGGAGTATGCGTGGTAGGTGACTTTAAGTGTCGCGAAAAGGGCGGATAAATTTTGTAAGTCCGGGATTGCCGGTTGGATTTTAAGACCCCTTGCTGTATTGTGGACGTTAAAGATAATAATGCTTTTGAATTCGCATTGTTTACCACCAATAGTACTTACATGAATGAATAATGGTGGCGGTCGTTGAAATTTTTTAGAGGTGGGGTTGTGATGACGTCAGCCTCGTCAGTCGCGACTTTGGCAGCCGTTGGCGCCTTTGCGTTATTGGCCGTCCTAGGCTGCGATGAGTTCACAGCCTTGGAGACCTTAACTTTCTGTGACGCAGGAGTGTCCTGGGAGTTTGTTTTCCCGGCGGTACGCCAGGAAAACGTGTAAGAGCTCTCTTTGACCGACTGTATGACTCTGGACGTGGCGGCGATCGTTGGGAGGGGGTGACTGTGGAAGCTGAGGTCGAGGTCTTAGGTTTTTACCCGATAAATGGATAAACCCTGACCCATTAGTGGCACAAAGCCGCAGCTTGTGAGCCTTCCGACTTTGGACTTGAGTAAAGCCCTCATCGTTTGACTCATCGCTGAAAGAATCAAAGTCGGATTTGGATCAGGATTCGGATTTCTCCGACACATGGGTAACGGAGGTCCGCTTCTTTGACTCTTTCGTCTGAACGACTTCCATAAAGGAAGTCTCAGATTGGGAGAGCGAGGCAGTAGTCCTCGAAATCACGCAAGAGGACAAGCAAACTTCGATAGGTCAGAAATGACCTTAATTTATTGCTGTCATTTATGGCGATGGCAGCAAAAAGTCTTAGCTATTAAACTAAGTTTTCCTGTTGCTCACCGCCTAGAACAGTGCGACGCAGCGATCTCAGCACTTGACCGGGCCGCTAGTAGTTAACATTAAAACAAAACAAAATAGACACAAGGGGAGGGTGCGCAGACGATACGCTAGGCAGTAGGATCATGAGCGAAACGCGAGAGCACAGACACTACACGAACGTTTCCCCGTCGGCCGGGGATATGGCGCAGAGAGCGAAGCGAAACTAGCTGGTTGTTGACATAGTTACGTTACCCCCATCGGTCCCCCCCGTCAAGGCACAATTTAATATGCAATTCATAAGTGCATTACTGTAATTTCGTATTTAGAGTTAAATACGACCAAAATACAATAAAAACAAACAAGGCAAAAAATATTCCACTAAATAAAACACACGAATATAGGCAAACATTACAAAATAAACAATTCCTAATAATTAATTCCTACCCGAGTAATAAAAGATAAGTATTTAAACTATTTGGATTCGCGAGTAGTTGTGGTCGAGAACACATCGTTTTTATTTTTCCGTATTTAATAATTTACATCAGTGGTATAAAATTGCAATTTAAACAATAACATTACATCAGATCTAAGTAAAAGTTGTAGTAATTATAGTGATATGTGGTTTTATTATATTTATCCGGTATTAGAAGAGTAAACACCATAGTGATAAGTTCCTGATCAAATCGACAAATGAAATTAATCACAGCAATCCTTTGGGATATATAACTACATCACAAGACGGAAAGAAACCCTTCGTGAAGTGAGTAAAATATTCAGATCTGTGTTATTGTTCGAGATCGATATATAATTCAAAAGCAAAATATCAACATATATTTGAGTCAGTGTTGCCAAGAAAGAAAAACAACTATCAAAGTTTTGCTATCACGTTCCAATATACGCAACTTCACTATATATTTACAATGGAAGGACAATTCTTGATATTATTTGATAAAATGAAAATTGAGATGCAAAACCAAACGATTTTGCACCTCAATTTTCAATTAAGAATTAGTTACAAAAAATATTATGGAAAAAATGGAGGAAAAGTTGATTCCTTTAACAAAAGAAAATATAAACCTAAAAACCAAGATAGGAAAATTAGAGAAAGAAATAGAATCCCTGAAAAGAAGGGAAAAGAACAACAATATTATAATATTTGGCTAAGGAAAAAAGTAACGTCTAACTTTGAATTACTACAAAAATTAAAAGAAAATTTTAAAGATGATCTGAATATTATCGTACAGGACCATAAAAGCAACAAAATTTATCGCATAGGATCTAAAAACAAAGAAAATAAAAAACCAAAACCAGTACTCTGTGAGTTTGTAAATTACTGGAGAAAGATAAAGATTATGAAAAATAAAAAGAACTTAAAAGGAATTAATATCAGCGAAGATTACTCGAAAGAAGTACTAGAAAAAAGGAAAATGTTGCAGGCTAAATTAATTGAAGAGAGGAAAAATGGCAACGTAGCATATTTGAAATACGACAAATTAATAATTAAAGACAATAAAAACAGTCAAGAAAAGAGGAAGAGAGAGTCATCTACTTCATATACTCACAATAACCAGCCTAAAAAACAACAGGTTGTGTCTTCAATCAAATCAAACAGACCAAGTGCTTTTGATATGACGCGATCTATATCCAGCTCACTTTCTAATTTACCCTCTACTCAAAAACAATAGCAATCAATAATCAGCAAACGGAATCCAAAATCAACTGAAGAAACTTACACCAACAAAACAAGAATACACCAAACTCCCCCAAGTCGACCGGTCCTCGTGGGAGAAGAAAACCACAACTGTACAACAATAATCACCAATATTTATCACAAAAATCAAAATTATCAAAAACACAAAATCTACATTGCAGCCCTCAACGTACTTACGCTGAAAAATGAAGAAAATATTGTTGATTTAATATATGCATTAAGCTCATAACTCTTAAAGAACCTATGCGTGAGGAAGTAAAGAGCAGAATTACTAACGGCTGGAGAAGTTACTGGAGCTTGAAAGAACCTATGAGAGACAAAAAACTTCATGTAAACATCAAAAGAAAACTGTTTAACATATGCATCTTACCTGTCTTTACGTATGGCTGCCAATCATGGACACTTACCAAGGAAATAACAAACAAACTTGCAATTTATCAGTACGCTATGGAAAGGAATATGTTGAGTGTGAAGAGATCAGACAAATTGAGAAACTGTGCCATAAGATATAAAACAAGCACTAGAGATATAACTCTGAAAGTCAGAAAACTTAAATGGAGATGTACGGGACATATGATAAGGGGTCATGGCAAATGGAATAAAAAAGGGACAAGATGGTATCCAAGGGAAGGAAAAAGGAAAAGAGGCAGACCACAGAAAAGATGGGATGATGACATTAGAGAAGTGGCAGGTGCGATGTGGAACAGAGTGGCTCCAGATAGATCAGAGTGGAAAAGGCTGGAGGAGGCCTTTGCCGATGGCAAACAGATCTTCAGAAAATCACCAAAAAACAATTTTTTAGTAACATATAAGAAAATTTTCATATTTCGTTTTTACATTTAGTTTAGATATTTATACTTTCCATACTTTCTTATTAGGTTAAAATGATCTGAATAAAGGCTATTATTATTATTATTTGAACTATATAATCAAAACACAAAAACACAATTGAAAATAAAAAAAAATCCATAATTTAAGTACGTTTACATAACATTTATAAAATCATACACATTCATTTTCACATTTTCGATTTTGGTTATTTCCATAGCTTAGTCACATAGAATCCTGCTTTGGGGATATGTCGCTGATATTCACAGAATTTTCTTGCTCCAAAAGCAGGTAATAATAGTCATAAGCATAATTTCAATACTAGTAATAAAAGTAAACTATATTTACATCTTAGTTGACTACATAAGGTCATGAATTTATTTAAGAGGCTTCGTGTATGCACGTTCAATAAGATTGTTGAGAATATACAAAATTCGTAAATATGAAGTTCATATTAGGTACTGGAATGATTGAGAAGAACTAAGATGCAAACACTGCAAAAAAAGGGGTGTTATATAATCCCTGAATATTTAGAAGATGAATGGATATAACCTGTTAGATTACCTACAGACGTGTTTTTTGCATAATTGTGATTTTCTATAATTTTGATTGCAAAAAGGAATAATTTTAAGTTTGTTATTCGTTCTTATTGAGGGATTAACTGCATAAAGAACGAGTGATAATCAATAAAAGCTTGTAACTTTCAAGTATTGTGAATTACTACATTCTTTTTACTTATTTAAAGTTTTATTTTATAACCTACGAAATAAAGACATCATAAACTTGAATTTGAAGTGATAAACTGTTAAACAAACACATACGTTTAAAAGAACAAATTGAAGATATTTATTTCAAAAATGTTCTTTTGTTTCTTTTTTTTCCATATCTTTTCAACGAAGATTGGCAATAAAGAACACCCGATATCCATTCAATATACAACGTAGCAAATTCAGTAAGCCCTGGGTGGTGTACTTTTTTTTGCCTTTAGATCGAAAAATGAGGATCGTACACGTGCCTACATTACTTACAGCAAAAAGCTTTTGTCGATACAGCGGTAATCAGGATATTGATATAAAAGTCCTCACGTGAAATATCTTGTAAATTTTGGGGAAAACCTTTCGATGGAAACGAGTCGATGTCCCCTTGTGTATATGGCGGGCGGACTAGCTAAAAAAAAATATGCTTTTAATATTACGCTTAGTTTTATGCAAAAATATTAAAGGGTTAGTGCTTTGACGGCCTTTGTTATCTCGTGCCCGTGGGATGAAATGTATTAAATAAATGGCAGCAATTTCAATACTTTATGTTTTGTTTAAAATTAATAAAATTCTAAAACACTTAAAGGTATTTTGATGCGATCTTTTAAAATTAAGTTTAATGTAGTCCTTGAAAATCGGGAGAATTGTTAAAATTTGTGAGGTTAGAAAAACTGGCCAAGTGTGATTCGCATTCGCACATAAAGGGTCCCATACCACCGTACAATATTTAACACAACATATTTTTAAAAATATAAAACCAAATATAAAACTAAAAGAAATTGAGCTCGAACATAGAACGTAAAAGAAGTACGTTTTTTATATGTTGACCCCTTTTGATTTGTGACTTTATTTTATTTTATTATTTGTTCTTATACCTGTCATAGTATTTTAATATACGCTCTGTGAAAATTTCAAATTTCTACCTATAATGGTTCAAATGATCCAGCCGTGAGACTGACGGATAGACAGGCAGACGGACGAATAGACAGACAGACGTTCAGATAGACAGTGGAGTCTTAATAATTGGGTGCTGATGGTTCTCTTTAGGTACAGGAGCCCAAAAAAAAATGAAGACATATATTGAGTAAGTATCTTTATGACGTAGGATGCTGTTCTTTCTTGTTGTGAATTCTAGACATAGAATTATGATATCACTTTATTTTATTCAAAATATAAAATACTGGCTATCCTTGCAGCGATATATTTGTGATAATTATAAATAAAGAATATTAATTATTGACATACTGAATGTTAATCTTCTGCAACTAAATTCTATACATATAATGCTTCTCTTTTTAATCGCATTTCTCAAATAGAAAACGGGCCTTTTCGGTTATAAACTTTAGACCATGTATTATATTTTCCCTGCTTTTTTATAAATATTAGAAAATTTAAAATTACGTACAAACGTTAAATTTTAACAGAACACCCATTCTGAAAAGTTTTTCATACACAGAGCGCTTTCAATTCAAACAGATTATTATGGATAATCCAAATTAATTGCTTTTCGGTTAAGCTAACAATTTACTTGAAAGCTTTTGGAACCGTTTTTAGGTATTCCAATCTACTGATTACGAAAAGTTTTTTCAATGCTAAATGTGTAATTGGAAAGAAAAAAAAAACTTTTATCCTTTCACTGGTGACACGCTTTTTGTATATCGTGATTGGTGAAGAACGGTCGGACAGATCACTTATAAGGTTTATAACATTTAAAGTTAAATATGGTAGCTTTCCCTAATGTTCACTTTATGTTAAATATTATAGGATAAATTGAAGAAAATTAGTGTATATACTGTGAATATGTTTTTCAATTAGGAATTTTGAATTACAAAATATGTAGACCCTAAAATGAAAACAGTTGATTGGAGATCAGCAATTATTTATAAAACTATAATTATCAACATAGTGTAAAAGATACTTTGTTTGCTATATAGTATATATATATATATATATATATATATATATTAATAACTAAAAAATATCTATTTCATAAGTGTCATTTCATAAAACCCGCAACTGCCGAACTTTGGCATATTTTATTAGCAGTCCTTGGGCATAGTTCTTTTGCAGACTGTAAACATACATGTTTGTCACATGAAACACATAGATAATTCGATTTTCGATTCAATTTAGGCAGACAACCGGCACAAGTTTTCCATGTTTTTTGGTTGTTTTCAGAACTTTGTGGTTCCGGCGGCAAATCGGAACCTAAAAACACGTTTTCAAGTCACATCTTCGGAATTTTTCAGTGAAAGAAAGTATTTATGAATACTTGACGCATTATTTCTGTCTCTCGATGACTTGCTTTTTTTTAGGAGTTTCAGAGATATCCAAGATTGCAAGAAATGTTGAAAAAAATGAAATAAGTTAATATAGTGCAATTGCAACAAATGTTACACAAGTGGTGACGTCAGGCCCTAGAGGCCGTTCCACAACTTTACATCCCTTTTAATTAGTTATGTGGGCTCAGTCGACGCAGCTGTCTACCGCTGCGGCATAGACGTAACTAAACCCGAATCTCTAAGCAGATGCACAAATATGGAAGTCGCGGGGAAGGGGGTAATCTGGTGTTTTGCTGGCGTCACTCGGCTCGTGAGATCGTACGCCACCAATTAAAGCCTAAAGAACAAGAGCCTTATGAATTTAATAACAAGTAGTCCGCGAAAAACAAGAGGTTTTGTCGGGAGACCGGAACGGCATCCGACCGCTTATAACACAATGTTCAATTGTTTTTGATATCATTAATGTACAGTTTGATTATTTTTAAATTTTTCAAGTACATAATCTTAAATCACAATGTTCAATTAGATTAGATCTAAGCAGGAACAATACTAATTTGAATGAACCATATTGATTGTTAAATTACGACCTGAAGATTCGCAAAGTTTGGACTTTGATATTTTCAAAGGTAGAAGCAAAATTATGAGAGGAGTTTCAGGAACTTTCGCTTATGACGACCACCAGCACGTTTTGTGCCTGTGTGCTATATTATGCCTGTGTGTTATATTGTGCCTGTGTGCTATATTGTGCTTGTATGTATTCTGCATACATCTACTTATGCAATATAACACACATTTTTGTTATATTACGATGACGTCCGAAGCAAAATAACATATTTTTAACGGGTAATATCTCATAAAATACACCTTATATCTCAATACGCTATAGATATTTATAACTGCAGAACATACTTGAAAAATTATTTATTTCAAAAAGATATTAAAATGAAAATAAATGCATGCAAAATCATCTAAAAGTATCTCTTCAAAATATTTTAAATCCGTTTTCTGCAAAATTCATACATCATTATCATTATCATTATCATAATTAGCACAAAAAATACATCATATATATACGCTTGCTTGCAATAACATACAGCATGCAAGACCTCACCACAATAGAATACATCATTTAGAGTTCATTAGGCACGCTTAAAATGTTGTCTTTCAGTTTTTTATCGAATTGGTCTGTATTGCACATAACATTTTTTTTTTAATAAATTTGGTGCTTAATTGTAAGGAGTACTATACCTTTTACCTTTGTCGCGTATATTACTTTAATGTGACACCTTTACACTGACTAGCGCCGCCTTCATTCCTTCTTTAAAATTCGGACTGGCTTCACGCATCTCTGTTCTTTCGATTGATTTTGTTGGTTTTCGTAAGATTAAAATTGTTAAACAATGTATTGTAGTTTATTATAAATTACAGAAAAAATGTTGATAGGTTACATTTTAGAACAAATCTAATAAAATAAATAAAAATAAATCTAGAAAAGTATAGTAGTTTTCTTATATTCTTAATTAATACAACTTGTTCGAAATACATACTAGATACTCTTCGTCAAATATAACTAACAACTTAAAATTGAAAAAAAAATCACAAAAGTTCTTCTAAATATTAAGAAAAATATTCTGTATTTTCTACGAATTAAGAAATGGTCTTCGTCATCATCTGATTCTGTAGACAATCAAGCTATTGGAAATAAAAAAAAACAAAAAGAATAATGCGAAACGATTGGGTTTTTAATATGGTGTAATATTTTTTTTGTAAATAGAAATTAAATCAACGTGAAATCAGGAAATTATTTTAAATATAAGAGTCCATTCGAAAAGTATTTTTTTTTTTAGATAAATTTCCGTGTTAGTAGCAAACGAATGTTATGAGCAATTGGCGAATTTATGCAGTTGATTTAAAGAAAATTTTAGAATCGTCATTGTTACTAGATCACAAACAATGCCGACATCGATGCCAGCTGTAGAAAAACTATCGGTGATTGCAAATAAATAAGAATCACATACTTGGTTATTTTGACCATCCATGAGCTGAAAAATTAAAATAAGATTTTGTTCTAAGCAATAATTCATCGACATGTAGACACAAAAAAAAATATGTTTGGTAAAGGCTACTCATTGTTTTAATTTTGTTTAAACAACATTAAGGATGTTTAAATTATATAATTCTGTATTCTTTTAATAATATCGTTATCGAACTTTCAATTTTAACATTACTGCAGCCGTCACCGGCCCTATTATTATCAGTATTAGCAGTAGCGGCGTTATGGTAGGGCGCGGTTGGGCGAACGGCCAGGGCGCTGGATAAAAGGGGCGCCACAGGCACCCCTTTCTAGCCCATCACTCATAGCTCGAGGTCTACTTACTCATAAACTCCCTAAATTAAGCGAAAAAATCTTTAGATTGGCAACATTTGAATGGAACGCAGTAGTCAATCTGTTCAATCGGAGCACTGCACGCAGTTCATTTTACCGGGAATTCCCAATCATAGAAAAACACATTGTTTATCTCTTTTTAACATTTTGGTTAAAAAGAGTTAGCGTTATTTTTAGTGAAGTGGAACAAACTCAGCTCATTCTCATTTATAAAATCGGTGTACGTACAAAACAATTATTCCAATTATTTTAAAACAAACAGACGCGACGTAGTAATCAGACGGTCCATGCTACGTTGCGATACTAATTAATGTTCGTCACTTTTCGTTTTTACTACCGAGTGACATTAGTTTTCTCTAAAGTGTTGTACAAATAGTGTAAATGAAGATATTTGTTTTTTGGCGAATTATTAGGTAAGTACTTTTAACTTTTACTTTTAACTTAAGTACTTTAAAATTATTATAATAAAGAGGTAACATTTGGTTGTTTGTTTAAATGTTTGGGGCCGGGTGGCGGAGAAAAATGTGGCTTCTGAAAAATATCGAATTCCCATTCCCGTCCATCCGATTCATACGTTGATGATCGTGATTTTTTCGTACAAAACAGTGCACTATCACAAAGCACAAATATTTTGCTGCCATATCAACGATATCTACATTTTTCGACCTTATTTTTATGCACAGGAAATAAGTTCGAAAACTCCAAGTAACTATGGCTATCCCGAATATAACGCGTATTGGTCATACTCGCTGAATAGCATTATAATGAAATTTTATTGTGATCTATTTTAGAAATGTTTGGACTTAAAGATTTAATTTTTTACAGATTTTAATGATTACAAAAGTTGATTAGTTCAAAATGTCTGAACACATTGATTATACAAAAAAAAAACCATCTGGGTCAGAATACAGAAAACGGAAAGCAGAAAAAGAGAAGGAATTTAAAAGAACAAAAAAGTTCATGAATATAGATAAATATATCAAAACAAAAAATGAAGATCTGAATATGCCATCTACATCTGAAATACAAATGAATGTATTGGTAGAGGAGCCTCTATCTGACGAGTCAAATCAGATGATTGAATATTGTGTTGAAGAGATTGTGGACAAAGATTCCCAAAGTGAGGTGACAAACCGTGATATAATTACAAATGCTGTTCACGATAACTCCATTCGTGATGTACAACAAATACAAATTCTAGATGATGTTAGTACTGCTGTCCCAAATATATCGGATCCAGCCATTTGGCCAGTCACTCAAAATAGCAAAATTATTGATCATATAATTACTAGTGGCCTAGTGCAAACTTACGTTGGTAATTATCCGAAAAACGACACAGGCCGACATTTCTCTAATTCCCATTTCATAAAAAAAACTTGCAAACAATGAAACAATTCAGCGTCGTTGGTTAATTTACTCCGTTTCTAAGGATCGAGTTTATTGTTTTTGTTGTCGACTATTTGATAGTAATTCAACGTCGAACTTAGTATCTGGAGGGTATAACAACTGGAAACATTTGTCTGAAATGTTAAAAATTCACGAGAATAGCACTTTTCATAAGAAGTTTTACCTTTCATGGATTGATGCTGAACTACGATCAAAAACAGGAAAAACAATAGATTGCCAAGAGCAACATTTGATTAGAAGGGAAACTACAACATGGAATAATGTTTTGTCTAGATTGATGCATATTACACTTTATTTAAGTGAAAACAATATGGCTTTCAAAGGTACTTCCGACAAACTATATACACCAAATAACGGAAAGTTCTTAGGCTTAGTACAACTACTAGCCAAATTTGATCCATTCATGCAGGAGCACTTGCGATTAGCTATGAAGGGTGATGTTTCAGACCACTATTGTGGAAAAGACATTAAAAAAAGAAGACATTAGAAAAAGTGAAGTCAGAAATCTTATCACACGCAAAGAAATCAAAATATTATTCTATTATAGCTGGCTGTACTCCAGACATTAGTCATGTAGAACAACTTTCGCTGACATTACGATTTGTTGATTTATCAGATAATAATAAAATATCAGTAAAAGAGCATTTCTTGGAATTTACACCTGTCAATGAGTCAACTGGTGAAAGACTGACTGAAGTTATTGTTAAAGTTATATAAATAAATACGTACTGGAATTGAACGATTATAGAGGTCAAGGTTATGACAACGGGGCGAATATGAAAGGAAAAAAATATTGGGGTTCAAAGGAGAATTCTCGACATAAATCCCTTAGCTGTTTATGTACCGTGTGGCTGTCATAGCTACAATCTAGTACTGTGCGATGCCGCTAAGTCATCCGTAAAATCGGTCACTTTGGTTGGGGTACTTCAGAGATTGTTCACATTGTTTTCAACTTCTGTTCATCGATGGAAAATTCTAACCGATCACTTGGGATTATATACTATAAAAATGTTCAGTGACACACGTTGGGAAGCAAGAATAAGAGTGTTAAAGCTGTCCGTTATCAAATTAGTGCCATCCATGATTGGCTATTGAAATTCAGAAAACTGATGTTCAAGTGTCTCATGAGGCTACTACTCTAGCCGAACAGCTAAAAGATTTCAGCTTCATAGTTTCATTGGTTGTTTGGTATGACATACTTTTTCAAATAAATATCGTAAGTAAATCTCTACAATTAACAGACATGGATCTCGGTAAATGCACAGAAATGTTGAAAAAATGCTGCAATTTCTTGGAAGATTATAGAAATACAGGTTTTAAAACCGCTATTTTAACTGCGAAGGAATTGGTCGAAGAACTAGAAATTGAACATGTGTTTAGAGCTACAACGAGAATTCGATGTGTTAAGCGTCAAGCTGATGAAATTGCACGCGATGATCCTATAATTTCTCCAGTAAAAAAATTTAAAGTTGAATTTTTCAACTGTCTCTTGGACACTACATTAATTTCAGTCAATGAAAGGTTCGAACAGTTAAATGAGTACTCGAAATCTTGGTCTTATTTTTGTACAATATTAAACGAGTAACGATGTGTATATGTATTAATTGTAAAATGCTATTTAAAATTACAAAAGCGGTCACATTACAAAACGATTTATTTTTTCGGTTACTCTACATAGGCAGTCTAGATTTGCCTCTGTGTGCTGATAGACTGTCATCCAAAAATGAATACTTGCGAATGTGTGTGTTTTCACCTGTTTCGGTCTCTTCAGAATTCTTTAGGTAGTGTTGGGTTAACACCAAGAGACGACTGTCAAAATTACTTATCGCAATTTCTTAGTCAGAAGTCCCAAATTTTTTACTGCAATGGAATTATATCACTACCTTCAAAATGGCAACAAGTTGTTGAAGAAAATGATATATACTGTAATTAAATGTAAATAAAATATATTGAAAAATTATATTAAGTTTGTATATAAAATATAAAAAAAAATTTCTCGACTTTATAAATCTTCTCTGGTTGTAAGTGGGGCATACTATAAGTATCTGGAAGTGGCCGCTCACATTAACAATATTTAAAAACAAACTACTACATTTGAAAATTAAACTCTTTGGCTGAAAATTACAGTTTGTGTCATCTAACCGTCAATCATTTTTACATTGTGGCGTCATTTTTAAAATTGCGTGTCTTTATTACTATGGGTTTAAATCGTGCAAATTTTCGTAGTACGATTTTATACGATTTTAAGTGTAATTTTACAACTCAGCAGTCTGGGAAGTGTAAGATTTTTTACGACTTTATATGTAATTTCCCAGGTCAGCAGAGCCTCGTTCGGCTTCAAACTGCTTTTGGTGATGAAGCACCATCCAAGACGAGTATTTATTACTGGTTTGCGGTATTCAAGTGCGGTCGTGTCAATTTAGTGACGAATTCCGTGATAGTAGTCGTCTGTCCAACGCTGTGAACAACAAAACATCAATGCTGTGCGCCGCATGATCGAAACAGACAAGCATGTGACCTAATATGAGATTTGGGCATCCTTAGGTATAGGTATGCATCAAATACAATCAATCCTACACAAATATTTGGGTATGAAAAAGCTGTGTTCGCGGTGGATCCCACAAAGTTTGACTGAGGCTCAAAAAACGGACCGCGTCACTTGGTACAATGCTATGCTCACTAGATTCAAGGAAGGGGCGTCAAATTTGGTATGGAACATAATAACAGGTGACAAAACATGGATTTATTGTGACAACTTCAAAACAAATTAGCAATCCACAGTGCGGGTTTATCGAGATGAGCTGAAACCAACCAAAGTGGCGCGCGAGTGTTTCTAAGCGGATGATTGCTTCTTTTTTAATAAAACTGGACATGTGGCTACTGTAGCTTTTGAGAATTGTCGGGCCGTGAATAGTGATCGGTATATGGCAATTTATTTGCAGGAAGTTAGTTATTGACGAACTTCGTAAAAATAATCGTAAACATCGTATCATCTTGTACCACGACAATGCCAGATCTGAGTTAAACAGACAAATAACTTTTTGGAAGATAAAAACGTAGAACTTAGGAGCAATCCTGCATAGAGTCCCGACCTGGCACCTTGTGACTTTTTTTTTCGCAAAAATTAAGAACCAATTATGCTGTCAGCGATGTTCATCACCAGAAGAGATTGTCGAAGTGTATGAAAAACATGTTTCCGAGGTCACCGGGGAGGAGTGGCATAAATGTTTTCAAAATTGATTTATTCGTATAAAAAAGTGCATTCTTACTAACGGAGAATATTTTGAAAGTTCATTTTACCATTCATAGTAAGTTTTTCACATTCATTTCAGAAATTTTCAATGTGCCCTACGTAAACGCTAACCTCCGGAATAAAAGTTGGATTTGGTTTTCATTATTGTGATCTATATTTGTGGGGAAAATGCTTATGTGCATTAAAACTTACTCTATCACTTCTAGTAGTTGAGCATTAACGATATTAGTGAATCAAGTCGGATAAAAGTTCGCAAGAACTTTGTCAGAGAGCTCTCGTGGAATCGTGGCCTAGATTATTCGTGATAGGCAGAAAAAAATTGTGTATAATTAAATAATCTGTGTAACAAAATAAATGTATCTTAAATAGATTAGTAACCTATTCAGAATTTCCATTTACGTCTATTGTACAATTTTATGGTAGAAAAAAATTTTTTTTTCAAACGTAATTAATTCACAATTAGAACAGTGTTTCGTTTAGATAATAATGGTTTTGATACATACATATAATATAATTAGTGGCATAACCAAAAGTTATGAAAAGTTTTCTGTAAATTTCAATTTAACCATTAAAGAATTTCACTGTCAATAAACAAAACAAAAAAAAAAATGAGAAATAATTTAAGTTATGGAAACGTGATTTCTTTAAACAACTATTGACCGACAGTACGTTTATACGTATATAATTACGTGTGTGTATGTACGTGTCTCCCTCTTCCTTTTTTTTCTCTTTCTCTGTGCGTGACTTCACGAAAATTTGAACTGTTGTATAAATTACCGAAAATCGCATAAATATCGGTTGATTTAATCAAAAGATATTATCTAACACTTTTTTATGATGGGTGTTTTTACACTATTTTTCGAACTGATTCTAAAACTCTTGCGGTAATTTTAAAATTTAAGCAGCAAATCGCATGTAAATCGGTTAATTCGTTCAAGATATATCGTTAAATAAAAATTTCACAAAAGTGTGTTTTTCGAAATAACGTTAGATTCTTGTTGAATTATTATATGTTTGTTCAACTTTTTTGCTTTGAAAACTTCATCGAATGCCGTAAACTGGATCAAATCGCAAGACGCGTTGGGACGATATCGTAGTTAAAAAAACAACAGATTTTTTTACAATAAATTTAGATTTTTGAACTCGGAGGGCTCAAAATATATTATAATCACATTTTTGAGCTCGGTGAGCTAAAATAAACACTAAAATTTACTGTTATTTATATTTTTGAACGCTTTGAGCTCGAAAGTAATAAAAAGTTTTAGAGATAGATTGCAGGGTTAACTGCCTTTCGAATTTTGGAGCTCAAAAACTAATATTTTTGAAAACAAGAAGCTCAAAAACACATCGAAGTTTTTTAAAGATGAGTTGCAGAGTCAACCGTTTTTCAGATTTTTTTTTTTTATAAGATATCAGCTTTTCAGGCAGGACAAATACTTAAATATACAATATTCTATATCACAATGTCAATAAATAGATACGTACACTCATATTCGTTCACTCGGAGAAGACAGACGTTATATCTAACGGCGGTTACAGCTGATATGTTTCCAAGAGTTGTCTTTACTAAACTATTTGAATAAAAAATGTAATGTTATCGGAATTTGATGGACTATATTTTGTATATCTGGTAGCGAAACTAACGAGAAAAATAATTCAGATTTAAAACTAATGTTTTAAATATTTTTCCTGTTTTATTCCTCCGCATGAGTTTAGCCGATACCTATTTACAGCTAATTTCCTCATATTTTCGTACGACGGCGTGTACGCGTATATTAAAAATTCACTCTCCTTTTTATTTTCTTGACGTACCAAAGAAACATGATTTCGTAAAGGTCGACGAAACCATAAAACAAACCGTAATTTATGCCACGCATAAATGTATAACGTTCAATATTTTGTAATATAATTTTTTTTCATAATTCGAAAATAATTATCAATCTGCAAGATTATTATACAAAATACAGAACAAAAATGAAGAGTTAAGCGAGTCTCATCCCTAATACAATACAAAAATATACGTAGAGCTGAATTATCGACGTTTACACAATATCGACGGGACTCGGGCGGCGGCTGAGCGGCTCCGATACGGCCGCCCGCGCCCATCCACAGCGGGGCGGGCTTATTAATTCAACAATAATCTCATGATTAACCCGCGAGCTTTCATTGTGTTCGAATAAATTCCCTCCGCGACGGTATGACGTCGGATACGAGACGAGACGCCGGGACGTACCGTCGCGGAATTTTTGAGCGGTTTCCGCGGTCGAGAATAATTTAATGAACGCTACAGCGAGCACACGCGACGCGGTGGGATTACTTCCGCGCGGATAAATAAATCGATGTACGAAGTTCGAAGGAATCCCATTGTCGACGGCGGCGCCGACCAATATTTTTCACATAAACACAAACAAAAGCGCCGAGTCGCGCCCGCGCACCTCCGCCTAAACGAAATCAGTGTAAACATTCTCGAATCAGCGGCGGGGATTTATCTGAAGGGAAATCTCTCTAGCGAAAAGCAAACACGTCGCGGGCAAAAGACTGCGGAGGGACGGACGACGCGCCGGGATAGAAAATGTTAGTTGATTTTTGAATTTCACCCCTGAGCGGTCGCTTTAACGCGCGAGGCGCCTCGTAAACACACGTCTGATTCGTGTTTGCTTTCGCGTTGCCCTCCTCTGTCCTGTCTATGGTGGGTGTTTTGGAAAAAAAAAACGCGGCACGACGCGACTGCTTAAAAGAAAGTCATCTTATCGATACGCCATGTTTCCTTTCTCGCTTTTTTATCCAATATTTTGATTAAATATAATGAAACAGCTGTGTAATGAAGCAATGCCTTTATTTGTTTACCTTTTGTTAGACGGCGTTACAGGCCTTTCAATTTGATTCCCGCTATCAATTTTAATCCTTCCCATGCTCTGGATTCTAAACCCAGTCCCACTGTCAATTCGGATCTCTGTTTAACTCTCGAACTTTGAGTAATTTTTAATTTTTTTGTAGGAAACTTAAATATTTGCTTCATAGAAAATACGATTTCATTAGGAATGGGTGCAAATTGCGTTTATAAATGATATGGCTGGGTGATTTCAAAACAGTGCTTATTATTTTTTTGCTGATAAATTTGAAGTTTTTAAGATAAAAAAACAAAGTTTGAAATAAATTATAAGTTTTTACAAAAAGACGTTTTAAATTTCAACGCGATCGTACATAAAACCTTTTGATGGTATAGCGAAAAAAAACACATCGAAAATTTAATTTGGTATTTGGTGAATATCACAAAATTTATAGATGTTAGAAGACATTGACTGCATAACAAGAGTGTAACCACAGGCTTATTTTGTAGGCCGAACAAAATTAAGATACATCAAGAAATTAAAATTTCGAATAAATCTAAAAGAATCTTCCTGAATGAGCTCATGATTCAAAATGATGTTCATCACTCAGAAATCGGTGACAACGGGTACGATGTTTTAGAACTTAAAAGTCAAGTGGGGTTGAATCAAAGTTATAAGTCAAAACCACTATAAGATGCGAGTGGCTATGTGATTATATTGAATAACTCTGTCTATTTATACCTATGAGGAATCGAAGATCAAGTGTGGATCTAAACATCATATGAATGAATTTGCCACCATACAATTTATGCACGGCTACTCGTTTACTCAATAACAAGCAATGTTTTTTCCCTTTTATAAATTGAACCCGAAAGACGGTTATGTATTTGCAGGAGATATTAAGCTATGCTGTACGCAATGGAATGAGGATAATTATTCATTAATTTTGTCAGGTAAGAACTGACACAAAATTGACACAAAGTGCAGCTGTGGCCTTTATGGACGTATTAAGCAATCTTAAATAATACAATTTTATTCATAATTCCAGGCGTAACGTACTGGATTTTTGTTTTAACGATTCAAGTCTTTCTATCTTTGAAATGTACAAAGATATCGTTTGCCGAGTTCTGAAACCATCGACAATAAACTAAATGCATTTTTTACACAAAATTATACGAATGCTTCTAACTATATGTTTCCGTTTCTATTCACAGTAATTGTTTCCTTATCTGTTATAGTAAGCCCCTTTGAAAATAATAGCCGAGGAACTAAAGTTGGAGCACTAAATGGAAAAGATGCGGCAGCTCTAGTTCGGGATAAATTTATTTTGTTGCATACAAGACAACATAGTATGCCCGATCAGTTCCTTAAACGTTTCTCTCGAATCCCCCTCAAACATTCACCTAGATTTTTTTGGAAATACGCCAAATCAAAATCTGGTGGATCTAATTGTCCTCAAAATTTAACTTTCGCGAATGAGAAGATTTCACAAAACTTATGTAATGCGTAAAATAATTTGTTCAAAATTGTATTTACCGATTCATCACATACTAGTCTCAACAAATAATATATGGATACTCTGAAATGTAAATGCACTAGTAATTATGTATTGCCCTCTATAAATATTTCTGAAGCTATTAAATTTATGTTGAATTGCTTAGACAAATCCAAGGTGATAATTACACCCTATATTTTTATCGTCTTGGGTATAATGTCTCGCTTTTCCTACCACACTTCCTTTCCGTCGCTCTAAGACTGAATGCATTATATCTATTCTGTGGCAATGTCCTCTTATCGTGTCCAAACATAAAAAAGGATCCAAAGATAAAATAGAAAAATTTTCTATTTTAGCTTAGCCTATCTCAATTTTTAATACAGTCGTTTAATAAGTCTTTTATTAAGATTTTTAACAAGTCGTTTGAAAAACGTCTCTATAAAAATATATTTTCAAAGGTATCTCTAACACATAGCATGATTTTCTTAGGGATAATTCTGCAGTGAAAATTAGCTTGTTTCTCTGATTACATATTTAGAAAAATAGACAACATGTCTATACGTCTTCGAAAAAGCATTTAAGCCTGTGGATCACGTCATTTTACGTGAAAAACTAAACATATTAAGTATACATGGCGAGTTGTTGCGTTAGGTAAGATCATATCTTAAAAAGGGTTTTCAAGCTTTTATCCTCATAGGCTATAACATAGATTTTGTATATTACCCATTCCGGGTTCCTCAGAGCTCCCATCTTGCTCCTCCCTTCTATAGCAATTATATGTTTGATATTGATTTAAACTTTCGCACTGCTAATCACTTATTGGACGATGTCGATTAAGAGATTTTCATGAAAATCAAATCAATATCTGACCGCGTACTACTACAAAAAGACTTAGATAACTTATTAATTTACTACACAAATAATAATATTACACTGAAAAAAATATGAGCTGTCCTATTAATCTTCCGACATTGTAGCTGTTGCGGATGGTATATAGACAAAGTTTCTTTTGTAAGTACTATATGTTTGATAAACCATTACTCTGCGTTCTCTCTCCACTACCATAAAAATACAGTAGAACGTTATGATGTTTTAAGTATCTTTCGTATAATAAACAATATTAACATATGGTAGTAGTACCACCAATCATATGACAAAATACAGTATCAGACTGTAATGACAGCAACGTATAGAATATTTGTAAATGCCATCTCAAATATTATTACGAGATTTCAAGGAAGTGTTCTCATACAATACTCGCTACTGTAGAATGTTGCCATTACAATTATAAGTTAAATATTACAAAGTCGTCATAGTATTGCAACGTGACGTTATTATATTTTACGTACAAGTAACCTTTTCAAAGGGTAACGATTACATCCACAAGATTATTTGTATTTTTGAACATATTTTAAAATATATTCTAATATATATTTGATATATGAAAATATATTTTTGAATATCCAAAGAGCCAAGTGTTCATATAAAGTCTAAAATTTGACAAATATTTTTTTGGTACTTGGATAGATTTCAGTATTTTGTGACTTTATTACGGTGCTAACACAAAATTAAAAATTAATAACTACGATGTGAATGTTCAACACATAGTTTAATGTTCTGTCATATCTTTAATGGCGTCACGTGACCTCGGTGATTTATTAGATTTTTAAATATGTGTCGATTCTATAGTAAGTATCGATTCCATAATAAATAGAGCTTACCGTAATTTCCATTTGTTTTGAGAACCGGTTAATAATTCAAACATATTACAAGTCTTAAAGTTGTTTATTACGCTTATATTAGATGTATCATTGAATATACAAGTCTCATATGGTTAACCTTTTACGCTTTCCATATTAACCGTATTGAACGCATTCAAAAGAAATTTAGATCGCATTTTAACTACAAATTAAAAAAAAAACCACCAAATTACTTAGAAAACTGTCGTACATTTAACTCAATGACTGGAAAAAAGACGTGACGTTCTCGATATGGGGATACAGTTCAACGTAGCACAAAATAAGCGAGCTCAGAAGTTCCACTCTATACAAAGCGTGCCAAAAGAACTCGCACGTGCGCCGCCGGCCGAGCAAAGGGTTCCCGAATCATCTTAAACGTGTCAGTTGCGAGTGGCGCGCTCGAGAGGTAGTAGGTGATACTACATTGTTTTTTCAACAATAAAATGACTGCGATTAAGCAGAGCTATTATGATTGTTGCTATCGCGATGGCTAAATACCGCTGTAAGTAGTGAATATACTTTTTGTTTCGTTGCCTGTTAATATAGAAAGGTAATAACAAAAAAAAACACTTGGTGAAAATTTTTGATTATGTAGATATTTAAACTCTGTTCTTTCAAATACTACTGTTGCACCCGAATTGGATGTATGACTTTATTTGTATAGAATAGGCAATATAATCTACACTATACTGTCTATATTAACACAATGAATTAAGAAACTTACTTTGGATGTAAGAGATACTTAATCTTGAAAATAGAGGTGCGAGTTCGATATCTTTTTATGAAGCATCTCTCATTAATATAAAATATTCCGAAAGCAATGTTTTTTTTTATATAAAATACACTTTTCGGGGTCGAAAGTGCTTATTTTATGAATTTTCCCCAACTTCACCCGCGTATTAGCAAGTAAATAAAATAATACAAATTAATTTTTTAGACGAACATTATGCTTCAAGTGTATTCAACGAAAACACTTAAATGATATGCCCTCGCTCCATTGTCGTGTATGCGTATATAATTTTAATATTAACTCTATTTTAACATTGTTAGATCGAAAACAAAAAATACTGTTCTAAAATTCCTATTACCAATGTGAAATTCTAAAAAGATCGTAAGAGTTTTGGAATAGAGTTTTTTGATAGGTAATTACATAGATTCAATTTTTAATTAAGTGACAATGCGATCAAAAGTTTGTATGATTTGATGAATTAATAGACATCTAATTCATCAGTTCTTTAAAGTAAGTTATGTAAACTGTCAAATTTTAAAAGATTTCTTAAAATAGTATAAAACGTGTCTTTTTCTATGTTCTCTTTTCCTGTTCTCCAGTGGTCTATTGTAAGAAACTTTAAGAAGAAGAATTTCTTATACCCTAAAATATAATATAACAATAACAATATAAAACAAAATATGATAATCGCTGCAATCGTCGAAAGTTCTTTCCTATCACGAATATGTAGTATAAAGTAATTAAAAATGCCTACTTTATTCTTATTGATTTATTTTTCTGTACAAAAATATTTTGACCTTTTTGGAAACATCTTAGTATCACTATTTATTATTAATAGAGTTATTTATCTTTTAATAACGTAAAATAATGTTTTAACAGAAAAAAACACGCGTTAAAATATAATTCTACAAAAGTCGGAACCTCCAGCCCTAAGCGTCCGGCCGAGATTAGGTAACTAAATTCGAGTACATGCAGGGGCGGACCTTCTCACTATGTTTATTTTGTGGACGTGGTCCGTGGGCGCTTGGACTGTCCGGTGCTCCTCGCAGGCGTTTCACTCTCTATGATACCCACCTAAGACGCCCTGGACATACGCCACTGTCTAATATTCCCTTTTATTTGACAAGTTACGGTAAAAATGTTCCTTTCTCTAAAATTGTAAAAGGTGTTTTTGGTCTCAAAGAATACATTCAAAAGTAAAATTTATCCAACTGTATTGGGCGCTAATATCAGTTAATGTATATTGATGCCGAACACATTCTTTATCTTTTTTAATTTAAATATTTTTCTTAATAAATATAAGCTTGTGATACAAGCTGAGTCTGACTGCAGCTCCGTATATGGCGTGTATGTAATCTTATATATATATATATATATATATATATATATATATATATATATATATATATATATCTTATTTTACATTTATTTATTATTTTGTTGTATATAAATGTGTGAGTGTGAGTATATATATATGTTGCTGATGTTTCAAATAAATTAGTTCTAGATATCATGTTTATTTACAAACAACTGAATAAGTTTTTTGATTCTTTTAATTTACTGAGCGTGATTTATTTTAAAGTCTCAATTATTACGTCACGAACTCATAAATATATGCCTTATTATCCATTATCTTAGCATCAATTTCTTTTTTATACTTTTTATAGTGTTGTATTTGTTTTTGGTATGTGCGTTTTATGTCTTAATGACCGAGCTATGAACATATTTTTTTAATAGGTTATTTATTACTTATGTGTAAAAATTTCAAAATATCGTATAACTTGCATATCTATTTTTGATGTTCTAAATAAGTGACCACGCATCTAGATGCAATCAATATTACTCCTATAGTATCTTTAAAAACGGTGTTAACTTTTTATGATCGATCAATTCTCACAGTGAATCACACACGTGTAAGCGAGTGTTGTCGAAGGTGATATAGGTGCAGCGGGGGCTCGCGCGCGGCCGTCCCCGTCGCCGCCTCGCAGGCATTACATTAGGTAATTAAATTAGAAGAGGATCACGGTCCGGCGGCCGGGCTCGGCCCGGCGCTCCGGTATCACTTTTATCTACGGCGCCATTTAGTTGATTAGTTTCTTTGTTAACGGCGCGAGAACAAGGGAATCGTCGCCGGCCGGCGAATTCGGTGTCGGCGGTAACGAGCCTTATGTATTTCAGCGTTTTGAAAGTTTTCATGAGGTAAACACGCGCCGTGGCTCGTAAGTCGGTCGTCCAATAAGATTATAAACATTCGATTCAATGATTCATAAACATTTTTTTTTCAATATAGATCGTAATTGTGGTCAGGCTTGCGCGGCTGTAAGTCGCAATGAATAACCGTTGGTCGTGTTTTAAGTGCCGTCATTCTGAATTATTCATGGATATTTGGCTTATAAAATTATAATGACGTATCCAGACCGTTGGCTCAGACTGACAATTTATGAAAGTAATGCAAATAAGGAGCATAACATTATCTATTTGAACAGGGCAACGAAGAAGATAATGCGTTAATAACGAAAATTTATCATCTTAAATTAAAATGAAAAGAAAAATATATACAAAAGATGTAAAATTGTAAGCATATAACATTTTTTTATATATAAATTCAACTTCCGTATGTTTGTAGCCGCAAAACTCGACGAGTAGTTATACAATTGACTTGAAATTTTTATGCGACTTTGAAATCGATTATACGCGTGTTTTTTTTTTACATTTAATAGCATTTTTTCCCTAGTTTGTGTGCGAATTCGTACGATTGAACTGAACTGCTACACCAATTCTAAATACGATTCTATCTTTATACGTAGGGCATACTGAAAATTTTTGGAACGAATGAGAGAAAATTACTATGAAGGGTCAAAGTTGAATTTATTGTATATCAAAATATTCTCCGTTAGCATAAATGCACTTTTTCATACGAATAAACCAATTTTGAAAACATTTAAGCCACTCCTCCCTAGTAATCACGGAAACATGTTTTTCATACTCTTCGACAGCCTTTTTAATGGGTAAATTGAAATTTACAGAAAACTTTTCATAACTTTTAGTTATGCCACTAATTATATTATATGTATATATCAAATTCATTATTATCTAAATGAAACACTGTTCCAATTGTGAATTAATTATTTTTGAAAAGAAAAATTATTTCTACCACAAAATTGCACAATAGACGTAAATGGAAATCCTGAACAGGTCACTAATCTATTTAAGATACATTTATGCTAACACGGAATTTTGACAGATTATTTAATTATACACAATTCTTTTCTGCCTATCACGAATAATCTAGGCCACGATTCTACGAGAGCTCTCTGACAAAGTTCTTGCGAACTTTTATCCGACTTGATTCACTAATATCGTTAATGCTCAACTACTAGAAGTGATAGAGTAAGTTTTAATGCACACAAGCATTTTCCCACAAATACAGATCACAATAATGAAAACCGAATCCAACTTTAATTTTGGAGGTTAGTAACTACGTAGGGCACATTGAAAATTTCTGAAATGAATGAGAAATAATTACTACGAATGGTCAAAAATGAACTTATTGTTTCTCAAAATATTCTCCGTTAGTAAAAATGCACTTTTTTATACGTTTAAACCAATTTTGAAAACATTTATGCCACTCCTCCCCGGTGACCTCGGAAACATGTTTTTCATACACTTCGGCAATCTCTTCTGGTGATGAAAATCGTTAACAGCGTAATTGGTTCTTAATTTTTGCGAAAATAAAAGTCACAAGGTGCCAGGTCGGAACTCTATGCAGGATTGCTCAAAGTTCTACGTTTTTATCTTCCAAAAGGTTATTTGTCTGTTTAACTGAGATCTGGCATTGTCGTGGTACAAGATGATACGACGTTTACGATTATTTTTACGGAGTTCGTCAATAACTAACTTCCTGCAAACAAATGGCCATGTACCGATCACTATTCACGGCACGACAATTCTCAAAAGAAACAGTAGCCACATGTCCAGTTTTATTAAAAAAGAAGCAATCATCCGCTTAGAACCACTCGCGCGCCACTTTGGTTGGTTTCGGCTCATCTCGATAAACCTGCGCTGTGGATTGCTGATTTGTTTTGAAGTTGTCACAATAAATCCATGTTTTGTCACCTGTTATTATGTTCCATACCAAATTTGACGCCCCTTCCTTGAATCTAGTAAGCATAGCATTGTACTAAGTGACGCGGTTCGTTTTTTGAGCCTCGGTCAAATTGTGCGGGATCCACCGCGAGCACAGTTTTTTCATACCCAAATGGTTGTGTAGGATTGATTGTATTTGACTCATGCATGTGCCCAAGGATGCCCGTATCTCATGGTAGGCCATGTCTGTCTGTTTCAATCCTGGGGACCATCGATATTTTTGTTGTTCACTGTGATGGACGGGCAGCCATCACGAAATTCGAAACTGAGATTGAAACGACCGCTCTCGAATTCTGCAAACCAGTTATAAATAGTCGACTTGAATGGTGCGTCATCGCCAAAAGCAGTTTTAAACCGAGCGAGGCACTGAGGGGTTGTCAAATTATACTTAAAATCGTGGAAAATCATATTACGAAAATTTTCGCAATTTTAAAAATGACGACACAATGTAAGAACAATTGACAGAGGATACAAACTGCACTTTACAGCTAAAGAGGTCCATTTTCAAATGTAGTACTTACTTTTTAAATATTGTAAGTGTATGTAAGTCTATGTAAGTGGCCAGTTTCAGAAACTCATAGTGCACTCCACGTATTAAATTTAATATAAAGAGAGAATTACAAGTCTTATGGCACTTCTTTTATGAGTAATCAAAATTGTTATCCATTTCAAACATTTAGTAATCGATTTGACTATTACTTTCACTTTTCTCCTTTGTATAAAGAAACAAAAAGATAAATTGGAATACTTAATGCTATTGCATTTGAGATTTTTCTAAAAGAAAATGGATTCCTTGTGGAAACAATGACTGCGAACATTTTAATTTCCGTATGATAGATTTATTTGTGTCTATACATAAATTTTAGTGTTTAACTTGCTTATCGCTATCTCATAATATTATTAGACTACGACATAGACGCGTAATGATTATATATGCGTAATATTTGCCATATTGTTTCTAAATTAACTCAATGATAATATATAGCAAGGCTAGACAACTGGCTTTAGTTGTCGTAAATGTTCATAGAATAAAAATCTAAATACGTCAGCTTACGAGTTGACAAAAGTCAGCTAACGTCAGTGCCATACATTTAGATTTCTATTCTACGAGCGTTTACGACCATAGAAAGCCACTTATCTGATTTAGCAGCTTGTGTCTTGATGCACAAATATGTAAAGTTATGTATGCGTCCGTTAAATACACGAAGTGGCCATCCGGCAGCCGAAATGGAAGTAGATTTAATTTTATTTTAAATAGGTATTTTTATTCATTAGTTATTTGGAGGATAAGCAGTAGGAATACGTAGTTTTCAAATTTTCAAAATTTCAAAATGCTATAATTTCTAAATTAGTTGACCGATTTGGCTCAAATTTGAATTCAACCTTTGTAATTGTCCATAAAACATGTACGTTGAGTTTTATTAGGATCTCTAAAGAACTGTAGACGCTATCGTGTTGACAAGCCTTGCGTTATGTGGTGTATATATATACATACATTCATACATAAATATATATATATATATGTGTTGTTTACGATGTGAATCCAAAAAAAACGCGAATTTTATGGAAAAATTAGGTTTAGGGGCCTGTACTACCCCGTAGGTGGAAGTTATGACTTTACTGTAATGGAGACTTTTGTAGAGCGTTCAATTCTGAAGAAGACCTGTCTTTGGGCGAGATAATCCCATTAAATGTCTCTGAGTTATAAAATTTAAAAGAAAAAAATCAAGTTTTACATGTATTTTAAATGGGAAATCTTTACCCGCCTTGGTCTAGTACTTAATATTAATATTAAGGGCTCAAACTTTCAGGGAATTTTTTTTACGGTACTTCCAACAAAATTTCACCATGGTTTTATTTAACGGTTTTCTTCCACGGACTTTTTCTTACGGTTTTACTATCACATTTTTTTCAGTTCGGTCGCGCAGCAAAATCCCTGTCTCCTCCAAGCCCGCCGTAAGGAACTTCGTTCCAAAATCTTTTATTTAGAACTGACGCGTAATTCTTACTTTGTTCAATACCTACCCCCTCGTACCGAAATCCTCGATTGATAATAATAATTCGACGAAAGCAATCAGAAGGCTCTACTCGAAAGGCGCAAGGAAACAGGCCTCCGTCGGTGGCCCGTGTCGGTACATCTCGCCGCACTCGGATTCGTCTTAATCCGCCGCAAGCCGGCCCGCGCCCGCCGCGATCCATCATCCCGCCCGGATCAATTAGAGAGGGCGCGGCGGGCGCGGGCCGGTCCCCCGGCACCGCTACATCCGCTATGTACTACCTGCTTCTACATGCCCCGGAGGGATTGACGTCACTACTACGCTTGCAAAATTATGATTAACATTCTGCCGTTGTAGGGCCTTTGTTCAAAACCCCATATATCGGCTTCCGGTTGTGTCGCACGTTTCAACACGATGCGCGCCGATGTTCGCTAAGACGGGAGCGCAAGAGCTGCATTGTTTTAAAATTGAAAATATTCTTACGTCGCTTCAGTGGGGCCCTATTTTCAGCGATGCGAATTCGCTTTGTTGTCGTGAGCGAATGAAATATCAAAAGATGTGTATGGACAAAGACTACATGACGGTGAAAAATATGAGAATTTTTTAAATAATTTTCGAGAAGATTGAAACCACTAAAAATGGGCGTTTTCAAGCGATTTTTAAGGTTTTATTTTTATAATGACGATTAACTTTATATTTGAGCAGTAATTTTTCATTTTTTAAATAAGGAAGAACTTTTGAATTACGACTTTTTATAAATCAGCTGATTTAGGTCTACGGGGAATATGAACGAGTAAGAAGTACTGATATGACTAAACACGCAAATTTTTACTTATCAACAGATATTTTTGTAATTAATATATATTTTTTAAAGCAGGAACAACTTATGATTAATTTATGTATATCTGGTTTATAAATATTGTTTTGGCGCCAATTTTTTTTTATTATTTTATTTCCCTTGTCATTGCTTTCATTTTAAATGTACAGAAAGGTCGTGTAGAGAATGAGATTTGTGAACTTTTGATTATTTACGTCGTTTATTTGAATTTCAGCAAAAGTTCTTAAATGTTACTAGCTTTCGGCCATTGCTCTAAAAAATGGAATTAATTCGTTCATTCCTATTTAATATTGAGCTATTTCTCGTTCAATCAGATTTCAGAATCCGGTTCTGTTTTCGATTTCAATTCCGGTCTCAATTCCAATCCCACTTTTGTTCTTGGTTTAGATCTCGGTGGCACTCTTATTCATTATTCTGATCTGACCTCGCTTTTTTAAGTCATCTATTGTATCATGATAATATTGTAAAGCTATGGATGTAAAGTGGTATATTTTTTATCACTGAATGTTGAAATTGCAGAACGGATTGTGATGAAACTAAACAAGTATTTTTAAAAATCAAATTAAAATATGACCTGTACAAATCGGAAGTTTAGACGCTTTCCATTAGTGAAAGAATTTTTAGAATCGGTCCAGTAGTTCCAAACATTATTCCTATTAATTCGTTTTTTCGGGACGATTTTCAGGTTTAATGTGTTGATTAGGTTATGTTAAGGTAACTAAAGGAATGATTAACTCAACAAAAATTTGTTAAAAAATAGTTTTACTGTGATTCTTGTTTTTATGTTACTAAACTCCACTAAAATTTTCTAAACAGTCTGTAAAAGATGTTTGAATAAAAAAAATAAACACCAAACATGTATGCGACAGCTGGATTTGCGAGATATTTCAATTAGGTATAAAAATATTTAAATACAATTACAAATATGAACTTATGAAGAATATAGCGGCAGTTGTGATTATTTAACTATACTCTTTTCATATTTTCATGAGAGAAAAAAAAAGGCTAAACTGTTTAATATACGGCAAACTCGAACATAATTTGGATTAATTCATAAGAATATATAAAATTTCCTTTTTATATGCAAAATTAAAAACAATTTCTTGAAAAATATTTGTCTACAATTACTTTAAACAAAAAAGACGTATTTATTTAGTGGAAGTTTCTATTTATTTAGGCTATCATATAGGAACGGCATTTGATGTAGCGCGGCGGTCAACATGATTCAACAGTTTTATTTTGAAGGCGTTGACGGATAACCCGGTATAATTTCGTTTTTGGTGGGAAACTGTTCAAATTGAGAAAAGGATAGTAATTGATAGGGGTTAGGTCCTACGAGCTTTGATATATAACAAATTTAACGTTATACCTAGAGCTTTTAATATAAGTATTCATTAGATTTGTTTATCTTTTAATCAGGTATTGCGTGAGAATTTTTTTTTTAATAAAGGACATTACAAATTTCTATCCCAAGTCATTAACGTTTTATATTAAAATTTGCCCTTGTATTTCTATGATAGGACTGTAAGTGCTGACATCCCGCACATTATTTCACGCAATATCATCTTGAAAACGGATTTCTATTTTTTTATATTAAATTTTCATTATCGATAACGATAGGTTATATAACAATATGACGTAATACGGACCCTAAGAATGACATTTTTTTTCTGAAATATCCCAACCGGTTGGCACCGATTGATAATACCACCATAAATCATCAAGAACTAAAATTTGTATTAATACATAACGTCATTGTTGGGCTGACGTGTGAACCGTTCACACAAGCGCGCTATCTTTTATGTATGAATACGTTATCTAAGCAAAGGAATTGGTGTTTTATTACCCAGTCGAACGCTCTGCCGGGATGATACTTCTATTTATCTTTCGAGATACGTTCGTTACCTATTGATATTCATATCGGGATCCTCGTACTAAAATAAAAGTTGGCGCTACAAATGATACAAAGTAGACGGCGGGGAATATCTCGCGGGGGAAAAACGAAGACTAGTTCGCGCTCCGGCGTCGTCGCTCTACGCGTTTAAAAATATTCCCGCGAATACACCGCCGGTGATATTGAATTACCTCTCCGGAGGGAATCGATTCGGGGAAGTTGCCGGTTGTGTCGTTTCTGTTTTACGAACACAGCCGCGAGTCCGGCGGGTGCGCGGGGCGAGCGAGTATAAAGCGCTTCAAAGAACTGGCCGTCGCTCGTCGGCGGTTCGTTAAAAAAAGATTTTTGGGTCAATGATCTGGAAAATAGAGGAGAGGCTACGATTTCTACAAAGAATTTGTTGTATCCTCCGCGTATAATCGATGTCTTCGTCTTCTGTTTACGTTTTTACGATGAAAATGTAAACTAATTTTATGAAGATTTCTTTACTTCAGAAAAAAATGCGTAGCTTCATTTTTCAGATACTTTTGTTCTATTGGCTATTCTCGTCTCATCGTCGAGATTCGATACATTTATTTATTTTTGCTTATGAAATATATATACGGCGATATAGACGGACCGACGGGCGCCTAACTAAAGCTTCACCATAAAGTCTGACGCCTTAATGATGTGCATCGGTATATTAGTGGATTACGTGAACTTCACACATCTGCAGTGATGTCGATGAGATATTTGAAGCAGTCGCTTATTAGATGCAAGAAGATGAAACGTCCCCCCGTAATGTGGGAGGCGTAAAACGTAATCGCCGAATTAACCGCCGCGGACGGCTAAGCTGCAACGAGATAATAAAAAAAAAAGGTATAATGAACGGTGCCAAAATGCAAACTCGCAGCAGTAAACAAGGTCTTCGCGGCGCGCTGCCGGCGGCGGCGGCGGCGGCGCGGGCGCCCGGCATAAATATTCCGGGCGGAGTTAGGTGCGCGTCCCCGCGGCGCGGACACGCAAAAACGGCCGTCGCGCCGGGCTTTGATTTTAAATTCTAATTTTATGACGTCTAGTTTGCATACCGCAACGCGCTTCGCACGCTCCCGCGGCGCCGTGATCACCGCGGCCGCGACGCGCCGCGCCCGCGCGATGTATATTTAAGCGGGCCGTCGGAATCCCGAATTCCCCCGTTAGCGTCTAATTCAATTGTCGCCCCCGGGCCCGGCCCGGCTGCGCTGGAGGGCCCCCTGCCGGCGCCGCATTCGAAACCGTCACGACTCGATTCGATCGTTCAGTCGAGCCGGTCGAGGTCCAAACAGCAGTCCGACCGTCGTTTCATTACACTTCGCTAATTAAGAGAGCGTCGCGACGCACTTCCCGTTATTACGTCGCAATTGTGCAGTACGTAGGGAGGAATCATCGAAAACGCTACATTGTCCCGAAAATAATCTTTTATCTTTAAGGAGGATCCTCCCCCTCCGTCCGCGACTGCGCCCGGGGCCCCGTAGAAATCCCGGCAGATACGTAAGGGCTTCGAAATTATTCATCGTAAATCAGAAGTCACGAGACGCCAAACGCAAAAGAAAGAAGGAGGAACTCAAACGGCCGAATAATTCTGCTGATTCGTGTCTTACAATACGTAATTCCGCAGGATTACTTTCAGCGAGTTGCGTAACTAATGAAGTAACTTGTGACGCGGGTCGGGCCCCGGGATCGACGTAATCAAATTAATGAGAAAACTTCACTTCAATTTAGGGTTTCCTTCCTCAATCTTTAGGATATTTGGCAGCGGTCAAGTGCCGCGCCGCCGCCGTCGCTGTCACTCGCAACGCGCCCGTCGCCTATCGATTTCAGTTAACCGTTGTTCTCTAGCTCCGTGCGTTCAAACACAATGCTAAAGACTTAGTGCTCTAGGAGTAATTTTATTTTGTTATGAATAGACCTATGTTTTGATACTCAATATTTATTTATAGAAATATTTTGTAGTAGACAATAATAATGCTTTTATAGATATTCATTTAAGGTAATCGTCATCATGAATAATTTATCTACATTTTACTTGACGGTTTCATAAAGCCTGTTCGATGAAACGCCTTTTCACATTTATAATAATAAACGCTTAATATTCCTTTGAAATTGAGATGCAGTTAGTGAACTGCTAAATGAAGATATGCCACGAACTTGCCACTAACTTAAATCTTTACACAGGTTGGAGTTCTTGAAGGAAATTTCGGATTTGAGAATCGACCAAGGATTTTTTATAACTTTTTTTTTTAAACCTTTATTTGCTAAAAACTAGTATAAACTAGTAAAAACTAGTATAAAGTATCTAATAAAGAAAAAAAAAAGACTAATACATAGTTTCCCGTTGTAGTGATCAGTTTGTCCTGTGACACATTGGCCACTTCTAGCTGCTTCCAGTTTTCCTCATACAAGTAGCATCTCCGACTTTTCTGAAGTCATCTATCTATGTTCTTGGCCGTTTGCCTCTTCGTCTTTTCCCATCGCGTGGATGCCATTCTGTTATTAGTATTATCCATTTAGTTCTATTCTCTCTTGTCATGTGTCCTGTCCACCTCAATTCTAGCTGTCTCACTATCTTTATTACGTCATCCACTTTAGTTATAGATCGTATACTAACTTAACGTAAATTAAATTGGATCATGTCTCAGAGAGCCAGAACGTTGTCAAGGCATCTACTATCATTACTACTACTACTATAATTAGTATAGATCCTAGAGGAGCTATACCCACGCTGGTAGACCGCGGCCCAGGGACTACTGACGACCAGGGACTACTGATGATCTAGGATATGATCCTTGATCATTGCGAAACAAGCAGGATTGTATGACGGTATGGCATCAGCCCTCAGCAGTTAGATGAATAAAAACCATACAACAAACAGGTTGCGATAGTACATAAAAGTAATCTTCATCGATTGCATATACTGTCTTTTTAACCGGCTATGCGACGTAAAGGAGGTTAATGTGTTATCAGTCTATGTATGTTTGATTTTTTGTGGCGTTTTAGAGACCAAACGCGTGGACCGTTTTTAATTTAGGATCTATGACGACTAACAGTTGGTTAGTGAACATTCTCTGTTAAGTTTTCAAACTTTATAATAAAGCTGTTATACAGTTTTTATAATTATATAATGGGTTTTATTAACGTGAAAAATAATTAATATAGAACGAGAATGACTGCCGTAAAATTCAAAATGGCGGTGGAGACGAAAAAAATTTCATACAATATTGAGTATCATATCTCAATATGGAAATTGTCTCCAAACCATTTTTCAGTAATGACCTTGATTTAAGGATTACACAACTAGAATTTATACTTTATGAATTCATAGCAATATATCGATAATATTTTATCACGATTATTACAACATTTCATAATGTCGACAGAACTAATAACGAATAAGCAGTCCCAGTTTATTGTTAAAATAGACCTAAAAAGTTGTTAATAATAAAATACATTGTCGTGAAGCAGCGCGCCATTGTTATTCTAAGTACGCAGCGGGGCTCCCGGCGTAGGCCAACGTCGATGACGCGGGCGGCGGGCGCCGCCAAATTAAAAGGTAGTTAATTACGTGATTTCTTACTAAATCTTATAATGCGTTCTTGAAAAAGGAGAAGATTCGTTTTCCTTTCCTCTTTTCGCGTTGTTGAAAACATTCCTATTCCCACTTGTGAATTCCTCATTGCCAAGATTTCCCTTATATACAATGTAATTGTTAAATGGCTGTAATTAACGACTGAATTTATTAATAAGGTTTGAAATGGCGACTTCGATTTTGGATTGACTAACAATGTCATTATGAATATGTTTATCACTTTTAAATACAAAAAAAAGTATGAAGATGAATTGTACAAAAAAAAAATATACCAATTGAGGCTTTATTTTTTTTCGAATCGTAAAGTGCATATATAGTAGCTCCTGTTTAAATTCTGACAAGAATGAAGACAGAGAAAGGGCGATAGGAAATGATTTTTCGAATTTACGTAGGAGGTGCGCCAAGCCGCGTTATAAATGTGCATACAAAATTCAGTGATGCAATGTCTGAACGGAGAAAGTTCGCACTGGCGCCGCGGAGTTATTCCCCGTCACGTGGACGGCGCCACTGTCGCACCATACGCGGCCTTTGTCCCGCTGACAGCGAGATCAGTTTAGACATTTTAAATTGTTATCTGAAATTGGTTGTGTACCTTTGTTAATGGTTAATATAAAATAGTGTTAATTCGTTGTAAGTTCTTTGTATTTAAATGTTTCCATGCACTTTTGCACATCTGAGGGTAATTAAGTTTATTAATATTATTTCGTCTGATTTAAATTAACACATAACGATTAGTGTAGTGTCTTCGAACTCTCATTGGCTTTTTTTTTACGACCTTTAAATTAGGCCCTGCAATAAGTAATAATGTTTTGTTTGCATATGCTAATGAAAAGTTTGTGAAAACAAATCTTAAATAATTCATCATATAGTAACATGACACTGCAAAAGAAAAATACAAAACCGTAAAAATTGGCAATGTCTTCAACAAAAGAATTATTTTACTTTAGGATTTATTATAGGTATAAATAATAATAATGGAGTACTTATTTGCATAAACTTACTGTTTATGCAAATAAATACTCCAGTTGACACTTTTTTAATTAATTTCCTTTTTAATCAATAATTTTTTATATTATCCTTTTAAATGGCATCAAATGAAAAATGAAAACGGAAAGATGGAATGTACTCAATGAACGAATAGTATACACGATTTGTCAGACTATCGATTTTGGGCCACCTATGCATTTCCTGGAAGAATGGTATTAATATTGTGGCGGTTGCACTATATTAAAAAGCTATATAAAATACGCTACATATGCAATTAAAAACTAAAATTTCAAATGTATTACAAACGTAAATTACATAAATGCAAATGTCTGGCTATTGACAAAATAAACACCAAAAAAAAAGCTTACTTTAGCTATTAGGTTTCATTTTCAAGTATATATTACATACATTGCTTTACATTATTTTTATATTTTCCCGTTCTAAAAGAAAAACAATAAACGCCGTGAAACACAAAAGAATATACCATAAATCGAATTTGACGTTTTTAATTATCTTGTTGTTGAATTACGCTCACCATACTTGTTGTTTTCAGATACACTACGATCTATGGCATTCCAGTAAATAAAATAAATGAATGGCGCCTCATTTGTGTAAGTCACTTTGATGGCGGCGATGCCACAGCGGATAGAATATTAGAATGACGAAGTACAATCGATAATGATGAAAAGAATATCAATTATTGTACTGTTGTATAAATGCTGGTTTCATGTTTCTACATTATTAATTTGATTTTGGTACGGGCTTAAAAAGTACTTTTTATGTGTAATACTACGCACACGAAAAGAAATTAATTTTGATGATTCCAATCAAAGTCTATAACTTATAGGAATTAAACATTCCTAAAGTTTATAAACTTGGTAAAAAAACTGCGAAAATTTTTAATTTATGTAAATATGAATCAATTCGTATCTGGAGTGGGTTATGTTTTTTTTCGTATAATTTAATGTACAATTATTAATAAATATTTTATGACTTTGTCTGATATCAGAAGACGAATGAGATAATGATTTCATTTCTAAATAGATGAAGTGATGGGTTACCCATACCGAAGTGAACGTGCATCTGGCTAGTTAACGAGTATTTGATACTTGTACTCGCATTAGCCATATCTTATTTATTTTGAGTAATGAAATGACAAGTAACCGAAAAGATCCTGTATCCAAGATGGAGGAAAATGGATCGGTTGGCCAAATAAAGAATAATTCTTTCTAGGTTGGTGACGAACGAAGATGGATAGGTTGGCCAAATTAAGAATAATTCTTTCTAGGTTGGTGACGGACGAAGATGGATCGGTTGGCCAAATAAAGAATAATTCTAGGTTGGTGACTTTCGAAATGAAAAAGAGGAGGAAGAGGGTGAACGAAGGAAACAAAGCATAGAAGGAAATCAGAATATTAGACATGTAAAGAAGTGAAATGACACAGAATACAGACATTTCACTGTCTATCTAGTGAATGATAGTCCACTCCTCCCTCCATCAGTACTCCCCTCTCCACCAGCTTTTTCCCTCTTCATTAAACATTCCGTTCTTACCCAAGAGACTGGCAACGCACTGCTGCCTCCTCAGGGGTTGCGAATGTCTATGGGCGGCGGTAACCACCTATACTCTGGCGGATCGCATGTTTCATTTGTCTTTCGAAAACTTTATATAAATAAAAGGATAGCTGCGTGTCATCGTTCACGTTAATAATTTGGTTGTTTGTCGTTGCGTTGACATGTATTTAGTGGAAACGACACTCATCTCGGTACATAAACATGAAAGATGCGTCGATGCGTCGACAACTTCAATTATTTATGTTGGCTTGTTAATCGTATGGTCGAAATATGAACATAGGTAGGTTGAAATTTCGCCAAAAATGAATAGTTAGATAGTAGACGTATTTAGAAAATTATACCTGACTGATATTAGTCTCCAATACACTCACTCTCTTACGAGTACGTTGTTAACTCCGCTAGTAAAACCCCACTTTTGTTGGGAAAATCCATACGCGTATTGGACTGGGGTGAAACCAAGATGTCTCATAATTCAGGAAACGTTTGGTGTTTGCCTACGCCGTCTTCACCAAGCGCTGTGCGCAGGTAGAAGGGGTAACACGTTGGCATGAGACAATACCAAGCTTCTCAAACTTCGGATACTCTTAATTGTGACCTACGCTGTGCGCGTCTGATTGTGTTTTTCCTCCTGAGATGAAGATTTTTACAAAAATAAACAGCGATTTCTATTTTTGAAATTTCGTCATTGTTTACAAAGTTTCCAAAACGAGCGATAGTGCATCCAAAATGTACGTTTCATATTTTAACTATCATCGACAAATCGTAACTTTCAGAGAATCAAAGGCTACGACGAACAAACTAGCGCTACTGTAATAGAGTTAACTGATGAGGTGTAAATACTAAATGTGGTGAAATTTGCAATACCTGCCGTCCTCATCTTATTCCATTTATTCTAATTATAATAATGCACAGTATACAACAGTTTTGATACCTCACATCTACCGGGCGTCCCCTGACGCATTCACTTGTTTTTTTTTTAAATCGAACGAACACAGTGTAACGGCGATTTCAGCTATCTCCGCGTAAGCCCGCACCTCGGGTTGCTTCTCTTCACGAGTGCACGCTTCTGGTTCAACGGATTTCTTGCGGTGTGGCGGCGATTAATGATGGACAGCGTTTTCACTTTCAGACTTCTTTATTCAGCCGAGCTTCACAGTATGACGGTTGCAATGCAACTGTGTCGGATGCACTACTCCTACTGCATTTTATAGGTGGTGCATATGTGAGTTGCATACATTTTAATTGGGGAGGCGTGGCCATGCACTTCATTTGCATATGCATTGGCACCACTAGCGCCCGAGACACCGATTAGCGGCCGTGCCGTAATGACGGCCGCTTTTAAGGCCTACCATTGGTCCTCCCCACCAAAGCACAAGTTCGTATGCAACTCACACGCACATTACATTTCAAATGTTTAATTTATCAAACAAAAATTCTTAAGCAAAGAAATATTTCTTCTTAAAACTAGTTCCTACCCGGGGTAATAAAAAACTATACAAAAAACTCTTTAATAAAACATCACAAACATAAATATCAATTACAAATAATCCTTATCAAGCCCGTATAAGACACAATACAATATTTTAATTAATATTAGTTGCGCGGCTGTCCGTAACACAGCTCACCGAGGCATAGAAAAGAATGTGGTTAACTGGCAAGCAATGCATGATTGTACTGTAACAGTACAGTTTTGATGCCGTCATAAATAAATAAGTCCATTCCGTACAAGCATGAAATGAACAGACGCCAATAAAACGCGACATAAATAAAATGCGGTAAGAGTGGCGACGTGTAGTCACCGGTAGCCTTGAATCCGTATAGCACACTTACCCATCATGTTTACGGTTCGTTTTTTTTTTGCGACTGCTTTTCCTTAACACAAAGTACGCGGATTCTTCTTCAACACACTAAATCCTAAATAAACCCCAATATATATAAAATAAAAAATCGTTGTCTGTAAAGTCGGTTTACGGGCGGTAGTTTGACATGACAACGTCAAACATTACAGTAATATAATATACAGAACGACACAAGGAGAAAAGTTAATTGTTTATACTATCAATTATATAAATATTCATTATTTTTCAGTCAATTGTAACATAACCTATCATTACTGCTCTCGCCGACCGAGGCTACTTTTTAAATAATAAAAATAAAAGAAATATTAATGAAAAGATTAAACACATAAGCTTGAACAATGAGATTTTTAAATGCAAAAAATTACTTATCATTATTGTCGCAATATTAAACACACATGAAAATCACAATAACATTTCACTTCACTTTATAAACATTTGACAAAAACAGTTCACGTGTATCTTTTGTGCTAGGCTGATCGAGTAGAGGGGAGATAGATGCAGCACGAAACGAACTGAGCCGACCACTCGAGCCTCGCTTGCGGAACGGGACATCGAGCGTAACGGGACAATGACGTCAACTTTTTCGTGCATGCAGCCCGTAATATCGAGTTATTAGACGTTGTCACGTCAAAAAAATTACTAGGTATTTGTTGTGTGTTTTTTATTTTATAACATAAAACTCTTATTATACTTATAAAATTCCGCTTGAAAATATCAACCCAATCGGAACATTCGAAAACGGTATTTTAGCAAGTTAATAAGCACAGGTAAAACGGACGGCTCTAAAATGAGTCTTATATATCGCCGAGCGGCGGTCATCGTTCAGCAGACCCCAGAGCGGTGGATATTCGCGGAGGCAGTGCTTGCCTCGCCGCTCCTGATGATGTACGACAATCTTACGTCGGGGTTAACTTAATGGGTTTGTTATTCCTTCCTTTCTCCCTTAGTTTTCCTTATTTTTTTTGGCTGAACAACCAACTGACGACTCTTGTGTGGCTAAGTGTATATATATATATAAATATTATTGCACGACTCGTAATGAGTAGCGTTTTGATTGAAAAAAAGTTTTCAATCGCAAGATTGAAAAATGCTTTTCATTTCTTGTCAATAACTATTTTTATATCTATACTCTCGTTAGTAAATGAAAATGGGAAAAAATGCATACCATTGTCGAGATAATTTAATGAAGATTCATTCTGTCAACTTCAAAAAAAGGTTTTAATATATTAGAAAAAAATAATAAATAGTTTGGGAAATCAATCGCTTTAGTCAACCACGATAAGCGTGTAATATGTGACTCTTAATTTCATAGATGTAGCAAGCTTCCGAAATGGATAGCGAAGAAAAAATCCCAATTATTGTCTTTTATCATAAACTATTAAGAAAATAATAAAATCAAAACTAAAACTGACTATATATATATATCGTCAATGTCAGAAATGTCAAAATGTCGGATTTGAAAGTTAGCTTAGAATTCGGAGGTGGCCCCACGCGTCTCCAATGTAGACTCTAAGAATACCGTTCACCTGTCAATTGTGCAGTTGAAACAACGTATTTTGATGTGTTTAGCTTTTAACTTTGACAGTTAGCAGTTAATAATTACAAATGAGACTTTTATTGTTTTTTCAAGGTAATTGAATACAATATATACAGAAGGTTGGCATAAAAAACTTCTCAATTTTTATGTCAAATTTGAAACTTTATTGGAATCTGGAAGTGGGCCGAGTCTTCTTTCACTATCAAAATCAAAAGTCGTTTGATTGCTGTTTCATTTTGGAGTTAATTAGTTATATTATTTGGAAAGAAAAGAAATTTATGTTTGTATTTTTTTTTTAAATAAAGAGTCAATATTTACCAAGTTTCTCATAAGGAGTAGTTAAACGTTCTTTTAAATTGCTTTTTAAATAAAGTTATAAAATTTTAAATACGATTACTTTTAATATTTGTGCAAATGATAAGACGAAAACTTGTCTCTAGTCATTTTGATCTAAATCATATAATTGAGATCAAAGATATATAAATATATATCTATATAGACAAATGTTTAGACTAATAAATATATATTTCTAAACTTAGCTTTATATGCCATATCATAAAATATCAAGCATTGTTGCTATGCTATTAAATGTATTACTAAGATACCAGTGGGTTTAACATAACTTTTGAGCAACAGATGGCAGGCACTACATGACAAAAGTTAGCCAGATGATAATAGATTTCATTACTACTGTGAGAGCAGTTACCACAAAAATATTGTATATTATATAGTATACGATATTATGCATCTATATGTTTAATGTTGGAAATGAAAATATTTCATTTATTTCGTGGAAAGTTATCATATTCCCATTCAAATTCGAAAAACGCCGGGAAAATCTCGGTTGCGCAGATACTAGACATAAAATGCATTAGTTGTAAAAATGAAATCGCATTGACATCGATACCACAAACCGTAATGGGGTTGACGTACTAAAAATAATATAAGCTTCGCCTTCTGGGTTAGAAAAGAATGACGAAATTTGAAAATTGCATCTGTGCGAATTGCGAGGTTCAAACGCAGTGGAACGAATGGTAGAAGCATTTACCCTGTAATGGCAGAGGAAGAGATGCAATGAAAAACATATTTCTCTGTACTCTTGAATTCATTCGCTAAAGAACCAACAACCATGTGAAATTACATTCTGAATTTTAAATGACGATCAGATACCTCTGAAACATACGACAATGGTTAACGTTTGGAAATGGCGTGTAAGATACTGATACGCCGTAATCGACCTCTTTGTTAACTACCGTGTAAATGGCAGGTCACACTTGGTTCAAGGCTCGTCATCATGTCATTACTATTACATTAAAATACCGTGGCGCTATATAGACGCTGTGTCTATCGATGTTTCTCTCTCGTAGCATGAAACAAGCTTTGGGAGATCATAAAAAAGGAACTTGCATATTGAGGTTATACTCACTGGTGATATCGGTGATGCTAGTATTTGCGATGTATGTAAATTAAAATAATTAATACTTTCGATCTATTATATGCGGCCGGTTGGATTGTTTTTGGCATCGAATTCATATAAAAGCGGCCACAGTATTAATCTTAAGTCTAAGGACAAAGAGAAGGGAGGACCCACCGTCAATCTTGGAGCTCCCACCACAGGTTTTAAAACTATAAGTTAATTTTATATACCAAGACGCGCGGTGCGATGCGTGTGTACACGATGAATTTTAATATGCAAAGGACGGGTTGCGTTAAGTGGGGAGCGGGCATTGATATCTGCGCGGGGGGAGGGCGGATGTATAAACATTTTCGCTCATAAGAAATGGGTGAGAAGGATGAGTGTTAATAGTTGTTGAGGAATTAAGTACAGTGTACTTAAAACTAATAATGCGGGCGCAAACATCTGGTTTTGATTAAATAAAAGCCTTTGGTTTGTTTTTTTTTTACAATAAATAAATGAAATAAAATTTCTGTGCACAAAAAACATTGATTGTATCACATCGTTAAAAAATTGGAAGAATAATAGACAGAAAAGCTTACGTTCAGTCTCGTTCACAACCTTATCAATTATAATTTTCGTACACAGGTTTTCAATGACGGCTGAAGAGATTTATGGCGCGGTAATATCCATAAATCTGCTGTAAAGCTTTGTCACTTTGTACGGGGGCAAGACGAAGGGCTCACACCACTCATTGGACACGTAGCCACTTTTCAAAAACTCATTAAATAGTGTGCATAGAGGGCCCGTTGCTGCGCCGCTGTCGCCGGTCCCCGTTTCTGACGACACCGTGTTCTTTTCAGCAGCTTTCTAACTTTCACATATTCTTCAGGTCTTTCGTGATCTGCTCATTTCTTATTTCATTTACGTCATCATTGCATATTAAAAATTGTTGCGTTTTACTATTTTCTCGCGTACAAAATCACTCTTCAATATGATTTTTTGAAACGCTCTTTTACCATATTTTTTTGTTCAGACATATAAAAAGTGCTATTCGCACTTTGATTTTTAATTTTTGATATTTGCATCGGACTCGTCGAATATATTGCCTAATTAATTAAATTAGCCCATTGCTGCCTAGTTCTTGAAAGCGAAAAATTGAAAATTACTAAAGAGAAAGACTTAATATTATCAAAAACAAAGTAATTGACTTTTCTCCATTCCAAGGTCGAGAAAATATGAATCTAGAGAGATTTACGAGTAATAGTCACCTGTAAAACGTATTAAAGATCAGAAGAGATGTAAATTTATCCCATCTTACTTAATCATCACATTTTATGTTGTAAGATATATTCGAAGAAAAGGCAAAATTAATGTAATGTGTAAATAATTATGTGAAATTATATATTACTACAATTAATCATCAGCTACAACTTTCGATTTTTTGTATATGAACAAGGGTGTTGTTATTTCTTATAAAATATTTATTGTGCACTTGTTTGTCGGTAAACAGTATAACGTAAATAGTCTATGATGTCATCAACTGGAAGCTAATTGATATAGTTTATGCTTTAGATTACAAAATATAACTAATGCTATAATATAAGAACAAAAGGTTTTATTATAATAACTCATATGAAAAAGAAGGTATATTTACAGTTTAAGATATTATTAAACAGGCTACTCACTGTGCGACACGACAATTCAACACGACAAATAGGGTAGTTTACTGATATAAAAAAAAATACGTTTTTTGAATAACTGTGTAGGCTGACTTAGCATTAGTGATTTCAAAATTGAAATCAAGCAAAGAAACAATCTACAGGCTTAATATAGAGCAACTATAAGCCATCAAAAATTCTATACCATCTCGTTTTATTAAAACGGAGTTGAACAATATTCTACATGGCACTAGTAGACAATGACGTCGCTGGGTACACTAGTGCCTCGTCTGTATAATTAGATTTTAAAATAGTCGTTTCTATAGTTATCCAATATTTTTATAGTTATCAAGAAAGTGCTTTCACTAAACTCTTCCTCAATTAAAAAACATTAAATATAGTAATGTAAAATAAAATAGTAAACTTTCCCATTGTGCTTAATATCATACAGTGAATTTTGTGTCATACGAAAGATAAAAGCCTTCACTTAATGAGACTCTACCATGTAGTTGTCGTGTCGAACTGTGCTGAAGTTGTACCAACTGACATTAACAGTTGGTTCCATTACGCCAACGCTAGCAGAATTATAAGCTTTAATTTGTTAATGCGGCCTTAATGCGTGAGCGAAACGAGAGCTAACGAATGTGAAGTGTCTACCCAAGGTATTAGAACTATGAATGTAATATTTGTTGCATTTATGGACTAGAATGTATAAAGAAATCATAAGTTATTATAAGTCCACAACAAACTTTCCCAATGATGTCATCATACATGTCATTTATACTAAAAATTTAAAAGAATGTGGAGCACATATCGCATACAGACAAACGAAAAAGGCAATTTAGTGTTCTTTATTTTATTTAGATTAAAATTCCTTTCATAAAACATATATTGTTACGAACTTCAAAAACTATATATAAATAATAATAATGTCTGCACAGACACAAGTCTTCCGACATGTATTAGTATTGCTATTTCAAAGGAAGGTAACAGACAAGTGATTCTTCTGGGGTTGCGGATGTTCATGGGCGACAGTGACTACTCTCCGATGACTCGTATGCCCGTTTGAACCTTTGAAATCCCATAAAAAATGTCGGGCTACTGTGGCGAAGAAGGCAGTTGCGGTCAGTTATGCTAGCTTTAAACGATCGATCCGATATTGTTATGACGTCAAAATTATGTGAGTCGAATGTGCGCGGCAGCAAAGCTCTCGTCCCGGCATAATTTTGACGTCTTGATCGCTTCAAACTGATATATATGACCGCTGGCATAGCGGCCGACGTATGTGCGGTCGTGCTGTCGCGTCGCGTAGTCTGTGGCTTCCTTAGGCGCGCGGCGTTGGCGGGCGGGGGCGGCGGGCGGCGGGGCATGCGGCGTCTCGAACGTTAGCAATCATAGCACGTCCCGGGCATTTCGCCTTTGAAATCACTTCCCAGCCCCACTCTCCACTTCTGACAGTGACGTATTGTTGCTCTTCTTTAACGTTAATGTAATGGATTTTGTTTTATGTTCCAGAACTTATCGCACTTTTCACCGGGCCCGTAATCTGATCCTAAGAGCGGGATTGATTTCGGGAGGGAATTTCTAAAAGTTCTGTTGTATTTTTTCTTACACTTTTCTAGGCTTTTATTCTACTTAAATATTGGAAACTTTGGGACTTGTAAAAAGTTTTCCTTCCTTACGTGCCGAAAACGAAATGTATAAATAGAAACTCTTTGTCCTCGATGTTTGCCGTTAAGCGGGTTTACGCTTGAAGGAAAACGCAGTAAAGTTTACATCGTATTGTAACTCGAGGGTTCTCTATCCTTACAGAAACTAAATGTTCAGACCATAAATTTATAAATGTTGTATTTAGACTACAATACCATATTTTGTTTAGATATTTCGTCAATATGTTTTAAAATTACCGACATATAATTAAAACTTTGACGTATTATAGATAATTTCCGTATTTATCATACCTTTATCGATACGTTATCATTCGTTTCGACCACTGAATGTGTACTGCTAGACAAAAGTCTCCTCTTAGATTTCCCCTACATACGGTTCTGGACCACCTACAACCCACGGCGGCCTATGACCCTGACCAGGTTGTCAATGCACCTAGTGGGTGGCCGTCTCATTTGCGACGCCAAGTTTGTGTCGCCGCTATAGAATCTTCTTATCCCTAATATCTTCTTCGAATATCTTTTACTGAACAGAGCAGGTTTACGGTTGCCCATTGTCTATTGAAAAATGTAAAAGAAACTTATAAAAATAAAGGTTTTATGAAGAACATGAATATTTGATAGCCGAAAATCATTGAATACAGCGGATTTTTAAACAAACTATATCTATGCTACTACATAAATCTGTTACGTCTGTCTGTATATACAATTATTTTGTGAAATTTTATTTTAAGTATTCCATTTATGATTTTCTGACCCCAATTCTATAATAATAATTCATGTCTATTCCCAATAAGGATAAGCAGATGCTATAGATTTCCACATGGTACGATCTTTGCATTTCTCTCTTGTTTCACTGACATCCATTAATCTTTTCATTTGAGGTAGTCGGTTTTGGTTGCTTAAAATTTTGCTCTTTTTTAACCCTGTACCAGCCAGTCACGTACTCTTTAACGTACCAGAGATAGCGCACTTTAGAACGGTTGGCTGCTAACGTGTTAATATGCCACCAATTTGATCTATATAGGATTTGCTGGGGCGACCCTTGCCGACCTTTCCATCACATACATTCGCTCTATAGATTTTTTTGTCGGTCTTCTTTGATTTATCCTTTTCAGATGACTAAACTACTGTTACATACATTTTTCTACTCTACTCATTACATCTTCTTTAAAACCACACCGCTCTGTGACATCACCTTTTCTACATCTATCTGTCTAAAGACCCTCCACATATATTACCCAGACATGGCATCTTCACCGCATTGATTCTACTTTCATTTTTCTTCTGCCATACATAACTTTCACTACCTTACATAAGTGTAGACGCCATTTTTTATATTTATGTGTGTGTATGTTTGTTTGTATGCTTTTTTATAACTTATAAACATTTGGTCGAGTTAGACAAAAATTGGTATACAAAAGAAATATACAATTGCGCAAATGATAGACTATTTATGATTTCGATAAAGAGTGTATCTGTTTATTTATCTGTTTATTTGTCTGTTCTAATCTCTGAAACGACTAAACAAGTTTTAATTAAATTTTGTACAGAAGTGATTAACTTCCTGAAATAAGAAATAAAATACTTTTTATTAATATACTTATATTAATATAAGAAATTGTATATACAATATTTTTGTAAGCTTTTATTGTAAATATTCATTTCATGACGAAGTTAATTTACATTTATAATATTTAAATTTTTGTCAATAAAGTGTCTTTTTGTTTGTTCTTCTGAGCCAATTTCCGAAAATGTTGAATGAATATTAATAAAGTCCTGCATAGTAATAGGCTATCTCCTATTCATGTGTACTTTGTTTGTTTTTTATGTCTACGATGAAGTTATCAATATATTGTACGAGCAAATCGAGAGAGTTTCTGCAAAAAAAAATTGGCATTTGTATACGAGCTCGTCTGCGTATTTGTACTATTGAACCGAACTACTAAACCAATTCTATTTCTTCACTAGTAAGAAGCTATACTATTACAGAGTAATATGGCCTAAATTCTATCATGATATTAGCATTTATCGTAGGTTCGTCCAAAATTGGAACCAATCGAGAGTTGAGACTGGGAGGGATCGGAATCGAGAAAGGGATATAGGTGGAAATCGACTGGTAAAAATTAAAATTAAGAGCATGACCACAATCGGAATGAACAACAGGAATCGGAACGAAGAGCAGATCAGAATTGAGAACAGTGCCGGCATCAAAAGCGGGACGAGAATCGTAATTTAGTGAGACAGAGACTGAATCTGGAATTAAAAGTGAGTCCGCGATCAGAAATGAGAGTGAGACAAATTGGCATTATTTATATTAGATTGCGTTTGCGTGGGATATATATATATATATAGCTAGCTTCTCCTCGCGGTTGCACCTACGTGGACGTAGAATGAATTTCTTCATTTTGTGTATTGATTGATAACGCTCTCAATCATGATCCTGATCGCTATCCTTTGTACGATTCTGATCCTGATTCTGCTGACGATTACGATCGATGCCAATTGACCTCACTCTCGATTCGATCACAGTTCCGCTTTTGATTTTTGATTTGATCCATTTTGGTTTAAGTAGATTCCGATTTCTGCGTTAATTCTCATATTGATTGCTGTCACGCTACTAATCATAATTTAGTCTCACACTCGATTTGGACATTGATATCGTTTTCGATTTCGATCTGTCTTGACCTTGAATCTCAATTCTGCTCCTTGTCTCGATTACTATTTATATACTGTTACCGGTCATGCTTGCGATATGGACGAAAACAATAAAACAAACGAAAGTTATATATAAAGTTTTTTTTTAATAATAATAAATTTACAAATATACAATAAAAATTTAAACTCCTACCAAGTTAATAATTATTATTGATACTCTTATGTGGGAATGAAGTTATTATTATTAACACACGGTTTTAATCAAATGCAATAATACCAAAGAAAATTAAGGATAAAGTTTTCTTTAAACTATAATAAAGAATATTATAAACTAAGTTACCATAAGTATATTTACAGATATACTTATAGAATAGGGCAATAAATAAATTATTTTATTTAAGGTTTTTCAATCAAACTAGTAAGTACCGTAGATGATTCAAGAGATTAATATGTACACACATATAAATATTTATATAATTTTCTTGTTTGTGAACCGATTGGAATGAAATAAACACTAACTGTTACAAAATCAAAAAATATCAATATTTCGTAGATGTGATATATGTCATCAATAAATTGTTTTCAACAGTACTACCCATTCCAAACGCTGAATTACCTTGAGAAGAATGAGCACAAAATTCAATTGATTTCTCTTTTTTTACTCATCAATTTAGTAATCAATAATTGTATTAATTAATTCATAATTTAGTCCACATTTAGAAATAATATGAGGCAACCTGATAACCGAGCAGTTAAATCCCATCGGTTTTTTCATCAAGATATTCAGACACGGTAAAAAAGCCCTTGTCATATAACATTGTTTTAACCAAACGTTTAAATTCATAAAATGGTTTTGAATTTCAGCTGGGATCTTATTCTAAAAGCGCACACATTGCCCTTTAAATGGTTTGCTAACTTTGCTTATACGGGTTTTAGGAGCATCAAGATCGTTCTTATGTCTAGTATTAATGTAATAGATGACGTTAATTTTTTTGGAATGATTTTATATTGCTTTTCATATATACCAGGTTTTCGTATATGTATTGTGACGGTACAGTTAAAATATTAATTTCTGTAAATATTTATCTGAGAGATGCCATCGGTCTCAAGTCATAATTAGCACGAACAGCTCGCTTCTGCAGTGTGAAAATTGTGTTAATATCGGCTATGTGACTCCATAACAACCGTATGTCATGAGACTAAAAAAAAACTGAAATAAATTGGTCTCATGGTGCTTTCATCTGTAAGTTGCTGAATTCTTTTCACTGCAAATGCTCCAGATTCAAGCTTTTTGGCAATCTCGTAATAAAAGAATTCTAATGTAACTTAGCATCTAAAGAACTGAACCCTAAGGCACATCCATATTGACTGCAGATCTTGACGATCTCTTATCATTAATATCGACCCTTTGAATTCTAGCACTTAGATAACACTCCAGAAGTCCAAGGGATCAACTCTTGACGCGATAATGATCAATGTGTATGATGAACGCAGTCAAACGCCTTGGATAAATCACAGAAAACACTAATCGCATCCCGTGAATCCTTTCCGGCATCAAAAATCTGCTGAATAAGCTCAACACCGGCTTTGATTGTTGAGTGACCCTTTGTGAATTCAAGCTGTTTAACGTTCATCATATTATTGTTGTAAAAATAATCCAACAGTTCATTTAAAATAAGCTTTTCGAAAATTTTACTGAGCGTCGGTGGTATTGATATCGGTCTAATGTTTGTAAGGTTAAATATACTATCAGATTTAAATAATGGAATTACTTTGCTTAATTAGATCCGGAAATACATTATTGCGTCGACAATACATTGTCGACGCAAGTATTAAAAATCACTACTGGCGTTTTATTTTACTGCATTTTATTATTGAATGTTATTTTTATGGAAGTGCAATCAAGGTCGGCAGTTTTTTTAATTTTTATACATTTGAATGCTTTAAAAACGCCATCGGACATGGATAAATGCAAACGAAACGCCACAAATATTGATGTTACGTTTCGACAACGATTTAGCGAGAGTGGGCGATGACTCCAGAGATTGTATAGTTGAAACTGGAATTTTTAGCAAAAAATTTTTCGAAGGCAATGGCAACTTATACGTCTTTGTTTAAAATTATGTCGTTAATTTTTGATTCAAATTCTAAATGTTGGCATGTGTGCTTTCCAGTTTCACTATTTATTATATATCTAGTAGTTTTTGTAATACCTGTTCTCTTTTTTATTTTATTACTGATAAACATTGATTTTAAGGTTGCATATACATGCTTAAAAATCTAGTAATAATTTCTTATGTAATTTTCGAATATATCCCACTTATTATACGTCCTTTCCTCATAAAATTTACGGAAATCTTGTCATAATACATCAGTGAAAACTGAATTCAAACCGGTTAAACGGTTTCTGAAATTAGCGCGCACAATATATTTTTTTGTGTTTCAATTACGTAAGAACTGTTAAACGGATTACTATGAGCTTGTTATATGATTACATGACTACATTACATGACATGACTGTTCGATTCAGAATCGTCTGTAGATGGCTATAGGCTACTCGTAATCCAAAAAATGTAAAAATATGTTTATATGGGTGTTTATCATACACTGATAGCTGGACGGATTGCTATTGAGACTAGACCTTTCGACGGGAATTTATAAAATCGTAAATGGTTATAAGCTATTCATAATACAAAAAATGTAAAGGTGTGTTTGAATGGACGTTTGTCATACGTTGATAACTGGACAAATTGTAATTTGGATTTATCCATTGGAATCGGAATTGCTTGTAGATCGTTATAGGCTATTCAAATACAAAAAAATAAAAGTATGTTTATATGGATGTTTGTCATACGCTGACGGCTGGACAGATTGTGATTGGGACTTATCCATTGGAATCGGAATTGCTTGTAGATCGTTATAGGCTATTCAAATACAAAAAAAATAAAAGTATGTTTATATGGATGTTTGTCATACGCTGACGGCTGGACAGATTGTGATTGGGACTTATCCATTGGAATCGGAATTGCTTGTAGATCGTTATAGGCTATTCAAATACAAAAAATAAAAGTATGTTTATATGGATGTTTGTCATACGCTGACGGCTGGACAGATTGTGATTGGGACTTATCCATTGAATCGGAATTGCTTGTAGATCGTTATAGGCTATTCAAATACAAAAAATAAAAGTATGTTTATATGGATGTTTGTCATACGCTGACGGCTGGACAGATTGTGATTGGGACTTATCCATTGGAATCGGAATTGCTTGTAGATCGTTATAGGCTATTCAAATACAAAAAAAATAAAAGTATTTTTATATGGATGTTTGTCATACGCTGACGGCTGGACAGATTGTGATTGGGACTTATCCATTGGAATCGGAATTGCTTGTAGATCGTTATAGGCTATTCAAATACAAAAAAAATAAAAGTATGTTTATATGGATGTTTGTCATACGCTGACGGCTGGACAGATTGTGATTGGGACTTATCCATTGGAATCGGAATTGCTTGTAGATCGTTATAGGCTATTCAAATACAAAAAAATAAAAGTATGTTTATATGGATGTTTGTCATACGCTGACGGCTGGACAGATTGTGATTGGGACTTATCCATTGGAATCGGAATTGCTTGTAGATCGTTATAGGCTATTCAAATACAAAAAAAATAAAAGTATGTTTATATGGATGTTTGTCATACGCTGACGGCTGGACAGATTGTGATTGGGACTTATCCATTGGAATCGGAATTGCTTGTAGATCGTTATAGGCTATTCAAATACAAAAAAAATAAAAGTATGTTTATATGGATGTTTGTCATACGCTGACGGCTGGACAGATTGTGATTGGGACTTATCCATTGGAATCGAATTGCTTGTAGATCGTTATAGGCTATTCAAATACAAAAACTAAAAGTATCTTTATATGGATTTTTGTCATACGCTGACGGCTGGACAGATTGTAATGGGACTTATCCATTGGAATCGGAATTTTTGTAGATCGTTATAGGCTATTCAAATACAAAAAAAAATAAAAGTATCTTTATATGGATGTTTGTCATACGCTGACGGCTGGAAAGATTGTAATTGGGACTTATCCATTGGAATCGGAATTGCTTGTAGATCGTTATAGGCTATTCAAATACAAAAAATAAAAGTATCTTTATATGGATGTTTGTCATACGCTGACGGCTGGACAGATTGTGATTGGGACTTATCCATTGGAATCGGAATTGCTTGTAGATCGTTATAGGCTATTCAAATACAAAAAATAAAAGTATGTTTATATGGATGTTTGTCATACGCTGACGGCTGGACAGATTGTGATTGGGACTTATCCATTGGAATCGGAATTGCTTGTAGATCGTTATAGGCTATTCAAATACAAAAAACTAAAAGTATCTTTATATGGATTTTTGTCATACGCTGACGGCTGGACAGATTGTGATTGGGACTTATCCATTGGAATCGGAATTGCTTGTAGATCGTTATAGGCTATTCAAATACAAAAAAAATAAAAGTATCTTTATATGGATTTTTGTCATACGCTGACGGCTGGACAGATTGTAATTGGGACTTATCCATTGGAATCGGAATTGCTTGTAGATCGTTATAGGCTATTCAAATACAAAAAAAAAATAAAAGTATGTTTATATGGATGTTTGTCATACGCTGACGGCTGGAAAGATTGTAATTGGGACTTATCCATTGGAATCGGAATTGCTTGTAGATCGTTATAGGCTATTCAAATACAAAAAAATAAAAGTATCTTTATATGGATGTTTGTCATACGCTGACGGCTGGACAGATTGTGATTGGGACTTATCCATTGGAATCGGAATTGCTTGTAGATCGTTATAGGCTATTCAAATACAAAAAAATAAAAGTATGTTTATATGGATGTTTGTCATACGCTGACGGCTGGACAGATTGTGATTGGGACTTATCCATTGGAATCGGAATTGCTTGTAGATCGTTATAGGCTATTCAAATACAAAAAACTAAAAGTATCTTTATATGGATTTTTGTCATACGCTGACGGCTGGACAGATTGTAATTGGGACTTATCCATTGGAATCGGAATTGCTTGTAGATCGTTATAGGCTATTCAAATACAAAAAAATAAAAGTATCTTTATATGGATGTTTGTCATACGCTGACGGCTGGACAGATTGTGATTGGGACTTATCCATTGGAATCGGAATTGCTTGTAGATCGTTATAGGCTATTCAAATACAAAAAAATAAAAGTATCTTTATATGGATGTTTGTCATACGCTGACGGCTGGACAGATTGTAATTGGGACTTATCCATTGGAATCGGAATTGCTTGTAGATCGTTATAGGCTATTCAAATACAAAAAAAAAAATAAAAGTATCTTTATATGGATGTTTGTCATACGCTGACGGCTGGAAAGATTGTAATTGGGACTTATCCATTGGAATCGGAATTGCTTGTAGATCGTTATAGGCTATTCAAATACAAAAAAATAAAAGTATCTTTATATGGATGTTTGTCATACGCTGACGGCTGGACAGATTGTAATTGGGACTTATCCATTGGAATCGGAATTGCTTGTAGATCGTTATAGGCTATTCAAATACAAAAAAAAAATAAAAGTATGTTTATATGGATGTTTGTCATACGCTGACGGCTGGAAAGATTGTGATTGGGACTTATCCATTGGAATCGGAATTGCTTGTAGATCGTTATAGGCTATTCAAATACAAAAAAAATAAAAGTATGTTTATATGGATGTTTGTCATACGCTGACGGCTGGACAGATTGTGATTGGGACTTATCCATTGGAATCGGAATTGCTTGTAGATCGTTATAGGCTATTCAAATACAAAAAAAATAAAAGTATGTTTATATGGATGTTTGTCATACGCTGACGGCTGGACAGATTGTAATTGGGACTTATCCATTGGAATCGGAATTGCTTGTAGATCGTTATAGGCTATTCAAATACAAAAAAAAATAAAAGTATGTTTATATGGATGTTTGTCATACGCTGACGGCTGGACAGATTGTAATTGGGACTTATCCATTGGAATCGGAATTGCTTGTAGATCGTTATAGGCTATTCAAATACAAAAAAAATAAAAGTATGTTTATATGGATGTTTGTCATACGCTGACGGCTGGACAGATTGTGATTGGGACTTATCCGTTGGAATCGGAATTGCTTGTAGATCGTTATAGGCTATTCAAATACAAAAAATAAAAGTATGTTTATATGGATGTTTGTCATACGCTGACGGCTGGACAGATTGTGATTGGGACTTATTCATTGGAATCGGAATTGCTTGTAGATCGTTATAGGCTATTCAAATACAAAAAAATAAAAGTATGTTTATATGGATGTTTTTCATACGCTGATGGCTGGACAGATTGTGGTTGGGACTTGGCCATTCGATGCACAAGCCTTTGTAGATGGTTATATGTTATTCATAATACAAAAAAAAGTACATTTGTGATGGATGTTTGTCATACTTTGACGGCTGGATGGATTGTAATTGGGACTTTAACCGTTCGACACGAAATCGTTCGTAGATGGTGATCCTAAAAATATTTCTTTTTCTTGTTGAATATAGAATTAAATACTAAGCTATCTTCGTGTGGAGCCAGATGGACTGCTAACAACGCAATAAACAAGCCAAAATTTATGATCATATTTTAGAATCATACCTACGGGAGGTTTTAGTGTATTTCTTTCGCGGCGATTAACAGTTCAATTCTGTTTTATTAAAAACCTGTATTCTCGAAATCAGCCGTTTTCAGAATTGCATTAATTATTGGGACATAAGCGACTGGACGACGAACGGTGGGGGCAAAGTGGTCTAGAGTATTGATTGGTTTCGATTCGGTGAAATTCAAATCATCAGCACGACTGGAGAATTGACTGCTAAGTTTCTAATTTAGTTAAATTTAATGTCTCGTAGAGCACGTCAAGTCGTCAGTTCCGGACACATTCACCATATCGTTGGTGATGGTTTTTAGTGTGTGCGTAATCGATACGCAACTTTACGTGTGCCAGAAGTCTATTGCTGCGATCGTGACGTTTTCGCTTACAAGTCTGATGCGTTTAGGGTACAATATGTACAAAGTGAAAAAAAGTGTTAAAATGTGACTTATTTCACATGTGAGATGAACACCTACTTAGCGTCACCCTTCCCTTAAGAGTAACTGGAACAACTAATTATAACAAGACATCATACATCCAGCGGGGCCGGAGATCGGGCAGGGGCGGCGCTGCGGTCGCGGTCGACTCGCGTTCAATTAATCTGGATTTGATAAGGGATTATGTGCGCGCGGCGCGTGACGGATCGGCCGCTCTCGGGTCGGGCGCCGGGCGCCGGGCGCGCGTCTGCTGCGGTTTTAAATGGATCTGCCTCTCATTTCGGCCCCGTATCGGGCGTAAACACACGCGCGCGCCGCCGACGACCGAGATATTAATTCGCCTCGAGTAGTTCGCCCCGAGCCGTCGTCGGGCTTATTATGTGAGCGGACGCGTCACTCGCGCCGCACGAGCCCTCCCCGCGCCGAGGCCCGAGCGTCTAACGCAATATATTCGTATGAAATACGTGGATGAAACTGAAAATGAAAAACTGAACAAACTAGCAAGTTATTTCTGGTAAACAGTAGAATAGTAAAAATACTATTATTGTTTTTCAAAATAGAGTCCGGTACATCGGTGCATTCGGTAGAACTCTAAGGGCAACATATTGGACACTCGAACTTAGGGGTCGTTTCGACAGCCTATTAATATGGATCATCGCTTGGCCTTGGTCGTAAAACACTTTCTTCGAAGTTTTTCTTTTATTTTAGAAAATAAATAAAAATCACACAGTGCGGGGTTAGGGATGTAAAGCGAACGAGCCAGTATTTCTATACCTAAAGTCCCTAAATAGTTGGTTGTTTGTATAGCAGTATATGGTGAGGTGTTGTCATTATGAAGGAGAATCCTACTGCGGTGTCGTTTTACCCGACCTTTTTCCAGAACAGGAGGCAAACGATTGTTAGAGTACCAGTTTGCAGTGACTGTTTTTTTTTCTAAAACAATTGTTGTTTAATGATCTGTTATTGTAATGAAAGAGGTCACATATTTTTTTCGACGCTTCGACCTTGCGACCTCGTTTTACTTTAGTAGGCGACTCCTCGAAAAGTAGCACTCACGGAGCAGACTGTCTTTTGGTTTCGAGATCGTAACAGTAAATCCAGTTTTCTTCACCTGTAACCATGTCGCATACAGCATTTGAATCACAACAGGAAACATTTTTTCAGCATTTCGCGGCATCAACTAAAACGAGCGAGTTTTCGAGGGTCGGTCAAATTATGAGGTATTTCACCGAATACGAAGCCTCCAGTCCGCCAAATACTCATGAAGGATTTTGTGTACTTCACTCAAACGAATGCCTAACATTGTCCGAATCTGCTTGTAGGTCACTCTTTTGTCAGTCTCTATCATGGGCCCCGCAGTACTGATGTTGTCTTCGGTCGTCCCCGCAGAAGGACATCCCTCACGCAGATTGTCAGTCAGATAAGTGCGACTACGTTTGAACTCGTTAAGGTTGATGTTATAAACAGTCGCAAGAGATGGAACTTTATCATGAAAGGCCAACCAAAGTCTGTTACAACTTTTTTGTGCTTTAAAATACTACAAAAGTTATAATAAAACATTGTACGAAAATTTTCTCGAGTTAAATTCATTTTGTCGTTAGACAAATAATTTTATTTTTGCTGCCGATTTGTAAAAACAATTGAGAGATGAACGCAATGTGTATAATAAGGTTGACACACAATTCCATTTTTTAAATATGTTTTATTATTTTACAATTTCTAAGTGCCCAGTTTGAAAATGTTTAATTGTGACCTACATACAGTATATGGGACCGAATATATAATACGTGATTTTACGTTAACATTCAGATTTTCGTCACCTCAGTTTAGGGATATACACGTCTACAGTCTTATTCCAGTGATATCTTGGCCGATAAGCCTCATACGCTAACCCAGCGCGGGATGAAGGCTTTTAGCAACTGCTGCCACTACATTTGGTGACAGTGTCCGGGATCAATGACTCGTGTTCTCCAATCCATCGAGGAATTATGATAATATTTAATATTACATTCTAAATCAAAATAATACAATGAAGATATGACGGCGAATAACGGATTATGAAATTCGTAGAATGTTCGACGGTAATATTCAATAAATTGGAAGTCCTTTGAGACTGATTTTGTACACATGATTTGAGATTTCTCGTGTTTAGTCTAGAAACAAAATTTTTTATCGTAGCTTGAATTCATATTTTTTAAAATTACCATATATGTTGATAATAGATATATGTAGTCAGATAAGCTGAAAATTTAGCATTTTGCAATTTTGGGTTTGTTTAATATGATCCAAATACTAGTTATTTTTTATTATTAGACGATGAGAGGAACTAAATTTTAGCACCAAAAAATGAAATTTAATAAATAAATGTGCTTTTGTAAATAGTTTATGCAAATAGAGCTTAAACAAAATAAATGCATAGTTTTCAAATATTTTACATGTTAACATTTTAGTAGCAGCTAATTACGCCCGCAGCCACGTTCACGTGGATTACAAAATTATTGTTTAAGTTCTTAACTTCCCGGTAAGAAAATTGAAAATTTTCCAAAATCGAGAAATTTTTGGTTATACCTCGTTTTTCTAAAATCTAGTTTGTTCGTTTTACTGAGTGTGCTCTAGTGAGTTTACATCATATCTTGATGTTTTGAGGTCACAGGTCAAGCCACCCTGATAATTTTTCGATGGTGTTTATATGTCTGTATGTGTGCGCGCGCGCGCGTGTGTATGTGTGGATGTATGTAAACCTCTCATAACTTATGAACAGCTTAGCCGATTGGAACCAAACAATTGGCGTTTCAAAGTATTTCACCAAGCTTAGATTTTCTCTACATTTAAACTAATTTGTATAGGTAAATTTTAAACCATCTCAAAAATAAAAATTTTGAATAACTGTTTTTTTTAATAATTTTTAAACAGCTTTACTGATCGATTCTAAAACCAATTCAAAACCAGCTCTTGACATCAAAAAACAATGTCAATCGCCGTCGGGCGGTCAAAATCGGTTGATTCGTTGGTGATATATCGTTAATTCCCAAAATTATTCCCAAATTTTATGTCCGATTTATTTAAAGTTAGCAGGAAGTTGCAGATATGGCTTTTAGAGTCAACCCTTTACTAATTCTTTTATAAACAAGTCTTTATCATTATCGTGTATACCCCACTTAGTCTGACGGTTGCCCGTCGTCAATCGCTGGGTTTTATTTTAAAGATTATAATGCCTGTGGGTCATCCTTAAATCATCGCAGATTTTTTTATAGATCTTTTTTAAGATCTACAACTATGTAGTACATAAATTTGATAAATCTGTTATGGTTTACTCAGCGTAAGTTATTTAAGCGCCCCAAAAGCGTTTTTCTTCAAATTCAAATTCAGAATATTTATTTATTTCATAGGTTATTTATTTTTTTGGTTATTTCATAGGTTACAAAATAACACTTGAAATATGTCATAATTTTTTTGCGAATTTACACATTACCGCTCGTTCGGAAGGCAGTTTTGCTTCAAGAAGAACGAGCAAGAAACTTAAGGGTAGCTCTTTTCTAATTTGCTCATACATAGTCGAAACAAATACAAAAGCTTTAAGAACGAAACAGCCCGGTAAGAAGTCGAGCCACTTCTGCCTATGGATATTTCAAAATATTCAGAAATTGTTTAGTACCCTTTTTTACTGAGTGATTGTTTAATAATACTCTTAAATTTATATAGGGGTAAATCTTGTATATCTATAGAAACAATATTGAATAGGCGCACACAGAGCCCTCTAAATGAATTTGTAACTTTACTTGGTGGACTAACATGTAAAATCAGTCTATTTTTATTTCCGGTATTGAGTTTATGTTGACTACTATTACTTTTAAACATTTCTAATTTTTTTTATACATATAATAAATTTTCATAAATGAATTGAGATGCCAGGGTTAGGATTCCAATTTCCTTAAACTTTCGACTTAATTGACCAACATGGTCACTGCTTATTTCAATATGTTACATTATGTAACAAAAATATCCTGCAACTTGGCCAAATAATATAGTTATGAATTAAAAATGAAAAAAAAAAACATGTAAATCGTACAAGCATTATATAATAATAATAATAATATAAACTCACGCCTATTTCCCAGGAGGGTAGACAGAGACTAAATTTCCAAATGGTACGATCTTTACATATTTTTCTTGCATCACTGACATCCATCAATCTTTTCATGCAAGCTCGTCGGTTTCGGCTCGTCAAAAATTTGTTTTTTCTTTTATATGCCACCAATATGGTCTGCGTAAGATTTTCTAGGGCTTGTCGACCTTTTCATCATACACCAATTTTTTTTGTAGGTCTACTTTCATTCATCAATCATCTAACTCAAACTGTCTGTCCGCGCCGCGGCTCCGCCCGCGTGGGCAAAGAATGAATTCTTTCATCTTTTATATCGACTGATCACGCGCTCAACCACAATCTCGATGTTGTTCCTTCTTCCGATTTAATCCTTGCTCCGCTTTTAATTCTGATTCCTGTTCTAATCTAGATACTGGTTCTGTCAAAAATATGCACAATTCGTTCGCAGCTCCCTCCGTGTCGACATAAAAAGAATTATTTCTTCTTTTATATTGACCGATCACGCGGTTAACCACGATCCTGATGTTTCTTCTTTCGATTCAATCCTAGCTCCGCTTTTGATTCTGATTTCGGTTCCGATCTAGATTCTGGTTCTGCCAAAAACATATACAACGCGCCCGCAGCTCCGCCCACGTGTATATACAGCGAATTCTTTCATATTTTATATCAATCGACAAAGTTATCAATTATAAGCCCGATTTCGGCTCCGTTCTCGATCCCATATCAGGAGAACCCATATCCTCATAACGAAAACATATGTAGTGAACATTAATTTCCCTTGAATATTGTTGTTACCAAGAAGCCGACGGTATAATTAAATAATTCGTTCTCCAATCACGCAAACGAAGCTGCGAGAAAAAATTGTGCTTAAATTATACCAAAACTAGATAAATTTATAAATTATAGATTAGTCTCGCAGTTTCACACACAGGTTAATTAAAAAAAATGGATTATTCATAAATAATTTACAATACTTCAACAGAGACATTATTTTTAGTCATGTTTTCGTGTGGTATTAGTATACACTGGTTTTTGCCAAACTTGATTTAGATATGGCAACATACAATTTTTCACAGACAGAATGTACTCTTTTCAATCTAATCCGATATCCTTAAATGTATACGTTATTTATGGCATACAGGTACAAACGTTCTGTGTCAAAACAGCATCTGAATTCATTACGTGAATTCCAATTAACAGGAACAAACGTTTAAAGCGCTATTGTACAATACGACAACTAAATCTGGAGAATTAAAATCGAAAGATCCCCTTTGATTGTGAATGGCGCTTATTAAGTCGATACGCCGCGTCCACGCAGACGCCAACAGTCGTCGGCGCTCCTAAACGGCGAACTTCGACAGAGCGTCTTCTCTCTTACGAGCACGGAAAGTTAAGTAATCAACCCGCTTCAGAAGTGACGATATGGAGTGACTTCTATCGGGTGAAGCGATTCGCGGTCGCTCCGGGACCCGCTTCGAGCACGAATTAAGCTCCATTCATTAGATTTTGAGTGACTGATTCGAGGATACTCCTGTTTGGGCGGAATAATGGAAGGGTTTCAATTTCGATCGAGGGCCCGGCGTCGAGTGCCGGTATTGTGTTTCGTTCGAGTTTTATTTGTTCTTTGGCGGATAGATAAGGAGCTGTCGGGAGTCTCGAGGTGATTATATAAAGGTATCGTTGCAACAAATGAGCTTTTGTAGTGAAATAGTATCAGATGAAAACATATAGTTGTTTTCCTTTTTAATTTTGTTTAATGTAGATAGTTTCATTATGGATATGTTTGTTATGTTACGTACGCGTATGCTTCATTTGATTAATGGTATATCTCAAAAATTGGTATGATTTACGTATTGCGATCGCGAAATTAAAAAATAAAATGACTATGTACTTTGTCACGAGTATTATGTTACCAAAGAATCGATGTACGTATGTCGGTACTAATTTGCTATAGAACTGATTTCTGTAACTTTGTAAATATAAGAATTATTGCTATATTTTTTAAGACTGCTTTAAAAAAGTACAAATAAAACCCATATCTATATAAAAATACGACTATAAATCCGAAATTTATGTACCAAAAGTCATATAAAGAAGTTTACCAGTTCTCATAACACATAGATAGCCTTATTGTCTATATTTAAAATAAATACTGTAAAAAAGTTTAATATATTTTGCAACACACCCTAAAAAATGCAACCGTTGCTTTGCCACCGTTTGAATTTCCTTCGTCATCGTTTTCATCTTCGCTTTTAGAAAAATTAGCTAAGAGCATATCGGACTATGATTATTTTAGGGTTCCGAAGACATTATTACAAAGAAATGCACTACAGATGAAAAAGTACGTGGTTACACTTTTTCCATGTTTCCCGCATAGAATAGTTATAAGCACTTTAGTCGCCTATAATTAGATAAACAAGTTGGTATGTTGACTATTACTATTAAACTATTATAAACTAACATGCAACAGCCATCCTCATGGCACTTACGTCCTTTTGATGAGAAGCGCAGCTTTTCGACAATAACTCAAAAACAGTGTATCCGACCATGTTAAAAATAATTTTTGTTAAAAGAATTTCGTAAGCGTTACCTTCGTTATTTTTTTCATATTTTTTGGACAGTTTAGAAAATAGAGAGAGGGACACAATTTCTGCAACTTTCGGAGCGATTATTTCCAAAATTAATAACGTAATCAAAAAAAAAAATACTTAAAAAATTTAAAATGTTTTTAAAAAAACTGTCAAAAATGTACTACTCGTTGATGTTTGCTAAAAAATTTTTTTTCTGTTTCGGTTACACGTACGGAGTGCCCCTCCTAGAAATATTTAGTTTTGTTACTTAATCACCAAAATAAGTAGCGGCTTGTACAAGAAACCTACACTATAAATTTCATCAATATTCAAACTGTAATTTTTGAATAAAATGCCTGTGACATACGGACGGACGGACATGACGAAATTATAAGGGTTCCGTTTTCTTCATTTTAGCTCGGAACCCTAAAAATGGAAGACTTTAAAATCGAGACATAAGACGCCAGTCGCGTCGCGCTCGCTCCGGTTAAGTAAATTTAAGTGGAGATGAAAGAGTTCCCAATCCCGCGAGCACAAAAAGCCACATCATATATTAGAAGGGCGGGAATTGAGTTTGCCCGCGCATTCCCGGCACGTTCGTTCGCCTTCATTCGCGCGACTCTAACGGCGCAGATAATAGAGACTTACTGCGCACTTTACTCTTCCATACCTAACGCGATAAGTCTTTCTGAGTAGTTTTCAGGAGCGGAGTAACGGCGACAACGCAGCGACCGGGCGCCGGCGCACGCGGCTTGCGGATATCAAAAGGGCGAGCATTATTTACAATTTGTAGTGTTTCTCCGATATTTGCCGACGTTTGCCGATATTTGGCGTTGCACGAGTGCCGTTATTTGAAGTCGACCGTGAGATTGTTCTTGTATCTAAGAATAAAAGGAATTCACGCTTATCAAGTTTGAATACTTATAGAATTTATTATACTCCGAAACATAAATATGTTTTAAGTTCGTGGGCGTAGTATTTCATTCGCGTCACGGATGTGTTTCATTTTTCATATGGAGAAGTCTAGACATCTCGCAAAGTTGTACTGTCTAGACTGATAAAAAAGCCAGGTGTGAGTAATAGAAGAGGGCATGGTATTATTATTATCAACATCGATAATACATGGCCAAGTACTCGTCGAATTTGCGTACAGAAGGTTCTATACGTATATTTTATTTGCTATTTTTTTTTAGTGGAGGGTGGAAATGAAAACATAAAAACCATTATTATATTACTAAATGTAATATTATCGTACCTATAAATTCTTTATATGCATTTTGTATTTTGTATTGATCCGATTAAACATGGAGTTTAAAACTATTACCTATTCTTCAAAGAAAATTGTTTCAAATGTTATTAAACTAGAGGATACATTATACAATTAAAAACAATTTAGTATAACCATATCTTCTTTCCAAAGTTACAATAAAAATATTTCAAAGTAATTTATTTTAATATCGTACCATAGCATGTGAAAAAGGTTATAAGATATAAAATGCCTTTAAAACTGATTAGCCTTACAAAATGTATTTACAAGAAAAATGTTCGTCAAGCAAACTTAGATATAAAAAATGTATTGAAACAGATATTTGTAGAGACGCAAGACACGATGACCCTCTTATCTGTCCGCCAATACTATATATTTCGGTTTATAACTACACTTTAAAATATAGTGAACAAATATAATATTCAAAAAACACGCATAAATGTAAAAGAAAGGAAACAATTTATTGATTTAAGATTTTATGAAGATATAGTATAATTTAAGAATAATAATGCGTCAGATGCAACAGAACAATGCAACTAAATAAATCACGACTGGATCACCGTACTATATATACGGTGAATTATTGTAACTCGGTCAACTACGTAATATGTTTAGATTTAAACAAATAAAACGAAAGCCAACAACAACTCATTAAGACGCATAAAAACTTATTATTACCAATCACTGAAGTATATACAAGAGTTTGTATATAGGAAAAGGTAAAAATTAAAAATTTTAAAAGAGACGAATTAGAAATAATTCTACACATCTCTAGGAACTAAATTTAGGTTCGGATATAACTTTTAAAACAATTTCTGGAGCTAAAATGAAATCCTAAAATCCGACTTACATCAACGAATGAAAAAGAAATCCCTTACATTGTCTCTCGTACGCGACTCGAACATAAATTGATAACACGTAAGTACAAGAAAATCCCGAAATACCAGAGAGCCATGGAAAGAAGCATATTTAATTGAAATTCAAGGACAATTCTGTTATATGAAATTGTAATAGGGCTTTTATGGACAAATTGGTGTATTCTTATAGACTAGCGATATTTTTGAAAAAATAATTAGGATTAACGTATTTAGATGGGTCTGCAAACAAAACAATAATTTTTAGATTTACATATTTTAGTATCGAATACTCTATTATGTCAAATGATTTCAAAAACTTCTAGCGCGCCAGAAATTTATGTATTTCAAAGTTCTTTTTTCTCCATTTTCTATTTGCTCTACAAGATTTTGAAATTATTTAATATAATTGAATATTTGGTGTATCGTAGGAGTGCGTTTGAGTGAGCCTGTGTGTGTTCGTGTATGTGTGTGTCTGTGTGTGTGTAGATGTTTGCGGTTTTCGAAAGGAATCTACTTAACTTGGACTTCTTGAAATTTCGAATCGGCTTTGCCAAGTAGATTTTGAGGAATCTCGAAAATAAAGATTTTAGAAACTGTTTAAAGATCGATATCAAAATTATTACCGCTTTTCCCCAAATAGTTGCATCGACTGCCGTAAACTTCACAAAAATCGGTTAATTTGTTTAAAATAAATTGTTGGAGAAAAATGAAAAAAACGTTTTTTAGAATATTTTTTAAATTATTCTATCTATAAGTTTTGAAATCTAATCATTAGTTCTCTTTAAAAACGACTTCAATCGTTGCAAATTACATCAATTTCGGATGGTTTGTTCGAGAGATATGACTAACGAAGGATTAAAAAAATATATATTAAAAAACATGAGAAATACTTGAAGGTTCTATTGTGTGAGATGTTAATGCGCGGAAATCCCCAGATAGACGCTTGCCTGCACCATGCATTGACATGCAGTATGCAACCCACTACTGACCCTCTAGCCACTTGCTTAAGTGTTTGATACACATAAACAAGTGTTAATTGTTTATTTACCTTAGACCGCTAATAGTTATATTATTATTTCTACGTGCGTTCCATACTAACTACGCACGTCCTCAGGAAAATGCAGACAGTCACATCCACCAGGGCGTAAGGAGTGTTAAAAACAACCAATAGATGCGCCCCAACCTCCTCATGTGACATGCAGTCATGCATTAGGCAATACATTAAAGGGTGACAAAAGCCCCTGTACCCACAGTTACAGACCATCACCAATAGACATGGCTGTTAATTGTCTCAGACTAACCATCATCAACCATTATCCATATAGTTAGAGGCAGACGTCCAATAATGGCTATTTACAAATATAAGTTTGTTTAATGAACATATTATTATTATTTTTGTTTTACAATTTGGAAATATTCTAAAACATTTAAACCCTTCTCACACACATGAAAAACATCGAACTTGTGATCGTTACTGAGTTTATGACTGGTTTCTATTAAATGCCTAGCAAAATGAGGTTTGTCTGACTTATTACTTTTAAATGCCCAAATATGTTCTTTGCATCTAATTTCAAAACAACGTCCAGTTTGTCCTATATATGGGTTTACATTCACGTCCTATATATCGATAATTTGTGTTGCCATGGATACAAGAAGAAATGATCATTGTAGTATTTGTGAGAGTAGGTTTTCTGTATATTTTAAACGCATGTCTATTATTTTTTCGAGTTTTAGTCAAATCCAAAAAAATAAAAAATAATAAATTGGATTTTTAGGTATTTAATTGGTAATTACTTTACCAACATATGATAATATCGTCTACGTATCTAACATAATGCAGGATATTATTATTGTTTATTTTCCAATTCATCTACAAAAAATTCAGCCATTAATTGACTTAAAGGTGAACCCATAGCTAAACCCTCGTTTTGCAAATAAAATCGATTATTATAACTGAAATAACTATGGGTCAGGCAATCCTCGTTAATTTTAAGATATCGTCCATCTCCCCATGACGTAATTTTTGCTTTTCTAACTTATCTTTTACGGAAGTGGAAGTGGTGTTCTAGTGGAAGTACAGATTCGAGGGCCGGCATGGAGTTGCCTGCTGCAGGCAACTACCTGATGAATTGATATTGTTTCATACTCAGTCAACTTTTCTGTTTACAAAATTGCGTAGGATGCCATGAAGCAAATTAAAATCGAACAGCGCGTCCGAGAGATACAATAGTTAAATAATTAGTTTTTCTAATACTTCAACTATTATATTGTAAAAAGCGTTTTGTATATATATATATATATAAATTTTTGAACTCGAAGAGCTCAAAACATATTGGATTACATTTTGAGCTCGGAGAACGAAAAAGCACTAAAATTGCTGCTTCACTTAAAATCGCCTTGAGCGTAATGAACTCAATAATTTATTGGCACTTTATTTTTTAACATTGGGCTCAAGAAGTTCCATTGATGGCCTACAGGGTCAACCATCTCTCAAATTTTTAAGCTAGAAAATTCGTAGGAAATATTATAATTAAAAGACCTTAAAGGCATATCGATAAACATCTTAGCGAAATATTTTAGTGATGGTCCGCAGGGTCAACCGTTTTACAGATTTTTTGTTATTATGTAATATTATATTTCTAAAATTATTCAGCATTTAGTATTGATTTATATTTAAATAATGAATGTTATGTACAAAACAAAGTCGCCTATGAATATATCATACTTTTTTTTCTTAATTGTGGATTCTTTGTTGAAGCGGTGAAAAGTATATTTTGCACGTAATCACAACTATCTTTATATCGAATTGTGAATGAATATTTATTATTGTTCATCTAAGAGGTGCATAAAAACTGTGCGTCAAATTGAATCCGTACTGGATATATGAACATTAGCTAGAATTTAAGAGCGTCAGTGTCATTTTCTTCATAACCCAGTTATGTTTATCACGCGTCATCGATGGTAGGCCGGCGCGTTGCGTTTCTTAAGCATCCATCACCGCGGGACCATAGGCCGGAATTGAGCTGTCAATTACGTCACGTCTAACCCCGCTCTCAATTTGTCATCCGGACACCAATTAAATGGATAATTTTCGGTTTCGGAAATACGGGGGAGACCGTTTATTTAAAAAAAAAATCAACTGATTTTGTCAAATTCTTGAGCATCGATGACGGATAACTATTCACGCGGTCGTTGGCTAAGGCTTGATAATTATTATTTTTGGTGTTGTACTATAAAAGAAAAGTGACATTAAGAATATGATACAATAATTTAAATTATTTCATAAGTCTTATAGAATTCACATGAAGTCACATTATGTAACTAATCAATACATGTTTTTTTTTTTTTTAACAATCTCTATGCATAAATCTATTAGAATAGATACAACCTTTTATTCACACTAGAAATCATTTTGGTCAATTGGTGGTTGAATTTAATTTAGAGCCGATGAGATATTGACACGTGCTTTGATAATTTATAGCAAAAATAACTTCTGTTTGAAACTTAGCTATATAAAATATGCGCATTAAAGTTCAACTATAGTATGTATTCTCCAAAAGATCCAAATAGTGCACAGAGCATAGTGCCTCCAGCTATCATTTAGAGTGAAAAATAACCTTTCATTTTCCACCCTAAATGATAGCTGGAAATACCGCGTCTCTGATTTAGAAGAAAAACCAGTTTCGCCTTTCAGAGTGGCTGAAAGCACTTTTATAGTAAATTATAATATTTTTAAATGGTATATGAATGCTTACAAATGAATTCTAAACTGATCAGTTTGTAACATTTCGATTTTTTGTATGTCGAGATAGAAAAATAAAATACAAATTTATCGACTGGCACGTACACATGCAGCCGTGGCCGATAGAGAAAAGTCAATAAAAAAATATGATGTCGGGTTCCATCCGTCGTTTGGGTTTCCGCCAACTTCGGCTCCACCGACAAAGATATGTTGTCACATAGTTTCGGATTCATGCACAGACGTGCCTATTGGTAGGAGGAGAAGCGTGAAATTTTGGGAGCGAACGGAGCGCGCTCTAGCGGCCGGCGGACGCACTCGCGCCGGGCCTTGTACGTGGCAGCCTGCCAAAGACGTGTCAATAGGTGATTCTATAAACTTACACGTGTCTTTATCGTGTGTGAAGTGGGTACGCACATATTTATTATCTGATTGTTATCGTTGACGTGCATTATTTTCTTTGCTTTTCTGTATTTTCCTTTGTACGCTGAGGATATTACGTAAGGCGACTTTCTCAGAATTTCTCGTTTCGATTATTTTTATACTGCCGAGATAAATTCGTAGGTCGATTTTTATAAATTAATGCGTTAGTAATTGCGTTATAGTAGGTTGTACGTTTTGTTTGAAGTGAAAATTTCTTTAGCACCTTCGTGATTTGAAACTCGATGAATTTAAAAAACGACACTAAAAGAAGACAAACATATAAATCTATAGGATTTAGGCTGCGAGAGAATAACATAGAATCTGAGATGAAATTAAATGCCCGCGAATGAATCAGATAGAATGCGAGAGAAACAGATATGTGTTCTTGCGTGTTTATGAAATGGAAAATATGAAGTCTGAATAATAAAATGTAGAATAATTTTTAAGTTTGGCACCGATATTATAATAAATAAATAAACGCTATAATTATCCCACTCCTGATGCTCCATTCATCTCATTCTCTCACAGTTCAGTTTTCTAAGGGTTTCATTTCTACTGCGTGTGAACTGCACGCATGTTGTTTTTTCTTGTTTTTTTGCAAATTATAAATTTCCGACGTCAAGATTGTTTTTTGGTATAATGGTATACAGAGTTCGAAATACTGACCACAAGTGAATTGTCTAATGAGTTTTTGATTTCGGTCACATTCACCCACTTGCTTCGTGTCACCGAATGTACAATGAGCTTGTCGTTATTGAATGTTTTCACCGCATTGTTGCGACAATAATCATTGACAGTCTACTACATGGATCGGGTCAGCGTGGAAGCTCTAAGGTCCATTCCTGTGGGGTGTATCGACCCAGTAGAGGGTGGAGTAGTAGGGTGATTGAAACGTTTACGACGACTACTTAGAAAAAATATATTATACGATATGAAATTCATGATTACCATCATTTTGCAACGGAAATTAATGTGATGTGCCTATGATGAGAAAAAAGAAAATCGGCGTCGCTAAAGTGCCTTGGAAACTGAATATCTTCTGTAACCTAAAGATATTTTTTGTTACGCTGGAATTATATTACAAGCGCTTAAACGATAGTCAATCATCTTTGGAGTATACATTATATCAAAGCTTGTTAAATTGATTACCTACCCGTTTGTAAGAAGTAAAGGCGATGGTGCACAGTGTTTAAAATGTGTACCAGCATGAAGGTTTTGTGCGTATTCGGCAGGCAAACTATCGTATACCTAACCTTATAGCGCAAAAAGTATTGGGAATTTCAAACGCTATTTTATTTAAGAGGGAAAATATTACCGCCACCACGGTCTAACCTACATTTGTAAGCATCTACGTGCCGCAGTCGTAAGAAATGGCAAAAAAATCTACACAGTTCGTTAATAAATGAGTTTAGTAGACATAATGGACAAGCTTACCCTGACGAGACACTTGGGAAATTTTGAACTGCCAGCGAGCAACGTTTTGAGTTACCCGCAAATACGGATTCTTTGTCAGGGAAAAATGATCTCTGTCGTCGGCACCGCATTACGGCAATTTGAACCCTAATCCCATGCCGTAGAATAGCGTTTCATCTGCGCAAATCTTTTAAAATGATCCGCTATTTATGTAGACGTGTGAACTCATTCATCAACGCCGTCGCTAACCTTCTTCTACCTGCGGGCTGTATTTTGAAATTTGCGGGCCATAATTAATGTAAAGCGCTTTACTATCTCATGGGTGTATTCCAGTTTACAACTTCATACATTAATGAATGTAATTAAAGTAATACAACATGGAACACTACGAACGTGTCTCGGATACGATTTTCGTTAATAATTTACGTCTTGATTGTATATTAAATGAAAACCGTATTAAAGGAAAACAAGATTATAAATTAAAAATTTACCTGATTGTCGCTAGCGGCCTTTATTAACTTATCAAACTCAAATATTTGGCGACAGGTTCGTTCATTTATTTATGTTTTTAGAATTAAATTTTTGAGAATTATTATATACTTACAAACAATTTCAGTCTTCTCTTCTCTGTGTATATATAAAATTCAAGGTTTTATATGAGATCTGTGATCTTATAGAGATCTCTCTTAACGAGTACTTTAAATAACTACTCTAGAAATATACATAACAGAGAATCCCAAAGACACCAAACCACGATTTTCATGATTTACGTCCTTATGGCTTACGTAGTTATATATATATATATATATATATATATATATATATATATATATATATATATATATATATATATTTAACTAGATAAAATCGTTGTATCTCAGTCCGCTTTATAAGCTCATATGCTTATTTACATAAAATCCCAAACGACTAGTTCATTTTTTTTCTGCTTGTCTTATGTTCGGTTTAATATTGAACGGTTGGGCGGCTTTGATGATGTTATACATTGCGAGTTAAGATGGTATTACACTTATACTACTTTCTGTAATAATATCCGAAATGACACAAGAATATAATTATCTATGTCAATTCGAACAGACTTCGAGCTTAGACAAAACCAAGTAACTCCTAACCAATTAACATTAGCTTTTCTTTATTGTGCGGATAATCGTTCACATAAATACTGTAAGTATTTTGAAAGGGGCTATTTGCGGCTAACCGGGATATCGTTTTAAAGTTAATCCGGTAGGCGGCAACGTTGTAAATATAAATCCAATTTGTTGTACCCGCTTTGCTTATTTTTTTGATGGCCAATAAAACTCGGACAACATTTACAGAGACAATGTCGCAAAATCCGCATAAAATCTCGGCGCCGAAATTTTTATATCTAGACGCGATGATATTCATAAAACGTGGCGGAATAACGATTTTACGGAACGGCGGAGCGGCGAGGGAGGTTTTTTTTTACAGCGACGGCATATATGTAATTCCTGTTTTTATGCTACATCCTGATGTTTCTCTTCTTTGTTTTCCTTTTCTTTTCGGAAATTTGAGAATACGTAGATTTTACTATTTACCCGACTCCGCGTCACGAAGGAAGATAACGTTTCGATCGCGTTCATAAATCACAATACACAGTTATTTTTTTGAGATATGAAGCAGAAGTGTATGGTTCGATTTCGATGATTCTCGTATCAATAAACTCGCTTCGATGTTGCGAGTGTCGCTGGAGGTACGACACTGAAGGAAATTCCGGAGGAGTATCCGGATTATTTTTTACCCGTTTTCTGTTTATACTTAATTTGTCCAAGTCGGGGCGGTATAACGTGCGTAGGTGGATATACTCTACAATAGAGCTAGCTCTCTTGTGCCTGATTTGACTTTATAAAAAAAAATAAAGGGTTATTTTATTAATTAAGGGTTGTACTCCATTCGTTATATATTCACGTGAAAACCTTAAAATCCACATAAACACCCGCTGTCATCAATTTTGATTGCTGATCCATATATTATAGGCACTGTACACTGTTCCTAAAAGTACAAGGTTGAGCAATTTTTAATATTAAGATTGCCTCTATTATATTTATATTGCATTTATTCGTTGAGTACATGTATAACAAAAAAAAAAAAACATTACTATAAATATATTTTATGTGTTTATAATATTTTTTTAGAATTTCGTACCCAAATCGAACCCTATTACAAAGCCTTCGCTGTTCAGTTGGTCTGTTAGTCTGTCTCTCTGTCTGTCAGCAGGCCGTATTCTATGAACCGTAAGGTAGGCAGTTGACATTTTCACAGAGCATGTGTCTGACTGATCATTTGGCTCTACTGTACATTGATGGAAAAACATAAGTTTATATTTAAATATATGCATTATTAGATATTTTATAAATCTTCAAATTTGTCGGAAGTACAATGACTTGAAGTCATTTTTTTATTATCACTGTAGCTGACTTTCTATCTATTATCTATATGACACAATTTGTTTTCTTTAAAATTGGGAATTGACTTTGATAGCAACATTTCGCGTAGTACAACTATAGGCGTAATATGTACCCTTTTATTTGAATCCTATCATAATAACATGTAGCGGTAGGACATACGCGTGCCAGGGCTTTCTGGTTAGGTGTTTATCAATTTTGACAATCAATATTAATTGACATTATTGGGACAATTTCTTAAGTAATCTTTCATAGATTACCTTTTTATTTGTTAGATTTCTTAGGTACCCAAATTCTTTGGCGTTTCATGCTCGATCTTATTTTTTGTTCTTGTTTTTAAATACAATAGGTATCAATCAGAATATTACAAAAGCTCCTGTCCGTCCATTCGCCGGTCATAGAGTTGTGTTTTTTAAAGGATAAAAACATTCAAAGAGTTTGTATTACTATGCCACTAAATAAATAACAAAAATAAAATAAAGTCATAAATTAAAAGGGCCCTATACAAGAAATATATTTTTTGGGTAGTTTTTTGTTTTATATTAATTTTTATTCTTGTTTTTTATTACCTATTTTAAAAAATATGTAGCGTTAAATATTGTATTGTGGTATAGCGTTAAATATTGACTTTAGTGTGTGACTCCGACTAACGTTTGGCAGGTTTTTAAAACAATTAATGATTTATTGAAAAAAAAACCTTCAGGGTGTTTGTGTTTGTGAATCTTACGATACGATACCGAAAACTTTAGGTATTCAGAACATTTTCTTAATAGCTTTAGAATCATTGCGGGTAATATTATATTAAGTACTATTAGTTCATATGATTTGCTAATAAAATTATATTTGTTAAAAATCATTATGATACATTTGTAATTCTTCTGATGTCAAGTAGTGGTGCCGCCGGGTAAGATATTTTAATACCACACGGCGCTTGGACATTTAATAAATAGAAGTTGTTTACGGTTTGTTATGTTTTTTTTTCTTTTGTTTAACATTAAGTATTTTTTCGTTCACAGTTTTATTTTATAACACAGCAATAGAATTCATTTTTCATTAAAAATTTAAATAAGCATCAAGATGCGTGCACTTTCGATTTTTCCAAATATTTGGATTTGCGTGAAATGTCTCATAAGTACAATGTTGAAACCTCAGAAAGAATATGAACATATTTTATTTAACAAAATCTCTCATCAAAACTGTAATGTCCTCGTGAGGGCGTTGAGTATGCTGAACGTGATATTGAAATTAACACACGCGGACAGAGGAATTTATTAACCACCCAAACTACAAAAAATACTTTTACGGATTACAGGCAAATATACTTTTGAAGTAACAATGTGGATACCAATTCCCATAATAGTTTAATTTTGGTCTATTGATAATTATGAAGCATAGAGAAGTCGAGCAAGAACGCATAATGCATGCACAATGTAGGGTTCGGTACAAAAAATGGCCATATGTCCGCTTAATAAAGCATGTTCTTGCAGATCCGATAGTGATTAATCGTGAATGATGTAAAAGTTAGCAGGCGAGACGTCCGGCCTCCGTGCAAACGTCAGTTTTATTTGTAAATTTTAAGTAGTTGAATGTTATTCAATTTACAAAACAAAAGTCGAGAGATAGACAAGGGGTGTCTAGGAAGAGAGGCGCGGATCCAGAGAGTCATAAAAAGAAATGAATTTGATATAATTAGTGTCATATCGAAGGTAGATGCATCAGTTCGATATAGCTAAAAATTAAAGAAATAAATATAGTTTTATATCGCCACCGTCGGTTTGATTGAAGATCCGGAGAACCGAAAAAGTAATAGCTTTCAAGCGAATCCCCATTCTTACACGTGTCGCACGCGGGCAAACGCGCAAACGAGATTACAGAATAGAGAGAATAATATAAAAATTGCAGCTGTTTTTTAAAGCCTACCCAAAGAGTATTTCGAAGAATTCTACGACAACTTACGATACACCGACCGCATTGTGAAATTTGGGTGACCAACAGAAGTAAGCGGGTTCAACATTGTATACGGCGGGCCCAGCCAAATTTTTCTCAAAAATAATTAATTAGTACTGAAGAGACGTATGAAGACATTAAAAAAGAATTCAGAGAAAAGTGTAAGTGTGAAATAAATTACGCACAGCTTGATGCCTTTTTTATAACAGCAGAGAGGAACAGGTGGACCTATCATAATATTTTTGTACATTGAAGGGACTGGAGGCAAAAGCAAAAATTACGGAGGATAATACGATAATTATGACATTTCTGCGGGGCTTAAATGTAGCCGTCAAACCTCCATTTGCTGCGCAAACGTATAAATCGCTCGTGGATTTGAAATGCTCAGTTGCGAATTATAAACAAGTTTACTCGGAAACCCGGGAGACTAACTACTAGTTTATATGGGAGCGTTGAGACAAGAAAGCTCCCAAAGAACGTCCGATGAGCAACGATAGGAGGCCACCACATCTGAATACAACAGAAGCTTAGACCCACTGGCTTCGCAACCATGAAGAATCACTACGGAGTGTGATACCATCGAGTTTAGATTGGCGCAGACAAGACCGTTGGGACGAAGCGCGGCCTCCGACGAACTATTAGGGAAATGCAAGAGGGAAGCGGCAGAAAACCAACTGCAAGACGGAGCTCCCGTCCGAAGATCCCACCCGCTAATAGTTAAACAGCTAAACAGAGATAGTGCGTATGTAAAGGTGACGTCGAACAAAGGTAATATTTACGCTTTTATTTAGATTCTGGAGCTGATATGAGCTGCATTAACGCGAAAGATATAGATATCAATAAGATTAGTGATCTTTAAAACTCCCATGTTATGTAGAAACTCGTAAATGGGTCAATTTTTTAAATTTATCGCATTTACATCAATATAGTTTTGTATAAATGAAAATAAGTTTATGCACACGTTTTAAGTTATAAAAGAATAGCATTTAGATCTGATTTTAGTGAAGCACTTTATTAAGCAAAATACAATTTATATTAGATTATATTGAAAATAAACTTATTTTCATAAGAAAGTATTGTATGCACCTTTTGTGCCTTACATGTCGGCACGCACGGAGCAAAAGTTAGCGTCAGCCATGATGACGCACGTCGAGGAGAGATCGATAAGAATGAAGAGTGCTTGTCAGTATGCAATCTAGCCTTGATTTCTGAATGTAAATAAAGATTTCGGCGTCTGTCAAAAAAACTATGAGCTACAAGAAGATTTGACAGAATAATTCGATTGTTTCTCGTTTGAGATTTCTTAATTACATTGTGTTTAAGCAAAGCTAAATATTTCGCTAGTTTAGACTTATTATCGGGGTACTAGCAGATGGTAATAAACGAAAAATATAGGCTGAAGACTGCGTTTCTAACCTTTTCGAGATTGTTTGAATTTTACGTTTTCCGTTCGGAATGAAAACAAGTCAGGCCAATTTTCAGAGGATGATGGACACAGATTTATCTGTGGAAATGGCATAGTGTACGAAGTGACGTCTTAGTAAATGGGGAGCCTTCGAAGAATGATGCTTTGAGAGATGTACTAAATGAGTTCAGGGAAGTGAACTTGATAGTGAAATCGACAAAGTGTACTTTTGGCTATGAAACGGTAACGGTTCTTGGGTATGAAGTTAGCAAAGTGGGAGTTAAATTGCCATAACGAAATTAAGCGCAGTAATAATGAAGTAAAGTTGGTAGAGAAACAAATAGAATTATCAGTGTATAGAATTTCGGCGGAGACATTAGTAGAAAAGCAGAGAGGCAATAAATTTTGTAGGTTTTCTGCAAAAGCGTTAAGTAGGAGTTGGATGTAGACATCGAAACTTTTTAATATTTAAAAAATTGAATTTTATATAAGAAAATAAATTGGATAGCACAAAAGACAGTGGTAATAGTCTTACCTAGCTACATGTTAGAAGAGCTTTTGAAAGGAGTACATTATGAATCACGGACAGGGGGAATTTTGGCTTAATCAAACGTTGAAAAGGTTAGGAGAAAGGTATTTAGTGAAGTGTGTCAGGAAGGAAATGGAAAAAGAAATGATATCGTGTTCTACATACTTGGAAAGAAAAAGTGAGCAATTAGGCTAGACTGTAAGAAAGTTAACTACAAGATCTTTTAGAAAAATTGCTATTGATGTAGTGGTACTCACTAGAAGATATATGCAGGGTAATAAATATGTCATAACAACAATACAGCATGCCTCGAAATATGTTATCACGAAAACTATTCCGCGGTTCACAGCTGAAGCAATATCAGAATTCTAATAGATGACATGTTTTGTACGTTTAGTTCCGTACAGGAAATAATATCCGACCGATGGGGTCTCTTTAGCCCGAGAATTGTGAGAGACGCGACGGGGCACGATTTAGGGCAATATCGCGATTTGCTACTGCGTTTCACTATAAAACAAATGGATTGATAGAAAGGTTTCATCGAACCTTTTGTGAGCTCTTATCGATGTATGTTGGCAAGACAGAAACTGGTACATGTTGGTACTTTGGTAATATTTCCATATAATGTAATGCTACAGAGCACGACGGGGATGACTACATATTTATTAATGTACGGCCGAGAGCCCAACTTCCTTTTGGATAAAGCTTAGTTAGAAAATATAAACCGATCTCACAATAATGTGGACTAAGACGAGAATGTCTAAATAACATTATTAATAAGGCAGTTAGTAAAAATAGAAAGAAACAGATAAAACAGAAATTTAAGTATAATAAGAGTAAGAAATGTGCAAAGTTTAGCGTGGGACATTTGGTGATTTAATGTTGTAATGTAGTATTATGTAATGATGTAAGTCAATTAAAGCGATATTAACATAAGCAAATAAGGAATATAGCTCATCTATCTCTATTGGAAAAGTTTCGCCTAAGATACAAACTGGCAGCTTAGCTACGCGTCCTTACATGTAAATGATGAACACATAAGCATTTGCAAATAAATGAAATCGTAAATTGAAAGCCATGTCAAAGAATGTTATGTGATTGTAACACACCACTTCCATTATATCGCGTTCTACTTATAGGTAGGGCGAAAGATCTTAACACGGGGTTCATGAACGAAAAAAAATGTAACTCCGTTAGATTTTTTTTCTTTTTTTCTAAGGACAGAGATGATGTAAAAGTTTGCTCGTGCGGTTTTCGTGCTGGGTGGGCGAATGTTAGTTCGAGTTGTGAATTTCAAATAGTGAATATTATTCAATTCACGAAAAAAGTTGAGAGATAGACTAGATATGTCTAGAAAAAGAGGCGTGGAGCCTGAGAGTTATAAAAAAAAAAGAATTTGGTGTAATTGGCACGAACACCGAAGGCAGATTCATCAATTGGAAATAGATTAGAAGTAAACGAATAAATATATTTAATATCATTACCGCCCATTTGTTTCAAGTTGCCGAGTACATACCGAAAAAGTGAAAAGGACCCCCATCCTTACAATATGTTTGTATTAATTCCACACGGAATCTGAAATCAATGATTTTCGTACTTATTCCTTCGTTTGTACCAAAAATCAAACGCGAATTTTATTATTCGAGCCAAATTTCAAGGCAGTAACTGGGAAACATCCTATTAATTTTGATTGTATGTCAGTCAGCGAGTGGACTTTGTATTGTGTTAATAGGGCTAAATCTTTTTATTTCGTTAAGCTAGGAAGATATTTAGCAATGGTTTCAGACTATTATAGACTAACTTCAAGCCGATAACTGTAGCCGTTTTGGAGAAAAAGAAAATTTACATAGATGAACAACGTTACGATCCTGAAAAGTTATCTTCGAAAAACAAACGTTATTTTTTTAATGGTTAACGACGTCAAATAAACAAAGTTAAGGGGTTTTAGTACTGTTTGTGATATATTAGTTTCGTCATAACTTATGCTGAAACGTTGCAACGTTGCAAGATTTTAATAACTGCTACTGACTGAAACATATGAAAGTTATACACACTTGGAACGTACTTTTCTGATGCCGAACGTGCGTTCGGCAAAAAATATCACATAAATTGGACTATTTTGGAATAAATAAGATGTTTTTTACCCCATAATACGTGGAGCATGAAATCAAATAGCACCTTTGTAATTTGTAACTTTAGGCAAGTATCTTAGCAATTGAGAGGGAACAGATGAAGATAACCACTTGAATACATATGTATATTCTTAAAATTATAAAATACCTTTGATTTTGTTGTACTCTGGTAAAAATGGCAAGCAACTCGAAATTGTTTTTAATGAGACCTTTTTCTTCAGTACTAAACAAGTCCAATTATGTCGACTTAAGTACTTCCTTGTTTTTTGAATATTGACACCCTTAAAAAAAAATGACTCATTGACAATCAGTACTATAACACGGATATAACAAAATATACTAGGCATTGCAGGTTGGAATTTGAAAGTCTAGTTTTATAGGAAGTTTACGGAAAGTTTAAATTTATGGAAAATTCGACAACATTGAGAGAAGGTTTTTACGGAATCATCATCGTAATATGTCTATTTATGCCTCAGATGACAAACAATACGAGTTTTCCTGTGGAACGACTGCCAATACAATCTGAGGCAAGTCCTTTAAGTATTCCACACAAGACTCGACGCTTTCGCTCACATAATGTAAAACTTTTTTTTGGAGGGACTTTCACTTAAATTTGTCACATTCATGAAAACAATTAATGGCAAATCAATCCAAAATTACAAAAATATATAATTAACACAGTGTTTTATTTAATATTTCTGCAAATGACTATGCTCAAAATGAATGAAAATAAATGAAATACTTCATATCAGGTAAATGTACATAAATACAACTTATACGTTTACCTCAAACAAGTAATTTAAAATTTTCTCCAGAAGTAGTTTAACAGCCTCTAATAAGATATTTTTGAAATTTTTAAGACATGCTCATTTTTAATCTGTCGTACTTCAAACAGAAAAAAATAATAAAATCTTTTAAGGGTCACTTTGTAATTTTTGTCAAGACCTTCATCCTCAGGAACGGAACCTCAGGAACGGAGTTATCGTGAAGAAATTAATATAAAATACTCAGGTTTACGCCCCCTTGGATTTAAAAAAAAATCAAAGTTTCTAAATAAATGAAATCAAAACTTAGGGCCATTTTGTTATATATTTTGATGGTCACAAAATTTTCATCAAGACCTCTAGGTTACTTATCCTTAATCTGAAATCATGAATTTTGACTAAAAGCAAAGTCCTCACAGCACAATTAAAGCAAAAAATCCGAGAATCATTAATTGGGACTTATATTTTGTAAATTTTCTTTTGCGAATTCAAATTGATATTCGACTGTTTTTGTAGATTAACGCACTTTTAACTATATACTATAGGAATTGGATATTATTAAAAATTTGAAAAGTCAAGAAATTTTTAATGAAAAAATCCATTAAAAATATTCTTGTACGTTATTCTCTAGGACGAAAATCCTACTCGCGTTTATCCATCAAGAAATAATTATTACACTCTAGTGATATGACAATGGTGTCCGTCTCATTTAAGTGGCAACGGTTATACATAAACGTAGTAGAGAATTATATCGAAGGTTTAAACAGTAAACATCCGAAAAAAATATTGAAACAATTCTAAACTCTTTACTAATTATGTTACAAATGGGTAAATTCAACTGAAAATCCATTCAAATGTCACGCTCTGTACAGTTAAGGGCATAGTGCGGCTCCGGAGCGGAACTGTTTGATCCTGCCCACGGGCGGGTTCACCGCGATCCTTTCAAAAACATTAATTCGCCCTTCCACGTAAAGCCTGTGGATTTATTGAATATCGAGGGCTATTCTATGACACAAAGACCTTAATTTATTCTTGAGCCCGATTTATTTTTCTCCTCGCGTTAGGAGTTCGTGACAGAGAGCCCTCGAGGTTAATGTAGGTCTTGTCATATAAAATTGGAACGCCCGAATCCATACGATTTGTCAACCGCGCCCCGTGAGCTACAGGCGCTCGGAAAAAGGATTTCGTGATTATAACCTTATATAACATATATTTACTTACCTGTTCCGAATAGCTTAGGGTCTTAAAAAAATGGAATATGATATCAAATGAAATCATAAAGGGAATAAAAATCGACCAAGGGCAGTCGGAGTCGCGCGCTAAAGGTTCCGTACTATCAGAAAATATTTAAAACTAAATACTTTTTAGAAATACTTAATAGAGAAACCGGACAAGTGCGAATAGGATTCGCACTCTGAGGGTGCAGTAAAAAAGTTATTGTGTATGTAGATATTTCATCCATCAAGAATTTCAATGATTTTTATCTGTTTCCAATACCGACACTGGTGATATATTTTTCCCAGGAGTTATGAAACTTTTTCCTTTTTTTTTGAAAAAAGGTTTTAGGTTCTTTTTAAAATATCCGCATTTCAAAAACATTAAATTTTCATAGCGGGAAGTTAAAAATATTATCCCATATATTGGTTTATATCACAAGATATACTTCAATTGCAAGTGTAAGTTTGTAATCACCAAAAAAAAAAACCATGTGAAAAAACTACAAATTAATGATTTTTAGATATTTTCCTGTGCTTGTGCCGTACGACCTTTCTTCATTCAGAATACAAGGCATGAAATTTTGGCGTATTTTTTCTCCCTTGACTTAAAACTAGGGATTCCAGATTTAAGTATATGGTATTTATTTTAAATCGATATCTACGAGTATTTGCGAAAAAGGATCTAGTCAGACGACGGACAAACGAACAGACAGATTTTAAGGACAGAGGGATAACGGCGTGATCCTATAAAGGTACCTTTTGATTTAGAGGCATGAAACCCTAAAAACGAGAACAAATATTAAGATCGATTAACACCGCCAGGGAATACGTTTCTTTTATTATATTGCGTATAAAATTATAAACTTAATAAAAATAAAATTGTATTCTTGTTATTTTTATTTTGTAATAGCGGCCGTAGTACCTAATTGTTGTAACAATTTTAAGAGTTTAGCTATTACGATTGTAAAGATACAGTCTCGTAACAGTGACTACCAGAGCTCGGTAATAGAGTCCCGTTGGCACCATTGCACAAGGAACCCTAAAAACATGATTAAAAATTAAAATTGTACGATAAACGCCAAAAAAATGTGTTTCTTCTATGCGGATTTGTTTTCATTTATAACTTAATTTAATTTTTATAATTTGTTGTTATAGCGACTTTAATAATAACACTTTTGTGATAATTTGAAGTATCTATTTATTGCTATTCTAAAGATGTAGCCCTATGGCAAACGAAGGTAGAAACGAACGGATCTTTAGTAATAGGGCGCCGTTAGTATCTTTCGGATACGGAACCCTAAAAACATATATAGATGTCTCAGATTTTGCTTGACTATTATAAATGTCCAGAGACTTCAGACATAAATTCCCCTAACATGTAAAAAAAAAAGGGAAATCTAGTCTATTTAGTTGTAGTTATGATTTATTTAATAGAACTCTAAAAAGGCAATCATTTACAATAAGATCAAGAAGATTATTGGTTGACAATTTCATAATTCCATTACAAACATTCTTGTCTATTTCAAATCATCTTTTCTTATGCAAAGTATTATCAACAATTACCTGTATGATACGTCTTTGAATTTGTTAATTAAAGACATGAAATAGGACAAATTTGATAAGAAAATCTGTTTTTTGGGTAAAAGTCTAAGGAAAATAACAGAATTGGATCAATAAAATTACAACTATACATTTCCTTATTCTCGCTCAATTAGAAAAAAATAAATAAATATGTTTTTAAAGTACCATATTTATAAAACAAATTGTCTATCTGACATTACTTTTTTCATTCTAAGAATTTTATTAACAAAATTTTGCTAACAAAAAATAATATCTACTATCTTTCTTTGTATTATACTAAAAGACAAATAGCGTCTTGCTTTGCATTTTATCTGACAAACAAGACTAGTGCATAACAATAATTTTAGTATAGTAATAAATAGATAAACTTGTTTGTTTGCATGTAGAAGGTAATCTTCGAAACGACTGAATCGATCACGATGGGACTTCACTGGAAGAAAATAGAGCTTATTAAGCTACAGTGGGGTCCTTTTCCCGGAAACTTTTTTAACATAATAGTATACTTAAATGAATATTAAAATTTAATAAAATATATTATAAAATAAGATTTTCTTCGCGAAAATTTAAAAACCAATAGATGAAGGAAAATTTGATCGAAATTTCATCGAAACCAGTTTTTGAGAATGAGAGCAGGATTGGAATCGTCATCTTGATACAAACGCAGCAATTTGTTGTATATCCATGCGGGCGAAAGCTATTTACAATAATAATTATCAAGGGTGCAATTATTTTTAAGCGTTTGCGAAAATTACTAAGAACCCTTATACATTTATCGATTTTAATAAAATTTAATATGAAAATAGCACCAAGCCAGTGCAAGGATATAAAATACATTTTTAGGGTTTCGTAAGTGTGTTAAGATTCCTCAGAAATCAAACGATTTCCCCGAATCTCAGATGTTCTTATTAGCTTAAATAGTGTTTAGGATGATTTATAGTTCTATGGCCGGACTCTATAAAATTAACAAATATCTTTATAATTTGACCGATTTCAATGAAATTTACAGAGAAGTAGCTTAAACCGAAGAAAATTCTTCTTAAAGATTTATGTTTATAGATTCAGTAAAAATTACAAAAAAACCATTCTAATTCGATTAATTTCACTGAAACTTTCAGCCTTTTTTTTATTAGTTTAGTTGATTGTTTAGGGTTCTAAAGAATTATTATGAAATTTTATAGTTCAGTCTATTAAAGAACAAATGAACACTGGAGGAAGCAAGGGTGCAACGGGGGCATATTACAGGCGGTCCAGAAGCCGCTATGCGATAGCTACTATTAATATAAACTTGCCTAAGAGGAATAATAAGAAATCTATTTGGTGCCTGTACGTTTGTCATATTTTCACGAATAAATCATTGACTCAGTTGATGAAATTTACCAGAGAGATAGAATGTATTTTGAAAATGCATCTAATATTGTAGAAAATGATATCAGAAGATACAGGCTGTTTAAAAAATGAAGCAAAAAGAAATCTACACTAACGCAATAATCGCAATAAATGCGAGAAGTATATGCGTGCGTAGCCAGGGCGGGGAGCTAGTTTTAATATGTCAAATTAACAAAATTAATATTGTTGCACAACAATCAACAGATTCAAAGTGAGAAATTGCGAAGATAACAACAACGACGCTCCGCTCGGTGATGTTAAACATAGCCCAACAAAATATATAGAGCCTCCCTGGAAAAGGGTTAGAATGAAATTGTATTTAAGCTATTGTAATCTCAATTCCTCGATTGTAATCGATGTAAATTCCTCGATTAATAATACATCTGTTGAAATCATATGAAATTATTAAAGTTACCCATAATTATAAAATTGTGAGCTCGCTTGCTAGACAACATGTCAGTTCAACGTGTAAAGATACCCTTGAATTGTCTATTGAAGGAAACCACTGAATTGGTGAGTGTGAATGTAGATTTTGTAAAAGAATTTATTTTGGCATGTATGCAGAGACGTTTTTTGCAATAAAGTGTAAAGAAACGTAAGTATTTGGAATAGTTATAGAAAAAGCATTTAGTAAGATGATTAAAATAATGACATATATATACTGACATTTGAAATGAAATTTAAAATTATTCACACTCGTTAACCAAATTATATAAATTTCCACCTTATTAAAAGTGAACTATAAAAATGGAAACCAGATGGGGTAAAAAAACATCTAAATACATGTGATAAATGTTCGCGGTCGAAGGCATCACAATGATGTTCTCGCCATTGCTGCGATTATTGCTACAAGTATGCCTCCGACTGCAAATATGTGTAGTATTTAATTGAATGATTTTCTATTCATGTTGTTTCCATCTTTTTAGTTAACATTTACTCAGCTGGATGCTTTTTTTTCATAATTAATTTTTCATAAGTAAACTTCATAAATATTTATAAATAGTTCTGTTTTAACAGTAAACTATGATGGCTTCATATCGACATGAGCGGTGTCAATGTTATAAATTGTTGTCAAAATCTTTGAACTTTTATCGATATATTGATATTGATTAGTAATATTAAATTATAAATTCAAGTTGATTGATGAATTTGTAAATGAAACAAACATAATTCAAATTCTTGTGGCAATGACGAAATTGCCTCACAGTAATTTTTTATTCAACTGTTCAAATCGACATTTGAACGGCTTTAATGCGATTGGATTTCAATCGAAAAAATACCGAAAGGTTATCGAGAGATATTCTACATAACTTTTTGCAGATCACGGTCCAATTGTTAAGCTCATTAGTTGAATGGCAAATGCGTCAAGATGCAATTGCAGTTCGATCCTAAATAAAATACTAGAATAGCCCGGCAAGCGGAGAGATTAGTTCGGTGCAGAGGCTCTGTGAATACGGATGTGCGGACTGCCTTGTGTCGTATTGCATTCCCTCGCTTTTGTTCGTTAACATGCTGCACGTAGATAATAAGCGATACGCGAATATTGTTCGTGTTCTCGCACAAAGCTGGAGAATCGTTAATATTTTTGGGTGGGTATCTTAACCACCATCAGAATTTAGGGTATAATTTTTGTGTAATGGCTGAGGACAAAATCTGCCTGAAAGGCACGGCACCTACAAAAATGAAATTGCGAATTTTTTAACTTTGAGATACTTTACTTGAAAAATAAATAGTAGAAGTGGTTTGGAGTAATTAAAAATGAATGAATATAAAATTATATTGCGTCATAAAATTTATTGACTTAAAATAGTAATTATGTAAAAATCGTGTTTTTAACACGATTTTTCTTTGGGATTTTTTTTTGTATTAGTCGGTAATAGTTGCTTCATCCTTATTTCTAAAATCTTTATCTGAGATTTAAATTTCATTACATTTATATGTAAGATAAATGCATAGTTAATTACTTGTACAAAAATTATTTAATCGAACGAAAGAATAAAATTCTCGTTATATTGATATAAAATATATTTTTCAAACTGTCTGTAGATTTTGCTGAATAATTTATTTTATAAGACTTTAAAGAGGCATACCAGCACACGAGCCACCGGAGAGTAAATGATCATCGCAGCCCATTTACATATGAAGTCTCAAAGAAGTCACTAGATCGTCGCTGGCCTTTTAGAAGGCAATAATCTCTTTTCTTAGAGGTCTCTTTATCATAGTTGACTGGGGTATAAGTACCCTTTGATGGGCCTATGTGCTAAGTAAAGGGTTTCATTTCGATTCAAAGACTTCCATTTTACCTTCTTATCGAAGTGTAAGGCTGAATAGAACAATTTAACGGTAGTATGAAGCGCACCGACGTTATTACGTACGTAAATTTGGCTCAACCAATTCGAAATATAGAAAAAAGTGTTGTTATAGATCGTTTCTTTATGATTGTTGAAGTGATAAACAATATTTTCAAAAAAAAAAAAAATGAAAAATAACATCCGAAGTCAATAAGCCCTTAAACTAAAAAGTTAATAATAATTTCTAAAGCCTATAAAAGAATTTTTTACAAGCAAAATTTCTTATTAATTGAGTGTACAAAACACCTACTTAATCATTCTTTTTTTGGAATCGGTATCAGCCAATGCAACTTTGCAGGTGCAACCTCCCGGCTCACGTGCTGACGTCTTTGATCGGCTTAGCTTAGGTTATGTTAGAAGGTTAGCTTTCGACATTGAAGTTCGTGTATATAATGAATATACTTTGCAGTTAGATTATGTAAGTTATGCAATTGTTTTATGTTATCTTAAACTTGCCTGAAGGGCTTTATGAAATCGATTACTTTTAATAAAGTTTAGTATATTTTTAACTTGTTAGTGCAAAATGTTATTATTTTTTGTGTATTTTAATTATATCTTTCATTATCTGCTTCCTGCCTCCATGACTCAACTCTCGTTACAAAATATAATATGTAAGATTCCTCAAAAAAAAAAATGTGTGAATGAGTCCAAACTCGAGGAGAATACTAGAAGCCCCTGAAAAGTTCTACCATCCACTTCCTGGTTTCATGCCAGGAACTCATCAGACCCTCCTTACAAAATGCACTTATAAAATACGGCTCGTCAAAAGAAAGCGAATGAGCCTAAACTACACTACACTATTAAGTACAGAGGAGTTCGCGTATCTACTCTTTGGCTCCACTGTCAGACCCTCGATACCAAGGTACACAACTACATAAATTATCCCAAATTTGAACGTGTACTTGTAATCATTAAAGATCAGTTTTTTCCCAGAAATCGCAGCCTTGTTTTCTAACTTCTAAGCGTTAAGGAGTACTGTAGCTTTCATCCTCAACTTAGCAGCATGATATGATGACTTCCAGATGAAAATACTTAAATAACTAAAAAAAAAAAGCTCAAATACACCATGGGTGCAATAATATTTGAGGGTACCCCTCGATTTTCCTGATCCCTATCATAAACCACTCGCTAACTTTTGAAGACTGAGTTTGGAAGTAGCAAAAATTTTCTGGAATGGCCTGTAAGGTCAACTGTTTTGTTGAATGTTCGAACTCAAAAAGCTTAAAAATAAGTCTTTGAGCTTTGAGAAAACTTTTTGAGCTTAAAGAATTTAGAATTTAAGGTATTTTTGAACTTAAGGAGTACAAAAGCACATCAATTAATATTAGGTATGGTCTACAGGGTCAATAGATTTTTTTTTATTTATAACGGTTTCAAAGACGTGTTTTTTATAAACCTATACCATCCCATACATTTTAATAACATCAGTCGCTTACTGACTAATAAGTGCTATTTATAAGAGTGTGTAACTGAATTTCGCGTGCGATATCTATCTCATTTGGGTCTGTCAAATTTATTTCTATTGTAATATTTTGTCATATTCGATTTATAATAATGTTTTATTAGTTAGTAGTGCTTTTATTGTTTTAAAAGCGTTTATTACATGTTAAGTCATGTGTGTGTGTGTTGCAAGAAATTGTCAATTGCCTGTGTCCAAGACATACTTACGTGTGTGTTTTTAGTAGATTTCATAAAAATCTAACTATTGTATTTGTCCTCATGAAGCAATTTTTTAAAAATTTTGCATATATATATATATATATATATATATGCAAAATTAAACGCAGGGATTGTTAGCACGATAGTGTCTACAATTCTTTAGAGATCTTAATGAAACTCAACGTATAGATTCTATGGACGATTACAAAGGTCGTGTTCATATTTGTGTCAAATCGGTCCACTAGTATAGAAATTACGCCATTTTAAAAGTTTGAAAATTCGAAAATTACATTTTCATGTGAGTTAAATTTGGGAATAAAATGAAATCTGTTTCCATTTCGGCTGTCGAATGGCTTTTTATTATTCATTATTTAGTTAATTATTAACCCATTTAGTTACTATTTTAAACCATTTTAATTCCTGGCCTATTTCATTCTAATTGTTACAGATATCTGAGAAAATATATTAAAACAATCAAGTGAATATTCGAGAATGTAGAAAAGGAAACGAATAAACACGGTTCATATTGCGGCCGCCATTCAATTGAAGATCCCGAGTACCGAAAATGTGAAACCACTAGATATACAGCCGTTTTACATACGTATATGTGTGTGTCTGTAAAATGTCTTCCTTCCTATTTATTTATATTAATTTTATAAAATATATCGCAAAATCATGTTATATAGCAATACTTTGGAACTCTACATTAAACAATTGGCAACAATGTAAAATAACGTTTTAAACCGTATGCATCAAAAGTTTAACCTACTTGTCTTAAAATAAAACATCTATAAATCAGCCATTGGAGAGAAAATCACCCGTTTAAGATAAAATGCGTGAAGTTGTTGTGTGGAGTTTTAACATAACAATGACTTTACGCTTTGTTAACACTCGATTTCGTGCCCTATATAATTTGCATAGGCTATATCTAAAAACCGATTTTTAAGTAGTAAACCCCAATCAATACTTATTTTTAAATTTCATATCTTAAATGAGTACATAGCCACGTCTGTTAATTTTCCAATTGTTTAATTTCAAATTTCAAATAACAAGCTTGGTTTCATGTTATTTACGCCAGAATCGAGCAAAACTATAATAATAATATCTTCGTACATAGACACAGCGCTATTTGGTCGCAAACTAAGCAACGAAATAGTTAAACCAGATAGTCGATAGAATACAAATATGCTTTTTTATTTAATAAATATATACATATAATACATAAAAAAAACACCCAGATTAAAGATCAACATTAATCAAATAAATTAACGTTTGTCTTGTGCGGTAATTGAACCCACGCCCCGAGCGCAGTAAGTAGGGTCTCTACCAATTGCGCCAATCGGGCAGTCAAATGATCGGCAGTCAGTCAAAAGAACTGTGATATCTGATAACAGAATATGGTGCTATTTTTCTGCAATTGTATTAAGCAACTTTTAGTAACATTGTCTGTACATATACAGCTATGTAACGAATAAAATCAATTGACAAAACCTAGTTAGTCTCCTCCGGTGAACGGGGACGTTACTTTCGCTTGCTACGACTCGCTAACAATATTCATTTCCCTCGTAGAAATCCTTTCTTGCTAAGGAACCTCTTAGTATTCCAATTACTACTTGAGATCTGTCTTTCTATTCGTGTGATTTCCTCTCACGTCTTTATTTCAGCAGGTTCATTACTATTATATCGTTTATATTGCGAGTGGCCTATCTTTGTTTAGCTCGGGCCATAGAGTTTATGTAGATCCCGAGGGGGCGGCGATGGTCATAATCTAAGCTCTGTTTCTCGATTCTCTGAGAAAACTTCCAAATCTTATTTGGCATACTTACCAAATAAGTATTTAGATATATTTGGTCGGTATATAAGTGTTGTGATAGCCGACTGGTTAGTGCGTTGCATTTGAATCAAATCCGGCTATACAGTTGAGAACTACACTTTCACAAAATACAGCCGTGAAATGTGAAATATCCACTTCTGCTGTTTCTTTTTCGTCGAGTTAGAGTTCCGTTGGACCACTTTCCTCTCCAGCAACCCCCCGCCCCGCATCAACCCATTCCCACCTTCCCGCCTCCATCAGATATTGTATCCCTACGTAATAGGTCGGGCGAGGCACACGTGACTTTTCAGGGGTCGCAAGTGCTCATGGGTGGCGGTGACCACCTCACCTACTCTCTGTTAGCTTACGTGCTCGCTCGTCCCTCGAAAATGCTATATAAAAAGCCGCCGGTCCCGGATGTTGTCGATCTTATCAGTGACAGCGATCGTTGCCGAGCCTCAAGCCACACTGAGACAGTCCGGAGTAACAAAAGTGGAGTGTATGTCCTGCAGTGCAATATAAGGACCTGATGAGACACACGAGGAATAATATTACCCTTTTTGTAATTTTCCAGGATAAGTTTCAAGTTGAAAGTTTGGAAGATGGAGATTATTAAAGCTGTGATTTTAATTGCCTAGTAAGCAGTAAGGTATACATTTAAATAAAATATTAATGGACATTTTATATCATGATCGATTTTGTACTCCATATTTTTTTTTATTTTGTGATAGTGTTTTTACATTATTTACTAGTAGAAAAGAAAAAAAATATGTTGTCATTATAAAAATTATTAAAATGCAAACAAAAAATATAAATGAATTAATATTCGCTCTCATACATTAAACAGGAAGCTTATTAATATTGCAGCTTGAAAGTAATTAGAATTTAAAATTACATAATTACTAATAAATTCATTCAGTCGTTTTGCCCAATTAGTTTAAAATATGTTTCGTTACTAAGAGAATACGATGAATGTCGTATTCCAAATTAAATGGAAATATTAAAACAAAAAGAAGAAAAATTAACAGCATATATATTAATTATGTGTCACTGCGATATCATGAAATTAGGCAAATTTTATTAACGGAAATATATACACAACAATATTACAAAACTCACACGAAAGTAACAAGAGGCGGCGAGTTCACAAAAAAAAATCATAATTTCCATTTGCAACAAAACGTCCATTCATCAAAGGAGACAACTTCACGCCGTTACCAAAACACTGCCCGCGAGGCGTTCGCGCCGCTCCGTCCTCGAATCCGGACCACGCAAACGTTGATACGCCAGGGAAAAATGTGCATTGATTTCGTTCCATTTTTTTTTATTAATGTACGTATACATTTTTCGATGTGCGCGCACTTATTGAATCCGGGCCCTGATCCGACTTACGTCGGGGTAACTCGCGTAATCTCGCGTTCGTTATTCGGCCCTCGGAGGATTTGTGTTAAAAGTCATCTCGTAATGTGGAGAATTAAAAAGAAATATTATAAGCTTCTGCGGTATGTATATTCGGCAGACTCCCCCGGTATTAAAGCGCGGCCTGTTTAATTATCGCAGCGGCCATTGCGTTATGTCACTGTCAGCGTCTGAGAAAGATGGCCGCCGGCTCAGAACACGAGACCCCGGCGCCTGCCTAACAAGATTCATTATCACGTTATCAACAGCACAATGTATTTGACACTAACGAATAACGCAATCAATTAGAGGTTTCTACTGAAATCTAGACCTAACAAATATTCTAAATTTCTCGCTATGAAAATTAAAAAAAGATATCAAATTGGCAAGTTACTGTTTGCATCCCGCTTTTCAAAAATGGAATTTTCACTAGACCTTGAACTTTTAGGATCATAAAAATCTATTTCGACCATTTTCTGAGCGATGTCTGCATGTCAGAGACATCTTTGCGTAGGTGTGTTTAAAAAATTTAAAAAGGTTTTTTTTTACAATGTTCTTTAAACTACTCTCCTGTGTCTCTGTACGCGTGTGTACGTGCGCGCTTTTGTTTGTGCGCGCTTTTGTTTGTGCGTGCGTGTTTTCCGTGCGTGTGCGCCTGTGTATGTATATAAATTTCTCATAACTTTTGAACAGATTAACTTATTGAAACACTACTTAGAACATTCGACAGGGTTGCACTTAACTTAACCTATCTGAAACGTTGAGCTGATTCCGCCCGGTAGATTTGTAGGAGTCTGAAAAATAAAATTATCAGAATTTTTTTAAATAACATTATACTGCCCTACTGATCGACACCGAAATCTAATTAGCCCTTTTTCTCAAACAGTTGCATCTACTGCCGCAAAATACATAGACATCGGTTGATTTATTCAAGAGATGTCAATGAAAGAAATGTTTTTAAATGTGTTATTTTATAATATTTTGTACATTGCTTTATCGATAGATTCCTAAATCTATTCAGTTGTTTTCGAAAGTTGTGAGAGGTTTCCATTCATTCACACACACACATACACACACACACACACTCTCTCACACACACAAACGAGTTAAAAGCTAATAGGTTTGAAAGTCTCACGCTTTAGATCCCCTGTTAAAAGTAAATATTTAGAAACCATTGAGCTGCTATCTATAAACCTATAAAATATTTTATTTTTAATATCAAAGAGAAAAAGGCGATTAAGGTGAAGATCAATTCTCTTTCGTATCTGGTCGCTATTAGCTCCTTGAGCTTCGCTAAGGCACCTCGCTCGCTTTGTGCGCTCGTCGAATTTTGACTGTGATATTACTAATATTTAAAGGAAATTATTTTGGACCTAATATTTCTTCAAGAAATTATATACCTGTTAAATCTTATATTATGTTATTATGTATATATTATTATGTTTCATATATTGATATTAAAAAAAAAGTAGTTTTTACAAAGATAATAATTTGTAGTCATTTGACCACAAGATAAGAACCGCAATATACGGGGGATGACGAAGCGTTATATAGGAAAATTCACGTCTATATGCACCAAATGTATTTGGGGTCGCCAATTTCAGAAATTTGTATCAATAGGAAAAGATATAATAATATATTTGTTACATACAAAATTATATAATAGATACATGTAAATTTTTCGATTGATAGGTTTAGATAGAATGATTTGCACTTGTTTTACGAGTTTTGCAAATTAACGAACGACATGACAAACCTTAAGAAAATTATACATGTTCATATGTTGATTAGGTGATGTTGGAAAAAATTCATAATTTTCATTGGATAGATCAAGAACATTCAAGCTATATAATATTCAAATAAGATAATGTAGCTTTATTTCTTATATTTAACGTTTAAACAGAATACATAAGGAAGTATTTTCGTACAATATAATCAATTTTAGCGTTGGCAACCGATTTTTCAATGAACAAGTATATATTTAAAAGTAATAATAAAGGATGTAAAGAAGTCAGAATACACTTTTATCACGGTACACGTGTACCGCATAGCCGATTGATGTTAGTCCGCGTCGGCTGCATCAGGATGACGGGGTTCGTTAACCAACTCCACGACGCGGCGGTCACAAATTGTCGGTGTTGGGGGCGGCGGCCGCGGTGTGGAGTGACAAATGCAGTGGAAAATATTAACCCCGAATGAACAGCTGAGGGGCGGTCGCACCCTCTTCCGGCACAAGTTCGTACAAAGATATTTTTAATTTAATCCACTATGACGGCTCTTTTCGATTCTCGGGTTCCGAAAGTTTCACGCGGCTGTAAATTAATTGGGATTAAGTTGGACAAGGAGTGCGTGGTGCGTGGTCGATCGTGTAAATTACTGCATACTGCATTGTTGAATGATATATTTTTTTTAAAGTTCGCGATTTATTTCATTATTGGTGGATAATTCGTCGATATCTCAGAACGATTTAGTTTATTGATTATTTTTATAGCCTGTTTCGTTGTATTTTGATCCTGCCTAGGAAAACGTATACATCGTTGGTGTGTAAAATAAGATAACTAAAATTCAGTTAGTAAGAGTTGAAGTTATTTCAGATTTTCCTTACGTTTTATTTGAATAATGTGAAAGACAGACAGAGAAATTATTCTTTTTTATTTTCTGAACCATTTACTATAACCTCTAACAAATGTTTGTTCAAAATATTTAAATCAAAAAGTATCGGCTAAAAAAACTGTTTTTAGCCAATGAATTAGCACATCAAAAGGAGTCCTTAGTAGTTCATAACGTTTGTTCACATTTTAAGCTTCGTAGTGGAGGGTTAATTCTTAAAAGAAATTGTTGAATTAAAAATCATGAATAAGAAATTCTTGGAACTTTAACAGAAAATAAAAAAAAAGGAATATTATGTTTAATGACGTAAATTTCTTTCGTGCAGTACGAAAGGAATTTATGATGTACATAAATAGTAACCACAGTGCGTAAGCGATTAAAATTTCCTTATTACAGTTTATCAATACAAAAAAAATAAAACTAAAAAACGTTTGAACACGTATATATATGCTAATGTTTATGTTAAAAACGACGTAATTGCTTTTGTTTTTGCAAAGTTAAATTAATAATATTTACTAACTTTACATCAGATAAGTCAGCATCAAGCAACCCTTGTTATCGTTTTTCGCACTTATATAACAGTAAAAAATCTTGATTTGACTCTGTGTAAGTTGTAACTTTTAATTTTATTAATTTTCAAATAACGTATTTGTTGTTATATGTTTCAGAATGGCATTAAATTTTTATCAAACATACGTTTCGCACTAGTAATTTTTTTTTTGTAATATTCAAAATAAAAAAAAATATTTAGTAGAATTATTAAATTACTTTATTACAAAAACGCACAGTTCTCATCAGTTCCAGTTTCCATCAGGAGGTAAATGATAACGTTTTTTTAAAAGTTCACGTGTACAACGCACGAAACGCTGCCGCTGTGAAGTTCGTTATAAAAGCGTCGCAATGGCGTAAAGTAGGAACGCGGGGGAGAAGAAGGAAGGGTCGGGGAGCGTAATACTTGCTCATTATATCATTACCGGTTAATGTTAGTTCGTGTCAGCCAATTCAGAGCGGCAAAATTTTGTGCGTTGTACTGTACGTCTACTGTTTTCATTTATTTCACAATTAAATTATTTAGACTGTCTATGTTCATGCACACCGTTTCAAGCTAATATAACAATCCACTCTGGTACAAAAAAATGAGAATAAACAAAAAGTATTCCACAACTTATTAACTAATTAATAAGTTTATTAAGGACTTCTTCCACAGTCTGAGACAAATTAATTTTAATCACTCAATGAAATACATTTATGTGAAAAATTTCGCTAAAATTGTAAATGCCAAACTGAACGTAATACCTAAATAAATCTGGAGAAAGAAAACGGTCACCAACAAAACCAATAACAGCGAAACATTTTTTATTCGGCTCAGATTTAAGGTAAAAGTGGAGCCACGCTAACAGAAGTTGGCCCGACGCCGAGTGCGCGGCTGCAATTAGCCAAAATTATGCCCGAAAACAAGTTCCCAAGCAATTAGCGAATGTGGCCACAAGTTAAGAACAGGTTTAAAACAGTTTATGCGATCCCCCAAAGTGGGTACGCTTAAATTTCTTATTCAACTTATCGAAGAAGATACAATACTTTAATTAAATAACGCAACATGTGCGCAGTGTCATCGACCTAAATTAGCATTTATGTACATGGTTGTACATATTTATTTGAAACTCTTTCTTTATGAATCTGAATTCTATCTACCGGGTCGTTTTTTCAAGCATTTCTAATTGTAGTTAAATTGATATCTGATAATAATAGAATATTACGTTTCAAATTAATACTTGGAAGCCCATTGAATTTCAGGTCATTTGATTTGTTTTTACAAAGCGCATTCATACCTCGAAGATAGATGACATAGCAAGTACCTTTCAAATACACCGTCAAATTCAGTCTGCCTGCCTTGTTTCTCTCACTGACATATTTGGTCGACAAAGAATGCTAAAGCTTAAATATGTTCACAAGAATTACCTTACGCCCTAATTAATGCTTTAAATGCAAAGAATAATAATAATATTTTATTAATGGTTTTTGTTAATGATGCGTTGTATAAGGCATATTTTTTTAAATTTATTTGAAACTGTAATTTATTACCATTGAACATATTTTATAGATAACTTTATCAATTTTTGTTACAATTCAATTAATAATTGTTTATTTTGTGTCTTCAGTAAAAGGGAGACTATACATATGTATTATATAAATTTTATAGTTTATTACAAAGTTTTTTATTTAAATCAATTGTTTAAATTAATGTAGGTAAAGTTCTTAATATTTAGTAATTTTCAAAATATATTAATATTTGTTTTTATGTTTCGTATCAAAGAATATATAATTTTATAAGAAATAAAAGATAAAGAAAACGTAATAAATATTCTGTGAAATAAATCGCTTGTGAATTAAAAGTGATCACTATTACTATAAAGACTATTACGTCACATCATTTTATATTGTCTAATGCTTTTGTAGAATTCTGTATGAAACGGTAATAGTTCTTTCAAGATATTTCTTTTATAAGAATTATACTTACCACACCGGACGATAATTCCGCAGGACCGACGCTAATAGAGCAATTTTTTTAACACAAGGCGAAGAAAACCATTAAAACAGAAATTCTAAGTAATCTATTTTCTTTCCTCCCGTGTAAACAGCAAAATTAGCACTCCCTACCATTTCGGATCGCTGCTTAACGTCCAAAAGCGTGACCGGCGCACGCGTCCTCTCATTCGTGCATAGGGATCCTATAAAATTAATCTTTCATTACGGTGATAGATCGTCGATCACGTTATGACAGATTTTTAGCGAGCGTCCCGGGGCCGACGCTCTCGCTTTAATTGGTGCCGGGAAGATGGATAGGATGCGCGCGGCGCCTGACGTAATTGACAACGCGTAATACGCGTCTTCATTGTAATCCGAGGACTTGAAAGATTTTCACGAACACTCCAGTGTATCCGATATCGATGTAGCAGTGCCCGATTTTTTATATTAAGATCTTTAAGAAACGTTTTCAGGTTTTTGCTAGGAAGTAACTCGATGTTTTGACCTTAAAGGAAGGAACATGCAGCAGATATAGGTACTCTATTTATACAGTTACGGCGGAGTGTTTCAAAATCAGTAGTATTTAACTATAGATTTTAACTATTAAACATAATATTTACTTTAACATTTAGCAAAACTGTCAAATTCTATTGCTTCAAAAATCACTTATTTAAAGTTAAATGTTGACGGACAGGTTAAGTTACGATAAGCGCCTAATATACGATTCTTAATTTTATAGATATCGCAAGTTTCCGAAATGGATTACGAAGAAAAACTTCAATTATTATCTATTACTATAAATTATTAAGAAAATAATCAAATTAGAACCAAAATATACGACTATGTTTATACCGTCTATGTCACAAATGCCAAAATGGCGGATTTGAAAGTTAACTTAGCATATGGAGATGGCCCCACACACCTCCAACATTAACTTTGAAGTTACCGGTTAACTGTCAATTGCGAAGTTGAAACAACATGTTTTGACGTGTTTAGCAATTAACTTTAACAGTCAGCAGCTAATTAATGTAAATGAGAGTTTGAAGCACATCGTTGTTAGTGCATTCGGAGCATTTTGCGGTATGTGTTAAGTAACACAATGTTTTGACCGTTGTGGAAGTAACGAATCACAGCTTCATTTCCATTTTCAATAATGAGCTGTGCGCGCGGATCCATATAAATCAGAGGTTCCCAAACTCTTTTGTTTCATAGACCACTTTCAAAATTTTGCTGGATCCAGTGGTACCCCTGCAGCTACATCACTAGTAATTTCTAAATCTCGAAAAAAAGAAGTGAATTAGATCTATCTATGGAAACTTGCATTGTGGCTGAGTTTGAACGACGAATTAACAGTTTTCTAAGAAAAGGTTAGAATTGATTGTTTGATAGCGTTAATTATTTGATAATAAAGTCGACTAAACAAATTTTCAATTAAATTTTAATTGATTGTGCTGTGAGTGGATGTCAAAAAAGCAAAGTTGGCCAATCGAAAAAGTGACTCCATTCAACTTTACTTTTTTGAAATATACAGTGACTCACAGCACAAGAACCAATCAATTCTCACAAATTTTATTTAGAAAACGTCCCATTCGGAGTGGTAAAAAGAAATATAGTATATTTTCTTGTGTTGTAGGTATTTATTTAAATTTAAATATATAAATTATTACACTATTAATTATTGTTATAACAGTCATAATATAATTAAAATTAACACTTATAACGTAATGTAATTTTTACAACGGTAATTACAAAAAAAATATAATTTTAATGAAAGGGATACACTTGATGGATTGACAGCAAATTATCAATATTTGGATTGAATTTTGTAAAGGATAACCGTAAATCTCCCCTTTCTGTGATATTCAATCTGCTCCTTTTTTTTTTGTTAATATGTTTGTAACTACACTAAAACTTTTTTCGACGAGATATGGAGGAGGAAAAGGCTATCAGAAGCTTTTGCATAATTCTCCACAGTCCAGAATATTTTTCGGACATTTCTGCCTGCAGCCAAAATTTTTAATACCTTCTTTTAAATGTAACTTTCAGCTCCTCATTAGTGCTAAGCTCGAGTAGCTCCTTTTGTAATATAACATTCTCCACTTCCGTTTCATCAAATGGATTTATGATCCATGGTGATATTTCCATCGACAGAATATCTTCAAGTCTGAATTTAAAATCATCGTGCAGGGCAATCAAATGTTGAACGTATGTCTGAATATCTTTATCAAGGCATCTACCTGCGACAAGTTTGAAAACTGAAAATTCGCGCCGACTAATATTTTCCTTCATAAATTTCAATTTACTAAGAAAAACTGAAATTATGCTCTTTGTTTTTATTAAATCGAGGCTGTCCCCTTGTAATTGTAAGTTGAAGTCATTAAATTTGTTGATCAAATCTGTCAAATACGTGATGTCTGTTTTAAAATTGTTCAAGTTTTTTTTTTAATCAGGATCTTTACTTTCCAAAAACTCTAAAACTGTGTCAAAAAGTAAATAAAATCTTGATAAACATGCACCTTTTGACAACCAGCGTACTTCGGTATGTAACAGCAATCGTTGGAAGTCTTCATCATTTTCATCGTACAATTGTGCAAATAAATGCGTGTTCAATGCATTGCTTCTTATTTTGTTAACTGCATTAATCACAAATTGAAGCGATTGGTGCAATCCATCACTCAAATTTTTCGCTACTAGATGTTGTCGGTGGATAACACATCTGATCCATCTGACCGATGGTGAATGGATCTGACCAAAACATTAAATATTGATTCACTTTAGTGTCCGTCTTGTTTTCGCGAATAGCTTTTCATGAATTTCTTCGCGCATAACAAATCGAACATATGCCAATAATAATGCTTTATTGCCAGGTAAAGTTGACTCGTCCGGTTGAATAGAAAAATGAGTTGTTCGTAGATAATCACACAAGAAACTTTGAACATTAGAGCTCATTTCATCAATACGTCTTTGTACAGTGTTGTTACTCAAACGAACTCTTTTGAGTATGTCAAATGAAGATTTGTGCAGAACAGTTTTTAAAACCTCTTCAACAGCAGGTAAAATTAACTGTTTTCCATTGGTGAGCGGTTTTCCAGATTTTGCCATAAGTAATGAGATATTGTAAGATGCCCGCAAGCCATCATCGTTGCTTTCAGATGTTGAAGAGAACATACTTCCGCACGATGGGTCTCTTTTCATATTTTTCCTTTAATGTTTGGAAATATTTCAAATCTTTACCTATTTTATCAGGATGACACCTTCTTAAATGATCTTTCAGCTTTGATGGTTTCATAGAGTCATTGCTCAAAACTTTGTTGCATAAAAGACATGTGGGCAATCGTTTGCCTTCCTTTGATGGAAGAAAATCAAATTTTAAATATTTAACACTGTACTGACGACACTTCTTCTTAGATTCGGCCGTGTTTTGTATCAATTGCCCACCTGTAAATAAATAAAAAAACTTTGTTTTAGTAATCTTAAGGCGATTCGAACTTAACAGGATATAGCTATTTTAACATAATATGATTAATAAATTATTATAAATATTATGAAATAAACAAAGTTACGGCTGCAAACTGTTTTTAATTATTAACAGCAATAAATCGCTAAGATCCATAATAGAGTTTTATAAAAACGACTGAACTTATTTTAATGTGATATACAATTATTATTTCATTTATTATATTTTAATATATTTCTGTAAATTCTGTAGAAACTTTTAAACAATATTGTGATATCAAAAGTCCGTAATAATTAAATGGATTAGATAAGTAATAAAAATAAAGTAGGGACGATGATAAGTTCAATCTTTCTCGGCTTAAAACTATATGCATATAACAAGTAGGTGGATAAGTACTTACTTTTCCGACACTGGCAATCACTAATACCGATTCACTTTTCTTCATGAAATTCCAGAAACAAATGAGTAACGATTATCCTTGACATTCATATTTATATTTGTGAACAATCAAACTCATTCATACAAGATTGCAAGCACATGCACCGTAAGTCGTATTAATTTGCACGTCTGAACAAGCGTTGCGGACGGGACGGTGGCCGGCGCGGCAACGACAAGTCTCGACGCGTACTGAATATGGAATATGCAAGTTTTTACAAGGAACAGTCGCTGAGCTTTTTAAAATATTATTTTCCTATATTGATAAGAGAAGTCAAGTCATCATTTTAGTTCTTCCCTATCGAAACCAAATTAATTTTCATGCACCCCGCTTACGATTGTGGACCCCTATTTTTTATTACGCCCAACGTAGACCCCCGTCGAGTCTCCCGTGGACATCTGGGGGTCCACCTGGACCACTTTGGGAAATACTGATCTAAATGAATGCGCATATAAATAAATTCCTTCATTTTTATATATGTTCTAGCGATCTTTCTTTCAATCATGATCGTTGCTATTAATAGGTACTAACATGCTAATTTTCAGTTTAATTGTAAAATCTACCATAAATATCATCAGGAGTGCTAAAGGTTATATATACCCAATCTTATTATTTAACTTTTTTTTTAAGTTGAAAAATTTTCAGAAAATGTGAAGTTATTGTTGTCAGTTCGATTTCAAAGAATATATTTTTTTAATTTATTTAGACTTTTTAGGATATTAGGGATCCATTTCAACCATTTTTCGAGTGATCTCTGTATGTCTGTGCGTGCGTTTCTCTCTCTTTCTCTCCTTCTTTCTCTCTCTGTGTGTGTGTCACAGACGTATATATGTGTATCTCTGTCTCTTTCTATCTGTGTGTGTGTGTACATACACAAAGACACTCCACCACCAGATCAAACTGGTGCCATATTGAAAAAAGTTCAAATTCTAAGCATCCGAAAAACACTAGCTTAAATGAAAAGATTGTTTGATATTGGCGAACCAGATGCGGAAATCCTATCTTGTAGAAATCTGTAGACTCTGCCTTTCCGTTTAGGAAATAGGTGTGAGCTTATAATAATAATAGTTATTATAATTACAATCGGAAGCTGAATTCAGCTTCGAATATCATATCTTCCTGTCTCTCTCCCATACAAATAAATAGAAAAAGATAAATAACCAGTACAAGCAGTAATACTTTCATTTAATACAAATCTGAAGTAGCAGCTTCCGATGTTACGTTTCGTCCAGTGAGTTCCGGTGTCCCGCCCCTCTCCTCTTCCCACCAACTCGACCCTCGTCCATTAGATATTCTACTCTCTTCTGAAGGCCGGAAACGCACTCGTGACTCCTCGGAGGTTGTGAGTGTCCACGGGCGGCGGTGACCATATACACGCTAATGGTTTGCCTGTTAGGTTGCCCCTAGGCTATGCTGTAAAAATGCTCATAATTTATGAGCGTTATGAGTCATAAATTACAAAAGTGTCACTACTACACTAAAGTTCATTAAAATCTGTTTCATTATTATTGAGCTATCAAAAAACATACAAACCAACAGAAATATAAATAAGGAAAAAGCGCCAAATTTCATCAAAACCGGTACAGCACCTTAGGCGTGAAAACGAAACAGAAAAACAGTCAGAAAGATAGACAAATAGAGACACTTTCGCTTTATAATATCAATATGGACTAGTATGGACGGACAACTTCTCATATCCATAAAGTAAAATATATCGTGATCATTTTGAAATATCTATTGTCAAAATACGATAAGCAAGTCGAGAAGAAGGAATAGGCGTACAACGAGAGGAAAAAAACATACAACGACGCACCAAAAATCAAGGGCGATCACAGAGGAAATCCTAGAAGTTACGTAAAGGTATACGACAGCGCCGCCGAGCAGCGGAGCGCCTAATACTCCTCCGATCGCTGCGCCCGTATTGAGTTCTATCGCGACGCCGCCTGCCGGGGCGTAAAGGGCGGGCGGCGAGCGCTCGGCTCGGGCCCGACGCGGACGAGTTATGACGGTTACTCACACGGGCCGGAGATAAAAGTTGTAAGGTGTCGATGCGTCGATTTTTTTAAGTGTGGGTATTTAAATAATGAAAAATCGACCAAGTGTCGGACTCGTAAGTGGAAGGTTCCGTATTATGATTTTCGTCGCATTATTTCTTGATGAGATTAATAAAAAAATTTTATGCACTCGCTATTATCTTCACTATTGTTTGTTTTACTTATAGGTATTTTAGGATTTTGGATTTTCGTTTAGTTTTAATGTCAAGTATGATTGAGTTTTTATATTATTTTTTTTATGTTTTTTTTTTATAATTTGGGGCTCATGTACATATGTAGAAAAAGAGAAGAGAGGGCGATTTTCGTATATATATTTTTTAATTATTTTAAACAATGCATTGTAAAATTATGTATAAGAAAATTAGCTTCCGCCCGTGGCTCCAGCCGCGTGAATAGAATGAATTCCTTCGTCTTATATATCGACCGATTACGATAATTAATCACTCTCCTGATCGCTATTTCGTTCTTGATTCTGATCCCGGTCCCGTTCTCGATACCAATTTGTATCACTTTCGATTCCGAACCCTGTGTCGATTTGAGTAAGTTCCAATTCTGATTCTATTTACGAGTCCGGACCCTTTTCAAATTCTGATTTCTTCTTATTCCGATTACAGTCAGAATCTCGATTCTATTTTTGTAATAACCCTCGGCGATTACGATATAGCTCCCATTCTCGATTGCCCCTTCCCCTTCGAGGTCTCGGCTCTCGATTTGGTTCCTCAACCCGTTTGCAATTTCGATTCTATTCCATTCCAAAGCGAAGTGTTAATAGTTTATTTTACTCACAGAATTTCTTATTAATGAAATAATTCTTAGTATTAGCTTAGTAGTTTGATTCAAAGCAAAAATACACAGACTACATCAGATACGAATACTAGTTCCCTTTTGTATAAATCTTCCCATTCGCGAGAACATTTCGCCAGTTTCATAGAAATTTGATGAATGGTTAAGCCGTGCAAAAAAAAAATCAACAAAATGTACACTCACTTTTATACACTAAACATCTCCACTCTCTCCACCTAAGTGCGATAAAAATCGAATTACGCACATATACACACACAACTACACAAAAATAAACGAATATAGCTATTAAAGAATAAAAAAAATAATGAATAATTTTTTTATGGTTGTTACAAGTTGTATGGAAATAACATAAAGTTTACAATTTTTCAGAATCACAGAAAAATAAATGTATATTACAATGAGTAAATAAATGTACAGTCAAAATCACAGGTTCTGACTGTACATTTATTTTCATCAAGATCGATCAAAACTCCTTTACTTATAAAAGAAGGTGCAGAAAGACAAACGGACAGATAACTTACAGACAGTATCCTGTCAATTGCGTAATTTTGCTCCTTTTTTTTTAGTTATAAAAGAACATACAAAGAGGCAAACAATATTTTATTATTTTAGCAATCATGTGTTGTAATTGTATATCAATTTTCATTACAATTGGTCAAGCCATTTTTGAGATATAAAAGGACATACAGATATACAGACAATCAGACAGACATGAATTTTAAAAATGATAGAATTGGAGTCGGTTAGTCATAAAACGAATGTCATCACGAAATTTTACACAAAAATAGAAATGTACAGAAAGACGCTACAGATTAATAAAGTTATATAGATGTAAATACATTTGTATATCTCAGACCAAAACACTTCATTCATACGTTACATTATGTATGCAACCGTAGTTTTCATTTAATTCTTAGACAGATAAACAGACGGACATGAAACCCTACAAGGGTTCAATTTTTCATTAGTCCGTGTGGCACCCCAAAAACATTATAATTTACATGTTTCGTATTTTTATTAATGCAATTGTATTTGAAGACACGTTTCTACTAATTATTCCATTGTCTACGTTTTAAACATTTTTTGAATTCATCTGAAAGTAATTTCTGTCTAAAAAAGATCTGGCCGATAACTTTTATCATAAAATATTTTTAGATATATTTGATAATTATTATTACTTTACTCTGACTATACCTTACAGTACTTTCATTATTCCAAACAAATTTCAATTCTCTAATTCGTTGAGTATTGTAGAAAAATGAACAGCGACAGGCAAATACTGCATAACTCAATTTCAATGGTTTACTTCAACCTCAATTTGATTTAATAATGCAATTCAAAATTGAATCACGCTACATTCATGAACAAGTTTAGGACAAAAATAAGTTGGATTATCTGGCAAGACATTTATTCGTGAGATAGATTCTAATTAGATATATTGCACTACGTTTGTTTTATAAGTTATATAAATATTATTGTGCAGTTCTGTTTGACGTAATTCTGAATACACAGGAACTAATTAGTTCAGAGTATTGCAATAAGTAGATTCTGCTTTTTCTTTTTCTTTGAAACGACAAGTGATATTTGTAGAATGTGACTTATCGTTTCAAAAATCATTTAATTTATTGACAGTGTTAGAGAGTTAAATTTACCTACCTTTATTTATTGACGGAGAAAATTTTTATAGACTCTGATATAAATAAATTGAATATACTTCTGAATACATTCTTTGATTTTCGAGATATACGGGATATAAGATAATAGATAATAACAGTTATATATTATACATAAGATTATAATATATAGGTCTTATATATATGAATCATATATAAGGTAATGAATAAATAAAGGGAAATCCTCGTATTCTTTATATTTTTTTAAATCTTTTAAGTTATATTTTAAAATTATTAAGATATGTCATATATATATATGTTTGTATTCCTCGTTATAATTCATTTCTGTATGTACCGTGGTGCGACAGACATATATTGTTTTATTTTTAATTAACGTTCAAATTTAGAATTAGTCTTAATACACCATACAGTACGTAAATGTACACTACTTTGCTCTATTTTTAACGCTATTGAATATTGTCTTATAATTTCAAACATAGAAATATCTTAGTATTTAATATATATACGTATTTATGTACTTAATATATAAATAATATTGACATAATTCTAAATATACTTCATGATCATAGATAAACACTTAGAGAAAATTAAATGATATAAAAAATAATGGTGTATAAATGACAACCGGAACAATCCTATAGAAGCAAGAACTTAAGCAAACAATGTGATAAAGCATATACATATATACACCGTAAGAGATTTAGTTATTTATAATTCATTGTATTTTTCTAGGACGAGTCAAAGGGACTATTGATGGGCGAGCGGCGAAGTAAACACGACAGTAAATTTCTATTATCTAAGCTATTAAGGTTCTCCAAGATAGCAAATATTATCCTATTGCATTCAATGGTACATCCCTAGCGCTCCGATCACGAATTAGGTTTTTAATTTAGCACTACCTACTGATATCGAAACAAGGAATTTGATATTAAGCGATTCGATGTCTTCTATTAATTTGTCATAATCTTTCGAGTTAGTTTATGGCCATAAAAATAAGAATTTGAATTTGGCACTAAAATATAGAATAATCTATTGTCATGCAGTCCATAATAGTCCGCAGCGAATGGATTGCCGTGAACGCGGCGCGGACCCGCCCATTTGTCTATGCGAGATCGCGTGGAAGTGACCGTAATGGGTTTGCATACTGTACCCAAAGTTCGGCTCCGATGTTGGCTTCGGTGTGTAAACGCGGCGTATGACGTAGGGGAATGTCAATTTTTTTAAGGAAGTACATTAGCGCCAACCCTTGGCTTTGACATCGGATCCAGTGTGTAAATCTGACGTCACATAAAGCCACAGGACTATAATCCGGTGGAGACATAAAAATATGGTGACGATTCATATCGTTTTAAATCAAAAAATAACCACAGTTCTGATGCACTGATTCATACGTCGTAACCTCATTTTCAGCATGTTTATTTCGTTTTGTTGTACTTTTAAGTAATACTAAATGTTTTAAGTGACTTTGATACTTACTAAAATAACAGTTTCTAAAAACGTCAATATCTCCCTAGGCTTTGTGTGCTTGTAATACATTCGATTATTACAGCCGTTGTGTCCGAAAAATTCATCTGACCAAAGATATTTTGTGCTATGAATAGCAGCAGAAGCAGTCAACGAGAGTAAATAGAACACGACTGCGGCGTAGGGGCAGGGGGCGGGGCGCGCGGGGGTGACGTCCCCAGTAACCTTCCGAGGGCCCATAAAATTTTATGTACATTATACCGCTATTCAGGGCGGAATATTTTTTTAACATGTCAATGCCGGGTTACAAATAGACGATCGCAATAACAAGGTCTTCATGAGTCTTTTGTTGAGAAAAATCGCTGTAAATACGATAACGGCTCGGGTCGAAAGTGTCCGTTTGACTAAGAAAGTTGAAATCGTGCGTAGAAAAAAAAGAGACACATAAACGAAATTCTATACTATTTCGTACTAATATGTAGGTATTAAATGTCCAAGGTATTATTATCACATCGTAAGTTATCAGAGTTCTATTTTTTATTTATGTAGCTAACTAACGATGAATTGTTACACCAGCTGTGAAATGAAGAAAAAAATGATAGTCTTTCTTTCTTATCTCAGTAAGATGTAGCTCAGAATCACAAATTTTTCATTGGAAGTCTTCACCACGACCTAATTTTGTGCGCTATAACAAATTTTTAGGTCAAACCATTAATGAACAACAAAGGAAGGGACATGTTGTCAACGATCTTTACGGTAAGAATCTCACAAACAGCTGACATTTTATGAGAACATTGCCTCGTTTGATAAAACCTTTATAATAGGCACGGGAATTGTACTATACGTTACCATATATTTTTTATCATGTCTACGGTGACTGTAAAAATCGTGGCCTTAATACGTATGGTGTTTACAAAAACAAAAAAACTATTTATTGGCAGAATTAAATGTGATTCGATTTATAAATGAGAAATTTCTAATGATGCATTTTCTAAGGGTTTTCATCAAAATTTATAAATAAAGTGGAGTATATTTTTGTGGTCAAGTCTTCGTAACATATTAGAGAAATCGCATCGGTAGTGATGCCAAAATTAATATATACGCGTCGATATCTAGAGTTGGTTGAGAGCCTACCGACACTGTTTAGTGTTACATTCTTTTTCAAACATTCTCGTCTTTTTAAAAGTACATTAGTCATTTGACGTCACGCGAGTGAAAACCCTAGTCAAAGGTCCTAGGACGACAGTAAGGTCCGGTCACTTTGCTTACACAAACATATTCCACAAAGAGATTTCATTTCATAGTTGAGTTGAGGTTCTGCGTGTTTTGCAGTGAAACCTTTATGAGGCTATGAGGCTAAAAAAAATAATTTGAGACAATGCATCAGTAGCTAATGAGAGATGATTGCGGTTTGTTAATTCAATATATTTTTAATCTATATTATATTTACATTAATTAAAATAGCTCCATAAAACCCACTGCTTGACAACCCAATTTTTTATAAGGTGTCTGATTGATCCATATGAAATAACAATGGAATGATCCATGAAAACACAAACAAAAACTAAAACGGAATAGGTATTCCGATTAATCTAATTTGACAGACAAACTTCGAAAAAATATTTATGATTTGTCACCGGAATGTGATTGTCATTATCGTCGCCTGAGTTTTCTCACGCTCTCAAAGCGTTATCACGAAATGGATTCTGAATCGGCCTAACGATGGTCTTAGCCGACTTCAGAAAATAAGGAGGTGCTGAATTAAATTGTATTTTTTGAAATATGTTTTGCAATAGCGCCAACACTTGTGGAGCGGTTTTAGATATTCCTTTTTTTTTATTAAGACGATTACGTACTTTTTGAGTAATTTGTGAAATAAACAAACATATACTAGAAAGTAAAAAAATAGTCGCCTGAGATGTTAATAATACAAGTACAAATGAGAGTAAAAAAAATATTGACCATTTTATATAATATTGTTTCAAAAAATCGATTTAAAATTTTTAAATCGAAATAGCTTTGAAATTTAAATTTAGAGATACAATTATTTTTTCACCAGAAGAAAGAAAAAATCCTTGTCGAGGGCAGCAATTTTTCACATTTTTAATTATTATACATAATTAGATAAATAAAATTATATAACGAAGAAAAATATGCCCTCTTCATTTCATGCCAAAGGAACAACGTCATAACGTGGATAGAATAGGGATGGTAATAATGTTTCAAAACCCTCAGTTCAACTCAAGCAGTCGACATGTTTGCACTTGGTTTCTGTGGCTTTTGTTCTGAAGCTTATCATTTTTAATATTTGACTGATTTTTATATGGAAAATAAAAGCATATATAGGAAATATTTTTATCCACTAACAATATCGCTCTGCAAAATGTGTAAATGCCATTTTTCGATTTTTTAAATATTTTTTTTACATTTATAGTTTTCGAAACACACTGGGTCATAGTCGGCTGAAGCCTGATTAATCATGTCAAAATTAAATAAAATATTTACTGACAATTTGCAATTTAAATTTTTTTTTTTAATTGTATGGGAGATTAATTTTTAAGGCAAAGTATAATCTTTTATTTATTACTATAACATATAAAAAACAGAATTACGGATACATAACATTATCGTTATTTAAGATATTTTTTAACCGACTTCAATAAAAAGAAAGTTCTCAATTCGTCGTAGTATACATATATCACTTCTTTATTCATGGACGGATTTGAATGATTCCTTTTGCAAGTTAGTTAGTCCCATGGTGATACTATTTTCATTTCACTGGTATTCTCATTGGATCTTGGACTTACATATTATCAGAAAACTTCCCAATAACAAATAAAAGATCTATAACTATTGAAGTATTTTTAAGTTTTTAACGGTTCCAAAACGAGATGGCTACCTAATTAAGGTCATAGAGGAGCTGAACCGGACTGGACATAGGATGTGAAGGCGTACAACTGAACTTCTTAACATAAAATAAATTGTATCTCGTAAATCATACACCAGAAGACGTTGCAACCTAAGATTTTTCTTCTGTAATGGAATTTTCAACAGACAACGACTGCATTGTCCACCAGACTACAATGCAGCCATGAGGGTTTCCTGCTACGATGGAACTTTTTAACGGTGAATAACGTAGACTTGAGACTTTGAGTATGGAATGTTCTGGGGATGGATCGTGTCCTCGTACAACATAAGAAGATGCAGCTATGAGAGGTTCCTTCTACGATGTAATTTTTCAACGTTGAAGGGCATAGATTCGAAACTCTGTATACGGTCTGTATTAACAATGGATCACGTCCTTGTAAACCAAAGAATGATGCAGTTGTGAGAGTGTTCTTCTACAATGGAACTCTTCAGTGGTATACAGCGTAGTCTTTAAAACTTTACATATACAGACAGTTCTGACGATGGATAGTGTCCACGTACACCAGAGAACGATGTAGCTGTGGAAGTCTTCAGTGGTGAATAGCACGGACTTAAAATGTTTAATACAGAATGTTCTTGGGATAAATCACGTCCTCATACATCAGAAGACGACGTAGCCGAGGGTTTTCTCTTCCATACACACACACACACACACACACACACACACACAGACACACACACCCACAGACACACACCCACACACACACCCGCACACACACCCACACACACACACACCCACGCAAACACGCCTGCATATATATATGTGTGTGTGTGTGTGTTTGAGCTTGCGTGCATGTATATATATGTGTATGTATACATGTAAAATAGGAAACCGAAGAATAAAAAGTTAACAAGAGAAAACAAAAGTTAAACTAATTACTATACGAATAAAATATTGAGTCCAAACGAGGGTTGAGTCAAATATTCAAATTATGGATATTGAGTTAAACCACGTCTGGCATATCTGTAGGTAGTATCGAGTTCGAAAATGACTAATTATTTAATTACTTTAATTTTTTGATGGCAGTTTTAATTTTTATTTTTTTGAAAAGCCATTATTTTAATGTTTTTGAAATCAATAAGTATCGCGAATATTAGACTGATTTCGTCTATTACGGTAAAATAAGTATTCTGTTATTGACATACTGCTAAGATTATATTTCATTATATTAAGCACGTTGAAATTATTAAAATTGACAATTAAAATTTAAATAAACTAATAACAAATTACTTTAAAAGAAATAATTCCATATAATTTGAATATCGATAATTCATAATACATTACAAATTAGATGACAGCTAAAAAATATAAGTAACAAAAGTGTATAATTAAATAGTTATTACAAATGTAATTTACTTAAAAATATTATGTCTTTCAGTATTACAGCACTCAATAATTCAATATGCAAAACCAAAAACATCCAATCGTTTAAACTGCGATAAAAATAATGAAGAATTCTCAACGAGCATTGTCTATTCTAGGCTATAGTTTTACTGAGGATCGAATAGTCGCCATTAACTCTAGTACATATTCGAAAAAATTAGAAATATATCAGATGGAGTGCAGAAATTAACAATGAGAGTTTGCCCACAAGTTATTTATTGACAACTAATATTACTACACATTGTCGTAGTCAATTTATGACGTTGATAGCAATGTAGTTGATAGATTTCATAGGATTATTGCAAAATATATGTATTGCATTGAGTCTATCATTTATATATATTATACCCATATACGTATAATATTCATATTGTCACAAATATCTTTTTTAAATAAAAATTATATGAATATAATAATAAAAAATAATCAACTAAATTATAATATTATTTAATTAAAGCCTATTGCCCAATGATTCGTCAGGTCTATTTACGATTGCAAATTAAAAAAAAAGGAAATATTTTGAATTGATAGTTCATTTCCTATGAATTCATAAAATTACGTTTAACCCATTGTGCGTTCGGCCTGCAGCTGGCGTTGCCCGAACGTCATTGGTTAAACATCGTGTTCGTAACTCCTGTTTTTGACGAAAACTCCCACTTACGATATTTTTTCAAGTACTATGTCACCTTAGGTAAGCTTAACGTCACTTAGCTTCATTTAATTTCGGTTTAAATCTAAAATGGTGTAAGAGAAAAGTAAGAGGCACTCTTCAAGTAATGGCAGCACATACTTCTAAATTAAGCTATGGTATTGAAGATGAAAATAATAATGAGATTGTGGGGCGTTTGTAAAACTAACAGTGGTTCATGGTTTTACCTGCGCAGATTCGATGAGAAATGCTGAAGCAGTTTATCAAAAAAACAATCACAATGACAAAGAACGGCCAACAATTTAATATAAAAAACCTATTACTAATGACAGAAAATGCATTACGAATTTTAATACTGCAACACCATCTTTGTTGTCTTACACTTTTACAAGTCTAAACCGCATATACATTGGCTGGTACCGATTCCAGAAATAATTAGTTATTGTTGTAAATTTTGAAATAGAAGAAAATTGGCGTTTGGCTATGTCGTCGACACGGCTATGTACTTTACGAGAATACATGTACTTAACAAATAATATTTTCCTTGAGCGAATTATATCTATAATTATAATTGGAAATTAAGAAGTCCTTCTGATTTCGTATAGTTATAAACGTATTAGTGAAACGTGCACTAGCTACTCTTAAATGTGTTTTTGCTAATGTGTGTGTATATGTGCTTACACAATCGATATCTATACAGTCCAGAGTTCATCATCCACCTTGCATATAGACCAGAGCATAGTGGCGCATTCGTTTGCAAAATTGTTTTAATTCGTAATTTTTTTTTTTAAATGTCCGGAAGGTCCTTCTGATTATAAAAGTGTAAGATGACACTTGATATCTTTTGACGTTATTTTAAACAACAAAACCTAGAAAAATGCATTTTTGCAATCAATTATTTTTTATATTCTTTACGATATTTTGAACAAAAAGTCCTCATACCCATTATCTTTCTAACACAATAATTGTTATGAATTTTAAAATTGAAAATCGCTGAAAATGAATTTTCTTAATGTAGTTTAAAATCAAAATGCTATTTTTTTATTTTTATCAATTTCCATGTTAAACAAAATAGCCTAAATGGATTTAAAAATTTTGTTTATTTCTATGTTTTATTTATATTATAACAATATGCTTCCTACGCGCATGTACTTTCGAGAGAGTATTTCTGTCTCCTTCTTATCTCAATGTATAAGAAGCGTAAGAGAAAGGTAGACGATGTTTTTGAAAAATTTTTGTGGTTTTCAGCGGTGATAAGATAAAAAATATAATATTACTGCTTCTATAAATTAATTAATTATTTTCATTCATAGTTTTACATAATTAGATTTTTATTGTTTTTGAAAACTGTTTTCGTCATTGAAGTTTACTGAAACATTTATTTCTTATCTATTGGAAAATCTTTGTTAGATACTGTCTGTGAAATAAACTCTTCTGACCTTTATTTTACAGTAAGATAATAAAGGACCAATACACTTGTCGTGATCCGTGAAAAATTTCTACCTGTTACGATGAACATAGCAGGTCCCCTAGGGTTATAAAATTTTATGATTTCAAAAACATCGTCTACCTTTCTCTTACGCTTCTTATACATTGAGATAAGAATGAGATAGAAATACTTCTCTCTCGAAAGTATATGCGTAGGAAGCATATTGTTATAATATAAATAAAACATAGAAATAAACAAAATTTTTAAATCCATTTAGGCTATTTTGTTTAACATAGTGGAAATTCTTGATAAAAAATTAAAAATTATAGCATTTTGATTTTTAAACTATATTAATCAAACCAAGAAAATTCGGATTTTCAGCGATTTTCAATTTTAAAAAAATTCATAACAATTATTGTGTTAGAGATACGATAATGGATATGAAGACTTTTTTTGTTCAAAATATCGTAAAGAATATAAAAAAAATTATTGATTGCAAAAAATGCATTTTTTCTAGGCTATACAGTTTTTTGTTGTTTAAACAATAACGTCAAAAGATATCAAGTGTCATCTTACACTTTTATAATCAGAAGGACCTTCCGGACATTTTAAAAAAAAAATTACGAATTAAAACAATTTTGCAAACGAATGCGCCACTATGCCCTGCACTAATAGCCTCGGTCACTCCGGCCGCAGGTGTACTAGCGCCGTCGTTGATCTGCTTGGACGCCTCATTTTTGATGTCCTCGTTAGTTATGCAGTGTTTTATAGGTATTCCGGGATACCTATAAAACTGTTTAAGAAGCCCTTTCCAACCATATACGATCTCTATATTTTGATTTGGCTTTTTGGTGATTATAGCCCGATATTGTATTATTTATTTCAATGTTTTACTTTAACTCTACATATGTATTCTATAACTTTTTTTCATTAATATTTTATACCCTCAATAAATAGATTTTAACGAGAGCCGACGATTAAACCTCAAAAAAGACAATAGCTTCTTCTAGTCAAAATTTGTACTTAAAAGAAATTTTATGATGCAGCAAAAGGACCTCTAAATATCGGCGTTTCCCCCCCTCGTTTGTGCGCAATGTTTCAGAGTCCTCATTGAACGTAACGAATTCTTTGACTAGTTAGCTATCGAGTGGTATAATTAAATTTTGGACGAAGGTTATATTTATGTAGCTTGCAACATCAAACTGTATCCCTCTCAATTGTTATTATCAATTTTCTGAATTGCCTCCCATTATGGAAACAAATTTTAAAAAGTATTTACGTCAAAACCATGTTTTTCTATTTCAATTTAGTGTTTAATGTAATGAATAAATTTGAATTGGTGATTATAAACAAGAACAAGGAAATCTAATAAGTGTTTAGTAAATCTAGGAATGTAGGTAATTTTTTCAAATGTTTTTTAAGGTTTCATAGACCTCGAGAAATCCTTGCCATGTCGTCCATCTATCTGTTCGCCTGTGTATCAGCGGTTTTGCTTGGAGACTCGTAGTACAAAAAAATCGTACAAGTATCTCTAGTAATCGCGCCGATAAAAGGGTAAAATGAAAATTAAAAAAGTTTTAGGGCACCTCCCATACTTATAGTGGGGACGATTTTTTTGTCTATCCCATGGCGTGGGGTGCCGTTGGATAGGTTGTTGAAAAATATTGCAAGGGTGTGAAACAATTTTTCGATTCAAAGATCAGTTTCCCAAATATTGAGCTTTAAAATGCAAACTTTTGTTAGAGTCAAGTGCCAACTAAGACCCGTTGTTTACGAAGGCATTGCCACTTCGCCTATTCGTCATTACAAAAATTTATCAAAACACAATACCCCCAAATATACAATTACATCAACTAACAGAATTACGATATTTTAGATAACGTGCGATTCTCGAATGTCGTCCAATTTTTATCGGATAGCAGAAATATTCGCACGTGATACCTTCGGTTCTCCGAGACGTCGCACGCGCCACCCGACGCCCTGACAGCGCCCCGGCTCCGCCGCGCCCGCAGAAAATTCCGTTCACAAGCAATTAAAAGTTTCTTCAGCGATCAAAACTCGCACGGCCACAGCGCGAGACGAGTTCTCCCTGCACTTCAAACGGAACGAAAATGTGACTCGGGCTGGAAGCAGGCGAAATATTTGTCTCTGTGTTCGCTTCTCGATGAGAGATTGAAAACGCGCCGCGCGCCCTCAGCGGCGACGTAGGGTCGTTTGCCCTTCGAGGCTTTGGTATATTTACTTACTAGCTTCTGCCTACGGCTCCGCCTGCATGGATATCGCATGAATTCTTTGATCTTTCACATCGACCGATCACGCTGTCAACCATGATCCCGATTTTGTTCAGCTAGCTGGCAAGTTTTACACCAATAAATTCATGCTCAAACAAGCCTCCCTCACATTTGAATATCAGTTAGCTTGAAAAAACATAAAAAAAATTAATAAAAATGGTTAAAGGTACCCATACACTTTTTTGTACCCTTGATGACATGTATGAGAATTTTATGATAATCGTTTGAACAGTTAATTCGTAAAAACGTAACATACAAACAAGCAAGCAAACAAACTCACTTTCGCACACATTAGTTAGAATTAGCGAGGTTTGTGATGTTACATGTTCTCGTCTTCTTAGTGCTGATGATTAGTAGTAGTAGTAGTATTGCCAGCTAACTCTACTTATAAGTAATAAATGTAATTTGGTTCCGTATACAATGACTTTATAAATATAATTAAAAAATACATAAGTAAATATATATTCTCCTAAAATGTCGTTGGAAAGGCACTGCTTGTGAGCGGTGCTACCAATCTATTAGTTATACCTCAGATGTAGCGCTTACCAAGTGCATAGTATTAGCCGCTGGATAGGTAGAGTAGTTTATATCTCTATTCATATTGTGAATGCGAAACTGTGTCTATTGGTTTGTCCTTTTTTCATGCAGCAACTAAGCAACAGTTTGAAGTGTTTTGCTTCATAGAGATTATTTATGTGCAGGAGGCCATTTTATGTTGGAGAAAAATGTTCCATTTCTGTGTGATAATAATTATAATTAACTCTCAACTTGAATTGACTGGTAGAATGCTTTTTCCAATGCAATTAATATTTGGAACAAAAAAAGTTCTCTGTTAAGAAGAAAGCGCTAGCTGTATAATGGATATAATGGTTGATCGGGCTTGAAAACGAGGTTAAGATTGTAATCCACAACGGGAATGGCGTCGAAATCGAGATCGAACTGGTGTCAAAAACGACAGTGCAATCAAAATCGGACACGAAAGAAGAATTATGAGCAGGACTGTGATCGAAATAAGAATGAGAAGGAGATCAGAGAGACAGTGAAATCGGAATTAAAAACGGTAATAGGGTGACGGTATTAAAATCATGGTTAAAAATCAGGGTTTGGTTGTATCATGGACACGACCGTATATTTTACAAGAATACGTGTATATAACGGATATTTTTGAAGTTATACTTCTTTTGGTGCGTTTGGATGAGAGTGAATTTGTGAGCTGCGCGCGCACAAACGACATGATGAAGTTAGCCACAGAATAGAAATAATAAAAAAATATATTTTCAACACTGAATATAGTTACAATACTGAGTGTTCATACTATATAGTACATAGTACAGAGTGTTCATGCTATACATTACATAGTACTTATATTCATAACCCAGTTCTTGCAAAATATAGTATTCATATGAATAATCAATTTTGAGTATTAATTTTCTATAATAATTATTTTTTGTTCAATTTATTATATATATAAACATTATTTGTAAACTTTTAACATTGTGTTGTGAAAAATTGTGAAAATTTGAAGTGTTTTTAAATATTAGAGGTTAACCATGTAAGTATAATATATAGATATATTTCTAACGAACTTATTATTTTTCTAACAAATAATTGAATAATAAGTACACACACTCTTTTTTTAAATGTATTTGACTCATTCACATAATGAATAATGATTATATATTTGTACTGTATTGTTATATTGTTACGTTAATAAAACATTTTCAATTAAACAAAATCGTTTTGATTGATTTTAATATTTATTGTCGATTACTACTGCATTTGAGTTATTTTAAATATTATTCATACGCCAAAGAAGTATAACTTCTAACGCGTGTACATAAGTACACACACTCTTTTTTTAATTGAATTATATTTGTAGCTATTTTTCAATACTTAAAACCCTTCGGATTTCGTGTAGTTATAAATTAGCATAGTGAAACGTGCACTAGCTGCTGCTAAATGTGTCTTTGATAATCGATGTTCACTTATAATCGATGTATATACAGTCCAGAGTTGATATAGAAGCGATTACATCATCCACTTGTATAACCTCAGTCTCCCCAACCGCAGGTAAACTGACGCCGTCTTACATCTGCTCGAACACCTTCATTCTTTTACATTCCCGGCAGTCATGTAGTGTTTTATGGGTATCCCTAGATTTTCCTTGAGAAGCCCTTTCCCACCATATACGATCTCTTTATTTTGACTTGGCTTTTTGACGATTACAGGCCGATATTGGATTATATTTTAACTCTATGTATATTTTCTAAAACTTTTTCTTACTAATATTTTATATACGCAGTCAACAGATTTTAACAAAAGATGCTGACTGTAACTTAAAGCCATGAGAACCATAGAAAACTACGATAAATTTATGACTTCCAAATATGGACACGCGTAAGCACATCCATACGAACATATTCACGTACTTGTACAACCGTATATTTTTTGTAATGGTTGCTACATGGTGTATCGAAATTACATATTATCGAAATTACGTATTACATCATTGACTCAATCATATACTCCTATTCTACACCATTTTCATCAAGATTGGTTCAAATTTATTTAAGTTATAAAAGAACGTACAGACATACAAGCAGACAGACAGACAGTAACCTATCTTTTGCGCAATCACATGTTCCTACTGTATACAAACATTCATTACGTTCGGTGAAACTTTTCTTAAGTTATGAAAAAACATACAGTCAGAGAAACAGACAAACAGACAGTAGCCTGTCAATTACGCAGTCACATGTTCTTTCTGTATATCAATTTTCATCACGATCAGACAAATAATTAAAAAAAGTGGTAGAATTGGTATCAGTCAAAATTAAAAAAAAAATTGACTATACCGACAGAGGCTACAGATTTATATAGTAGGACAGATACGAAATTGTAAAATTTTGTCATAAATATTTCTAACATCTAATCTACACTTATAATTTGTCTATTTTTACTCAGTGTTTCAATAAAATGTCTATTTTTTTGTTTGTCCGAATTTCTTCCCAAAAAGGCTGAATTAATTATATAGGAATTTTGCATAGAGATTTAATGAGGGTGTAGTTTGTTCGTTTTCTTTGCATAGCAAAGCCATTTTTTCGTTCACCATACAAACTGCGATATGTGGTAAAAAAATGAAATGTTTGAATAAAAAAAACTAAGATTTGTACGCCACTTAGTATACTTAGTATGCGTCGTATTATCAAACTGAATTAATGAACCGATTCTACAAATTCTCTTTGAGTAAAATAGACCATTAATATTTCGTCTTGGCATCATCTTCATAGCATCATCATCATCATCATCATTTATGCTATTACTGATTCTAAAAATTCTTTTACCCGATTCGATATACGAATGCGAGTAATATAGCCTAAATTTTATTTTGATATTAGGATTTACCCGGACTTCTTTCAGATTGGAACGGTGGTTGGTTGTGGAATTGGAATCGCAAGCGGGACAAGGAATAGAATTAAAAGTGGAGATCGGGAGGGATCATAATTGAGAACGGGACGAAGGTCGAAATCAAGTGGAACTAAAATTAGAACCGAGAGTCACCGGAATTAGAATAAGAAGCAGTATCAAAATTAAAATTTAGAATGAGCACGGGACCAACAGCGGGACCAGAATAGGAATTTACATAGATCAAGGCGTGTTTAAAATTAAATATGGAACCACAATTAGAATCGAGAGTGAGACAAATCGGTATCGAGAACAGGGCCGCGATCAGAATCGAAAGAGAGCATAGTTGTTCGATATAACAGATTAAGAAATTCGTTCTATATCCACACAGGCGGAGCCGCGAACGGAAGCTAGTCGTTAATAAGAAGGGTTTGTCTTACAATATCTTAGTACAAACATTTGGCTACTAATGAAAATTACATTGTTATATTTGATTTCTAAGGAGTAGAAAACAGAATTTTGAAATCATCACAAAGTATGCACAAAGCCACTGCTTCAATACATTGAAGCGACTTCACACTTTATATGGTCGAAGTTGCATAAAAATTTGACCTGCAAAATGAATCTAGTCAAAGATTTTAAGATTCTCGCACGACACAAAATCGTAAGCCAGCGGAGACGGCGACAGCGCGCGCCGGGGCTAATGCAATCAAAACTTTTGATGAATCTCCCTAAAATGAGCTTTGTCTCTCATTTTTCATAACTTGACCAATAAAACATAGCGGCTCCTTCGCCCGGCCGCTGCACGCGCTCGCCGCCCCCAAATGAACGGAAATGAAATTACCCCGCCTCAAGGGGCCGCCACTGCGCTACAATGTGTTTTAATTTGATATGGTCTGTTACGATTTGTTATTATAAATTTGTCATGCACCAAATCTATGTCTTTGGTGGTTAAAATCATTATAAAGTCAGCAATAATAGAAGATCGAAATTGTTTATGATGCCATTAAGTATGGTTAATGTACAACAGCTGTTTTCTATCTTAGTGTTTGTATTTTATCGACTTTATTCCAGTATTGTATTGAATATTCTAAATTGTATAATAACTTTGTGCTAAGAGTGATTATCTTGAAATTAAATTTTTATAATCACATTAAATGAAAGTATTAATATAGAACATAATGCTTATTAAAAAACCTATTATTATTTTGGACTTTCTACTAGTGGTAACAAATTAAAAGTATTTTTTTTAAGTTAATCATCTTGGCACAAATTTAAAATTTTAATTTACTTGAACCTTTTATTGAATTTATATTTATTTTTTTCATTTAGTCGTTATTGAATACGAGTAACGCTTGTAATCACATATGTGGGAACATTTTTAAAAAAATTCCATGTAAGAAAACACAATATAGCTTAATACATAAGACAGATATTTGAAAGTATTCAAAACACTGGATGCGACGACGATAAATCGAACATGAAACTTCCATCACATGAAAATCGAATTGCCGCTTTCAGATTTAAACATCGCATATAATATAAGCGTCGTACGTGAATATGATAAACGAGATCCTTTTCGTGACATTTAGCAATAACAGTACAATTTAATTAAAGTTTCAGGCAAGTCTGAACGCACAGCACAAGAAGATTTGAGTCCGACTACTTCGCATATCGCACATTCTAAGGATCGCAGTATCTGTTACGCGACATCCGTCGGCTAGGCGGATCGGCCATCAGTCCGACGAGCTACGATCCACGTACATATCTCAGTTCTGAAACGCACCTCGTAAAATTTTACGGCGCTCATCAGCCACGAGCCGCCGCCGCTCGGGCACGGCCGCGTCTGGAGTTCATCTTATTCTACTTTAGCACGTTCGGAATCGTCGGATGTGATTCATGTGTTTGAGGATACTGAGCTACTTTACTATGTTTTCGAGATTCCATAACCGGCTGTAAAGTTAGTTTTTGGAGTCGCACTTCCTTAAAGTGGCCGATGACGAAGAGTTAAGCGCATTTGTTTTCGATTCAAAAGTATTTGCCCTGGCCACTAGTAACATTCCGATGAGTTTCTAATTCGAATTTACTTATCGCTAACTGGTGATAGTTTGTTCATATCCCCCACCTACCTCTGGATCCTTGTGGAGAGCTTAAGGTCTGTATGCCGCAAAGAGAAAAAAAAAGAGTCGTAGAGGCTGTTTAATAAACATAATTTTGGAAAAATCTAGTTCCTTTTATTTAGCATTGTTATCGTGTCAGATACTTTCAATTACTCCACAGCTGAGATATACCCTCCCACGATCCTTTTGTTCTAGATTGAGGGGCTCTTATCTTAGGTCCAGTGCGTGTTGGGGGCTGCTAGTAACAGTGTGATCGGTGACAACGGCCGTGGCCGGCGGCTTAACGTTCTCTCCGAGGCAGGAAGCGTGTGGATCAATTTGCTTTAAGTTAAAAACTTGTCGATCCTTTCCCGAATTCAGAGAGAACTCGAGAGAGACGGAACACGGAAGAACTTAAATTCTTCCGAGTCCCGAAATCGAAATCGTGACACAGACCATGCCGTGAGCGAAAGTTAGTCGTGGTATAAGTTTGATTGTGTTATTTGTTGTGGACGAGTCTTTATATATCGGAAGTGTTCTGATAACTTTTGTAATATCCGTGCTTTCGAAATTGAATATAGTCTGTAAGCTACTTGTAACGTATTCATTTTAATAGTGGAGCTTATTACGACAATATTATAATTTACGTTACGATAGACTAGCAAGTTTTTATCACTTAGAAATTACTTACGACATATTGTCATGAAATGCAATATTGTAAGTAAGTTTTAGATTTTTTTCTTTGCGACATTAATGGATACTAAGTACTTAGTTGCTCAGTCTACACGTACAAGTAACAAAGAAAAAATCATATCACAGAAATACCGTCACTTAAAAGAGTAAAAAGTGCTTTGATTACATCTTACGAAAGTAAAATAAAATATTTTATATGAGTTAGTTAAAAGCAAAATGAAACAGTTTTAATGGGTCTTTCAAATACGTGACCTGATATGTTTATTGACGACTACTTTGCACCGTCCCGTCCGTCAGATTCTGCTTAATTCTGCGAGAAGAAATTCAACGCGACATAAAAAAATCTGAGGAAAGTTACGGGATTCGACCGCAGACGTTTAGTGTAATTGGTGAGAGGCGGGCCGAGGCAGCTGGTCTTCCTTCAGCTGAAAAAAAAAAAGTACGCGCGCACGTCTCGGCGAATCCTTCGAGTAATTGTACGTCGCCGGCTTTAGATTAGAAAGAGAGACATCCCGCCTTTGAGAAAAAATGTTTCGTATCCCTGTACGGGGGGATAGCGCACGTCATCTGCCGGGGACAAAATAATTCGTCACGTGGAAGACAGCGCAAGTTTACCAGCTCAAATCCGTGTAAGCCCTGCGCGGGCGGCGGGCGCGCGGCTGACGGATCGCCCGTCGGCCGCCCGCGCCGCTGCCCACTCCGCTTATGGAATCCTGGTCTGGTTTAATAGTGTCCCTGGTGGTTCCGGGAACATGTTTAATTTTTATTTGTTATTTAGCATTACAATCGAATTGAATAATTTATTAAATAACAATGAATATAATAGTAAAAAATCTGGAAATATAGTAAAACTGTAGAATCAGAATGGCTGTATATGATCATTACTAGAAAATTAATAAGGCGATGTAGGAGCGACAGAATACAAAATAAAAATAAATCAGGGTTCTATACACCCGATGAAAAATGGAACCATTATACATAGGATTACTCTCGCGTCGATCTGCCTGTCTGTTCTATCTGTTTTAGGTGGTCCAATTATGGACGTATGGCGTAAATACAATAGATCTGATTTTGAAGATAAATTTTGGGAGTAAATAGAATATAAAATTGCAAATAATGCATATAACATAATGGAATATAATGGATATAAGAAATTTTTGTTAAGTGCATCCGTAGTGTTTATAAATTGAATGAGATTATCAAATAACAGAGCTTCTGATAAAATATGATAATTTAGTTTGGGCTTTTTTAAAAACAATACTGTTCTTTTTCTATGTATTTGTACATGATAATTTTAGCAACCACTGCACGGTTTTTCATGGGACGATTTCGCTTAGTTTGGAGCAATGCCGCAGAGTTCACTTGGAGCAACACTTAGGTTTCATTTCGTCGAGATGGAAGGACGAGAAGAAATTAAAAAAAATAAACACATACGGCTAAAGGTACGGCCATAGTCAGCTTATAATAAAAATATATAACAGTGATGGCGATTAAGTAGTCAATGTGTTGTCTACGAAGTAGAATACACCAGGTTCGAAGTCTGATCACGGGCGGTCTGACCAATGAGCTTTTAATTTAAGTTGAATCACATTCCTTGTTGCTTGCTTCGGAGAAGGCGCTAAGGTGTTACGACGAGCGTTGGTTCAGGCTTTCATTGGACCTTATAAGCCCGGTAAGTATATAAGTGTATATATAGATACAATAAGAGATACAAAAAAAGGTGAACATTCTGACAATTTTTTTCTATACGTCTATGTTAACTAAAAATGTATTTTGTGGGTATGCAAGTTTCATTTGAAATTGATTAAAAACTATTATACCTTCAAATAGAGTTGTCGGGTAATCGTGCTTCGTCCGCTATATGTCCCGCCATCCAGCAATTAAACAGTCTGCATGCAATTTGCATCCCTCGTAGCCGGAGTCGCGAACTTCCTGATTATTTGAATAAGATTTCCCTTAGTAATATTAAGCAAATTAGTCTTCCAACTTGCGAGGAAACTCCCTCCCAGTCAAGCGGAGCCGGATTAGCTGTACACGAACCGTGTACAGTTGCGTCGTGTAGTCCTGGAGGCGTGTTCATAGAAATAACTTTCTCGACGAATACATGGAATTTTACTGTATTTTATTATATATAAAGAAAAACCCTCCCAGAGCAAACATTCGCTCATCGCTATTGGCGTATTTCACAACGCCATCCGTCTACTTGTTTACAACTATTGCGTCGTATACGAGAGGAGCTGCGGAAGAAAAAAAAAAACAAGAAGCGCGAACGCCAGAGTGAAAACCCGGCGGAGTGCGACGTCGTGTGTATTTTTCCACTTAATATTTTTTCCCGCTAAAGGTTCCTGGAGGCGATTACATAAACAGGATTCAACCGCGACCTTAATGCGCCTAATAAAGTTTTACGAGGGCCCCTCGGTAAAAACGTGCGAGGCTCGGAGGCGACAAAGCTTTTATCTTTTCTGTTTTACTGATTGTTTTGGTCTTAGGGAATTAGGCGCGTCGGGGATTTGTGCCCGGTTCAAAACAAAGGGAAGTAACGCCGCTATTACTAGCACGGCCGGGCGATCGCGGTTACATCGCCCGGCGGCGCCGGTGACGTTTCCTCTTATCGTGTAGCTCGCGGTGTAGTTCCGAAGTTTCGCCGGGCGGCGGCGCGGCGTGAGGTGGTCTCGTTTCGGCGGTAAAATTTTTTAGCGCGTCAGGCTTCCGAAGATCGTTTGAAATTCTCGAACGTTCGATGTTTCTTTAAAAAATCACTTCTCGGCTCCCTCCCCTCGGCTGACAGTGATGTATGGGATTTCTTTCCCCTACGTGGTAATGAAATCGACTTTGTTTTTGGGCATTGCAACGCCGCTTTACGTTGGGTATATATAAAGAAATGAGTGTACGGTTATTTAATAAGCTACTGGTATATGTAACACTACTTACATTTTTGTGAAAAAGTGCTTCGTGTTTTAAAATTGTCAAGGTTTAATGGTTTTAGGTAAACTAAAATAAATGAAAATTATGGCTAATTATGGCTAATAAATATTAAAAAAATAAATAATTTATTTTTTATATTCACGCATTAGACATACAGATTATAACATAGACAGCATCGTTCTCCAGTAGTTTCAATGTCATTGTAGAAATAGTTTAATTTAAACTATGAAAACTAAAAATTTAATTATGAAAAGCTTTCTTTGATTTTCATTTTGGTATTTCATGTATTTTCAAACGTTTTTATTTTGAAGTTAAAGTAAGAATTTAATAGATTGTATGATAATATAAATTTAAAAAATATCAACTTATAAAGGACGTTAAATTTAAAAAATAGTTTAAGGGAAGAAATTAGAAAAATATTATTTTAAATAAGTCTTTAATATTTGTATAAAAATGTTTTAGATGTGGTTATTTGGACTTAATCTTTGATATAATATTTGGATTATAGGCTTATTAAAGAAGAAAATTAGAATTCTTGTGAAATAGCATAAACAATTTTTTAAATCGAACAATTCGATCACTGACATTAATAAATCTTTTGATATATTTGCGAAAATACATTACATTTTAGTTCTAGTAAGGAAAGATCCATTTTCATATTGGTTTTTTTATCATATCGAACTACTTTCGTTTGACGATCTACCGATGTAAGTATATTTATCCACTAGTCCGCGTTTTACGTTCTTCAGTTGCTTAATGACGTCTATCTTTATGCCAATCACACGCAAATAGAAAACAAGACAAAACTACATTCTAGAATGATTGCAGAACGTACACGATCGAAGAACTTTGTTATTCAATCCCTACTGTGACGGGATTATAATACGACGGACCTTTAATTCGAACAGATTCATTAAATTACCCTTTGAGCATCCGAAACTTCAACCAACTCCGAGCAAATATTGATTACATTCGCTAAGCTGAGCTCATGCTATTCATTAAACTAACAGCTTCAAGGTTTCAAGGTACATTGCATCGCTAAGCTGCATCTGGCCCCGGGTCGTAATCCGTCCTATGTTGAGATTAGTTACTGCAAGCCGCTCGGCCCGCGGCCATCCATTATGGCCGTCGCCTTTTATACCATCAGCTTATACACGCCGTGTTATCGAGGGCCCCTTGAATGAGTTTACGCATGACACGACATCAGTCAGCTACTGAGAATTCATATCGCTCGTTGATATAAAAAAAAAACTTGAATCGTTGTAATGTGAGAGATTTAGCACTGCAATTCACCATCCGTTAATCCGTGACGATTATGGAACCGCCATTTTTAAAGGAGGTATCCTAACATGGCATCCATAAGAAGAAATTTATGTGAATATAATATTCACATACATATACAGGGAAACAAACAAACATATAGCGCACATGTAAACATTGGAGATTCGACTCGCACATACGTCCTGGAAAGGTCTTCAAACCTTTTTTTTTGCCAGTCATACAACCTGGCCTAAAGCTAGCTCGTGATAAGATAGTCCGGTGTGCTTTTACAACTCGGAAGTTTTTTCAAAACGACATGACACGACTGAATTTCTTTCTTGTCAAAAGACAAGTTATAATGTTCTACGTATACAGGGTAGGGTGCGTATCGAAGTGCAAAAACCGAATAAATGGAATCTCTAGTAACATAATATTATTTTCTCACTAGAAAGTACTCGGTTGACTTCCTTATGGTATTTCTGTCTGTGACCCACATAGCGATGCATTTCCGATCACCTCGACTGTCGTGTATTTTCAAGTGGTACCTTTTGAAATTATAGATCAATTTAAGATTTTCAGCTTTGTAGCTCTTACTCATTAGACATGACTTATAAATAGACTATTATCCTAATTAAAATTTGGTAAAAAATATTTAGAATGGAATATTCTAGTAATTGACATAATTTCAATTCAATAGTGCTTCGCGACGTGCTTTGTGTTAATTTCTTGCCAATACTTTATTTCTATAGTGATTTTGAATATTAGTCGAGTGATTTGTAGAAACTACATGAAAGCAATGTATTAAAGGTACGATAATTATATTTACATGCCGATAGTTAGCAATTTCTCCGTCTGAATGTGACAACGATAGATAGAGTGAATTTGGTGGACAATGGAAAATTTTATAAAAGAAAGAAAATTTATAAGTGGAAAATAAAACATTCGCACTTACAAATGTATATTTATGTATTGATCACATTAAGAGCACGTGGTATCCTGAATAATCAGAGCCTATCCAGGAAGACATTTGTCTTATAATTTGTATCACTAAAATGCAAAAAAATTATAAAACTAATAATTTTATGTCACTAAATTTAACTTTTGTCTAAATAGTTGGCAGTATTGTTTCTTTCGTTTTTAAACTTCTCATACGATGTTTTAAAAAAAAAAATTCTGAAATTTCAGAGGCACTGGTTCTGTGTGTAAGTAAAATACAATAAAAAAAGATGCTATGCACTCAGTGTAGATGTCCGATGTGTGTTAAACCTATATATATTATATGTATCACATTCTAAGAAATTCGATTTTTTTTTATTTGTAAACCAAAAGTTGCTTATCTAAATCCGCCATCATTTTTTTCTCTTAGTATTGAGGTGCTGCGTTAAAAAGCACGAGGGGCGTTCAATAAAAGCTGACAATGAGTGTGTTGCCGGTAACTTATATTGATTTTTTTAAACTTAGACACTTTTAACATAATAACTTGGTATGAAATAAAGTTCTAAGGTTAAGATTCTTTCTTTCAAAATTCTTCATCCCGAGTATCTAAAATTCCTCTAATGCAGCGCCTAGTGCTTCATCACCTTTGAATCACTGTCCTTTCAGAAACTCGTTTAACCTTGAAAATAAATAGAAATCAATAGGAGCAAGGTTGGACAAATATGGAGGATGCTCAAGTATTTTGAAGCCGGTATCTCGAATGGCAGCTATAGCAACTGGTGGATCTGGGAGTTTGATGAAACAAAACGATTTTTGCTAGTTTCCTTCGCCGTTTCTTTCAAATTTTATTACGCAATATCTGTTGTGCACACAAAGAGCCCTAACAGTAACTACATGGTCGAGATTTTCTATTATGACCATCCCTTTACTATTCCAGAAAAGAGAGTCCACGACCTTTCTGGCAGAACCACTCGCTTTAAATTTCTTAGGGGTTGGATGTGATGTTAGTGTAAAATGCTAATATGCATACTATCAGTCAAAATCTTCGTTTCTTCAACTGATAAACATACCGTGACACTAGGATTTGTTAAAATAATTGTTTCGATTTTTTTACTCTTTTTTCGGTCCTATGGTTGTTAAGCGACCCGAGCACGGGTTAGTTTGGTGGATGTTTTTCTGTTTCAATTCTGCGCATTAACGGGCAACTACAGAACACGTTGGAGCATTTGTTCCTAAAGTGTCCTGTAAATCCTGATTAACTTGTTTTGCAGTGAATTTTTGCAAGAACAGATGCTTAATAACCGCGTGTAATTCGATTGTTTCCATTTTCAACAACACGCTACGAGAAACTGCAAACAAAAGACTTTCATTTAAAAAAAAAAAACAAAAGATATTCAAGTAATTTTCTTTTTTTTTAATCTAATCAGTATTCCAGCTTTACCAGCTAGTACTTATCTTTTTTTTGGTTCCCAAGAGTTTGTAGTTTATACTCATTTAGTTAGTTAGTTAGTTAACGTCCCTTGTACATTAATTACAATCAATCAGAAACAATATTCTACACGTATTAATTTTATAGTCACAAATAGAAAATTAAAGAGTCTGACAAAAAATACAATGAAATGTAGCCTACCGAGCTCTGTGCAATATAAATAGGTTTAAAAAATAGTCATTATGTATGATATAAGAGGAAAAGGGAGGAATTACGATATTGGGTACAAATTATAAAGTAAACAATGTGTTGTGTTGTTTTTTAAACAGTAAAGCGAGTGAGGACACAAGAATTCTCTGTTACTTCACGAAAACTACTGCACAACATAGGAGCTGTGCTGAAACGCTAAATTACATTTATCTCTGGTACTGTATTAGCTTCAGAAGATCAAAATTAACATACCTTTACAAGTTTTTTTTTAATTGGAAATCTTCTTTGTACCCAATAAATGTAAGAAAAAAGTGGGATTTAGTTGTAAAAACAGGGGATAGTATCCAATTGTCAGGAACAAAGTTTCCCTTAAATAAGACTGATATATAAGCAGTTAAAACGCGATTGAAGTATGAAATGTTTTCAGATTAATAACATTATTGGAATAATAATTCGAACAATAATTCGTATATGCACATAAATAGAAATACACGAATTTCAATATTATACAAAAAGAGACTTAAATCAGAGAAATTAGATATAACGGTGCACTTGGATAAAATTTTCTCGGCATAAGTATTTAGCGTGCTACTGTGAAAGATCGAGACATAAGAACTTCGTTCGGACAAAATACTGATCGTGAATTTAGAATCCTTAGGGTAAGTGTGGGTATTACCGCGGCTAGATGTGAACGTCTAACTTTAAAAGCATATTTCAAAGATTCACTATAAAATATCGTCTTAATTTTTTTTTCTTGTCGATAATCAACTTATTTTAAACTTTGAAAAAAATTAAGAGTATGATTTTATGTTGAATTCATTAAATAATTAACATTTGAAAAGAAATTATAAGTGCTAGTATTACCGTGGACTTTAAAATGACTTGTGACAATTACCGCGCTACAATTACCGTGGACGTTACAATTACCGTGTGACAATTACCGCGGAATCTGATGGAAAAAATTAATAGAATAAATTATAAGGACAAACGTTTAGTAAAAACAACAGTTTTTTATAAAAATTAACTTTAATAAGGCACAGCATGTTTCAATTTTGTATAGCTGACTAATACAATTAAAACTATTAGATACATAAAATATTTAATTCAGTCAATATCATTATTTTCATTTCTGTTTTTTAGTTCAGCGATTTGTCTTTCAATTCAGCTGCTTTTTTTCAATAATGATACTTCTTTTATTTTGTTTTAATTTCAATTTTTATTTTTGTTCTTGTTTTATGATTTTTGTTTCTCTTTCTCGAGTTTTATTTGTTCTTTCTCTAAGTATCTTCTTCTTTTCGAACACGCTTTTTTTTTCATAATCTCTTGTTTTTCAATTTTAATTTTTCTTCTTAAAACTATTGCTTCTTTCTTTGACTGTATTTCGTTTTCTTTGGCTTTTTTAATCGATTGCCATTGAGTGCTGGTCAGCACAGATGGAATTTTCATCGAATTAATTGCACGTTTTTTATTTTTTGTTGAAAGATCACACCTTGGCCAATGTAACAGTTTTTGAAATGGATCAGAGAATTTTTCAACTTCTAGGTCACAATTATTAGAGACATCTTCAAGTGGAAGAATTTTTTCCCTGTCAAAATTTTCAGAAGTTGAAAGAGAAATCGATTAAACTTTCCAAAAAAGCTAATCCTTCAATATTCTTTGTATTTTCTTCTGTCGTTTCTAAATTACTTATTGTTTCACTAGATGGACTTTTTAATCTATTGAAAACTTTTTTAAAGTCGATAGCATTAACATCCAAGGGACATAGTCCACATGCCTTGAATCCATGTTCCATGATTAAGTACGAAAACCGCGGTAATACTGACATGCAGCAAAAGTCCGTGACAATTACCAGTAAATTAAAAGTGATAATCAATTAAAATTCAATATTTGTTAGGATTTTTAAGCATTAAAAAGTATAATCTTACTCTGAGATGTAATAAATATAGATCTCAAAGCATTAATTCATAGAAAAATACATTTTAATCGAACCTACAATTGCACACTAACTGCAAAAAAACGATGACATTTTCTTTTCAAACGACCAATCAGTTTTCAATCATTTATAACAAACTAAATAATTAAATTTCATACCGGGTCGTTTCTTAATTACATTTTAGAATTAATATATTTATTGCTGAATTTTTTTGAAATTACAAACAATTGTGTGTAATTAGTTTGTAATGTAATGAATAAATCCGCGGTAATACTCGCACCCGCGGTAATACCCACACTTACCCTACAATGATCAATTCGAGACATACGAACTTCGTTTGGACTAAATACCGATCATGAATATAAAATCCTTACAATGATCAATATTAACGACATTTTGCATTTGAATAACAATCAAGCGTCTGTAGTTGCACACTATCCGACATATTAGAACCACAGACAGACATCTATAACAATCTTATGTGTATGCCATAGGAATTTGTAGGCAATATAATGTTCCATTTGGGAAACTAAACTCACGCTTAACGGTGAATAAGGATTTACAATAAATTGCTCGCAAATCCCATTTATGACATATGACGTTTATGACGCTGCGTTGTGACGTCAGAAAACATTTTGATATTTTATGTGAGTAGTAATAAAAAAGGATAATAGCCTCAAAAAATAGCACCGACCGATAGTTGGGCAAAACAAATTTAAAAGATTAAGCGTATAGTAGTATTTTGACAAAATCGTGAACGTTGATCGTTGATCTTGCTGCAGGTAACACAATTTCAAATTCGAGGGGGTATTGCATATTGTACGAACACAAGAATACTTATATCATAAAGAAACTGGAAATAGCACTGCTTACAATCATAATACGTCATGTTTGTGAACACTTCGCTATATTTTGATAGTTAATTTAGTTGAGGAAAAATTTTCCGCAAATTGCTTAAGATCCCTCGTACTGGTTCCTCAGATTGTCTAATGAGTTACCATTTTCAAATATTATGGAAATCGAAACGGGTATGGCTAGTCCGACATTTTTTATTACTCGCTAAAAGAATGAGACTGGCTCAGAACACAAGAGCCCATTAAAAATGCACATGGCCACATATCTGTGTGGCCATAAACAATAAAATATATTGATTTGTTGAATCTTCTTCATCCGGAATATAACCGTGTAAAAAAAAAACTTGTCAGTACTTTTGCTGCGATCCCCTACAAAGCTAAAATCGCATTTAATAACGATATCCGTTGAACGTATCGTCGACAAGAGAAATAATTTTTATCTTGATAAATTCTGCTTCCTTAGCTTAGAAAATACAAACGACCACGTTCGCAGAATTACATTCATCGACAACAAAAAATCGACGATAATGCGTTATCCCCAATCCGTTATGAGTTTTCGCATTTCGTTGAATGAAATTGTTTCGCAAAAAGGTTCAGCAAACGTAGATATTTAGGGTACAAAATAAGAGTCGATTTCAGAAAACGTTTGGGGCTTAGACTGAAATACGATGATTTATTGTATACATTTTCACATCTGAGACATTATTTTTCTTCGGTAATAGGAGTTGAGAAGAAAATAGCTACTTACGAGTTTGACTTAGTTTTAGCGGTTAGTATTTCGTGCATAATTTTGTACATATTAATATAAAAGTAGGTACCGTAATTTCTAACAGGGCTTTATCTCAATATTCATTGTCATGTACAATGATACATGGTGTCTAATAAAATATAGGTATTTACGTTTTAGAATTGATTGCATGGTATTTCGAAAAACTCACAAAAATATAGTCAATAAGAATAAATTATTTTAACTTTTGTGTAATTGAATAACGATGAATTAATATATGCTTCAGTGATTAATACTTTTTATGAACAAAATAAAAATTTGTAGTAGTTACGGAAACTACTAAATTACATATTTTTTAAAGCCACGTGAAAAAGGCTAGAAAACGATATAAAAAAGGATAATGCGCTCCTTTTTATAAACAGTTGGTTGAACGAGGTCGATTTTTCTTATTTTCAAAATCATCTATTAAACAATACTGTTGTTATGAACTTATTATTAATTAAAGAAATTTATGAAATGCCCACATGAACCGCTAGATGTATATATACAAAAATATAAATACAATTATATTAGTTGGTGTGCAAACTTTTATCTTTGAACACCTTTAATCTCTCTGGCGCTAAGATCTCGGCGATGCTACTCTACCCTTCCCATGCTTCTACTATATCCATTTTTGTGGTGTAGCGAAGAAATCTAAACAAAAGAAAATAATTTTTCATACTGCCTTGAGTATTAGAATTATTAAGATTTTTGATTACCTAAAAATAAATATTCATCGTGTAGATCGATAAAAAAATGACCTGCATTATAAAATATCCCGTCAAGTAGGAAATGCGTGCCGATTACAATGGTATCTAATATTAGCCAATTCGACTGGCTAATATTTGCCCGAATGTTTGCGACACATTGCCATTGCATAAAAGAGTGGGCGGTTTCGTTTTTATTTCTGTCAAAGTCCATGTCCTTTTCTAGACACAGATCGTCCACCACTTCACTTTAGTTTCGCGAATTGAATAGCATTTCCTTCTTTTAAACTCAGAAATAGAAGCAAAGTTCGCGTCACCCCGGCACGGAGGACGGACGCCCCGCGTGCCACCTACTTAACCTACTTATTACAATATACAGAACACGTCTGTATATATACTAGGTCGGGGAAAAGATTTTTTTTTAATTCATATGTAAACGTTGAATCGTAAAATCTCCTTAGTTGTGTTGTTTGTATCTGGCTAGTTTTGATACCATTATGTAAATGACACTTAAAAAAATTAAAAGTAAAAACGATGTCTCGCCATTTTTCTTTTGTTTTCCTGTCCAACAAATAAGTAAACCTTAGACAGAATTTCGATTCATTTTGACGTTTTATTACAAAAATGGGAAAAATGCGACACAAGCCGCGAAAAAATTTATGGACATTTATGGACCTAATGCAGTCGGTAATAGAAGCTTAAAACTGGTTTAAGCGTTTTCAGTTGAGTAATTTTAATGTCAGAGATGAACCTTGCTCTGGTCGACCTGTTACGAATAAAGTCGATGCCATTTTGGAAAAAATAGAGCAAGATCAGCATATTAGTTTTTACAACATAGTTGAAAAGCTGGGAATCGATTACAAAATAATTTTGAGCCACTTAAAAAAAAGCTGAATATACAACAAAGAAGTCTAATGAATCTAATACTTATTTTCGATTCACTATTGAAACATACTAAAATCGAACTGTTTTTGAATTTGGTCACTGTTGATGAAAATGGATTAACTACGACAAGAACGTATGAAAAATATCACAGTTAAAAGACAAACAAGCTCCACAAATTATCGTAAAACCCAGATTAACTTGCAATAAGTTGATGTTATGGTGAGATTGAAAGGGCAGTATTCATTATGAGCTTGTACCGCCGCGTTAAACCATCAATTCGGATGTCTAGTGCCAACATCTGATGAGACTCGACATGAAGTAGAGAAAAAAACGAACAAAATTGATCAACAGAAAGGGTGTGGTTGTTCACCCTGATAAAGCCAGACCACACACATTTTTGACCACTCGGCAGATATTAAGAGAGTTTAGTTGGGAAGTGTTAACGCATCTACCCTTTAGCCCTGATCTTGCACCTCTGATTTTCACTTGTTTTGGTCTCTTCAAAATTCTTTCGATAGTGTTAGTTTAACATCAAGCGAAAACCTGCAAAACTACTTGTCGTAGTTTTGCAAGTTAACAGTGAAAGTTTAACGTGAAAGTTAAAGTTAGTTTAACAGTGAAATTATATTATTATTTACAAAATGGCACCAAGTTGCTGAACAAAATGGCATATAAACATTATACACGCCGGGACAGCCCTGAGGAATAGTCAGTTCGAGGGCTCATCTGACGCTGCGTCTCAGGTCATCAGGCGTTCCAGTCCGCAATCGTCTAATGGCACTGTTGTGTTGTTTTTATTATGTTTATTCCGGCGAAGTGTTTGTCTATACAAAACTGAATTGATCCCGTACCAACCTGTGTTTTCCGTTTTATTTCCCTCGCCCGCGCTTGCGCGAAGTATTTCCGATGTGCCGGTAAGCGAGTCTATATGACGCTTCTTGCGCATTTCCGCCCTCCCTTGCATCTGTAGGTCGCCTTTTGTCTATGGGAGACAAATTATAATATTAAAAGAGAGGAAATGACGTATACTTCCCCCGAACCTAATCAGGTTACTACTTACTGTATTGGTAGACGTGCAAGGTTGGTAACCGTTCGAAGTAAAACGCTGATATGTATTCGCATATCTACCACTCACACAACGTCATTCCCCATCCAGAGTATAATTTTTGATGCCGTCTGCGTTGCCACTATAGAGGAGAAAAAATATTGTCCTGCTTAATTAAGACTAAGTCTCCAACCGCTGTTGGAGAGTGTGCAAATATTCAGATGGAATCACTTCCAAATATTTTCCACGATCTGCCGCAACCGTCGAAATCGCGATAACCGTGAGGTTGGTATATCATAATATAAATATTCCGGACCCGCATTTAGTGAACCGCATCTAGCTAACTAGAAAATGATCAGAAATCAACACCGTTAAGTCATTGGGGTCATTTTTAAGAGGAAATAACGCCCGCGAATTTGATACCACCTCAATTTTACAAAAAAAAAAAATGGAGAGCTCTTCAAAAGTGAGTTTCTCCTCGTTCTCGCCGATGGCCCACCGTTAATGTGTTTTGACAGATTTTACTGCTGCTTCGAATTATTTGCCCCAATGCGGACACGAAAGTGGATCGAATATCCAGATTATGCCCTGTTTCGAAAATTCGTGACTTATAAGAGATTGGTTTTCCTACGAGTAGCTATATAGATCCTGCAAGTGATTATTCACGCCTGCTTTGTTCTGCAGACGGAACCAATTAATGTAAGTAACCCGCAAGTTGAAGTAAACCGCTTTAATGCGTCAAAAATGCTAGTGTGGAGTGGTGTGATACCATCTCCAAATGAACCGCTTTGGTAGCAGGGCAAATGAAAACACATCAGTATATCTTTAATATTTTAGAATTCCGCAAGTGGTGAGTCTTAATATAAAATGGACCCGCAAAATCTGTACCCACGCCGACGAATGGGCGAACCACAGAAACCCGATCTTTCGGCAAATCTCTTATTATGGTTTGAAAGGTTTTCGTTTGTAATCGTTAACACAAAATGCAACGAATGCAATGAAATAGGATAATTCGCACCACGTGTCGCGTCGCTATTATCCATATATTCCGTTGAAGTATTGTTAATAGAGTATTAGCGTCAGTATGTGAATTTTCAGATGATGATGCTAATTATTAAATTTTAAATAAGATTTGAAATACCAAAACAGTTACCCTATGACTATTATGAAATTATCTTAATTAAATCTTGCACCGTCATATAAATATCAATTAAAAATATTAAATATGATTAATCTGCGATAAATTTGTAATTGTGTTAATAATATATTGTAAAAAATAAATTAGTAAAATCAATCCATTAAATTCCGCGCCGCTACTACTGCTGAAGGCAGGAGTACTGCATCTATCTTCCCCGTCCGAGCTGTTTCCTGCACTACGGCCTAATTTCATGGCGGTGGCCGAGGTGGAGATCGTAAAGGGGAGTCTCGGGGAGGAAATAAGGAGCCGCTGGAAGTCTCAATTGTGCAACACCAAGCCGTTTCTTTATTTCAATACCGCTCGCAATTTTGATCAGGTGATATCGAACCCGCCCACCAACTCCCGCTCATGCCGGTCCGATGGGAGATGCTCCTCGTACGGGTGTTACTGGAAGTCCCGCTCGTAGGGTGTTCCGGCGCGCAGAGCTGCCTAGGAGGGCCTGCCGTGTGATCTGGCCGCCTGGCCGAAGGTGCTTTAAAACGCAGGAAGAAGTGGTGCGAAAGTCTATCGCAGAACTTGCAAGACCGCATCCTATCATATTCCCCCAAGAAAAGTCTCCCGAGACAGGTTTAACACAATCCGTGTTTTTTTACAAATGCCTTTCGTTTGTCGGGATTTATATTGTAAAACCGCCTGCATGTGGTTAATTCATGACCGATCGCTTCGCAAATCGTCCATCTCTGGTCCCACTCCGCCGCATAAACTGGAAGTGGTTGAGAGTTCGATTCCCGACGCAGAGGTGGAGAGGTTTCAATCCTGCAGCCACTACCATCCATCCGCTGATCAGGTGTCACCCGACGACTCGCATTACCGCTCGATTTCCGCACATCCTGTGGAATGTTGTCGAGGAGCCGATATTCCTCCTCGAGAAACTCCTGGAGCTGGTTGAAGGTTGGCAACATTCGAAAGTCGCTGTCATACCTCTGCTAGAACCGCGTTTTTAACTCAGTGAAAAGTTTAGCCTTTACTATGTGGAAGAGTAGGTACGGCCACTCTCCAATCGGAAGTCCCAATCTCTCCAATGACTTGGTAGCCATCAGGAGAGGGTCGAGGAACTCTATCCGTAACCTTGACTTTGCACTTGCAACGTTCGGCAATTTTCTATTAACAACTAGACTGCAATATGCTAATATTGCCCGCCGAAAATATGTAACACAAAAAAAAAAAAAACTAAACATTAACGTATATTAAAAAATGTTATACGCAATAAATCTTAAACTAGAATGAAAATGTACGTAAACTACTAAATACTAAATTAAAATATTAAAGGAAAGTGCTTCACACAAGAAATACCCATGAAATTGCCCTCAAGTTAACATTCATTAATTCAGAACAAAATAAACTATTCTAAACCGCTACAAACCACCTGCCCAATAAATGTTATATTAATTGCGCGCAACGTATTTTTATATAGATTATCTAAGAAAAAAAAAGCCGCTTAACGTAATCGTATTGTTATATTAAATTAAATTAAAAAGGAATACTAAACTAAGAAAACCCGCTTAAGGTAATCGTAAATAATTGAATATGCTCACCTCATAAGAACCAAGAAACAAACCGCCGACTTTGAGTAATTTAAGTTGCACGATATATTTTTAAAATAAAAAAAAATGTTGTCGCTCTTGACCGTTTACATAGTGTCTCGCTAACGGTCGCTAAGTTTCTCGCTAATATAATCCTAGGTATAAATAAGCCCGCGTTTATTTCGCGAAACTATTCCATATACACATTTTAAAACCTAGGTATTTCGATAACCGGCTTGCGCGTTACCTTAATAAAATCCACTATGTATTTTTAATGTGGAAACCAAATACTAAATGTTATAAATATTCGCGAAAAAAGACGCAAATAAAATCGGAAGTAATAAGCTGTTGAAAATCCCGCATAAAGACTCTTTTTAACTCCCAATAACCTTTAATCCTTAGTTATACTCACCAAAAAATGTACGCGCCGGGATAGCCCTGAGGAATTGTCAGTTCGGCGGCTCTCCTGACGCTGCGTCTAAGGTGTCCAGGCGCTCCGGGCCGCAATCGTCTCGTGGCACTGTTGTGTTATTTTTATTGTGTTCACGCCCGCGAAATGTTTTTTCTATATAATACTGAGTTGGTCCCGCACCAGCCCCCGGTTTTCCGTTTAATTTCACTCAAAATATTGTACCTCCCATGCGCCGGCAAGTGAGTCTGTATGACGTCTCTTGCGCATTTCTACCCACCCCCGCGTTCATCAGTTATCTTTTGTGTATAGGAGACAAACTATAATATTAAAGGAGGTAAAATGGTGTAAACAAACATTATAGTTAAATGTAAATATAATGTCATGAAAAAATATTATGAATTAGTATGTAAAATACGAAAAAAACCTTTTCCCCGACCTTACATATATAAATACACATTATGTGTTTAATGCGGTTAACATTAATATAATTAATATGATACATAGAGCGAATACGAAGGTAAGAAATATCTAGAGATGGATCTCATAAATCAATGTCGACGTGCGTTTAGGAGCTTTCCGAGTTAATTCCCCCGCGACATGACGTTTATATTCATGAATAATTGTTCGCCGGGCGGCCGGCATACGCGCGTCTGCTATATCGGGATATAAGGTGCTCCCAGGAATTCCGCCTGCTTTATCGTAGGGTTTACCGAGTGCTACGTTATCCCGTTTTTCTATATGTTACTGTAGATATTTTCTTAAAAGAGGATTGGTTCTTTCAAAATTAATGTGAGATGTGCTTTCTGTTTAAGTTTGTCTTTGGGCAATAGATATATTTTATATTATCGAATTTGAAAACAATATTTAACACGTAAAGAATTTAAAAACCCCAGAATAAAAAAAAATGTCCTATTATGTACAAAAATAATAAAAACAAGTAGAAACGAAATATATTTTTTTGCATGTATATCATGAAATTTTGTTGAAATGCGATTTAAACGTACTGAAATAAGTATATTAACTGGAAGTACTTTTTAAAATCAATATCAGAAAATTTGTAAGTAATTTCTACGAAATGTTATATTACTAAAAGTTGTTTTACAACTTTCGCTTGCGACTCCGTAATCTAGTAGTTTTTGTCGAGTTTGTCAATAAGTTAAAAGACAGACAAAAATTCTAAGAAGCATTGAATTATATTATGTCAACGTTTCAAATATGTCTCAAAGTAGTCCGAACGGACGAACGAAAGTCGAAAGTAAATAATGTTCCAATTAAAATTAAATACTGTAACGCTCGTAAGATTTCCATTGCATTTAAATCGATTTTTACATTAACAATTCTATTTACAAGAATAAGTCCACATTACAAATTATATATGTGTAATGCTATTTATTTAATACGTGATATGGACAAAATCATAACGCAATTTAATTTAATACAGTACCATCTACGTGATTTCTACGAGAAACAACAGTATATTTAATGGGAAAGAGGTACATGAAATTCTTAAAGAAAATTACCCCTATTTTTAAAAGTTTTTTAATTTTTACGCAAAAATCCTAAACAAATAGTAGAATACTTTGTCTGCTATGAATAGTTTTCGGTCTACCAGTGCAAGTTCCGTCAAAAGCGGTTTAGATGTTTCGGGGACTAACCCGAACGAACAGACAGACAAACAGACATTTTTTAAATACTTGTTTGGGGTATGGTAACTGTAAATATATATATGAAAAACTGTAAATAAATATATATGGTAACTATAAATATAAGTCTATAAAAAAGCCTTTAATTCGAAGTCGAAGTCAGACACTTCGATTTTTTTTGTCTGTATAAATATTTGCAAATTTTGTAATACATATAACCAACTGAAGCTCAGATAGAAATTTGTATTTTATCTATGGCGTCACAGTGACGGGCCAAACCAGTTTTATTATCACCTGTAATTAAATAAAGCAAATGAAATATTAAGTTATATTCAATCTGTAACCATTATATAACTTAGATATTTATAAACTATATTACTATTACTATCATATAGCGTCGTCATTCCGTATTTTGAGTGCCGTGTCCTTCTTTATTGACTATTTGTATCGTTTTTAGAGCGCCTTACCTCGATAATCGCTTGTTATAAATTTTCCTGTAATTTTCATTTTGTCTTCTTTTTTTAATTTTTTTGTATCATTTTAGCATCGTCTCTTAAGTTGCGTTAAGTACTATTTTTAGCGTAAGAAACCGCCCAAATTCTAATCATAATTGTGGTTCTATGCTGAGCTGGAATCGATGCGGCATACTTGATTTAAATAAACACTTAACTCTATCATCGTATTTTTACCTCTGTTTTGAAGCCGAAATAAATATTTTGTTTTTTTCTTTTTTTTCTTGATTTTAAAAAATGAAGACAATTTATGTAAAACACAAGAAGAGTTGACTCGCAAGAATAATGTCGCGTCAGGTTTTTGCTATTTCGCTGCTGAGCCATAACCTGATACGGTATTAATCATTTCAGGTAGAGAACTTTGAATCTTAAGTTGTTCACGCCGGTTCAGCGCGGGTCGGAGGCTGGCCACAACCGTCGTTACTAACCTCATTACCACAGATCTTCGGAAGTGGCGGGAGTCATAGCGGGCGCGCACACCTCCTTTCGAAAATCTATGACCGTTGCTACGTTTACTGCCGTCGGCTTAAAGGGTTGTCGCAGAGCACAGCGACGGACAGCGCGAATGCTTTAATTTGACTCGAACCAAAGACTTGTACGTCAGTTTTCCTCTAATGAAGATTCAAATCGGTCGGAAAACGCTCTTTACCACTTGAAAACCACCGACCAGGAAATGGTAGCGTAATTGTAACAGCAAAAGAGTTCCGAGAAAACATGAGGAATTTAATGAATATTGCCTACCATACAACAGAAATAGAAGCTGGAATTGTTATTAATTTCCGTGTGATGTTGACGTCCTTGACAATTTCCCTTTTTATATTTATTGCCATTAATATTCTTGGAGATTGTCCAGGAGCTAGGTTTAGACCGGTGTTTGCTAAACTGTTCAATACAATATTGCTGGTTCATATTCTAGGATTCCTTTTTCGTCTATTTCTTTTCGTACTCTATTCCGTAAAGTAATGTTAGTTACTTTAAAAAATGGTTTCGAATTTGTAATAAATTGTAATAAAATAATGATTTGTAAGTTTTCATTATAAGAAGTTACGAGACTGTTACTACAACTAATTTTCATATATTTACTTTTATATTATATTTTCCAAACGGAAAGGAGTTTTAGCCAGTCAGTAATCGAAATTATCTCTTAAATGTACAGATTTCTTCACGAGCTCAATAATGTTTCGAGTCCAACCAAATAAGGATCATCTGCTAAAACTTTCATTTATAACTAAATATAAGATGCTTAAGAATTCATTTTTATATCCATGTTATGAATATTTTAAAATACGCCTTTTATTTTTTTTTAATATTTTTTTTTAGAATAGATTTTGTTCTATTCTTTGGTTTCTATATTCTAAATTTTTTAGGCATTTTAATATGTTTTACCCATAAGACGATCCGAGAAGAAGGAATATATAAAAAGAAGTTGCAGTATACGCGTACTTCTGAAAAGGAAGCCGAGAATAATATACTAGTCGTATATAAAAGTTAAGCAAAACGATGAAATCGACCGAAACGTGAATAATGTACTACAAAAGTACCTTCATAATATCTCCTTTTCGCCTGCCATTAAATTTGCAACACGAATTTAATCAATGACGAAGATTGTTTTTGTGTATAGTGAGTTTATTCCCACTTCAAAATCGCTGCGCCATTTCCGTCAGGGTACGGAAATTGCCCGAAAGTTATGAAATATCCGATTCGGAAGATTCGGCAATAAATTGTTACATTCGGCCGAAGTTATTCACATAGCCGTCCGAATGAGATTTTTATTATGTTGTTCGATACTAATGTACTATGCCATGATGTTCGCACATAAATCTGTTTTTCGTAGCAGCGGTCTCGCTAATAATATCGTTTCATACCGATAATCCGAAAATCGTTTACGGACACGCAATGCGAACCGATCATTTGAAATGTCTTGTATGACTGAAGGCTGTAATCTTAAATTTAGACATTTATTTTTGTTGTCAGACTATTGTCGTTATCTGTTGCTTATTTGGGACGGCGAAAACCAAATCGTTATTTTTTTTTAAAATAGCATGATAATATAGTTTTACACTTTCCGAGAATGATATATGAATTGAAATTTGACACTTGGTTGTGCAAATATTACAAGTTAATGTTCCAACGTACCGAGTCTAGGAAACAGTTTAGTAAAAAAGATGCTTTAGAAATATCGTAAAAGGCAAAATTACAAATATTATGGCTTATATTGAATATTATTATGAATATTAACAATTTTAATATTTACATTTGTCTTCGAACTTTATAATAAAAGAGACGAGTGGTTAAAAGGTACACAGTGGTTGGTATAAATATTATACATAGGGTAAAATTGTGAAATATTTCATAATAATAGTGGAGTATTTAGTCATTCATTACATTTTAATTAAATTAAAACTTAAAATTATTCATTTCTTGTTGCATAAGTGCGTTTTTATTTTAAAATGACACATTCGTTTTTAAGTAGTCCTAGTTTTTTGTCTTAAAAAGTTGAAAATAGTACGAGTCTAGGTTTCATGAACCTGATATTGAGTGACCGACCACCTTCAGGCTACGATATTAGATCTTATCCAATATTTGTTTATCAACTGCTCATCAAGACCAATCGAAGAGTATCGAAACGCTTACGAATAGCAAGTCGATTTCCAGTAACTGTCTTCCTCCTTCATTATCGGACTGTGTTAACCATCTACTCGTTGCCAATAAACGAATAAGTTCGAATAGGACGTATCCGCCGAAAATTCTCAAGGAATTGGGTAGTCTACAGACTGTCTGCGTTACAACATTAAGTCGAGATTAGCATATTATTGCAGTATTAAACTTATTACAGTATTGAATTTATGAAATACTATAAATAGTAAATATATTGGACAAGTGAAAGTTTGGATAATAGCTGATAATCTTTAAGGCAATTGAACAGTTTTTTATTACATGCAGCTAAGAATCATCTCCATTAAAACGACCTTCTCATAAAAAAGACTGTTTTGAAATCGGGAGGAACGATACCAGAGACAAACAAACAGATAGACCCAGGCATCAAATTTATAACACTTCTCGTTTTTTGATATCCGTCGGGATTGAGTAAAACTATTTCAAAATATTGAATGTCTTATTGGTAGAGCTAATCTAAAATTGATATTTGACACTCAAACGATTGTGCATCATTATTAAATTAATATATATCAATCTTCATCAATTACATTTACAGACAACTCTATACTTATTTTACTCCTTTGTATTAAAAATCCGTACAATAACTAGAACCTTCCCGACTTTTCTATTTACGTATTACTTTTATATAGAATAAAATTAAAATACGTAATCGTTTCTATAGATAGCTTTCAAATGTGAATCCAGGGTACCTAATAACTCATTCGTGTCGCCAAAGATACGCAGAAACCGCAAGCCGTCGTCGATTAGCAACATCGGAGCCTTACGTTTCGCGTCATAATCACGCAAATGAGAGAGCTATGACGGAGATAACGGGACGTGATACAGCGCAGTAGCAATAAAAGCGAGCGCACTAGCGCCACGCGGGCACGCGGCGGCGGCTGATAAACCGGCTGCCGGGGTACGTCCGTAACAGCCTCCGTCCGTACGACGCGGCACTTATACACGACACGTTAAGTTTATGATCTAAGACCCGTAAAACAAGGAACGTCTAGCGTTAGTTCGAAAGTATTTTATGATATATAAAAAGTAGTATGAAACTCGATTTTGATTGTGATAAAATTTATGGCGCCGTTCGGAGCCGGAGATTTTATGCTCGTTATAATACAGGTGACTTTAATCTCTTACAAATGAACTTTCTCGCAGTTATGGGAGTTTAAAATATCATTTTGATGTTGATGATACGGTGTGTTCACGTCGGTATAATTTTAATTGTTTTATTTGAAAGTAAACAGAAGTTGCGTCTTAGTATTCGGTGTTTGAACAATACATAAACGTCAAAATATCTCAGAAATATTGAATTGTTAAAAAAGAAGCTATTGCGATCGAAATAATGATTTGAAATGTTACTGAACTGAAATTATTGTATATTAACTATGGCCGTATATTAAACCTGTTCGTTTAGAATAATGGAAGCTCGTTTACAGATCTGTCGTCTACAGTCCTAGTAGCCATCGCGTCAGATATTAAAAAGTTAAAATGCCGTCTGAATATTGCCCTGAGAAAGTTTTCGGCGAGGAACAGTTTCAAATTTCTAATAAAGATGTCAAAAAGTGAAGACGGTGCTTAATTCCGGGCATGAGTTCCGTTTTAATTTTAACCGCTCACGTCGACTGCCCACCGAAATTCCCATCTCGCCGCTGCGCCTCCGGAACACAGTCGGCGTCTACTCGTTGAACTTTTTTTTTTAGAATGTCAATTCCGAGCCGGCAAGTCGGAACATCCGTCCGAGGCGGACCGCACTCACTTTACAAGTCCAACAAAACCATCCGCGCGTACGGCGCGAACAAAGTATCTAAGATCCGTGCTGCTCCTGACGGCTTGTTTATTCCAAAGAGCATCCGTGAAATGTGATAGAAGCGGGTCAGGCGCATTTACTCTGTAAGAATATTTTTAATTACCCCAGTTTTTAAATCATAAAGACATGTTTATTGACTCCCTTTGTAAAAGTTTTGACCAAGAATGTATATATTTGCCGTTTCGAAAACCGTATTCAAGGCTTCTCTAACTGAAGAAGAGACTCTTGTCTGATTGTTAATTTCTCGTACTCTTTGCCCTTATAGTCTTTGGATAGATCATTGTATGAATTTTTGTATTTACGAATATTAGGTGGAAATTAGAATTTTGGAAATGTTTACTTTCAACCAGTTTGAATGCATTTTTATTTCTTAATTAATTCTTTCAATTTAAGAGAATGTGGTATCGTGACATACTCTAGGGTTCGAATAGGTTTTGAGTGATAAAATATACTTAATCTTAGATTATTGGATCCTGACAAAGGTTTCTGAAGGAAAGCCTGACCCTGAAAAAGGAACAGAAAAGAAAAGTTTTTTATTGTAATATTTAATAACAAACGTATCTACCAAATGCTTTATTTCACGAGTAATAGTGAAAGTAATATTAATAATAAATTCAGTAATTTAATCATACTTAAATGATATTATTCACATTTTTAATTTAAAATATATTCTGTATCCCTCAAGCTAAAAGAGCCAATGATATTGAAACGTGTGCTCTTACAGTTATGATTTTTTTTATTGACCAAAGAATAATCTCAATAAGTTTATACACATAATACGTTGTATTGAACAAGTAGGATATGAAAGCATTTTTAAATGTTTTTGTTTACTGTTGGAAATTGCTTTTTAAAATTGACTCCGCGCGTCGCGATACGGGGCCATCACTCCGGGCAGCGTCATTTCCTGCATCGTTTTAGTTACAGCTCGGGCCGGTTCGAGCTTTCCTTTTAAAAATTCTCGTGTAGATTCCGATCCCATTAGAAAGGCTGGGGTCGTGAGAGTTTTATTTTCGTTTTAATTATTTCGTACAAATTTTTACGTGACGTAAAAACTCTTTATCCTTTCGTTTTGAACCTTTCTACATTACTTCGAAAATACAGCTGAATCACTTCGAATCGTTTTATTTTGACAGACCCTTTGAAATAAATAAATAACGTGGAGAAATGGGCGGAATTTGAAATTTATAGAAAAGCAACTCTATTGACTGAATTATCCGAAACCAAAATCCATTACGGTACACAATTTTGGTGCAGTTGAAGCTACTTTATGAGTTTGGTGCATAATCTGTATAGTGAATTATTAAGAAATAAGAAGACTGTTTTAGTTAACGTGTTAGTAGTTCGACCTAAATAAAATTCTAACAAATCCCTGCGTAGCATATGTGGAGCGTTGTTGGAAAATGATGTAGGAATAGTAATGTTAGAAAATGGTATGATTTCAAAGAAGATGTAGTAACTGGAAGAGAAACAGGCATGTTGTTGAGGTTTGACCGTCCGAAAAGGATGAAGGAAGACTGACAAACAATATATAGGGCGGATCTGCATGACGAAAGGATTTTCCCATAAAATATTGTACAGCCAGAACCAAAAAGTTTGCATGAAACTATTTATCGATGTCGGTGAAGTGAGGTTTGCAAATATTGTACTATTTAGATATGTCTGGTCTCTATCTACTCTAGGTAGGCTTGATTTTATTAGTAAATGAAAGGAAAAAGAAAAATAAATAAATGAAATTCAACAATCTCTTCAAAGTAACCGCGTTTAAAATGGCATCGAGGACAATTAAGTGATTTGATTGTTATGAAGGAATTTTAGCAGTTAATATTTAGAACTGATTATGAATTTTATCTTTTCCAATAAATTTAACCGTTTTCTATCCGTTGTTTTATTGGCACATTAAAAACTTTTTATTCGACGCGCGGCTTGTTGCAGCCGGCCGCGGGACGTCAAACTCCACGTAAAAATTTAAAGTGACCGTGTTGTCGCTTAGTGACAAATATTTTAGTGATCATCAATTTTAATGCCTGTATTTGTTCTAGGAAAGTACTATTTTAAGCATTTAGTTATGCGGTGAATGCATTTAAAATATATGAGAAAAGTATTTTTTGTAATAAAGAGCACAGAATTTGAACGAAGGTTTTATGTTAGTTTTAAAATATGTAGTAAGAGGGAGCAAATTGTAAGACCAAATTTAAAATTGTCAAAAGCGTATGTGATTTGGATATAAAATTTGTATGTAGTTTAGATTATTACAAAGAGGAAAATGTAAATTATTTTTAAATAGTTTTGATGCGGGTAGTTATCACGTATTTCAGTGTGTGTCATAACGGCGCGGCGGGGCGGGCGCCGGAGTCGCCCGCCCCCCGCTTCTCCGCATGCCCCTCTCTCTAGTATTTGGACATACTGCTGACATTGGTGTATGAAAACAGCTATCTGATTTTGCACATTAAGCCTGCTGTTTAGGTAACCGACCGGTCTAGGTACCATTAGTTTCGTAGGTGGCCTGAAGTGCACGACATTTTCTTTGTTCTTTTTTTTATTTTCTATTTCGTTGCGCTTGTTGATTTCGTACCGGGGACGTAGCTTAGGATATTTTGTCAATATTTTATATTTTCGACTAAAATTAGTTTGGTGGTTCAATTGTTAGACTAATTACATTATCCTGATAGAGAGACGGTTGGTCACATGGCCTATAAAGTAAGACCAAAAGATTTTTGTAGGAATCAAGTCAATGAGCTCTGAAAAATGAAAAAAATATTATTTTATACATTTTTGAACTCTACGGTCAGAAATCACTTGTCGATATTTTTTTTTTCCTAATTTTATATAGGAAAAATTAAGAACGACATAATTTTTCAAGTATTTATCAAGGATTGTTGTAAAGTTAAGTGAATCAATCATTTGAACAGAGGTCACAGCATTCAACACAGTTTTAACTTAAAAAAGTGACTATATTTTAAAAATTGATAGGCCAAGAAATACAAGAGTTATTTTGAAATACCTTTCCTCTTTCAGAGTATTTTATACATAAATGATATAATTTCTACCGAGTTTATAATATTCGACGTAGTTTGCAAGACTACACACTAGTGTCGGTCTGTCGACACAACAAGCAGGAACAGACACGCAATCACATACACACAGCTTACATACACATATCTCCATAATTTGAAAATGTTCAAGATAGCTTTCTAAATCCTCACAATGTAAATAAGTGTTTAAAACTTAATACTCGAAAACTGTACTGAAAATAGTAATTTTTAAATTTTTCCAAAAATCTTCAGATTCATAAGTAAAAAATTTGTTTTCGATGAATAAATGCGTTATCCTAAACTCGATATAGTACAGTAATTTAATTTCACAATATATGAAATCAATAGAAAAAGACTGTCGCTTATCATTTAAAGACTTGACCTTCACATGGTGATACCGATTAATATAAAATATTAAATACAACTTAATAATACTAATCCTGGTAAGTTATGACCATTCACGTTGACTAACTTGAAGAAAGGCACCTTCTAGGACGTGCCGAGCAGAGACACAGCCGTACACGAAACACGCAGCCAAAGGAGGACCGACGGCTGGGCGGCGGCGCGACGGCGCATCGACGGCGCCCGCTTCCAATTACCGACCGGCAGTCATTATCTCCGGTGGGAGTGGCCGGCCCGCCTGCGCTGACGAGGCGGATTTCGTTGCACATGCCTCCACTGCATCGGGCCGGGTCGCTTCGGTGCAATCGAAATGCTTCTAGGTTTAAGTGCCTTTTCGTCAGTCTTATTAAAGTAGCGTGTGTAAAGTTGTCTATGCAATAAACGGGAAGAGAAAAGAGCATATTCTTCAAAAGAAGCCCGGCAATGCATCAGTGAGTTCCCTGGGGTCGTGGGTCGGACGACGGTGATGATGTATTATTTCGTGTTGTACATACTCGTCTGCCTTTTAAAAAACTAAATACATCCTTTTTCCACACAAACATGTTCGATAACATTGTCGCGGGCGTCACACGCACGCACAAATTTATTTTAATGAATGCCGCTCAAACATTATATCATTATAGCAAAAACTTATTACGCGAGCGAAGACTCTTAATTATTATAATAATTAGGTATATAACTTTCTGTTCATTCTTAATTCGTTTGAAAACACGTCACAGGCCTCAGATATAATAATAATCTATCTTAAGAACACAGGGCCTTCGTTAAATATATGTAAAATAATTTTCAGATATTACGTGACTTGTTATGGAACGGTAATTTTAAGGCCTCGACAAACATTTTTCTATATTAAATTGATAATTATGTATTCCAATAAGTACGTTTCATTTAATATTGTATCAAAATTTTGTTAAGATATACAACAAAAAAACTACATAACTGAAGAAGAGTATTTATTAATTACGCGAATTCAAAAGTATTAGTTTTGTCAAAATGTAATATTAGATTACAGATCCTTGAAGAAGTTTTAATTAAACGGCAGATTGCTTTTTCTTTTCGTAGTAATAATTATTTGTTAGACCTTCACATTTTGTTACGATAATTATTTTTTTAAGCTTGTACAGAAAATAAAGTTAAAACATAATTGTTAACGTAATCACTGATTTAGTGGTCATTTAAAAAAAAATAAAACATTTATAAAGGCCCATTGGTACCTGTCTGCGAGCTGACACTGAAATATTTAAGGTTAATGATAATACAAAGTCACATTTGACATTTTAAAATTCATATATGAGATAACGAAAAAGGATAAAAAAGGTTGAAAGGGTAACTAAAATAGTTTTAAACGCCCTTGAATGTGAAACCCAATAAAATAAAAATATCAAATTTCATAATTTTATATACTGAATCAGTATCAAGAATAAAATTATTGCTTATCTCGATTCAATTTTTAATTCAAATTCCGGTTTCACTCTCGGTTCCTATTCCAATTTCACATTCAGGTCCGATACCGTTTCGACAAATCAAATTTGAGATTTCTCAAATCTACATAATCGATTAACGTCAAATTTTCACGAAAGCTAAGTTCTGCTAAGTTCTTTCGTATATCTCAATCCCAACTTCAATCTATCTATTTAGTCAAATGATATTCAAGGAATAGGTACAAACTCACTCGCTTACACACGCACACACATATTGCGCATGAAGTACACACCCTTAAAACGTTGACATGCACATAATATAACCTTTCCGTTTCGCACGCAGTCACAGTTAAAATTTTTACAACTGCCCACTTAGAAAGCGTAAAATAAAATTAAAAAAAACTTAAGGGAACTCTTTGCCAGCCTTATTATGTACTTTCCATTTATTTGTCATTTGTTTTTTACAAATTGAGAGCAAAAAGAAAATGTTTTTCGACAACGACAACATAAATTTGACGCGAGAAAATTTTCAAGCGATAATTTTCTATTACATTCGTTGCCATTTAAGTCAACAAGAAATATATAACAGATTTTCGTTTATTTGACATAAAATCTGTTATATAATATTTCATATAACAGATCTCACTAAAGATCGGCGGGAGGGACGTTCTTCTAGGGCAACGATCGAAGGCATCGGTGGTGTACTGCTCATGATAGAGACTGACAAAAGAGTGACCCACCAACAGATTCAGACAAGCCTAGGCATTGGTGTGTGCTTGTGCGCTTACAAATAAAATAAAATAAAAATACTGCCTCACCCACCTTACAGCTCTGACCACCCACAGCTCAACTTTTATTTATTACCTTAAATAAAATAAAAAAAAACTTCTAGGAAAGTGGTATACGAACGCCTAGGAAGCAGTGGCTCCATATGAAAAAGCCATCGAAGTGACCTCTAATTGGTAGAGGGCGAAGTGGTTCTCTCAGTATTTCCGTCTAATGCAGCGATGTATTGAATTCAATCGACAATATTTTGTAAAACAATAATAATAATAATCAGCTAGTTTGCTCAGTTTTTAATTTTCTAAGGATTTTCAGAATGACCCACGTAAATAATCAATTGACACATCTATTCACGTATAACAAATATAATTTTTACATTAAAATTTACAATGAATGTAAAGCTTCATCGAGTAGAACAGGCTATTCTAAGAGGGCGAATCAGTTTCTCTACGTTGCTGTCCCATTGCGTGTCGGAAAGTTAACATTTCCTTGTAGATTCACATGCATAATAGATTTATCGTCGGCAATGCACTAATGACTCCTCTGGGGCTGCGGGTGGGTGGCGTTGAATATCCCGCATACTCGTTTGCCCTTTACAAATACTTTATATAAAAAGAAAAGGATTAAAAGGATTTTGATAGACCTTCATCGACATGTTTCATCGTGAAGTTTTTCTTAATTAACATGACAACTCATGTTTATATTAATATTCCCGTTGGAATGATACCCGTGCGAAAATTCTCGTCTCCTGGAATTGCAAGCTGGCTTCGTTATTATTGTTTCAGCCTTTGGACATTAACTGCTGAATATAAGCCTAACTTTATATTTTATCAAAGTGATATGCCCAAATCTAGGGGGAAGAGCGGTGGGGGCCGAGTGGTCAAGAGGTTTTAAGCCATAAAGTTTGGAAAGGTTACAATCTTGACCACGGACGAATCGATCAATGATTTTTGAACCGAAAGTTGAAATAAACTAATCGCTCTGTATTTCAGATAGAAAATTAAGCCACCGGCTCCGCACTTTGTTTCGGATTCGGATTCGGATGTCGCAAAGCAGCCCCGAGCATAGCTCACGCCTCAGTCTGTTTACGAGCGCACTATTCAAAGACTCTTAACACCGCCTGATTTTCTGTATACAATCAAAGGTTTTTCGTAAATTCGTAAATTCGTAAATAAAATAAAGCATAGGGGAGGCTGTATTTTCAAAGTGACGCACCTAAACGTATTATAGATCCGGTCGTGTTCGGAACGGCCTCACTCATTAGACGATGTAACGATGAAAAATTTTAATGACGGCCCGCGGTCCAAACAAAGGGCGAACAAAGCGCCCACACATGCCATTGTTCCAGCTTTATTGAATCCGATGCTCATTAAAAACTTTCAACGACGGTCTGGCAGTATCGCGTAATATTTAATATCGTCGCGGTTTTCGGTCCGCGTAATCACCTACGTAACGAACCGAGCTGTTTCGACTCCAGCGTTTTTAGATTCACCGTTTCAATGTACCTCGCCCGAAGGGCACAATTGTGAACCCTATTAGTGAGAATGAAATATCCGTTCGTTTGTCGCATGCTGAAAGATCATTAATTTAAATTTTCACAATTATATTATCCTGAAAATTGGTGAAAATATGGCATAGTATGAACAAAATCATACCCGGATACCATCCATATAACGAGAAATCTGTTAGCATTAGGGATCTGCGAGCGACGTGCCTCGATTCCGCGTTAACGACGCCAGTATATTGTCTGGTAGTAGCCGAACGGTCAAGAAACAGCCTTTCAATCGGAAGGCACTGGGTTTGAATCCTGACCATGGGCGAATCGACCGATGACTTTTTAACTAAAGTTAAGTATTAAACTAATGTGAGAAAAGTAAATTAATTCGCTCGCCGTGCCTCGGAGCGCACGATGAGTCATCGCTCCCGGAACTCATCAACATAACGGTAATAACGGTTGTCAGTGGCCCCCGGCTCGCACTGAACCAGCCTGGAAGGCTTAAGGTTTAAGCCTTTTGCTCCGAAACTAATAAAGTGTGGTAAGGTATGAATTCACAGTGAGACGACTGAAACATGACACAAGAAAGCCGTAATAAAATAATCGTTGACTTTTAGATCATTCCGTAAATAATAATTTTGAAATATATGAAAACGAATGACTGTCAAAAGCCATTATCACACCTTGAGGAAGGAATTAATATAAAGTATTTGTTTAAAAGGCAAGAAAAACCTCAACAAATAAAAGTCGCATTTATCAGCGGAATTGTTATTTTAGAATATGTAAGATTAAATTCGAGTACGCATTTCAATGCATTTTGAAAGATAGAGACAGCTAATTTAGTGTTAGCTGTTTTTTGGAAGAAATTTGGATAAAGCTTTGCTTGACCAACTACCTGTCGTGAATGAGGAAATATCTCATACTACACTGAAATGATAGCGCATGCTAATACTCTTGACTCCAGGGCATTTTAGAATTTCCAAAAGATAAAGAACTATTTCAGGACTAAAAAGATCATAAAAGCATTCGCGAAAAAATTTTAAACGATTCTTGAAAATTCTATCAATGACATCCTCTGACACGGGTTTGTCATTATAGATAAGAAATGTATACGTCTTAGACCACATTCAAAAAAGATACTGGATATCTTTAGAGAATGCTTTGAACCGATAGCTAGACAATATTGGCTTAAACAAGTGTTTTATGCAACCGTCGAGTTAGCAAAAAGGTTGAATATTTTGTAAAACTTCATACGCATTTACCTAACAAGATGTGTAAGAATTTGATGCAGTAAGTTTTAATCACAATTAAGAAATAAAGATAATTTATCTAATCTAATCAATTTGTTAAGTTGAGAATCATATTTATAAACAACGATTTTATTAAAGCTCGTAGATGTTTAGTATAAAAGAAAAATTGGAGCATGTTTGATAAAGTTTACCTATATTAAGAAATAAGTCGTTTTAATCTAATCTATTCGTTAATCATGTGTATAGTCACTTATTTGAAAAAGCGATAAAAATATTGAACGCAACTTAATATGGACGGTCAAATATAAATAAAGAATAATATTTAATTTCAAATGCGCTACTAAATGAGTTGGAGACTCCTGACGATTGTATTATCATTACCAATGTAACGTCTAAACTCAATGACTTATCCTGCTTTCCGGGGTATGAAGCGATTGTTTCAATTTCAACTGAAAATTTGTTATTCTGCCTATGGTCAGAATTCAAACTTAATACATTCTAGTTCGAAGCTAGCAACTGGACCATAACCCTCCTAAACAGTTGAGACAATTTCGGTAACTATATAATGCTACAAATCACCAACTGTAAATCACTTTAAAAAATGCAGTTTACCTGTGACTCGTATCGATTCCAAAGCTGAATGATATTTTTTAACTTTTCACTTCAATTTTTCCTTATATCCAGTTTCATCTATACTACTTTACTACGACTATTAATCGCTAAATTCAGTGATTTTAAATTTTCTACAGAAACATATTTTTCCGTTGCTAATTTAAAAACGTCAACTACTACTCGTGTTGGAAACAATTTTCATATCGCGGCCGCTGTTGATCGTAACAGATAATATTGCCTCCCGAAGCGTCCAGACATAGCTGAGCCTCGCCTCGATCGATTCTTCCCCTGATTAATGAAACTGTTTTTACCTTCTTAGCCGAAACGGTTCTCATCTCTGCCGATAGACGAGAAATGAATTCCATTTGAATAGACAGGCCATAAATTATCCCTAATACAATACGACCGGTTCCTATCTTGAACAAACATTAACTCATATTTTAACTCGCGGATAATTATTATCAATAGTTCCGGCTGCGATTTATCAAAAGCGATGAGATCATAAATATTATAATAATTCTAACTTCCAATAGTTAAAAGATAAACGATATAATTCATTCGACTATCAAAGTAATAGTAACTAAAAACGAATCGGATTTCAAGTAATCGATGTCTGTGAAAATTAAAAAACAACACAACTCCGAAGGATAATTTTATTCGCGTTACGCGAGGCCGTTATTGTTTATGGTAGGGCGGGGGTGGGGGGCACGTCTAACCGCGGCGGCGCGGACGGCCCCTCTCATAACGGGCGGTTGTCACGAGCGAGCAGCGTGTTTGTATCCGCGGCTCATTAGCTGCTCTAGTACCGCGCGCCATTCAGCTAAGAAAATAAAATGTCGCCGCTAATATTTCGCCGGGAGCGGTAACGCCGCGTGTATTCAGACCTCGCTCTCTTGAAAAGAGAGGTAATAACGGCTGGTCTGAAGTCGGGCACGACATGTTTCACGTGACGATAGCTGAAAACGAACTGGGTACGTCTGTCGAAACGAATAGGAATGGATTGTGATTTAAGTTGACATGGTTAATGAGCATAATTAATAAAGTTTTGTATTTATAAAGATTTCGTGATAAATTAAAGCAAAATATCACTGATACTCATCATAACATTTTTCGAACATATTTTAATTAATTAGAGTTTTCTTTTGAAATATATAATAAGTATACAGTAGTTACATATTTTCCGTATAGGATTAGTGTCTGCTTTAACTTCACTCTCTATTAAATACGTGTTGGTCCTATTAATAAATATATAAGGAAATGTATAGAAACCATTTATGTTGTAGATCGATAATTTTGGCGAAGAAAATTTAGTTTTACGTGAACGTTTCTTAAAAAATCGACTTGAGATTTGCTTAAAAGTGAATTTTAAAACGCAACTCTATGTTGGACGTTTCACGCGTTGTTGATACTTGGTACAACAATGGCTTTTGACATTGGATATCAGCAAAAAGTAAATATCCTTAAAAATATGCGATAAAGATTTTAATAAAATGCGTACCGTGTCAAACCTCTCAAACCTCTTTATCGTCTGTGGTTAAAGTCTATTTATTAGTCGATTTACAATATAGGAATTAATATTTACCTATTATTTTAAAATTTCTTCCTTGGTCTGTTCACAGTACAGAACAGGCTGTTTGTTTTTAGATTTTGTGAAGGTCGTCACTCGACTTGTATCACTGAGGAAAATATGGTTGCAGGCGGTTAATCGAACAAAATTCAGGCTTTTGCCTATAAGAGGACACGAATTCATATGTCGGGTATTAATAAGTGCAAATTAAGAAACTTTTTTTCACTGGATTCTTCATGAGCTCACCTTACAACAGAAACAGGCTCGTGTTGACTGGTGCAAAGGATGTTGGTAATGTACCAACAATGGAGGTTAAATGTTGTTTACAACATGTGGACAGAAGATGAAGTGTCGATTTATTATTAAAATCCATAGAGAAGGTAACAGTGTTGTGAGTTCGAAGGCAACAGCGATTGAAAAAATGAAAATGGGTAAGAAGCGTTGGTATAGATGATTGCGTTTTTTCTTCAGAGCGACTCAAGTTTGCACTATCCGACTTGAATAAGTAAAGGTAATTAATACTGACTCATTTACTAGCATTATTTCTTTAACATTATTGAGATTCAACAAAGAGTTAATTATACAATAAATTTTCACATCTGGTAACAAGAGACGTCGATATCATAGAGCGATCTGAACAGAACTGGTGTTAAGTGCACGGTTAACTTTTTGTAAAGTTTTGTACGAGTAGAATCATAAAATTGATACGTTAAATCGAGAAACTTATAACACTGACAGAGAAAAGGCCAATATAATGGAAAAGATTTTTACTGAGACTCTGTGTTAAAATATCGTCGGCTACCAAAGAGTTCATAATTCGTTAGCGGAATACTATCAAAACGTGTACTGTCAAAACTCACATAAAATAAACAATGAACTTCGGAACAGCCGCCCCTGATAACATCTTTGAGTTTCAAGCAGCTGGCCTAATTAACAATGTTCGCCCAAAACTAAATCACAAAACAGATTCCGTTACGGGCTTTTGTTGTTTATTTTGCGTTTTCGTTTGATGCGAGCCTTTTTTGTAACCGATACGCGCGTCGGGCTCGACGTTCAAAGTTACGTGTATTGTTGTAAAAATGAAACACGTGCCGGTTTATTTGCGGATACTTTCCTCCAAGGTCTAAGCAATATCGAGGTCTTTGCGCGTGGGCGTCTATCTAATAATCGTGCCAATATTATAAAGGTGAAAATTTGTTACGATATTTGCAAAGAGATTTGAATATTATAGTTATAAAGCCTACGTTAGCAATATTTCAATGTCGTTCTATGTGAAAACTTTGATCTCGCACGTCGCTAACTGATGTATAGTGACGGTTAGACTTAAAGTAAATAAAGCGACTGACATTTTACAGACAGGTACAAAATTGTAGATGTACTGAAATTTAAATTTCTTTGAGTTTTTGTGTTTCAATCACAAAGCGGCTGAACAGGTTGTTTTTTTTTTGCTCCAAATTAGGAACAAAATTACTATTGATTGACTATATTTTTCTCGCTTCTTTTAAAATCTATCTTCTATAGTTATGAGATGCTGACAATAATCTGACATCAGTTGAGTAACTTTTTTATTTTCGGAACTAATCAGCAAAAAATTCATGTATTTTTCATATCGTTTTCTGCTGAATTCCGCTTTCGATTGATGAAGGTATCTTTGCGTTTTGATTGCTTAGGAGGGACGAGAAAAAAATTCTTTGATAATGAAAAAATTGAGATATGCGAGGAACAAAGTAAGTTTTGCTTTGCCGTAAAAAAACCAAATTGCAGGTTATCATTTTTTATTATACATACCTTTTCAGAGAACCCTTCAGGGGAGTCTATATAAACTGTAATTTGCTTTCGTCTTTGATCGCTATTCAGAATCATTTCTCTGGTTTTGGTCACCGAATTAAATCGTCCAAAATGTTTTTTGATGTAAGTTTTATTTGAAAATGAAGAATATTTTGATTTTGCTAATAGTAAAAATGTGAGGAGAATACTGAGTTTGGAACTTCTACATCTTTTCTCTTTTACTAATGGAATTTTATAATCCAATAAAAACAAGCCAGTGTCTCTTAGTAAAAAACTATTTTTCGCCAAACATTTTGCGTGGTTTGATATCTTTGTTACCGTTGGATTTAGCCGGATTTTACAAGTTTGCCAAAAGTTTCGTCAGACTTTCCTTTCTGCCACGTTTAGTTCTGAATGCAGATAGAAAAAACCTAAATCGATATGAAGATACGTGGCTAGGTGTCGATTACGAAGTAGATCGAACCAGATTAGCATGGGCGCTAGGCCAAACGACGGTCATGCCGGCACATACATTTCGTTCTGGACCCGATAGTGAGTCGGCTGAACTTCCCGAATCAAATTTCCAAAGATAATAGTATTCCTTCCCTTTTAAGATTACTTGAAATCAAAGAGTATTTTAAAGTTAATATCGAAGCTGGAAAGGACTTTCGATGAACGCTTGAATATTATTAGGAAAAACGATATTAAATGTGATATTAAAAAAGAAGTAAAAAAATTCTGAACAACGCTTGATCTTGTAAGCCAGCCCCAAATCTCCCAGTAGTGTTTTGAGCAATAGGATTATTTTTTCTCCCACATTTTTGACCTCTAAATTGTCAGTGTTCTTTTTAAAATCTGTAAAATACAAAAGAATTTTTTTAGTATTTTATTAAAGATATGTCTTATTAAAAAAAGCAACCGTCTTGAACAGGGCTTATGGAATTTATTACAGTTTTTCGATCTCAAAAAAAATTCACATCTTAACAACTGATTGAACAAAAAATTTAAGTTATTTTGATAATTTTTTTTTGTTTTCGAAAAACATATATTTTGATCATATTAATCAATTTTAACGAGACTTGGAACGTTTGCTGCAGCTTATTAAGCGCAAAAACTAAAAATTGAAAAATGATTTTTTCGTTAAATTAGTACGAATTTTAAAAATATTTTTTGTTGCAATATCACTCGAAAAATGTTTTACAGTTTTCTACGTAGTTTTGTCTATACTACTATATGAATCTGTTACGTCTGTCTACATATCGATTTTTTTGAAAAGAATCGTTATAGATATTCGTTTGATGACTAAGTGGCCCGATTCTACCACTTTTAAGATTCACGTCTGTCTATCTGTATGTCTTTTTATAATTTAAGAATGGCTTGACCGATCATAATGAGAATTGGTATCTAAAAAGAATATGTGATTGTGCAAATGATAAGCTACTATTTGTCTGTCTGATTGTTTGTATTTTTATAACTTAAAAAGATTTAAGTTATAAAAATACAAACAGTCAGATAGAATTCGATTGTATACCAATTTTCGTCAAGATTAGTTAAATCTTTTTTAACTAATCTTGACGAAAATTGGTATACAGTCGGAAAATGTGATTGGGTAAATGATAAACTATTTGCAATTTCAATACACCGTATTGAAATTGAAGCCCTTACCGTATCGCACCGTATCCTAAATTTTTTTTTTAATTTTTTAGGAGCCATATTCATTTGCTGTTATATAGTTGCAAGCGTGTGTGTAGTGCGTATGTGTGTACGCGTGTCTGTCTGTATGTCAGCCTGTGTGTATGTATGTCTGTGTATATGTATGTGTATGTGTATGGACGTGCGAGTGCATGCGTGTATGCGTATGTGTGCGTCATGTAAATCTAACATTTAATCTGTTTCCAATTCTGAAAATCCTGTCAGTAATAGGAAGCTATTATTCTTATTCCTAGGTGCTATAGGCTATTTTTAATTCTGATAAAGATGAGTTTTCAGCAAGAAAACACAATGAAGTGCGAAACAAATATATTTCTGGTTAATTTATCTACGTGCGCTGCCTAAACGGCTTGAAATAAGAAAATAAAATGTAACCAGTAAATTAATCTTTATTAGATCACGAAACCATATACGAGTGTTTAATATTTTAGCCACGGAGACGGTTTTTATATTAAAGGTGAAATTGGTTTCCCAAGTGGAGGTTGGATATGGTTTTCAAGTAATATACTCTATGAGTTCTAATAAAAATATATGCTCCAATTAATATGGAGCGGTGATGTCTCAATAGTCAAGATATTATCTTCGGACAAAAAGGTCCCCATTTGATTCTGGCTACGGGCCCAAAGAATAGAAGTTTTGAAGGTTGAATCATCATAAACCAGATCCTCTCTTCAGTTGTTCAGAAATCACATTAAGTAGTTGGTACCGGCCCTCGTCGTCGTGTTGTCGACGACGGTCGCTAACAAACAGCTCCAACTGCAGTGGCCAGCGAGGAGGGCTTAAGGTCCAAGCCCATCGATCGGAAATGAACAGATTGTGGAGGGCACGCCTCCACAATCTGTTCATTGAGTGGATTGAGTGGATTGAGCCTGACACAATAGCCGGAATAGAAATTCCATGGATAAAAAGTGTAATTTATACAGTATATAAATTCATCAAGCAGCTTATTAAATAATATGAAATGAAAACAATAAGTTTGTAATGGGGAGTAAACTAATTCACTGATTGGTTCACCACGTAATCTTCGAAATTGTAAATTCAATAGAAATGTAATTTGATTATGTGATAGTTTGTATAAGTCTTTCTTAGTATGTCCTTAGCAATTAACAAATAATTTTTGGAAATTCACTTTTTATGCGAGTAAATGGAGGGTGACTTTTCAACAATACTTCTTTATGGGGCAAGGTATGACTATGAAATTTGTTCAACAAGAGATTCGATACCAAGAAGGATTGAAACGAGAAACGAGGCCAAGTTCGAAATTATGTGTGGAAGTAAAATTAAAATAAAGAGTGTGATCGGAATCGGAATAAGCAGCACCGAGATAAGTATTGACAGCAGGATCGTAATTGTGAGTGGGACCGAGAACGGGATATCGATCGAGATCATGATTTAGTGCATGATCGGTCGATATACAAGATCAAGAAATTTATTGTATGTCCATGCGTGCGGAGCTGCCGGCGGAAAGTAGTTGAAAATAAAGCTGATTGCATTTTGGAATCTACCAGTTCAATACTTTAGAAATTATTAAAATAGTTTTGTATAGACATACCTTTATTGAAATTCTTCCAAATGTATGTGATCGATTGGTGTTAATTTTTTGAAGAAACCTAAAGTCAGTCAAGTTGTTACGAATACCATAAGCCCGATTCCATGCGGTTTCTGAAGAGAAAAATAACTTGAAAAGCAAAAACCGTTTTTTAAAATCTATTAAAATAATTGTTTAAACAGACTTCAAAAGCAACTAATTAATTGTTTTCATACTAGAGTCTTTATATTCTCAGTTGGAGTGCAACTAGCTAATTATTTTTATACAAACTACATAAATTTTTATTTTTCTTTTTAATACAAAAGTTCTACAGTTTATACAGGACATATTTTCATTCATTTCCACATTAAAATAATTAACCCTCTTTTTACTGTTATTGCTAAAAGTTTCGATATGTTCTTGCTAAAGTGTTACATCAGAATCATATAAATTAATGAAAATATGTAGGTAGATTAATTAGTAATAAATTTTAATTCTGTATATACTAATAATCAGTAAAGAATCATTTCTGGAAATAATTTGCAATATTATTTTAGTTCGTTTCGTTTTCTTTTGTTTCATTTTATTATTTCCTATTTTTTCATTTTTTTCCTTTGCTCACACGCATGTTCATGCGCAAGTGAACATGCACTCGGATATGCACTCAAGCACACACGATGAGCGCAGAGTGAAAACAATACATAAATATATACTGACAGCGATCGCGGGTTATTTGTTATTGTTTGTTGCTGAAGAGTTTCACTGTCTCTCTCCGAAGATTTTTATCAGATCCTAATACATTGTACAAAACTTTCCTGAAAATATGTATTTCATAAAGAAAACCTTAATTAAATCGAATCAGTAGTTTTTAAGAAAATCACTGACATAAAAACAAACACATATACGGCTAAAATATGGAACTTTCTTTTTTTAGTAGGTTATAAAAATAAAGAGCTTCATTTTAAGAAATCTCCAATTTTCTTAGTGGAAAAAAACTATAGCGGGATTTAATAACGGCTAAATAAAATTGAATAATTTACAAAGAATACATAACAAAAATGTTCGCTTTCTCCAGATTTTTTGTTTTTGAAGATTAACCGAAACAATGTAGCTTCTTTAATTATATTTTCTCTATACAAAACCAAACTCTGTTGTTTATTACATTAGTATTGTTTTATGTACTAAAAATCTTCTTTAGTCTCTACAATCTTTCTTTAGTTACGTTCTACACTGAAAAAATGCTAAAGAAATAATTTTCATCTAAGAGCATTGATTTCTTTAACGTCATCGTCTTCCTTCAAAACCGTGTGTATTTGTAGTAAGACGATATTAATGACTCAAGATATCGTGTTTTTTTCAAACGACATTGTCATTCTCTAAAGACATTATTTATATTCAAGATAAGAATGATTCGATCAAGTCAATGGAAGCATTTTAATATAATTTTTTTAGGTTGTTTCAAAATAAATAATCAATATTTCCGTTAAAAATAGTAATGCTTTACGACCAAATGAAAAGTGGTTCTTAACTGGAATTTGTGAGGTATTAAAACAAGAGAACCGTATTTTTGTTGCAAATGATTTTCTATTTTAATGTGAAACGAATATATTGGTAGGAAACGATCAAGCGTTTTGAGTTAAATGACACAATACTATTCGTTTACAAAATTGAAATATTTCATTGAAGACAATTATTTTCGCTTAAAAATACAACGTTTTGAATCAAGTCCCGGATAATAGAAATATGACTTGATCGAAAGAGAAGTCAATAGCGACGGAGCCATCCGTAAACACGAGACAGTTTTTGAGAATGAGCAGTCTCAAAAGCAGGGGTGTTCAACTGATCGTTCAAAATCAATTTTGGATAAGACGTTATGTAATTATGGTAATTAAATTAAAATTCTCCTTAAAATTTTATCTAACTGGTATGATACAATTTGAATTAAATTGATCTAAATACACGAAATTTACGTCAATTTCAAGTTTACGAAATTTACGTCAAAAAATTCTTTCATCAAGTTTTATATATAAAATAATTTAGCATTAGATAAATAAATTTTCTGAATGCTTTTATACTATTGTAGTTTTAGTCATCTATTAATTCATTTTCAAAAAATGGGATACTAGGTTACCTTTCTGTCGATGTTTATCATAATTATAATTAGTAATTAAATAATTATCATTTCAAATAAACCAAATATGCATAACTTAAAGTTCATAACTAGAAAGGTTACATTAGGAAGTTTAAAAGTTTGGAATAAACATTTTCTAGGTAATCAAGAGCAATATCATATTAAAGCTTTTTGCTTTGAATTAAAAATTACACATGTTTGTTGATACATTTCTTACAATAAAACAAAATTTCTATAGCATAAAAATTCTGCGAAAAGCCAACGGACTTTATTCAATGGTAGATGCGTATAACGCGTACTTATTTGAATATTTTTAACTTTTTTCTTATCGAATAGAAAGTCAGTATCAAAATAGTCGTAATTTTTAAATTTCAATTTACAATGTAATATATGTAACTGTGTAGTTCCTGTATTCTGTATATAGAATAAATTATGACTTAACTAACTCAGCGCCAAGTAGAATTCAAGAAGATAATTAATTAATGATACTGATAATTATTATTACTGTCTATATTAAGTGAAGATATAAGAAGAAAAACTAGAGCATCGAAAGTTACGTGTGCCCGACTCGCACTTATTGTTGAATTTTATGATGGTTATAATAAAACTACCAATTTGCTAATATTCTAAAAAGGTTTACAATATCTGACGAACAGGAATGAACAAGCTTTTCGAATCGGCGCATTACTCTACATATCTGCCTGTGATGCGACACATGCGTGAGTTTAATAGTGTAGTAGATCAATTACACTATTGTTTTGTGAATTAGACTATTTAATTTTGTGTAACTTTACACTATTGTGCTATAGTGCCACAGGTATTTTATAGTTTATCAGGAAATACGCATAAGTAAACTGTTGAAAAATGGAACAAAACGTAGGTAACCTTTTAAAGAAATGGGACATCCCAGAAGAAACCATTGATCGCTTTGAAAGTAAGTAATTTATGTATTATTTATGATTAATGTTAAAATTTTGTTAGTTTTCTAGACTCTATTATATTTTGTGTTTCATTCAAGTACACTTAAATCCCCTTTTTACTTGTGTGACATGCGTGATCATCTATTCATAGCAGGTTTTATGTTTGTACGTACTATGCAAATCTTTGTATTAGTTGCAAGCGATGCAGGTATTGATGTATGGCCTCATTAAAGTTGCTAATACCTACTTTCAGGTAATGGTATCACATTAAATTTATTGAGGGAGTTAAATGATGACTTATTAAAAGAACTTTGTCCACACATTGGCACAAGACTACTAATAAAAAAAGCAATAGATGCTCATATAATTGCAGAGGTGAGGACACTGTATGAATTAAGCTTAGTATCCAACAATATAGGTATATGAATATCGAAATATTTAATAAAAAACATATAAATATCTAATAAGAAAATTGTATCCAATTAGAAAAAAATTAGAAAAATCATTATTAAGTGTATTATTGAATATAACATTCATATGAAACTACTCAGTGTTTATACCTTAATTTCTCAAAGTCAAAGTTTAATAATTTTGTTACATAACTGAATTTGCTAAGCATTGTAGAAAATATCATTTCATAAGTAAAACACAGTGATTTTTTACCAGAAAAGTCCACACATACTTTTTGATCTAGTTAGAGGTATCTTTGCCTCATGAGACTTGAGAAGAACTATAATAGTGACATTTCATTGTAGGTACTTTTTGTGTGTATAGATTTTTAGTTGCATATCTTTTCAGACGTCTACTGAAACCGCATCAGAGCTTACAAATGAAGCAGAAGTAATCAGCCTGAGCGAATTGAATGATGTGTCTTTTTCATTGAGTGACATCATATTGAAAACAAATATTACCATACCTGACTTTGATCTAAAAACATTATTAGAGACTTCACCCTGTGGCAAGGGAATATTGCATTACTATAATTCAATTGGGTGTTTGGACAGTAAAAGAAAAATAGATTAACTGATATCATAATAAGACATCTATTTTGTCACATAGTTAGTCAGTAAGTATTTTCTAATGTCTCAACGAAATAGTATTTATTAACGTTCTTGCTTTGTTTATAAATAAAATGTAATATTCCTGTTATGAAATTAGTATTTATGGGTTATATTTGAGTTCGATTCCCACACTAGACAAATACTTAATTGATTAAGATTTTATGTTTGTTTTGACTCTAGGTGTTTATGTGTATTATGTGTGTATATTTAGAAAGACAGTATATACGTATTGTATCAACTATCTGGTACCTACAGAACAAACCTCGATGCTTAGTTTGGCATAAAATGGTGCTGTTTGTGTTCCAAGATATTACTATTATAATTATTTCATGTTGTAATAAAATATAAACACATTGCATTATTTTTGTTCAACATATTATTAATTTTCTTTTTATTGTTAATGTACTTTCAGCCGATTAACCTACGATGACTATAATGTCATCACTGGAAAAATAATATCATTATTTCCCAAAGAAGTACCTGGAACGTACTTCACACGGCCTATCAAAAAAATAAACAGCATTAATGGTAAATCTGTTAGTGCCAGAGGAAAACTCATTGATAAAGTCAGAAATCTTTTGTACCAATCTGGTGAAAATAAAAGGAAACAATTAGAACCTTTAGCGGAAGTAACTAAAAAGAAAAGGATAATTGAAACAGGTCGAAATACAATTTATTTATTCTTTTACTTCTAATGTATGTAAAAAATGTCTAAGGTATGTATAAAAAATTAATTTATAAATTTAAAATTTTCTTTCAGAACTTATTATTAATGATGTGAAATTCCTGCAAGCACGTGATGAAATTAAATACATGAATTGGGATGACATTATACAAAAGTGGAATAATACATTCCAATACAGACAAGATCAAGAATATGCCAGTGTGCAGGAATTTATAACCAAATGGCCAGTTCTTGAAGATGAAAGAGCAATTGAATTGGTAAGTAGCTATAATGTTTTAGGAAAAAGTTGCAAGATCGAAACATTGTGATAAAAGGACATTACAAGTTTTGTGGAGTAGTGTGAAAACTGATTAAGTGAAAGTTGGGAAAGGACATTAATAGATACCCTTAGTAATTAGGTCTATTTATTATTTAATTTAAAAGTACATTTTACTAATATTTTATATTGATTGTTTGTTTCAGATTAATATTGATTTCCAATTCTTATACCCACACAGTCCCATAAATGAAACAAATTTTAATGTAAAATGGAACTTATTTTTCAATAAATTTCTATTAGCAAAGAAATATGAAATAAATGATGAATTTAAAGAAAATCTTTTGTCGTCATTAAACAGTTTACATTCAGAAGGTAATTCATGTTATAAGTTATACAAAAGTAGTTCTTGATTATGATTTTATTTAAGTAGTACATAGATATCTAAATATGTATTTATGCTCTGGAATATTATATTTATTTGAAAAATTTTATGGAAATGCATGGTACTATAAGAAGCAAGAAGGAAAATCAAAGCAAGCTCTTAGGAGTAAAGGTTTATTTATTTTTTTATAAAGCTTGATACAAAAGTTAATATGTAATTATCGAAGCCTAAGCCTGTTTTGTATTTTTGTTAGTTTTATTTTTTGTGACTGACATAGTTTTTGTTTCAGATCAGAAAATTCCCACGCAAATAACATTGATGGCACATTTAGTTCCTCCAAAGGGCAGATTTAATAGAAAAGGGAAGTTTTCAACATTGGAGGCTCTGCAGAGTTTAGTGATAGTTGTTGAGGTATATTTCATTGAAGTTTTTTTTTTACTTTTTGACTATGGGACAATCAAGAGAAGGGTTCTGATTTCACTTGAAAAATTCTATATTATGGATATAGTAAGTCAAAAAATTGTGGACTAAAAAATAAGAATCAGCAAATTCTATCAAAATAGGTATTAACTTTAGAAATATTTATAAAACCTTAATCAAAAATACAACAAATATAGCAAAAGTTTTTAATAAATTCATTTTATTCCAATACAATAAGACCGCTCTTGATGGATATTTATGTATTCATATGCATTTTTAGTCTAGTTTTAGCTTTTTAATTTTTTTAAATTATGTATCGAATAGTTTCTTCAAATTTCAACAGTTTTATTTTTTGTAGAATCCTGGAGATATTAATATTAAAATTAAAGAAAAACAAAAAGCAGCAGCAGAGCGTAAACAGAGTGTACAGCCTTACATCATCATACAAGGATCATTACAGGATTATCAGTATTTATATATAGTAGTGGATGACATCAAGTATAAATTTACATCGGCAGCTGAAGCATTTGACACACTATTTAAAATTTACCACGTTTTTAATGCACGCTACCCTAGTCCTGCTGATCATTTGTATTTAATTATACAAAGATGTGTGTATGATGTAACCACCAAATATGATAATTTAGTACCTTATATAGCTGATGTCCTGGCCTTAAAACAAATGGATTAATTCCATTATCATTTATGACATTAGTGTTCTCAAAGCCACAGTGATTATTTCTAAATATTATATAAGGAAAAATTTTTTGCATGTGATTGTACTTTTAGTTTTTATTAGTTTTATAAGTAATAAACGTTTTTGCAAAGTTAGAAAGTGTTATTAAAGTTTAAATAAGCAAACAAAAAGTTTTATAGAAAATAATGAAGTGTTCTAAGTGTGGTAAGAATTTTCTTGAATTTAATAGATATATCTTTCACTTAAAGTTAATTCACAATATATCCAATTACTTTGCATGCCCAAAAAGAAATTGTAATAGAATCTATCATAAAAAACAATCACTCAAATATCATTTGGATATGAATCATAATAAAAATAGTACACATGATGATGAGACTATTGTTATTGATCATAGTAAGCAAGCTGATTTACAAACTGTTCCTGAACTAACATTTAAACATACAGAATCTGAAATTTTTAGTGAAAATATGGAATTAAGACAATTGAACCCCATTGAATTATTAAAAATGACTACTATTAACTTACATTCTTATGTTAATATTTTTGTAGCAAAATTGTATGACAAATTAAATCTATCTAGATCATCTGTACAAGAAATCATAGATAATGTTAAGGAATTGTTACTGTGTATTTGTAAATCTTTGAAAGATTACATTACAGTTTTTACTAATGATACAGAAAACATTGATCCTATTTTTGAAACTTTAGATACATGTTTTACACATGTAGACTCAGAATTCAAAAGATTTAAGTTTTTTCAAACTTCAAAAAATTACCTTAAGCCTATGTTATGTTCTATTGGTACTAAACAAACAAAAAAATCTAAGAACGAAAACGTTTCAATTGTGATGAAAAATAGATATGCCTGCAGAGTACCATTAAGTGATGTGTTAAAGTCATTTTTGAGATACCTAATGTGCTTCAGATTATAATAGATTATCAGAAAAATTTAGCTCAAGAACATGATGTACTTAGAAATATAGTTCAGGGTGAAATATGGAAACAAATACATAAAATGAAAATGACTGTTATATTCCACTTTTATTATTTTTTGATGATGTAGAAACAGGAAATCCTCTTGGTAGTAAATCAGGAAAAAATAAACTTGGTGCAATCTATGTAACTATACCTTCAATACCACCTATTTATTCCAGTAGATTAGAAAATATCTTTGTAACTATGTTGTTTCATTCATATGATCGCACTGAGTTTGGAAATAACATTTTTGATCCATTAATTAAAGAATTAAATTTCCTAAATGTTCATGGAATAGAAATTAGTATAAATGGGATTTCAAAGAAAGTAAAGTTTGTTGTCATTGTTGTAGCTGGAGATAATTTAGGGCTTAATAGTGTTTTAGGATTTAATGAAAGTTTTTCTTCCACAAATTATTGCAGAATTTGTTTATCAACTAAATTTCAGTGCCAAATGCAAGTATCTGATGATGGTGAAGCTCGTAATGTTGTCCAGTACGATGATCATGTCAAAGATCATGTCGGTATTAAAGAAATTTGCATTTGGAATAAACTAAATAATTATCATGTGTATGAAAATATCTATTGTGACGTAATGCACGATCTTTGTGAAGGTGTTCATAGGGTTGGAATGGCACAAGTTATAAGTGGCTTGTTAAGATCGAATTTTTTTACTCTTGAACAACTTAACGATAGAATTAAATATTTTGACTTCAAAGACAACAAAAATAATGTACCTCCTCCAGTCACAAATAAAGATTTAGTGCAGGGATCCATAATATATTCAGCATCTGAAATGTTAAATTTTGTGAGATATTTCAAGTATTTAGTTGGAAACTTAATACCTGAAGGTAATGATATTTGGAATTATTATTTGTGTCTTTTAGAACTGACGGAAATAATAATGTTACAAGCATTTTCAAAAGATATTATAGAATATTTAGAGACTCTAATAAAAGAACATCATGAAACATTCATAAATTTGTTTCAGCAATCTCTTAAACCTAAACATCATATGTTAATACACTATCCAAGAATTATAAAAAAAATTGGACCACCTGTCTTGGTGAGCTGTTTCAAATTTGAGGCCAAACACAGAAATTTGAAAAGTGTTTCAAATTCAATAAACACTCAAAAAAATTTACCATTATCTATAATGATTAAATGCCAGTTAAAATATTGTTATCGAAGCTTATCTGGGCGTGGTCTTCTCGATACTATAAACTGTGGAAAAATAATTAAAAAAAATTGTAAAGTAGAAGGCAAAACATTAATGACTGTGAAATGGCTTAATATTAACGGCATTAGGTATAGTGTTAATGATTGTATATTGCATAAATATGAGTATGGTGTACCCACTTTTTCCAAAATTGTAAATATTTTGATAAATATAGAAGATAAAGATGTATATTTTTCATGTATCACACTTAAGACCATAAATTTTGTAGCACATTATAAGTCATATTTAGTTGAAATAGAGAATAATGATTTAAAATTAATAAACCTGAATGTCTGTTTCAGTACATTTCCAATGTTTGTCTATAAGATAAATAATAAACTTTATGTTGCACTTAATGACTGATTAATTAGTAACTAATTATGTAACTGAGCTGTGATTTAATAAAAATTAATCTTAAACATCTTGTTTAATTTGATAACCAATTGGATGACTTAGAAAATAGGAATTTATTTTGATCAGGTGTTTTATGTTAAACATGTTTATATTGAATTTTTAAAATAAAGAATCTCTTTTAACTTAGTGAATAGATGTTCAAAATTTAGACATTATTATTAAATAGGTATTATTTTAATAGAGGACAATTTATTGACTACGTTAATTAAGGTACCTTTGTGTATGTGCAAGCGTTTATTAAAATCTTTCTTATGTATTTAGTAAATACAATTGCAATAGGTAAATGATGACAAGTATTCAATAAATGTTTAAAGTTTTGTCAGAGAATCATTAGCTAATAAAGCAAATATTTTTTTATTAAATTGATAGTTAATTTATCGTCTGATTTGAGATGTTAAGTAATCAGAACAAACTGATTAAATAATATTTTTTTATTAAAAACATGTTTTAAAACCTCTTCTATCATCTTTTAAACTGGCGTTTACCAAAGTCACTTTCAAAATAAGATTTGCATACCATGTTCTCCTTTTATCGGTTGTTCGGACTAAAACCCCTTAAAAAGAGAACGTGGAAAACAAATTTTATTTTGAAAGTGACTTTTTGTTAAAAGTCAATTTAAAAGGAAATGTTGGAAGAGGCTTTTTATATGAAATCTTTTCATACTCAATTTTAAAAAAACCTATTTTTAAGTGAAAAGAATCATAGTTTTCAATGAAGAAAGTATTTATCTGAATATAAAAAAATTATTCATTTAAATTAAACTAATATTCTTGGCTTAACACAAATAATAAATATAACCAAGCATGTTATTCTTTTATTCTGAAGAAACTAATTTTAGACCAAGAAACTTATTTTTTAATGTAATATGAAGTAGTATATCATATCAAGACTTCAACAACTTGGAATAAATGATTGTTTTTCTCAATTCAAAAAGTGTACAAATTTAATTTCAGTTTTTTTTTTTTGATCCAAGTAAACTTGTTTTTATCGTAAGTAGTAAAAATTTTCAAATTAAAGATGTACAATCTTTGATCAATATAATAATTTACATATATTGAAATAATTTATCATTCAGAATAAAAATTCGAAAAATTAATGTAAGATAAAAAAAAATCTCTACTAAAGCTATTATTTTGTTTCAATAAGAGAATAACTTCAAAACAACGAATTACTGCTGGCAAAAACATGATGTGTTTCGGTATATATAAATCGACATACTCTTCACTCAATGAGATTTCTTTGCTTGAAGAAATTTTATTTTTTCCGTGTAAAGATAATAGACGATTCAAAAGAAAATCTAAGATTCTTTTGTGTTACAAGAGAAAAACTTTTTCACTAAAGAAATTTGGCATCCTAATGAAAAGGTCTCATGTTCTATCCGGTTAGATCAAAATATATTTGTGACGTGTTTCTGTATATAATTGCCTCATCGTGCTAAGTTTCCTAGGTCCGCGTCGTGTGTGGTGGTGTGAGGCGCTCGCGTCGGATGGAAGGACTCCGCTGCAGGGTAATTAGGCCACTTGCTGTCTACTGTCGCAGCTGATTTATTATGTCTTTGAATGAATCTTGACTTTCCACGAGTTCCGCGCTAACGATGCAGCAGCATTCTTTACAAATTTCAAGTATTGAAAAGGGTTAGCCATTTGCGAAATTTTGCCGAGTTTTGGCGGCGACGGAATATATCATGTTGTGTAAGCGATGTGCGAGTGTTAATAATAATTAAATATTAAAAAAAAAACTATGTATGAAGGGCGTTCTCTAATGAGTTTACCATATCTATTTATTAAATATTACAATGCTCATTAAAGTAAGACATTGTAATGAGAATAGCTTGGCGACCGAACTATGTTAGGAACAAAAGTGACAATTCTAGTTAGATTCATTCTGTAACTCGTCTTCCTTCCAGAACAAAATCATGTTCTATTACAGCATTCTGTTACAGCAAATGGTTACATTTTGGTTACTAAATAGGAGTAGTGTTACTCCTGTTTTAGAAAAATATTTGGGCAACGAAGCTTTGCTCGGCGTGTTACAGATTTGTCGTTGGAATATGATAAATTTACGTTATCATATTCCAACGACAAACGGTTAATATTCATGTTCAACAACAAATAGATGATTCACCAAAGTTCACCTTACCATATTATTTAAAGAGTGCCATCTATAATTCGTATCACATAGTAACAATACAATTATCTCATAATCGCAAAGCCTTCTTAACTTAAAAATGGTCATGATGAATATGAGCATGTATATATCTATGTATACATGCTTATTTGCAGTAATAAGATTTTATAAGGCGTTATAAAGCATCGACGTCACAAGTTACTAATAACCTTAAATCTATCTGGCGGTTGAAAACATTTATATAACAAGTACCTACCGCATGGCAACATTATTGAGATTACGTATCTACATAATAATTACGGCTTTCTAAATACTTAACTAGTATTACAGAAGTCAAACAAAGAATCACTCCTTATTTGTCTGTTTATGATGTAAAAACTCATAAACAAATTAATGTCAGATTTTGTAAACATATGAATTAATTGTACTGTTACTCTTAACATAACTTATAGTTAAAAGCAAAATATTAACGAATTTTATATGCAAAATTTTTGATGTATTGAACTTAATGTTGTAAAGTTATCGAGATTGGATTTTATCCTCGAATTGATATAAGTAAAGATACTAAGATCAGGACCTTGGTACAAGACCAAATTAGAAACTTGGTTCAGATTTCTAATTCCACTCAAGAGCGGAACAGAAATCGGATCAGAGATTGGACAGGTAAGCGAGGTGAAGAGAGAAACCGGGAGCAAATCTGATAGTAAATTGATATTAGAATAGAGAAGAATTGATTTGAAACAGAAAGAAAGGTGTGGATTGGCATCGAAGTCGGAATCAGAATGAAACCAGGATTAATATCGCAATCAGTATCAGGAGCGAGATATAAGTGGGAACCGGGTGGAATTGACAAAAAGAAAATACGAAATTCATTCTTTATTCATGAGTTTTTAAAAAAGCTCGTCTTTTTAAGAGTCAAAATTTTATTTATGTAGCCCATATAAACTTAACTGATGGATTCGCTCTATGAAAAAAGAGAATTATCAAAAAAATTGTGTATTTATATTTAGTATGAAACTTTTTTTAAACATCATATCAATGGTTACGTTATACCCGCATTCTCGAGTTTTTATGCGTTATTCGACAACCACAATTTATTTGTGAGAAAATTACTTATTAAGATAAAATCTTGTCTCGTGTTAGGCTTAAATTACTTACTGCTGAAATCACCCTTTCACAACCTTTTTATTTTCAGGCAAACCTTGTTAGGACCAGTGTTTATAAGCTACTTAATAATAATGAAAATCTCTAGTAATACGTTTCGAGTGTTTACGTTATACCACACATTGAAATTGTGAACCAACATTGAGAGTAACCTCCAAAAATGTAAAGTATAACGGTATGTCTTATAGTCGAAGCTGATTTCTTCGAAACAAAAAGTACACGAACAGCTACGGCACTAAACTCGAATATTCTCCGTAGCGCGACCACAACTGTCGTGTGCAGGTGGAGTTATTTTGATGAACAAAAATTCTCCGCTACAGCGGCGTTTGCTCGAAAGCACTCACGGCCGCATCCGCGCGCGTCGTCAGAATCGGCCCCCGTGTTCATCGGTTTCGTATTTAGTCAACAAGGCGAGTGCTCGCGGAGAGCGGCGGGACGCGCGTATGCAAACACGGCGCGAGCGTTTGTTTGTCCGCTCGAGACATAAGATAACATTCGCTGTGTCACGAGCGGGCAAACAAACTTACCTGCCGCTTGCACGTTCGTCGTCCGGCCTCCCGCGTCGGGTGCCTTTCGTATGGATACTTCGTTTCTGGTAAATTAATTATTAAAATTTCCTAGTATAGCTTCACCGATGATTTGTAAACATCGAAGTTTTAGCTATCGGCAGCTGCGCGACTTTATATAAAGAAAATATTGAGTAACAGTTAGAGTAATTGAAATGGCAAACTTTAACGGGAAGTAGTAACAGCGAAAGTTTAATATTGTTTTTAATAACTTAAATTTCTTTCGTAAATTTAAAAATTTAAAGAAAATCTCTGAACTAAACTTAATAGAACAATTACACAATAGTCTCATAATTCGTTTCGATTTAAAGTATAATTAGTAAGTATAAAAGTATAACTTTATCAAAGATAACTCTTTAAATTATGCAGGAAAAAATTTAAAAACACATATTTTGAAAAATTTAGAAAACTCTTTGAATTATTTTCGATTGACTTGTCATATATCATTTGTCGTGTCGCATTTAATGTTTTGTCTCTGTAAGAAGACGTTGTCAGCTCAAAACACCTGCGGCTGACGCCGGTTACATAGCCTACCTGTTTGTTACTTAAATATATAATTTTCACATTTCATCGAATCGAATGCCATCTATACGTCAATTTTACACATTTTCTGATAAATTCTTTATGAAACTTCGTTTTAAAATGCCAAGTTCTTTATTATATTGACAAATACTTTATCATATTGATTTTTAAGGAATTTGTTAGCGATTGCGAGAGAGCGTTTTTACTCATTATTTTTCAACCCGTCAGAACGGGGTCAGATTGAAATTTAACGATAGAGCTTTACGATAGTTGAAAAAAAAATGTCGAATTTAATGACCAGGCGCTTTCAACAATGGTTGACGCTTGCCGTGAAGCAGGAGTGCAGTCTTTGTTCCTACTGGGAGCCTCGTTAAATATTTCAGCGACAGCAGGCGGGCGACCTGCGCGCCCGCCGGCCCGGTGACGCTTCACAAAGCATAACTCCTGCGCACTAAACTATTTAGCATCGTTCCACGTTAATCGTGATTCTTGATTTCCTTTGAGTGTTTAAATTTATTAGTATTGTGTTTGAGAGATATATAAAGATGATTTTTGTAGCGAATAAAGATTAATTAACACGACAAGACAATTTAGGTTGCTGTTTATATATTTATATATGTATTGATGTACAAATAATATTTTTCAAATCAACGATGTTAAATCTACTATGTTTCTATACATGCTCAGACTCTTCTCTAAAATTTGTAAATCATTTGCTATTTAAAAAAAATTAAATATTTCACTTTAGAATATTATTTGATATGCAAAATAAAGCGATGCAAAAAAAATTATTTCCTTTTACAACTATAGATACTTTAGTTCAAAACGAAGTGTTAAAAAAAGACAACATAAATAAACCTCTGTAGAAATGAATGAATGATATTAGAAGAGCATAAATAATTTTCTTAAATAATAGATAAAAATCAATAAATATTAATGTATCTATATTTTACATCTAGATAAGTAACAATTGCCTCTGCGTGTATTATGAAAAATAAAACTTGTGTCTAGTTTGTATTCATCTACAACCAGAGAACAACTGGGATGATTTTCTTGAAGTATTCTTATCTGTGGAAGTAGAAAAAGAGAATATGAGAAATAAAAAGAAAAATATAAAAAAAAGGTCGGTAATACAAAAAGATATAAAATATCCGCCCGTCACTCTGTACATTTATAAGAGAGCCACGGGTCTGATATGGTTTAGTGTTTGTAGATATAAAGTCTAGTCTTTACGTTCAAGGTCATCAATCAAGAACAAGAAGATTGTAGAACGGCGTGGCTCAACCGCGGAGAGATTGAAGTGTGTAATAAAAAGTATCAGTCACTCTGTTACCCGTGATAATCTTATTGCATGCATTCTTGAACTAAATGAAAAATCTTTTATCAGTTCTAATATGAGGTCGGTCACTCAGGTGCCGTAAATAGGTATGTCCGCATTTGTGAAGCAAAAGATATTATACGGGTTGGCCATGTGGCGAAATAACCTAACACTAATACAAATACTAATTCTGGTCAATATGTTAGGTTGCAGAAATATGGTGGCCGAAATATAAGCACGTAGTTCATGCGGTTAAGTTGATGTTCAGCTAATTAGTTTCGTACCATATGAGCCATTAGGTAACACAAAATATTTTGCGAAAAACAGTTTTAAACAAAAAGACACTGGATCGATTTTACTGAGTTATAAGGCTGTATATTTCACGGAAAAAATTTCAAATAAATTTACCTTCACATTTTTAAGAGCATAATTAAAATATTCTACTTCATTGGATTAACGGATCTACGACGAGAATATTTTCAGGCGATGACTCGATACGATTTTAAATGTCTACTAAAAAAATAACTTGAAATATTTCAAGCGGCGTTCAAAGACGAAAGTTCTTCTAAAGCGATTGTTTACCGCTGGGCCGACGAGTTTGAGCGCGGTCAAGTAATTTTCGTGGACGAAGAAACAAATGGCCATCTTTTGACGGCTGTTACGGAAGAAAACGTGCTGCCATTGCAAATTCTAATTCAAAAGAACCGTCCATTACATACGAAGAGATTCAGAATATGTACATTGAATCGGAAATTAAGAATAAAATTTTACATGGGCATCTTCACTCAAGAAGGACAGTCAGGCTGGCCACTGCAAAATTTAGATATGCAAAAAACAAGTTCAGAAGCCGGTTCGAGTTGAATGGTGCCGTGGCACGATAACAAAGTTTAAGGTAAGCTCATCTCGGTGCGATTACGATATGGTCATGGGCGGTGAAAGATATGCTTACCAGCATATTCCAGAAACAGAGAGCTATTCGAACCTGCGACTGTTTCAAAAATAATCAACGCTTACTAAAGTCATATGAGCGTGAAGTGCAGAAAAAAATGTAATAACCAGTTTTTTTTGACGCCTAATTTATTTTCGATTTATATAGTGTTTTCGAGGAGCAAAAGAGCTTGTGAGCGACCAGAAAGTAGGTAATTATCCGCGCCCATGGATTCTCACGACCCCAGAGGAGTAACTAATGCGTTGTCGGCTCTTGAGTAGGAATAGGATATCTTACGGAGGGGAGAGTGGGGTGATAGAAGGAGGGTGGACTGCCGGAACTCTCATTCGCTAAACGAAATGAAACGGTAGAAACGATAATTTCTCATCTGTATTCTGTGAGGGTATGGTATCTCACCGGTCGCATTGACACATTTTCGTGCTGCTGCCAAGTTACCCGCAACATGAATCTGCGGCTCTGACCATTGTCCTGCCCATAAAATAATAAGACCGTAGGAGTATTTTTGTCGTTGTTGTTGGAGAGTTCTTCAAAAATATAATAAATAAATAATAGCATGTAGCATATTTTTTGCAGTATCGCAAGACTTTCTGAGTTTCCTAGGTATTTTAGTTAGCTCAAAAATTTTATTTTAAGAATAGTTTTTTTGATATTCTCCAGCTTTTAGGGCGATTTTCACCAATCTTTCCATCAATCATATTCACTCTACACATTTGTTATGTCTATCTACTTTCATTCGTGCTTTCAGATATTTAAACCACCATAATATACCTTTTTCTATTTCAATTACTATATATTATTTCCTACATCACCGTTCGTGACATTCCTCCTATCTCTGTGTTTCAAGAACACACCACACGTACTGCGCAGAGATCGTATCTCCCTGGTATCGATTCTACTGTCATGTTTCTTGCGCCACATCCAATTTTTCCCTACCGTACATAAGCGTAGAGACGTTATTTTAAAAATTATTTAATAGTAATCTAGAAGTCAGGAAAAAAAATAAACACTGCACGCAAAGGCCAGAGCGCGGAAGTGGCGAGTTGCAGGCGGCGCGGGCGCCGGCCGGTGGCCGATGCAGCAGGCAGCCGTCGGCCGTCATCTTGTGAGATTATCTTTTTCATCTCGGCGGCGTTTCGTTGCCCTTAATGAAATCCCGTCAAAGGAATGAAAGAATTTAATTTAAGTCGAATCAGAAAATATTCAGCTGCCTCTCGCTAGTTATAAATCATTTGAATGCTAATAAATTCGACCAGTCCCAGGTGGAGGCGAGCAGCGAGAAGAATTTCTTTCGGCTCTTTCTTTGTTTTCAAAGAAAATTGAATAATATTCTGCTTTTTATTATTAAATTCTTTCATAAAGCCGGAGTCAGCTTTAGGGATTTCGCTCAATATTGTTACTGTAATGGAATTTCATTTGCCTCGCGGTTAACTTCCGCCGCAGGAACAAAATGGCTGTCGGCCGGTGTGTCGGAATACCATTATTTATGACTTTAATGTTGACTTTGATTTACTCGCGCTTACATCGGCTTAGAAATAACTAGCTTTCTTGTCTTGGAGTCGTGAATTTAAATCGGTTTTACTAATTCATATGTTATTCTCCAATTATTAAAAACAACAATATTCCTCAGGAGCGTATGATTCTCTTTCAGTCCTAAATGTGTCTATATATGGCAATAATCAGAGTCGGTCAAATATAACTCCGATAGTTAAAAAGCTAATACTAAAATGTTTTTATTAGATAGATTAAGATATTTGTATTAGAATGTTAAAATGAAAGTTTATTGCAATAAAATTATAACAAAAAAAAAAATGTATATAATACGTTTCTACTCAACCCTTGCAGAAGAAGCACAGATGACATCTCTGAGGAATAACTGACGTTTTTTTTGACTTTTCGATGCGACAAAGAACTTCTGAATTATTTCCTTGAAATAAGGAACATTTACCTACATTCTATAAAAATCTCGCCTTTAAAATCATGTCCAAACGACATAATATAAGTATTTTTGTATTTTTTTTTCACTAAGACAAGTTACAAAAGAATCCATTTGCCACTGAGTTTCTAATTCAGTTTAGTTTAAAATTAAGTCAACCGCCTTGATCGTATCCAAAAGCTAGCAGTTATCTCAAAAGCTAACTCAACTCGTTGTGCATCGCGACACCAGGCGCCGGGCGCTGCACCGAGGGCGGCGGAGCCCAGTCGTGGGCGAGCTTTCGCGGTGGTCGCTCGTGTTGGGTTGTTAAACCTCTACGCCGTAGCGGCTACGACGTAGCATGAACTGTAGCACCGATACGGTTGGTTTTTAAGTGACCTCGTGTGACAGTGATGTGTGTTATGTTACTGATGTTTATTCGCTTCTGTACATATAAATAAAAAATAACTACTATATACAGAAAATACTCCGTTATGTAAGTAGTAATTTATTTTACAATGATACAAATTTAAGGCTTTTTAATATTTTTTTAAAGCAAAAATTTTTTCAAAATTATTAAGCGCAAGGAAATAATATGAGCGATTTATACATAGATAATTAATAAACAGTCTATGCTTCTCCGTTTAGATTTGTGCCAACATTGTGTGGGCGTAGAGCCAAAGATAATTCTTTATTTATGACATTCGTCCATTTGATTTCGTATCTCTATAAAAGATATCTGATTTCCTATATTTTTGGAGTTCTGCATTTCGAAATAAAAACGGAAATCCTTATAAGACCACTCCCATAGTGGCCGGTTTAGATTCTTTTTACAATTTCTTATACTAGAATTTTATAAATACAAATTTACATGCCAAAAAAATTTAAAATATTTTCATTTATATTTTAAATGGTTTGTGTTTAGTTCCTTTTAGGTGAAATTTCCATTAAATACATCACAAAAAATTATTTGAAAGCATCAAAATTATTGTATTATTAATTATTGACCTAGTGGTCTTGATGATTAAAATTAAACTCTCCAAAAATGACCATATTTTCCTAATATAACTCTTTAAACTGAAATTTAAACTTTCACAGAATTATTAGATATTGTGTCACAGGGTAATGGACAACGTCAAATTATTCTACTGAGTAATATTTAGCACAAAAAAATAAATCTCTCACGAAGGTTTCTGAATGGTGTAAAATGAATTATTATCAAATTAAATATACTATTCACCAGAATTTTCTTTGCACTGTATCACTTAAATTTATACTCGAGGAAAAGCTAGGAGAGATTAATTAAGCACAAAAGGCAATAATTACAGAAGGCCAGCGAACCCCGCGAGCCGCCGGTATGCGATGCACGAGGCCGCCGCGCCGCCTCATACAGCATCCAATTGGTTTTTGACGAGAATTTTGAAATTTATGGAATGTTTACTATTTTTATCTTCATAAAATTATATATAAATGTATATTTCATTTCGTTACGTTAACTGATATAAAACGACCTCGACACGTAAGTTCTTTTCAACTTGGCGTTAAGTTTCCCGTTATTTTATAGGCATTGGGCACTAACCGAAAATGTAGAGTTGATCTGTTAGTAGAAAATATCGATTGTCCTGCCTTCTGCCTTAGCTTTGAAAATATATTTAAATATAGAATGCAAATATGAAAACATAAAATCATTGTGGTGTAGAGAAATTCGCGTCTTATAGAAGGTTCCCTCTTTGCAAAAACGAAATAGATTATTATATATTAATTTTTTCTTTCGCTGGTTTGTATATGTGTATCTAATACGAAAAAAAATCATATTGCGAAAAAAATTTTGTAAACGTTTAACAAGAATTGTCAACATCTTACATTGAACAATCACCGAGGTATATGCTATCGAAACCCCATAACATACCAGTAAAATTATTATTTTTTTCGTTAATTCCTTAAAGTTTTCTTAGGCATTTGTAGCAGGTTTTGTCTTAAAAATATAAAGTTTTTATGTGCGATTTTATTATATATATTTAAATAGTTCTTTTAATGAGGTAAATAACATTATAAATGTTATAAATTAGACAGACACATACATATATTTATAGCAAATAATCCACATAATTTTTACAATGCTCAAGAATGCGTGAAGTAACACATTCGCATGATTTATCACTATTAAAACGGTCTCTCACCAGCACCTGTTATACTAAAACTAGATCGACTACATCTGAATAGGTACATAGTTGTATTTTACGTTTGTCGTTTGAAAGGTATTAATTAATTAATAATTTTTCCATCGTATATGATAGGGTAAAAATCTGTGATAATATTATAAGACCTTTTTACTTTGAAATTTACTAACCGGTATGTATTCGTAGGTAATTCGTGTATCACTTTTTTTTAAGGAAATTTTCGGACAATAATGAACTTCGTAAGACACATCTTCATTTTGAAAGTATGTTTAGTGCTTTTAATTTTATTTAAACACAATGTGACAAAATTAGAGCCAAAAATCCCTCTATATTAGAATATGTATTTTCATTTTATACGTTTCAATATTTATTTTAGTATGTATCGTTTTTCATCAGAATATTATTCCAAATTGAAATAATAACCGCCAATTAGTATTAAATGTGTTAATAAAATCATCCAGTTTCATAACAAAAATGTCAGAAACCGAAACAAATTATTTTTAGACATTTTATACCACAAAGTATTCAACCGTTATGGTAACGAAAACCATAGACTGAGAAAAAGTTTTAAGGCAATAACAAAAAATAAAATTATCAAGAACAAAGGAAGCAATCGGGAAGAGATCAAAGATGCTCCTGGTATTTATTTTATAAGCAAGATCGGATATTCCTCGTCGATTATTCCTTACCTTTAGTTACTTTTATCGAACTGAGACGTAGCCGAAACGAGGGTTAGGTCTTTTGACAACACGTACTTTTATTGCATATTCGAGGGATAAACGTGCAGACGGACCATCAGAGAGTAGATGGTCACCGCCGCGCATGGCCACTCACAACTTCAGAGGAGTCACCAACGCAATGCCGGCCTCTTAGGAGGGAACTGGATATCTAATGAAGTGGGATTGGGTCGATGGAGAGCAGAGAGGGATGAACCGGCCACCGGAACTCTCACGCGCTGGACGAAACGAAACAGCGCAAACCCCTACATCGCGTTCGTATTCTGAGAGTGTGGTGTTTTACCGGTCGAGCATATTTCTGTACTGCAGTCAAGTTGACCACGATATGGCTTTTACATTTACTACAAGTCTTACCTTTCAAAATTGTACTATTAATATTTATAATTTTAATTTGGAGGAAAAATAAGACTAAAAACTGGTTAAGACTCGCTCCGCTCGCGCTTGGTGGTTCACTCAGTAATTTTTTTTTAATTATTTGATGTGAGCGTTAAGAGAGCAAAATTTAAATACTTTTGGAGTACCTGAATGAACAAAATTCTGTTGGATTTTTTTTACCGCAATTTTTCAATTAATTGTGCAATTGTTAATGAAAAGTTTTTTCAAGTTGACAATTTGCATGAAACCCCTAATAATTTGCGAATTAAATGCCTGAGATTTTTTCCACTCTAGATCTGTTTTTAAAAATGTATAAAAATTATTCCTGTCAGGAAAAATGAAAAATTTTGATTTTCCTTTTTTTTAACAATGAAAGCCGTTATAAAAAGAACCAAATAGACATATAACAATTTTTATTCTTAAACAAATTCATTATTTAGGTCATATTCGAATTTTTTTTCGGAAATATAATTCTTGATAAAAATTACGATGTTAAGAAAAAAATTGTTTTAACAAACTTTTTTGGTTATTTAGAAATGCCATTGTTAATTAATAATTTTATTGGGTCAATAAATATTAATATCGCGGAATCGTTTTTGACAATCATTTTTTCTATCTAAAAAAGAATTCTTCTATTCTCTAAAAAAATGTATTATTTTTTATTTGTTTATTTAACAAGCAATATTTTATAAATAATTAAACTTACTCACTGTTTATTTTTTTAATTGTCTAGACATTATTAAAACAATCATGTGCCTTTTTTTGGGACGAACACTTTTTCTATCTTTTGTAAAATCTTATATATTTTCCGGTGCTTAATTTTGCTTTTTCTAGACATTTCTTCATTACTGTAAATTAAATTTTTGATAAAGAATAAAAAACATCCTAAGTACTTTCGTCGTACCTTCAATAGTTTGTGAGATATTTAAGATTATCGCATTTGCTTATTAATCACTGGGCTATCGCCACTTTTACTTATACGAACTTATATTTTTTTGCTGTTGATACGAAAGTCATTGACCTCATAAGTTCGCTTATCGAATTCGCATCTGACCACACCGCCATTAATTGTAATATACCTCACTACGACAGCTAATTGTCGATTTAATCATGACTATTAAGGGCCATTAAATATAGTAATAAAATTTAAACGACCTAAGCCAGCCGACATATGAAAAAAAATGTAAAATATGTACATGATAAAGGAATAATTAAATATTTTTTACAAAATTGTAACAGTTACTAATTATACAGCTAGACGTTTAAGATATCACATTACCATACCAGAAAAAACAAGAAATGATGGTGACTCGGGAACGCACGGTCGGAACGAAGTTCCTGTCACTTTTTGGTTGATGTTTACTAAAAGATTTTATAGTAAACGCTATATAAGATTTTTATAATAAAAACAGGTTTAAATAGGTAAAAATAAAAAATACAAACAAAAGCAGAAACATTTCTTTTTTATTAAATTCTAAAATTACTTATTTATTTATATTTGTTTAAAATTACATTCATTTAAAATTGCATTACTGCTACAAAAATAATGTTTTTCTATAGTTGAATGTATAAACAGTAGATAGCGTTTTTCTAAGATTTATGTAAATACAGTTCATTGTATTTCATATTATTTTAATAATATACAAAAATTGGAATAAATTTATGCATTAAAAACATAAAACTTACTAATATTATTTCTTGTTAAACAAATTAAATGCTGAAGGAATATAATTATATTTAAATTACTAGAAATATTTTCATTACTTAAATTTTGAAAAAGTTAATCGTATGTCTTTCTTTTTGCATAGATTTTTTTTATTTGTGTCTGAAAATAAAAGTTCTTCAAAACTATTTCGTTCTTTTTGAAGTTATGTATTAAAATTGTTGTTAATATAAAAGTGTTACTAATTATGCTAAAAATAACAATGAAATTCTTTCAAGCGTTTGAAAGTGATTAAAAAAAAACTGGCCAAGAGCATGTCAGACGATGCTCATTGTAGGGTTCTGCAGCAATTATTACAAAGAAATGCACTACTGAAAAAACTACTTTGTTACACTTTTTCCATGTATCCCGCACAGAATGTTATAAGCACTTTAGTCGCCTATAATTAGATAAACAAGTTGGTATGTTGACTATTACTATTGAACTAGTGTTTGTTAGTGTAAACTAAAGTGCATCAGCAAAACAGCATATCTTCATGGCACTTACGTCCTTTTGTTGAGAAGCGCAGTTTTTCGCCTATAACTCAAAAACAGTATATGCAACTATATCCAAAATATTTTTTGTTGAAAGTATTTATTAAGCGTTACCTTCGTTATTTTTTCATATTTTTTGGACAATAGCTTAGAAAATAGAGGAGGGATATAATTTCTGCAACTTTCGGAGCAATTGTTTTCGAAATTAATTACGTACTCAGAAAAATTGTTTAGAAATCTTAAAGTGTTTTTATAAGAACGGTCGAAATATATGCCACTCGTTGATGTTTAATGAAAAAAAATTTATTCAACTGTAATATGTATAGAGTACTCCCTCTAGAAATATTTATTTTACTATTTAATCATCAAACTAAATAGCGGATTATACAAGACATCTGCACTATAAATTACATCAATACACGTGTTTTTGAATAAAATGTCTGTGATATACGGACGGACAGACATGACGAAACTATAAGGGTTCCATTTTTACCAGGATAACTTTTTTACTTTTTATTGTGTTTGCGATCGAACCTTGGTCTTACAATTTTTTTGTAGATATTATTATGTACAAAACGTGTCCTCAATAACAGATTTTCGAAATACGTTTCACATCGGTAAACGAACAAGAATTATTTGACGCAATTTATTCATTCTCGCCGGCAAACCTTCTTCAGCTTTGTTTTGATAATTTACAGGTGTATGGAGAATTAATATTATGAAACAAAACAAAGCTAAAGCAACGTTTTCAAGCGCGTTTGGGCGGTTAAAAATTAAAATTTGTATATTAATGGAATGTGAAGAAGAAGAATTAGTAGAATAGAATAAAATACGTTTTCGTTGCTATACAAAAAAAAGATCAATTTAAAAAAATGTTTGCACTTCGTATGGATCGACGGAATATTAAAAAAAGTAAAATTGGTTGAGAAGAATTGTTCGATTTTTTTTCCATGCAAATTAAATACAGATTTTTAAAGCTTTGACATATTTTTAACTTTATTTGTACATGTTATGTTATTCTGATAGACGATTTGTATTCATCTTATAAGCAAATTCTGTTACTGGATAACAAATTATAGGAGTTTAAGAAAAGTTTCATTCTTAGATTTGTACTGGCAGTGTTCTTTAAATGTAAACCTAAGGCCAACTTAAGAGTTCTCAAGTGACCGAAAACGGATTTATCTCAAGTGGCAAATCAGAGTTGATAGGTTAATCCCGTTGACACATTTCAGATAATGTCTCTCATATTTTGCTGAATGACTAAACTTTAGTATAGCTTAGCGTTGTTATACTCTCTATTCTTAACGCGGGCCATTGTACCATACGTCGTAGTTCTTTGATAGCATTGTCTTTCATTTTATTTATTATTTTTTAGACACGACTATGTACAAATTGCATCATAAAAATCTGTTTTGTTTTATTTATGTAGTATACTGTACAAGAATTGTACGCCGTGGAGGTTATTATGGAAGCTATTTACGACTCAGACAATAATATATATTTATCACTACAATAATAATAATTAAAAAATACAACTTTGAAGTTTTACGTTATTTCTTTTTACGTACATGGTGATTATTTACAAAATAAACACATCTTTTCCGGAGACAAATGAATTTGGTGAATGAGGCATATATCGATTAGTAAGCAAATGTATAAGCACTAGTGCATACATAAATATGCATAATACATAAACACTTTTAAGAAATTTTAAATTTTGATCTGCCTTTTGATAGCTTATATTCATTATGAAATAAAGTTGCTACAATAGATATAAACTTGGGATTGGGCAAAACCCAAATTAATTTGTCTTTGAGTTATGCTAATGGAAACTAGCACAACTCCAATAGTTTTAAAAGATACAACTGTTAATATTAATAAATAGAAAGCTAGGGAATTTTGAAGAATACAAAAATTCGTTTTGTTCTTTCCACTTAAATAAAAAAAAAAGATTTTTTTTTTTGTATATTCCTTTGCACATAGGTAGTAGTTTTTTTTTTGTTTCTAAGAGCCTCTTCCACCATTTTCTTGTGAACTGACATTTAACAAAAAAACAAATTTTAAAACGAAATTTGCGTTTCAAACTCTCCTTTTGACGGTTGTTAGGGCTGAAACCTGTTTAAAGGAAGACACGGGACGCAAATTTTATTTTAAAAGTGTCTTTTTGTTAAGCGCCTGCATAAAAGAGGTGGCAGAAGCTCTAAATCTAAAAAGAATATAGACGTATTCAACTGTTGTTTATAAAAAATTGCTTATTAAACCCACAAACTGAGTATGAACAAATTTTTTTTTTTAATTTTGGAATATGCAATTATTGCATTTGTTAAACAAAAAAATTTTGACAGATGGGGTAAAAATATAAAAACAACATTATATAATAACATTTCTTTAAAATGCTGATAACCATTAATTTTAGTTTAAAACCTTCTAATCCGTTTTATTCATTTTCTATTTTTATTTGGTTAAATTAATAAGTAATACATCAAAACGATCAAAAATATTGAAAGTTTATAACCTTATTTGGTATATAGTTAAAGGTCATCATGAAGAAAAATAATTTAAAAACCTTATAATTAAAAATACTATCCGTCTTCAAATTTAAACAAGTATTAATAAAAATATTAATTAACAATAAACTTATAATATGAAAAATTAGGAAAATTTTTTGGAGAATTATTTTCTTAATTATCTAAATAACAGCCACATTTTCTAACATTTTTGGATTGCTGTTCACCAAACAAATGTCTAACAGTTGGTTTCAAATTTTGCAGTTGTATAATGTTTGCCGCTCTATTTTCAATATTAAACAAAATTATTAGCAATGGAAATGAATTTCCGGAAATCGACTTTTCTTCTGGAAATCTCCTCCTTTTTAAAAATTCCTGTAACATTTGCCTAACTTTAATAGTTTTGCGTTATGCGTAAAAAGCTGGGATCTTTCTTTGAAATATTTACGTGTCTATAATTTCTGAAATTGTTTACGTACGACTTTGAAATTTTTATGCATTTATATAGATGTGATTCCGAATTTAATAAACCTACAAACGTATTTTAATTCACACTAACAAAAGTTAACATCTTTTTCAATTCGTCAACGACAGCCTACAATTTTTCGCTTTGTGATGCCACATTAATACGGTGATATCACAGTTTGTCGCGTTTTCATTCGGTACGAGCCTATTTGACGTCCGCCGGGTATACCTCGCTGTATTAAGTTTATTCAGTGTGTTTGCGGTGTACTCTAAAGGTAGACCATAATGTTATTTATTATTCTGCAGATGGGGCGTCCATAGTTTGTCATGTGTCACATTACTGTCGCGTCTAATCTTAGCAGGAGTCAGCACGCTGTTGAAAATTAAATATGTAGTTCTTATTACACAATAAAGTTATGGATACGCAGTAACTTTTCTTATATGTGTAAAATGGTTCAATTGTTTGATTTAGTTTTTTGTGGAAAGATTGCGGGTTGAAATATTTATTTGATGAAATTTTTAACGGATGAGAATGATGTATTTTGAAATTCATTTTTGAACAATCATTAAAAGCAAAATGTTTTCTTTGGAGATGGTTTTTGTGCTATCGCTTTTGTTGTAACATCCACCAGGGGGCGCTGCCTCTTATTAACTTTTATACCGTTCAACCGATCGCTATGAAATTCGGCATGTGTATGTATTTTTTTTGTGGAAAATTTATTTATGCTATCTCCTTTGCTGCAGCTTTTCATTAGAGGGCGCTGCAGCATATCAATTTTTTTCTACCACGTTTAACCGATCACCACGAAGATTTGCATGTATATGTATTTTTTTGTGGAGAAGGTTTTTGCGCTGTTCTCTTTGTTTCATTTGTACAATGCGCTTTGTTGTGGAGTATTGGAGTTTTGAAAATGAACGTGATGGCGAGGACTGATAACGTATGATAACTTTAAATGAATTTAAAAATGTTCAATTACCTTCATAACTATAAACATTATTTATATGTTGATCTGTAACACAAAACAAACATTTAATATATTATTGAAAATATGAATAAAATTAAATTCATTTATATAGACTGGAAGGACGACGTATGCCGTGCTCAGCTAGTTGTATATATGACAGTCGTGTAAGCATATAAATGCATTAAATAATAGGCTTTAGTTCATCATTTTCCTTTTCTAAATTTGCAGTTAAATAGCAGTAGTTACTTTTTCTCATTTAGATTAAACGTCATAAAAGTGCACATTGTTTATGAGGCACCAATATAAATTCATATGTGTTGCAGTAGAAGTCTACAAAATACTCGGTCATATATCGTGATGAGCGCGCAACATATCGATAAATTGATGTAATTTCCAAATTTTCATTTAGGTTCTGTTAAAACATCTTCGTAGGTATTTACAAGCTAACCAGATTTAAATTCTTATTATCAATAAATACAGAGTATTATTGAAACGGTATTTGTTCGTAAGCTTATTAAAATATTGTAGCGAATTTCAACGTACTTTGAATTTTAACTGTACATTTCAATAAATGTCAGCCAAGTTCCGAACTGTTCTATTAAATTATGGCGACCGTGGGGGTGAACGAGATAATGGAAAATGAGCTTACCTAACTCTTGTTTTAAGCTTCTTAGCTGAACAGCGGCTGGGAATAAATCTAATGCATAGGAATTTTAGATGATTTTGTTATGAGTAAAATGAAATGCATATGTCCAGTGGCGTATGTCATTTTTAGCTATTTGAACGGCAGATTTCAAGTAAAATTTATAAATCAAAATTTATGTACTCATTAAAATAAGTACATAAATTTCAAATCTCAAATTAAATAAGTGTTTCTAGAAATGAAAGTTAGCATCGCACTAATCTGATTTCCAGTGGCGTGTGGCCCCCAGAATACATATGAGTGGATGTTGTAAACATACAAATAATACAGATGTATTAGTATGTTTTTTTATATATTTATATATATATATGTGTGTGTATATAAATATATACAATAATTAATTATAGCTAAAGTTTTTACATCCTAAACTTGAGATACTTCATAATAAAGTAGATGTTGATTTTGAATTATACAGGATGTAATAATATTAAGTCGGAAAAAAAGGTTTTTCGTGTTTTATAAGCAAAAAATTGAAATAAAATTTGTTTCGTTGCGTTGTTTATATCTCGCTAGTTTTCATACAATTAAATAGATGACATTTTAAAATAAAAAAAAAAAGTAAAAAAAGTGTTCCGTATCTATCTATCGTTTTTCTGACCACCAAAATGAGTGAACCTAATATAGAAATTGAACACATTTTGATGTTTTATTACAAAAAAAGGGACAAGTGCAACACAAGCCGCGAAAAAACATTTCTGACGTTCATCGACCTAATGCAGTGTTGGGAAGAGTAGCACACAACTAGCTCAAGCGTTTTCAGTTCGGTAATTTTGATGTCAAAGATGAACCTCGCTCTGGTACGGATAAAGTCGATGCCATTTTCGAAAAATTAGAGCAAGATCGGCATATTAGTTCTTACGATGTAGCTGAGGAGCTGGAGATTATCTACAAAACAGTTTTGACTCATTTGAAAAAAGTTGGATATACAGAAATGCTCGATACTGGGGTTCCACACGACCTCACTGAAAGAAATCTAATGAATCGTGTACTCATTTGCGATTCTTTAGTGAAATATAATGAAACTGAACCGCTTTTCGAAACGGGAAAAACCATCAATTCGGATTTCTCCTGACAACAACTGATGAGACCCAAGTAACAAATAAAGAAAAAACGGACAGAATTAATCAACGGAAAGGCTGTAGTTTTTCACCATGATAACGCCAGATCACACCACACAGCATATTTGGCGTTTCAAAAAATACTGAGAGAGTTTGTTTGGGGAGTGTTAATGCACCCACCATATAGCTCTGACCTTGAACCCTCAGTTTTCAGATTTCTTTAAATAGAGGACTGTTAAAACTACTTGTCGCAGTGTCATGATCAGAAGTCCCAAAGTTTTTACAGCAATGGGGTCACGTTACTAGTTACAATATAGAAACAAGTTGTTCAATAAAATGGCATATATTTTATAATTAAATGTAAGTAAAGTATGACGAAAAATTATCTTGTATTTTTATATGAAATACGAAAAAACCTTTTCCCCGACGTTATATGGTGTATATTTCAGCGTAGATCTATGGAGCTTCTGAATATGAGTTAGGCGTCTTTGGTTCGTTGTTCGAGTATGTTTATTTAAGAGATGATCTGTAGAGATTTATGTAGAAGATTTTATCGCCCGAAAAACTTGGTATTTTAACGTAACAAAGAAAAAGGTTATTAGGATATTGCTACTGATGATTGAAAATGCCTAATTAAAAAAAAATAAAACATCGAACCAGTACGAATAGCAATAAAAACCTAAAGGTTGCGTATAAACTAAATTACGATTTTTCGTTTTTTTTTAAAGAAACTTATATTTTTTGTATAATCAAATTTTTGGAAACCTCAAATTGTTACAGCAGGATGTTAAAAAATGTTCTCTCAAACAACTATCTACATCATCGTCTGTACTCCAATTGCAAACGTTACTTTGTAATAACAAAAATTGTTTTATATAACTGATATACTATAGAATCTATAGTATAAATTAACAGTTTTTGGATTTTTCTTTCATTGCTCTATGAGATCCTGTTTCTTGCCGAATTTCACGATTCAAGGTCAAAACGAAAAGTACCCCATAGGTTTTTATTTACTTGAGGGTATCAAAATATAAGATATAATAACTCTATTTTATCAATACTGTCCACATATGGTCCATATGATCACAATTGTCATAGTTATATCTCGGATAAGATACACTTTGTTTTTGTTTGCAAAATAATAAAATGAAAGTTACAGTTTGTTAAATATTTAAGATATAGATACACACACACACGCACGCACGCACGCACACACATATATATGTATGAATATCTTAATAAATGTAGTGAAACTGCGCACTATAGTAGAATGTGCCTTGAAATACAAAGGGATGCAGGCACGAAGGGCAGCTTTGAGATGGAATACAGGAATTATTTGTTGGACGCTACATTTTTAAAAAGCTATTTTGAAGGCAATACATTATTTTCAGTGGAATACTAAAATGCATAGAATATACTAAAATATGAAAAATAATAAAATGCATTCATTTATTACTTTGTGACAATGATAATAATATATATTTTTTTTTATATTGTGTTTGTTTATTTGGCAAGAAAATGAGTACCACCTGATATTTGATGGACATTTTTTGTCAAATCACGATGGTTCTAAACAGTACGCCTGTCTCATCGTCATTTTTTTTTTATTGTATATATAGTAAGTATTGCACAATTAATAAAAAAAAACTTCTGTTTTGATGGATCTTTTAAATTAATTTAATGAAATAAAAATTTACGTTGAATTATATATTTATTGAGAGTACATTAATCAGGTACTGTAAATGCGAACAAAACCAATAACCGCGAGGAGAAAATCACATGTTCGTTAACATAAAGGACGAAATTTCGTATGTGCAATTTATTTTAAGTTTCAAACAATTTCTATGTTTTTAACTATTAACTTAAAAAAGTAGAAGTTTTAATAAAATACCAACATTCTAATATTCCGTTAGGTCTAATTACATATTTTTAGATGATTTGCCTTGTTTAATTTGAAATGTATATTGGTTCAGTTACATCGTTCAAACCAATGTTTGGATTTGTATGACATATATAGAATTCTACGGTACGATAGGTGCTTGTGCGATTCTTTTTGTATTATAAAATGAACGGCATCGATCCGCATTTGATGAGTAAGCAAATAGTATACAGAAAAATAAATCCTCTCCTACAGCGACGAGTGAACACACAAACTGCCGTTGGTGTTAAATTATTATTAGTTATTAATCAGTGCGCCCTCACCCTCCCGGAAATAGTCTATTAACGCATCCCTTTGTGTGTAACGGTAACCGCCGGCATGAGGTTATTCTTCGACCGCTTTTCCAGCTAAATAAGCGGGCGGGCGGCAAAGAAAATTTATCTCTGCGAGAGGAGGGCCGCCTAAAGGAGCAATTACTCTGATAATTACATTCCACTTAATCCGATAAACGTCATTTTCTACCGAATTAATTCTTAATTCGTGCAAAATATTTAGCTGTAATCGCGTCGACGTCGCTTCGCTACGAGATGAAATTACTTGTATAACGATATTAAAGATCAAAGTGTCCCCGCTCTGCGAAAGGTATACATGAAGTTAATATCTCGGAATAAGTTGTACTTAAAATGCTCGGCATCGGATCTGTATTAATATTTTCGCTACAAATATACTTTACGATAATGTGTGCGATTCTCAGTGCTTTTTTATTGTTCCAGTATTAAATTAGTAATAATATACCTCATTCTGGATGTCATGACGTAGAGTGGATCTAGCGTTCCATTTTATAGAGCTTTTTTATTGTACAGGTTTTGTATTAAGATATTAAAATATGTCCAATGCAGCTTTTTATAAATAAGGCTTGTTTTTTGTTCAGGTCGCTTGATGGCTACAACACTAAAATGATGAATAACATTACATCGACTGTTTAATACGTAACTAATTAAAATGCTTTCTAAACCAATTAACCCATGGATACTGATGTATAAAAGGTAATACCATAATATTCATTTGAGATATATTCTCAGCTAAATTATATGAAGGTCAAAATAGACAAGTACAGGCTAAGAATAATCTTACGAATACAACCAATTTGAATTTTTAAATAGAAATGACGGTGATACAATTTATTAAATTGTGACTTGCGGTTCAAATATTTCTCCTGTTTTATAAAATTAGAGCAATTTTTAACCTGAAATACAACAAGCTAAACCAGTTAACAGACATTAAAACATGATTATTTTAAATATCGATTTTTTTATTAATAATACCATGACAATTTTTCACTATTAGGTTGTATCGACCGGCCAATTTTACTTGTCTGCACGGCAAACCAAAAATAATTAATCAATTTAACTCGTTATTGATCTCATATGTCATAGAGATAAAGACTAGGTATTCAAATTAATTAGACTACAATAAAAATCATTACAGACTTCTGAAAATGAAGAATGACATTGTCATATTAATTATTACATATCATTGTATTTCTTAAAAATAGTGTGAAAAAGTTTTTATAACGTACACAGTACATAGTTAAAGTTCCAATTGCGAACATTAGTATAGGAACCTTATTGCTTTTACTTATTGGGGGTAAATATAGCATAGCAACATGTTGATTTAGATGCAACATTTTTTAAATGGAACATCTCATAGCCAAATTTCCGTACGCGATAATTTAGTACTGCCAAAACTTATATTCTTTTCCTAGAACATCAAAATACAAGACAACCCAGCAGCCTAAATCATAAATTAGTGTACTGGAGATGAGAGACTCAATGAGTCCAAATGACTACGAGTCCATAGCGTATAAATGACGATGTAGAATGTCGCACAAATACTTCGATCTAACAAATGAGGTACTCGCGAGTGGGCAGTAAAGGGACGGACGCCGTCCGTAAATGGCGGGAGCTGACTAAGCACTTCCAATGCAATGATAATAGTCCGCAAAGGCGCGCCCTCTATCGGAAACGGTAGCTTTCGTCGTTTAGAAACTCGGAATAATTGTTCCGCATGCAAATTTCAAGAAAGTTCAAAAAGGTCAACAATTCCTCCATTTACGGTGGAGCCACTCTATACATACAAATTAAAATCATATTGATTTTTGTATTGTCTAACAAGTCTAGAATTTGTCACATGTCATCTATAAGCATTATGTATCCTTTATGTACCCTTTTAAACAGTATGCATTGGCAGCTCCTCGAAAAATATCCAGAAAGATGAATGGCAAGACTTTGGATTTTATTTCTGAAACACTTAGAAGTTCCAGAATGTTGGCATATCAAAGAGTAGTAGTATTTTTTTAAATAATAGTAAGTGTTAAAATTATTTCTTAAAGGGTTGGATGAAGTGCACAATCTAATTAAAAAAAAAAAATTAAAAAATTATCCCTTCTAGTTGGAGACGTACTTATTTATATAAATATAAAGCTATAGTGTTTTACATATTAGTTTTACCGATCTTTTGTTGTACATTATTTAAAACTGACTTTGAGGTATATATAATAATCGGGGTTCCGTAACAATAGGTTGTCTGTTGCTAAGGCTATGATATTTTACGGTATGTAATGGTATCCTATTATTAAATAATAATAATGATAAACAAAATGATTTCACACAAAATGTTCCTAGTATAGTGTTAGTAACATAGACATGCTGTTTATTTGACTGCGTGCAGTTGTACCCACCGTTCCAGCATCGGACAGTATCAACTCTCCGCCAGTACATTCGACATGCCGCTAGGATTGTTGCGCAGGCGCTCTATTGTGAAGGTGCTCCTTTTCCTGAGATTAGCATTAAAGTTGTCTACCTAAGCCTTCGCGAATATCCTGGAAGCGCTATAAAAGCACGGCAATCCCGTCAGCATTCTGAACGCATTGTTATACTCGGTGTATGCCATTTATAAATAGTGAACCCACAGGCTGCACGTGTAAAAAAAATGGTAATATGCTTTAAAAAGCACAATTTTGACCTGCCTAGCACATTGTGCAAACCTGCGAGCGATAATATTGCATCATACAGCCAGAAACCTCGTTTCACAGGGTAATAACCATAACCTTACATTATACCTGAATCGATAGACCCTAGCAAATGGTTTACATTTGAAAGGCAGTCGTCGTCGAGCTTAAATCGAAAGGTTCAGCAGCACCATGTTATCAACATAACTAATGTTATCGACACAAATTCAATAAGATACATATGACACTTCATTTTGGTATTGCTGAGCTCCTCAATCCAGTCTATTCATGAAAAAGTTGAAAAAATTTGTAAAAACTTGGGTGATGTCAATCCGCTGTGTCGTACCCCGCATTCTAGCGTGTAATCTTCCAACAGTGAATCTGCGCATTGCACACGATCTTTTTGGTGGGTGTACCGATGTTTGAACAAAGTAGTCATTTCTTTTGGTAAAGTATTGTCATGTAGCTTTTTCCGTAGTTCATTGTATGAAACCAGATCGAACACTCTTGACAGGTCCGAATAGCAAGCATAGACAGGCATTTTTCTTGTTTTACAATACTGAACAGTTTACTTGACGCATAGAATAGCAGTATCGGTGGAGAAGCCAGGTCTAAAGTCTCGACTCGTTTGACTTTGACTCAAATATCGATGACTCAAATATCGATCAGGCAGACCATCCAGCACTTAAGCAATAGTTGTGGTCAAAGAAATTGGCCTGTAATTAGTTAGATCTGACAAATCCTCAGTATTGTTATTAACAATGGATATAAACACAGTACACATTAATTTATTTAGTAAATACAAATGACATAGACAAAGTGTAAAAAGCATTGTCGGAACTCTAGTGGATCCCCACATGTTTCAGGTGCTCAATGCTGAGCCCGTCATACCCTGGAGATTTGCTCCCGACTATTGTCTTAAATCCATCCACTACTTCCTTCGTACTGAAATGTATAACTGCCCTTCCAACACTGTTCTCAACATGGGTAAACTGCCGAGCAGATCCCACTAGTGTGTCCACCTTGAAATAATAATGAAACAAATCATCGATTTTTCCAGATTCGTGCACTCTTCCCATGCTCGTGAGCAACCCCAACCTGTGGTTCATACTATTTGAATTTTTCCAAAACTTTCTAAAATCTTTTTTAAATGTAATATAGCATTGATGTTAATTTTAATTTGTCTTTGATTTTTTTACAGGATACTTACTTTGGTTTAAACATACGCCTAGATTAACACACATTATTATAAATGTTATCCGTGTTTTGTTTTCCGTAATGTACGCCACATTAAAAAATAAAGCCGGGCCTACTCATGAGCGTCGAGGACGTATTTTTTCCATTCAGCTACGTAATGACCATTCCCTCGTTTCATCTCAAAGGTGCTCATAGCAGCGTCAAATAGTATATTCACAATATCATCATATTATACATAGTATTCAGTAACGAACTTTGTTTTCTGTAACGACACATATTGTTATAGCAGCCATGAAGTGATATATTATAGAAAAATAAAACTTATTTAGTTTAGGGTTACAAATATTGTGATATAATATATATATATTTGGAATATATCTATTTGATTTAAGTTTCGTTCACCCTAGAAAATCCTATTAACATCACTGTTGCATACTTAAATTTTAGGTTTTAACAGATGTGAATTAGTTTCTATTTGTGAGGGATAGTGCTTCGACCAGAATTTGCCATACAACGCACACGCGCTAGTCTACATGTTCTTTGCTACAATTGTCACTATGTAGTGGTTAAGACACCGTCTACAAAGATAAGTCTCACTGATGAATATGCATGTATCAGAAAGCAATAGTTCCAGGTCTACATATGACCATAATTGTTCCATAAATGAATGTCATATTTCATTTTCAAATCACTCACCTGCGTGCGCATTATAGTCCCAAAACGTGAATATTGATTCTACATTCTGGCTCTTAATGATGGCACTTATTTCACTTTTACATTGCGTAAAATCTATTACATTATTACCACAATGAAGGGGCATATACACTGAATAATTAAAATCTTACTGTTTTGTCGACGCACTTTTATAGATGCTAGACGTAGATTTCCACATGTGACGACCGAAACCTCAGGGAACAAGGACTTCTTCCAAAGTAAGCCCACGCCCCCTTGCGGTCTTCCAAGTAGCACTCCAACAGAGGTGTTTACTGTAGATGTGCTGGTGAATGAAAAATTATCATTTATGCTACCTAAAAGAAACAAGTCATGCAGCTGTAGCCAAGTGTCCTAGAGAGCTATTTTATCTCTCTCAAGACCACAGCCTTCTTACACATTCCGCCAATTTAAAAATATTTTTACAGTTGAAAGTTATACATTTGGCGGTATTACACGTTATAGTTTTATTCTCTATATTATTCTGAGAAGTATCTCGGTCTTGACGTTTGAAACTAAACAAAATCCACCCGCATTTTTCTAACAAATTTGTGTGCATAATCACTTGATCAATACTATTAGAAGATGAGGTAGAGTTACGGCTTCCTAATTAAGACCCATAACGCAACCTCCTAGGATCACTATCACAAATATTACTGTCTACAATGCCGGCACCACGTTATAATTAACAGTATAATCAAAGTTTTTTTACTATTGGCGTTTTATTATTATATTTAATCCGATTTTAGCATCTTCGATTGTCTGTGGTCACATATTCTTCCTTGTTTTATTTTATGTCTTCCTGCATCTTCGGTAGGTCTTTTAGCAGTCGCGTTATATCAACTTCATTAATTAATACCTGGGGTAGTTTCAAAGGTCTCGAGCTCTAAAATCCTCAGGATCGGTATCTTTTAATAGATATATGATATTTTTTTTTCTCGTAATACTTTTCCATTTTCTTTTCAAATATTTTTGCATTTTGATGTGGGTATTGCATCATATAACAAATTTTCGTGAGTCATCTCAGATTCCGATATTTCTCTTCGTCCATCACATTAATTTTATATGTGATATAAGTGAGCACCTTGTTAATTACTATCTAACAACAAAAAGCTATGGCGTGTATTTTTCTGTCCATAAATCCGTCCATTCGTCTATTTTATTACGTTTAAGTAGTTATATCGTTTGAACCGTGGTAATTAACCAGTTAAATTTTCACAGAATATGGCGTTTGTATGAAAGAATAAAATACGTGAAATAATAAAAAATATATGTCTGTATTGTAGTGTGAGCGTACGTGTGTATAAGGAAACCTCCCAGAACTTTTAGACGGATTAAACGATTGAAACTTCATGAAACTTCAAACTAGTGGTGCTTAGAAAATTTTGAGGAATCTCAAAAATAAAATTTCCGAAAAAAATGGCTTTTTATAATAACTTTTAGACTACTTTACCGATCGACACCAAAATCGAATCAGCTCTTTTTCCCAAATAGTTACATCGACTGGCACAAACTCCATAAACATCGAGTGTCGTTGGGGAAAAAATTTTCCCATAGCCTTTTCTTAGAATATTTTTTAAACTAATCTATCGATAAGTTTTAAATTATAACCAGTTATTTTCTTAAAAAGGCAGCGTTGACTGTCGCAAATTGCATCGAAATTAAGCAGTTCGTTCGAGAGATATAGTTAACAAAAAATTCAAAAAACGGTTTTCAAAATAACGTGTAAATTCTACGTAAATTGATGTCTGGTATTCAGCCATCTTTTCTTCTTAAAAAACTGCGACGAATGCCATAAAACAGATCATAATGTAATAATGTGTCCGAGAGATATTGTAGATGAAATATTAAAAAATAGCATTTTTTAACTTCCTCGAGTACTGCGAAGCAAATCAAAATCTAACAACTCATTTGATACATACCTTTTTCCCGAAAATTAACAAATTGCGATTTATTTTAATAAATTTGGATGTTTGAGCTCGTATACATAAATACGTATTAAAATTACATTTTTGAGTTCGAAGAGCTTAAAAAAGCTCTTAAGCCTCTTTTGTAAAAAATTTTAAGCTCAACGTCAATAATTTACTGCTAGGTGTATATTAGAAGTTTTGCTCAAAAGTAGAAAAAATTTCAAGAATGGCCTATAAAGTCAACTTTTTTTTTGAGCTTGTATGCTGTTCACCTACAATTATTTATAACAATTTATACTATATTAAATTAATACATACACAAGCATATACATCTATCTACACAATATTTATTAAATAAAATTGTAAGCGTGTTTTACCAATAGAATTATAATTATACAATATTCTGACTGTGCGATTCGGTGTTACTGGATACGCGCACTCCCGTAACGATCAATTATGTTTTACGTTACACGTAATAAATACAAAAAGAGTTGCTATGTGCCTTCAACGCCGACGTATGTCGTTTCGCAGATTTTCATGGACCTAACGGCTCGCCACTTAAATATATCGTTTATTTTATACTTTATATTCGATGATCGTGTTATAGTATTGTGTTAATAATTTTTTGTTCGACACTCCTTCTGAACTGTTCGGCATATTGTGTTGCGTGTTTATATTATTAAAAGCATTTATGTGTTGTGTTTCCTTGTTTGCCACTATCGATCCAAAATCCTGGACTATCAAGGTAACACAGATCACTTATACTTAAATAAATAACACTCTAAAAGCTAAAAAAACTTAAAGATAAGTCTTTGATCTTTGAAACAACTATATTTTTGTACTCACGGAACTCAAATACACGTTCATATGTATTACTGTTAGCCATTTTATAATTTTATTTTTGTTTTTTGTCTTAATCGTAAGCGTCAAACTTGATGCTATTATATTGCGAATGCTAAAATAAAACAATAAACTTTTGTGTACATAATACGAATATATTGTGTGGTAGTACGGCGCTCTTTGTGCACGAGTCCGATTCGCACTTAACCAGTTTTTTTTTTTAGAATTTTGACATAACCTGATAGTGAAGCTGGCCGGTGAAAGCTAAATGCAGATGGCGCTCGCATAGCCGTGTCCGTTGTAATCTTTATTGACGTTTCTTCAATCGCTTATTTTTTTTATTTCATCCATTAAAAAGCTTTTTGACGCAACGTGTTTCACGTGGAGTAGACTAGAATTAAGAAAAAACTAAAAAAGTGGCTTTTTGTCTGGGGAAAAGTCAGAGTTGGTAAAAAAGTACGACAGTTTGAAATTTCTTAATCAAGTTATGTCGCGTAGAGCGCGATCTCCTCGCTTTTAAGGGTAATATCAAAAAAGTTAAGATGATGTTTTGCTTGGCAGTATTTATTTATTGAAAAAATATATTTTATACAAACGTAAGTTTCAATTCACTCTGGAAAAGCCCTAAAACTATTTACGAAGTATACTAAAGCAAGAAATTTTCATTGTAATGAATTAAAATTTAACTTTAACACTATATAACGTATAGTAGTTTTTGTGTAAATTTTATAGTATAGTACTTCATAAATTATGGGTAATTTACCGGTTTTTTTCCGGATAAGAAACATGATAGATTTAGCATAAATTTATTTAATGGTTTTATAATTTAAATTTTATAAAACATATGGTTGTCAGTCCCATTTTCCGAACCAACGGTCGTGTTTCAGCAATACATTTTGACGTGACAACGTCTTATAAATTGGTTTGCCGGGTGACACTTCAAGAAACTGCGTTACGCTCCGCTCACGTTATGCGCTCACAATGAGAGCGAGTGAGAGGCACGCGTCCCTTCCACTCGGGCATGGTTAGCCCGCCTAAGAGCGAGAGAGACAGACATAAAAAGTGAAAGGCACGCGTCCCTTCCACTCGAGCACAGTTAGCCCGCCTAAGAGCGAAAGAGACAGAGACGCAAATGTATTGCAAGTTATTGTATGTATATTTGTATATAAATACGTATGTATGTGTAAAGGTAAAAATAAAATTTTGTTAATATGAAATTCAGTGCGAGATTCTTTGTATAAATTAATGTTTTAAATATAATTCTTTGTATAAATAAATGTTTTAAATTGTTACTATTATTTCATCCTTCTTCCTACTATACGAATGAATATTCACATTAAAATGATTTTACCACTCAAAGTCGTTGTCACGTAAAACTTTCGCCCGTATACCGACTTTACAGGCAACCAATTTTTTTTTTCTATTGAATGATATGTATTTAGGTTATTTACTATATTTTAAAGTTTCCAAATATTTATTTGTTATCACAGATAGGGCGAAAACAGCGTGAGACACCTTACAATGAACGATACTCACAACACCAAGAGAAATGCTGACACGTTGTCGTTCCTTTCAAAACAAATACATAGTCCTTGAAGTTTCTGATGTATTTGTTAGCTAACACCACATACGAAGGTTCGATACGTGCGGTAGAAAGTTACGAGTAAAACGTGTTGCGGTGGACCGCCGGTCATCGACAGGACGGGGCTGTTTGTGCTTGCGTCAGATAGTAAATGACGTCATTCACGGTTGGTAATAGATGACATGACGTCATCCACGGTTGGTAATAGATGACATCACTTCATAGAATTATTTTCAACACGCGCAATGAATTTCGCAAAGGATAGCAGTACATTTTTACAAAGCTTTAGGGTTAAATCGACTAGAGTGGGTGTATCACCGAATAATTAAGCCGTCCTGTCCTGTATGTGGTAAAGGATTGTTGTTTTAGGTTCTCATTGATGAGCCGTACCCTTTCACAATGTTTTTATTGTAGATTTAGAATTTATACCTTAAACCGTAGTCGCTAGTACAGTACTAAGCTGCCAATGACCGTCGTCAACGATACAGCAATCGAATATAAAAAGTTCACATTGAGATGTATCAACCCAGAAATGTAAATAATACTCCGTATCTGAATGCATTTATTTACATATACGCTTCTGCAATTTGTTTGCATGTTGACGGTAACATGTAACAAACAACGGTTGTACCGATTCTGAAAAATTCAATCACTAACAGAAATCTGCATTAAGTAATAAAAGCTATTTTCATAAAAACGATTATGTGTGTTAAGCTATGTTAGTTGTACGGCGCGTGTTAACGCACTGTGTACGGTATAACGCACGAAACTCTGCTGCTGTGAAGTTAATCACGAAAGCAGTCGCAGTGGAGTAAAATAGGAACGTGGGGGAGAAAGAGATATATATGATCGGGGAGCGTTAAACCTGCACATTGCTCTATCTGCAGGCAATTCAGAGGAGTGAAGTTTCGTGCGTTACATTGTACCGGACCAGTTAGCACCTAAAGTCTATACCCTGACTAATATAAAAAAGACTAAGGTCTAAGCCTAAATCTAGGGCTAGGGCCTAGACCAAGCGCCTGGAATATATATCATAAATTTTGTGCCATAATGTCTCTATGAATCCATCAATATCTTTAAAATCTTCTTGTTTATTCAATATGTTTTTGTCTTTTAATTGCTGCGGGCATACAGTCCTATATTATCAATTAAGATTGAGAAGCTTTGGAAAAAAGCACTCTACATTTAAGACATTAATCAATTCACCATCACAATCAAAACTGCTACCTTTTGCAATTCATAGCCAATGATATGACTATTTGTACCACACCTTATACACGGCCATCATCTATAAATTTGACGGACAGATGAGAAGATGCTATAGTTTCGTCATGTCATGTCCATCCGTATGTCACAGGCATTTTATTAAAAAATTACAAGACTTATATTGATGTAATTTATAGTGTAGACTTGTATAAGACGCTACTCAGTTTGATGATTAAATAACAAAAATAAATATTTCTAGGGGGTACACCAAACGTGTACCAGAAATTGAATAAATTTTTTTTTAGCAGACATCAACGGGCGATACATACTTCGACAGTTCTTTTACAAACACTTTAAGGTTTTTGAGCAATTTTTGTGATTACATGAATAATTTCGGAAATAGCCGTTCCGAAAATTGCGGAAATTGTTTCCCGTCTCTATTTTATAAACCGTACGTCCAAAAAATATGAAAAAAGTAATAAATGTAAAACTTAATACATACCTTCAACGAAAATTCGTTTGAACATCGTTGGATGTACTGTTTTCGAGTTATTGGCGAAATCCTACGTTTCTCAACAAAAGAACATAAGTGCCATGAAGATACGCTCTTTTGCTAATGCACTTTAGTTTGTACTAGATCAATAGTAATAATTGACATCCCTACTTGTTTTTATAGTTATAGGCGAATAAAGAGCTTATGACTATTCTGTGCGGGAAATATAGAAAAAGTGTAACAATGTACTTTTTTCATTTGTATGCATTTATTTATAATAATGGCTTCGGAACACTATAATGAGCATGATGTGACATGCTGTTGGCCATTTTTTAGTATTAACTGAATAATAAAAAATGTATTTACAGATAGTATTTCATAAGTGACACAGACAATTATTAATTACAGTTACGTTATTTAATTACCAAAGCTTCTTTCAAGTTCGCCGTGGAAACATAAATAACTTGAATAACTTCGATCGAAAAAGATGTACACGTTCGTTTCGAATAAAATTCCATTACAAAATTTACATGTGGACTTTATTTATTAGCTGCCTTTTGTAGTTTATATAATGTAGCACCATTTGTTGTTGAGAACCAAAAGCATAGCATCAAAGCTATCTTGTCAAAATCGTACGAGAAGATAATTGTACGAGAGGATAAAGTAACATTTAGAAAATGTAGACAAACTTTAAAAGAAAACGTTTATCAAAATAAACATTTTGATCGCAACCCTTGGAGCCGCTATTTATAATTGTGGCATACATATAAAAATTGATCGTTTAATAGTATAAGGATTAAGTCAAAATTATGGAAGTTTTGTTTGAAACATTTCTTAAATATAAGACAGTTTACGTTCTATTGCGACTGTCATATAGCAAAACATAAATTACATTACAAGAATAAATTGCAAGAAGTACGGACACTATATTATATGACAGTTTGATCCAACTTTATCTTATTTTTCTTTCAAACAAACGTAGTCACGTAAACGTCTTCAGGAGAACTGCAAAAAGCGTTCTCTTCGCTCATTTTTTTTTCTTCTATTTAGCGGAAATCGAATATCGTAAATTTCACGTATTCCCGATGTCCGTACGTCGCGTAGGGCGCGCGGGGCGGCGCAGCGTGAGCCGCGCGTTATTTATCGCGGCGTCGACGGCGGGCGGCGGGCGGCGGGCGGCGGGCGGCGGGCGGCGGGCGGCCGTCGGCCGCGTGACGTATCGGCGGCGGGCGCGCTCGTCGCGGCCCATTGCTTCGGCGTCCGCTGGACGTTTTTGTTCATAATTCACTGAAAATATTGTGTCAACTGGATTGCGTCAGGATTGAAATCGACGTATTTAGTCAAGTGCGAGTCCCGTCGTCCTCAGGTCCTGCACGTGTCGATTGAGAATTCGAACGCATTGAATTCTAACCCAAGAAGAATAAATGACTTTATACGGCTTCCGTTTTCTTGGTATTTCTTAAGCTTAATCGTGCGTGGCAGGAACACACTTTAAGTGTGAAGAGGGCCTTTCATCCTATCATAAGAGTACATGATCACTAAAAACGAGCTACTTTTCTTTGTCACCGTTCGATGAAAAATTTAAACTGTATGCTCATTTGCATCTTAAAAATCGAAAAAAAAAAACTACTATCACAAACTTATCGAATAATGTATATAATCGTTAAGAAAAGAGTAGTTAGGACACATAAATGAGTTATTGTTGTGTTACGTCATCAAAGAAGTGTATACATGAAATTTGCCTGTAGTGACAATATTAAATGATGGTAATGTACACTTATCAATCGGCATACGACGAGCCAATACTGCAACATTAAGAAAAAAACCGTCTTCTTCCGTATGACAAAAATCAAAAAGCTCTTTGCTTTTCACAGTTATAAGGATACTTTCCACCAAATAGAGATCCACCGCGATTCTTGACATTTCACTTTAAAAGACCATTTATAGCGGAGACAAAAATTATCTTGGTATAAACGTCTGATGTTTAGCATTACTTGTGCTAATTGAAACGCTCACTGCTTTAGATGGAGTATTGAATTTTATGGACAACGTTTTCGTATATGCAGAAGGTAAATACCGACATGGCGAACGATTCTTAAAAGTTGGAGAAAAGAAGTATTTCCCAATTGGGAAATCTCATAAAGAAGTATTTCCCAAATCTAGCAACATTAACACAACCCTCAAAAACCTTATTGCAACAGAATTTAGAAATTTTAAACGTAGTAATTACAATAACGAATGGAATTTGGTAAAAGAATATAGAATATTTGAAGCCGGACTTTGCTTTGCGATGATATTTTGCTAAAAAATAGATGGACTTGTTATCCTAAAGAAACTAAAAAAAGGTATTTTAAACGCAGCATACGAGGGCCATACACAGTTTATCGCCTTGAAGACCGGGTCGAGGACAAGTCTGATGGCTACATATAAATAAACAATAACACAAGGGATGACAATATAAAAGATAGAGTCTAAAGAATGTAGCCTCGTAGTATTTCCTAACCACTCAGGCCCCATGAAAAGTCGCGAACTTCAAACAGCTTCCTGGCTTGACGTTGCTATAGATTTTCTAAAGCTGCTACCAAATAATGATTATTTACTTTTGTAGTAGATTACTACAGAAGGTATCAAAAAATCAAAATTATAAAACCGATGACTGGTTTACAAATTATAAAATTACAAAAAAAGATATTTCTATCTGATTTGGCTAAGCGGATAATGGTCGTGGATAATTTATAAACGAGGACTTTGAAGTAGTGCAACATCAAATTACTCAACGCGTATCTAACAATACAACATAAAATTTCTCAACACAATTCGCTACTGGTCTTAAGAGAACGGTTTGGCACAGCGAGGCACAATCAATGTCATCCTAAAAAAATTGACGATCGAACGGATTAATTCATAAGATATGAAAGAAAGAACGTTTGCGATGATCTGATGTACAAATCAACACATTTGATGACAGGTAAAACCTTTCAAATTATTTTTAGAAGACAAAATGGAGATAAAAATCCCTCAATAATGGATCTTGACTATTAAAATGAATGACTCATTGGATAAAAATAAGTATGCAATAGCTAAGAAAAAAGAAAGGAATGTGATGCTAGGTAAAGGAAAGTGATAGAATCAATAACATGAAAAGAAATTATATACGTTAAGGACACAGAAAAACAAAGTAAATTTTCAACATATTTTAGATCAACACCACTAAGCTTTCAAACGCAAATTCCTACAAGAGATCTCAGCTAGTAAGAAATAATTTAGAATAGGCAATATTCCGTACGGGGCTTAACCCGTGTAGTACTCAGCGTACTGTATTGGTAATTGGTTCGTTACCACACCAGTCGATGCGAGTAGGCGTCCGTTCTCACTACTGGCTCTCAAGTTACTGCTCCCTCTCACATCCATAAGTTCAATATCATAGATTGGATATTCTAGCTTAATGTACTTTGTATATTTTGATAATAATTCCTACAGAATTTTTACTTCCGAAATCTTTACTTCCGAAGTCTTTTTAAGTTTTCTAAAATAGAACTCAAAAAACCGTTTGGCTATACTTAATGAGGTCCCGATTCCTACATGTACGGTAGTGAAAGTGGGCTAAGTTCAAAGGCTAAGGTCAAAATGAAGGTAGAAGCAACGCAGTGGAGATGCGATCTCTGCGTAGTATGAATGGAGTGTCTTAGAAAGGTATAACAATGATGTTATCAGAGAGCTGTGTGGTTTGAAATAAGAAATAGGGACTAGAGTAGAAAAGATATGTTGCAGTGGTCTGACAATCTAAAGTGCCACCGAATGTGCGTGCGAAAGGTCGGCAAGAGTCGCCTTTAAAAATTTTATTGTAGACCAATTGGTAGAATATTAAAAAAGGGCCAAACTGTAAGCACAAGAAACCGATAATAAAGTAAAATAATAAAATTTCTCATTAGCAAAACCGACCTAAAACAGTTCAGTTTAAATTTTATGCCTATAATATATCCACGGGTTACTTTCAAATTATGACGCGACTCTACGCTTAATTTTGAATACAAGAAAGGTGAAAAACTACTTAAAAATGGAAAAAATCACACCTCTACGATTTGCTTCCAAAGAAGGGAGTATAGTCGTAGATAGGTACGTTATATTATCAAATAATACATAAATATTTTTTAAGACATTTACCACACAGACCAAGAAAATAAAATTATAGATCGGTACGAAATATATTTGATGCTTCGCGTCTGATACGGTACGATACTGACACAGCTCGTTGTAACGTATGGTCGGTCCTAATTAATGAGACTCGTAGGACCGAGTATTCGGACAACAACACATATTTATCTGGCGTACGGTATCCGTTGTGTGTTTACCTTACTGAAACTAATTATCATCGATGTAGATGTTGCTGTGGTTTCCCGGCATTTTCCGAATTTGTTCGGAATGTCTTACAATAAATTGTTTGTTCAACGTGTATATCTACAATATGTACGTACTGGGCACACTAGTGCTCCCTAGAAAAAAAAACGGAACTATTAAGTAACTGTTGACAATGGAATTCGTATATCGTAACAGAAAAAACCTAACTAATAGTCATTCATCGTTGGTGTGATTAGAGTCTTTATCATTTTTTATTCGTGGAGATTTTGTTTGGAATTAGGCTCGTAATATATTTCTAATTATTCAGTATCAATGTTTCAAAAATTCGAAATAATTTAATTACATAGTTTGTAACATAACACATGAAATAAATTATTATATTTGAACTAGCTGTTGTCCGCGACTTCGTTCACGTGTGGGTTATTAAACATTACAACGTTTTAAAAAACAAGAAAACGTTCTTTCATTTCTTCGTTATCTTTCATCAAGCATAAAAAATCTTAGACGTCATGCCATGAGGTCTTTAAAGCCACAATGTTTATAACGAGACTTCTCCTTTTTGACGCATTTTATTTATTTAAAAAATAAGGCAGTTACGAATAGTTGGATACGTTTTTTTTCCCGTGACAAACTATCAGGAGTCTAACAGGTAGATAGCATTTTTCAAATCTATTTAGTCGATACTTAAAATTAAGGAGAGAGACTCTTTTTATTTATTCTCTGCTTAGCCTAGATTATATAGCGTGATAAATGATGTCCAAGTTAATCAGTAGGTTACTGTTAATAAAACACAAAAAGTTTTATTTAAATGGGTCTATTAGTTTTTTTAACAATGCCCGAACAGACAAACAAACAAATATATAGATAGATATAGAGAAAAACAAACAAAAACTTTAAAAGCATCTGTTTTGGGGTTTGTGTTATGTATATTTTCATACTACTTACATTTAAAAAAAATATTTAATGTGCAAATTTAAATCGCTTACGGTTTTCTTATATTATATGTATAGATTAGGTGTTTATACACATATATTTGCTTCGAATCCCTTGAACATTATCGTAGTTTTTGATCGACAGAAATTGATCGTTTGTTGTGAGATCATGTATTATTTTCCGACATACGTAAGGAACAATTAAAAAAATTATTAATAATAAAATTAACCTGTGAGTTTATTGTAATACATTAATAAGAATTAAGTATGTTTTAACAATCTATAAAGTTGTTTTTAAATGTTTAAATGGTTTGAACCAAGAATATTATGTCAAAATTCTATCTATAATATATAAGCGAAATACCAGTGACTAACTGACCGACTCACTGACATCACGAGATCTTTGAAACTATAGATGCGATTAAGTTTAACTTTGGCATAATTACTCTTTTCGGAACTAAGACGCTCAGTAAGAGCGGATTTTATGCAAATTTTATTAAAAAATCATCATTTTATGGGATCTCCGTAATTATAGGTCCGACTGACTTGTTTGTTATAGTTACTATTTTTAAAACGTAGGAGCTCATAAAGGACAGATTATAACCAAATCCTACACAAAAAAAAATCGTCGATTTAGATCTATGTGGGTGGAGCGGCGGGAAAAAGTTAGTTGTCTGTACTGTGACCGTGTATTAGACTGTTATTTATGTTTTTAATTTCAGATATATAATACTTACGACATATTGCAGACGTGATCCCTGACTGAAGGTTTCATTAACAAGCGTAGACTAGCTCGAGGAGTGACGGAAAGAGCTAACTCGGGGTTTCTTTGAGATATAAAATATTATACGAAGTAATCCGCAGAAGAACCAAAGTTACTGCCATAACTCACGTAGTCAGTTGAAGTGGCAATGGGCAGGCCCCATAGCTTGTAGTACCGATAACCGTCGGGGAAGGAAGGTTCTGTTGCGGCGCGAACTGCACGTCGCAGGTGGCACGGCCTCTTACTAGGTGCCTTGACAACCTGTTCACGGTTGTAGGCCTCCGTGAATGGCAACTGGCTCAGGGTCGTATGTTCTAGAAATCTAACGTTGAAGCTTATCTTTAGCAGTGGACGTTCAGTGGTTGAAAGGAATAATTTTAAATTAAGTTGCAAGTACAATATATTTATATCAGTCGACTAATTAAATAATCATTAAAAAGCATCCTCTCGTTTTAGAAACGTAGTTATAAAATATATATGAAAAATTATATTACTTGAGGGTCGCCTACTGGACGTGGAATAGGTTAGTTCATCATTTAATATCAATCCTACTCTAGTTTCGTTCCCGATCTCCTCCACAATCCTGTTACACACTGACGCTTAGCTTATCAAAATTAGGTACTCGTTAATTTTTAATTTCTTGCTATGAAAATTAAAAAAAAATTAAAAGTTACTGTTTTCAGTCCGATTTTTGAAAATCGAGTTTTTACTACTAGAGTGTGACGTATTAGGATTTCAGGAATCAATTCCAACCATTTTCCCAATGATGACTGTAGATAAGTGCGCGCTCGCGCGTTTTTAACGCATGAGTGCGTGTATCTGTGTATCTCTCTCTCTCTCTCTGTTTGTGTGTGTGTGTGTGTGCGCGCGCATGAGTGTGCGTGAGTGTTGTTGTAAAACTTTGCAAAAAGTGTTTTTTGCGAATATTTGTTAAATTACTTTACCGATAAATTCCACAATCTAACTCTTTTGTTTTAAAAGCAACATTGATCGTTTTAAAATGATTCGACATTGGTTGGTTCATTCGAGAGGCATCGTTACAAAAAAATTGCAAAAAAGCACATTTTCAAAATAATTTCTAGTTTTTATTGAATTGATGTTTAGTATCTGTACGCGCTTGAAGAGCTTGAAGTAGTCTAAGGGGGTCCCCTTTTCGCTGACGCGTCGTCGCAAAAGTCCAGACGCTCGGCGCGTAGACGTCTAGTGGTCCGCTATATTTGTTTGTTTTGTACTCCCACAAGTTATTATATAAAAGCTTTTATTATTTTTTGTCGCTCGCGCGAAGACCCACTTTTTTCTCCATTGAGCATCCGTTTTCAACGACACGCGGCAAGTGACAGCCGCTTTTCCGCGTGTGTTCCGGCCCTCCCCCGCTTGTCAGTTGTTTATGGTCAAGGGGAACAAACTATAATTTTAAAGAAGAAAAGTGGCGTCAACAGCATCAATCAAGTATTTTCGCTTAAAAAATTGCGCTGATTGTTCAAGGCAGATGAGGATTGAACAACGCGTTCAATAGATAGCTTGGAAATGAAAAAAAAACAACGTTTTATTTAAATAAATCTAGATGTTTAAACTCGAACAACTGGAGACGTATTAAAATTGTATTTTTGAGTTCGTTAAGCTTCAAACATAATTAGAATCCATCTTTTGAGTTCAAACTCGAAAATTTTTTGCTTAGGTATATTTTTGTAGAATTTGAGCTCGAAAATAGCAAAAATTTCGGAAATGGCTTATCAAATTAACCATTTTCCAATTTTTAAGCTCGAAAAGCTTAAAAACAAGTTTTCGAGCTTTAAGACAACTATATTTTTGAATTTGAAGAGCATAAAATATCGATAAATTTCATAGCCGGAGAGTTTTAGGTATGGCCTGCACGGTCAACTGTTTTCCAGATTTTTTTCATATACTTATCCAAATTTGCTCATTATATTTCTCTTATTTCATAAACATAGTTTATTTACGTATAAAAGAGAATCGACAGGAAATATTTTCCAAATTAAATTTCTGAACCCATATTAATTCAATTAATTGCAGGTTTAGAGGTAATGTCTACTCGGAAACTAGAGGTAATAATCTACTTGGGAATTAATATTGAAAATTCTTTCAAACATAATATCTAGATTGTAAAATCTGCATAGTAGCTGGAGTTATGTGAGGGATAAGCTGGATACTCGGGCGCTAGCAGGCACGGCGCAGTAAGCGGCAATTAGTTAGACAGCTCGCCAAACAGCGGCTCACGTGCATTGCTATAGGTGCGCAGAGGCGTGTATAAGCGAGCGCTTGCGTCCTCCTTGCACGGCAACATCTGCCTGCGATGCAACGGCCACGGGTAACTGTATACGCGAAAGGATCTCGACGAGAATTTGCAAATAAGCGAACATTTCGTTGTAAATATTATTATAAAATAGTACTACATTTTCAATTAATGTAAGTCCATGCAACTGCGGAGTATTAAAGTGAGATGGTAGCTAGTTATGTTAAATTAGTTTTTACATATGGTGCACATTGCAAGTGTATTTTGTTGGTTTGTCGCGATTCTGTTCGAATCTGCTATCAATTTTTAATAGAAAAATTGGTTGTCTGTAAAGTCGGTTTACAGACGATAATTTTACGTGGATAATGTCATATGAAAACATTGATGAAAAATTGCATTCTTTATGAATTGAATTGAATTATTGTCACTGAATTATCATTATTTTGTATAATGCAAAGAAAGATTTAATTGAAAATGACAATGTTTTCAATAAATCAACGTTTATTTGCACTCGTTAATTCAAATATTTTTCTACTTAAATTATACAGTAAATAGATAGATGCATCACAAGCCGAACGCTTAGGCCGATTGTATCTATTGTTTTGCGCTCTCGCTTGCACGGTTGGCTCAGGCGTAACGCGACAATGAGTCATGCTTTTTCGTGCGAGCAGCCGGCGTTCATCGATTTATAAGACGTTATCACGACAAAACAAATACGTTTATTTAGTACCTGAGAGCATAAAGAAGTGCTAATTAAGCTTTAAGGTGAAATGAAAGTAGTTTTCAGAAAAAGGACGTTTAGAGTTTATTTTACCTACATTAATACCATAGTACCATACGACATTCTGATTTCGGATAGAACTACTGACGTTCGAACAATATTTTCTTTACGAAAAAGAGCGATTTGAGTTATTCATAAGTTAAAATCTAGATATAGTCTTGGAAGAGGTCATCCTATAAAGAAAACGAGATTTATCCCGTTTACCGTCAATATGTTTACGAAAACATCACGTACGGTACGCAAAAACATTAATTCTTCCGCTAAAGTGAACAACCGCCGGAACATAAATAGAAGAAGAAAACCTAGCAATTCTAGGTTTAGACTGTCAAGGATTATGAATAATTACTTTACGGGCGACCACACTCATTTTTATATCAATCTTCTTAAAATAAAAAAAAAATGTTACTGGCTATTTTTGAAATCGTGATTCAATATTGATGGCTCAGATTTACGTTTTAGACATTAAAAAAATAAGTCTCCTTTTTGCTGGTTATTTTTTTTTGTACTAAAGTTCTTCCAGACTAAAGGCGTTTTCTTAATGTAATTTTGATTGGAAGCATATGAACATATTATAATATTGTTACTTTATTCTTAATATATAAAAAAATGTTATTAAATCGATAATGTAAGTTCTTATAAGAATTACAAAGGGCACACATATGAAAAATCGCCTTGAACCTGAGCCTTGATTGTAGAGAAATCTATAATGGAGTAGAAATATCACGCCGGATTTCATCTGCAACTACTTTGCACTGACCCGTTTCACTACATAAAATGGAAAGTCCTATTGTAAACTGTTAGAGCACTTGGAGAAAATTAGGAAAATATTGGTACTTAGTAACAAAATGCAATTATTGTTATTATTGTACTACTTTTTATATGGAAAATTCTTTATTATTTTCAGAAGGTTAATACGTGTATTAACAACTGGTATGACCTAACGTGATAAGAGAGTTGAGTTTTGATATTAAGATTAGGAAAACATTACGAAAAGTATCAATTTTTCACAATGTTATTTTATTTTAATCTGATAATTTTAGAGACATGCACATTATGAAAGGATAAGAACCGAATTGGACTTATTTTTTGTGTATAACTTCTATTTGGTCAGTATATTTAGTTAAAATTCACGTAAATATAAAAAATCGTGAGATGTATGTATATGCATCCCACGATTTTATCCTGAATATACATCCAGGATAAAATAAACGTGTGGTAAATATGCACAATCGCACCTACATTAGGAAAATGTTGGCTATTAAAAAATGTTCTATAAAGGAAAAAAACTGGGTTTTTGTATATAGATTTAAAATGACTAATTATTATTTTTTAAATAAATTAATGTTTGAAATTTTATTCTTTTTTTAAAGTTAATTTTTAAAGTTTACAATTATTCAATACCGTCTTCCACTTTGACCACAGAAGATTCACATTAAAATGGCAGTTTTATCAGTTCAAAGTCGATGTCCAACGTCAAGTTTCGTCCTGTATAATTTCGGCTGTATAAAAACCACATTTCTATGTGAAACGTAATTGGAAAATATATTTTTACAATTCACTTCGCCCGTAAAAATCTGCGATGCGTACAGGAGAAACAGAAAAATTCCACGAAATACAGCGCAGGATAAATTAGCCGGACGGGTGGTAAAATACACAATCGCACCTTACATTAGGAAAATGTTGGCTATTAAAAAATGTTCTATAAAGGAAAAAAACTGGGTTTTTGTATATAGATTTAAAATGACTAATTATTATTTTTTTAAATAACAGGAATGCATGAAGGTTTTATCCTTTTTTTTTCGGGAGTTAATTGTAAAGTTTACAAAAATTCAATACCGTCTTTTAGCACTTTGACCACAGAAGATTCCTATTATAATGGCAGTTTCTATCAGTTTTAGCGATCTCCAACGATCAAGTCGCGTGTCCTTGACCTTGTACAATTTCGGCTGTATAAAAAAATCACATTTCTATCTGAAACGTAATTGCGAAAATATATTTTACAATTCACTTCGCCCCGTGAGTGGTGCTGCGATGCGTACAAGGAGAAACAGAAAAATTCCACGGGAAATACAGCGCTTCGGATAGATTAGCCGGAGCGCGGGCGGCGACGACGCGCGGCGCGTGGGCACGCGCGGCTGCGCTATTGAAAGTCGGGACCGCGGGTATAAAATTCGCCAGAAAACTGTCGTTGTGAAAATCGGTGCGCATCAGGGCCCGCTCGCTGCCGATCGATCGCGCATTATGCGGCGTCGGCCCTCGTGATATATAATCAAAGCGCGCTCCTGCGCCTTAACGAAAACTGCTCCGCGACGCAGGCCCGTTTTATTGATACCGGGGCACGTCCGAGCGCGGCCACCCCGAGTGACCTATTACGCTCGCACGGATACTGAGCTTGTCTTACCTTTTATTGACTAGCTTATTTTCTATTTGTTTGTTCGTTAGCCCGTTTACGGTACAAATTTTGCAATCGACTTTAACTAATTTTCCCGATGAGTCGGCGACTTGCGACTCTAAACTCGACTTTAGCTCGGAACTGGATGGTAATGTAATACTTGGTATTTCGTCCGTTAATAGGCAAATATGTTTGTTTCCCTGTTCGGTACAAATTCGGCAATTGATTTTAAACTAATTTCACAACAACAAATTGTCATTTATAATCTGGATGAGCTTAGTGATCTGTATTGGGCTAAAATGTTCTACATTTTACTCTGCTTAAACGTGAAACGTAATTTATTATTTATTTAAATAATTATTTATCTATCAAACTGGCATTTTTTATTTTAGATTTGTTTGTGAATTCGAACAATATTACTTAAGTTGCATCTGTAACACTTTTTATAGAGATTATGTAGTAGTATCTATTCACTTGTGTTTTGTTTTTTACAGATAATTCAATGGTTACACAAAAGCAACGAACAAGAAAAAAAAGAGAGAGAAAATGAAATATTTTTATGAAATATTTCGGAGTATTCACAAATAAGCTTAATTTGAAAAATATATACATGACACTATAATATTCCAAGAGTCCATTTAAAAATGGAGGAGAATATAGGGCGTGACGCGGTCGTGACATGACGTGTGGGTGCCACGTACAGCTGTGAGATTCAAAATGGCGTCCCAGCTTGCTGCCATATTACTCTGGTTTGGAGGAAGTAAGTTATATATGTTAAATATAAATTATGATGAAAGAAATGCATAGAAAATGGATTCACGTTTTTGTTTTGAATTCATTGTATAAAGTACGAATTCTCTATTTTATAAAAGCTCTTAACAGATGTCATTTGCCCCCATTTTTAATGTATTAGGATAATTATTAATCGAACCATGAGCATTATCTAAATTTATTTTTTCTTAATGCATTTTTCACAGAATTGTAGGCAGAGATCAAAAATTTTCATTAGGTACGATTTTCGCATACCCCTCATTCTTCTCATCGACAAACATAAAACATTTCATTCAAACTTGTCGGTTTCAGATGCTTGAAATTTAGCTATTCGTTAAATGTTACCAATTTGGTATACATGAGATTTTTTAAGATTTTGTTATACATGACGTACATTTGCTTTAAATATTTGTTTTATTTGTTTTATCAGTCCATTTTTTTCATCCTTTTCAGAAGATCAAACCACCGCAACTTAATTTTTCTTATCTAGTCACTACATCTTTATCAAAGGACAAAGTTTTTTGGCATCATTGTTCCTACATCTATCTTTCAAAAACGCTCTATACATAGTACGTAGAAATTGCATCTTTATTTTATTTATTCTATTTTCATGTTTCTTTGCTACATTCAAATTTCACTACCATACATAAGTGTAGGAACCCGAACTCCATTAAAAATAACGAAATACTTTTGTTGTTGAAATTTTTACTATTTATAACAGCAAGGCAACAAGCAAATAAAACAAATAAGGACGCATTTAACCTTATTTCCCGCATTTATTTTACTGTTTATGTCTCTATTACATTTCAAGATTTTTTTAAACAACTTCTTAAATAGATGAACTCTTTCATTTGTTCAAATTCTTCATCTCTTACATTAAATTGTTGTGCTTCTTTCAAACGCTATGTTATGACTTTAATATTAGTTTGTGAGTTTGCTTTTACTTTGTTCTTATTACTTTTTTTAACAGAACCATTTTCATTTTAGTTACATCATATGTAACTCGCACGTCGACGGCACAAGGATTATTTAGTCATCGACGTACAAGGGGCATTTGACAAACAGCTCACCCATTTTTAGTTCGTACTCAAATAAATATAGGTCATATAGCTCTTATCAATCGCTACATCATTAACGCATAGGGTTTACCATAGAGCAATCCTTGCTATATAAGCTTTTTCCAAAGCACAGAAAATATTTTGGCCTATGGTCAAAACTCTGCGCTGTTTCATAGAGAAAAAATTAATTTGCAGGCCCTATTTAGAAGTACATCCCAGGTCTTACTTTCAGTCTCATTCACAACCTATACACTCAACTTAATAATTTCCGTATAAAGTTTGCCAACGATGCTGATGTGAATTATAACGCGGTAATTTCGCCATAGCTGCCGTGAGCTATTTGTCTTTAAAGAGGATTACAATGACGGCCTTGCATCAGACATTAGATATTCTATGGTTTTTTCAGCATCTATTAAAGCAGGTACAATACCATACCTATGCTGCCTCTTAGCATTTTTGACAATTCTTTTTCGTTTTCGTTTTATTCGTTAAATTCGTTTACAATAGTAAGACAAAAACCCAACTCAGAGGGAGTCATCGCCCCATGACCCTGCCCCAGATCCGCCACTGTCTCGTTCACCATATTTCAGAAAAGTTTATGGTTTGCACGAAAATGAACCGAGAATCTCTTGTCATAGTCATCATCTATTTTATTCTGTCATTTTATTTAGATATTTTTTAGCTTTAATATTTGCGGCTTCATATGAATTTTCAATCTCTTTTGGTTTTTCTTTCATACTTTCCGATCTTTTTACTCTATATATGATCTTTACAGATAAAAAATATAGCGATTCTCTCTTTATTTCACTTATACATTTCTTACTCAGAAGTTCTACCAAGTAGTTCTTAATGACAACTGTTTTCTTATTAATTCCACATACACTTTTTCTACCTCTATTTATGCTTATTAACTTCTATAAACGTTAAGTTCTATACATTCACACTGTTTATTTCACCTAAGCTGTTGAATGAATCCGGATTCCTGCAAACTTTTTCTTTTGGTTTTAACTCCATAGCGACTGTTTTCTGATTGTTGTCGTCAACACAGATATAAAGATTTAATTCCACAGATCACAAAAAGTGGTCTGTGATAATTTTGACGCCACGGTACACTCATGAATTCACAAATTTGCTTTCCAACCGATCGAACCACCAATCACAAAGTCTGTCATACTTTTGTCCTTTCCTCTCCTGAAAAATAACTTCTCATAATTTATATATATTTAAGGGACGGTATCTGGCCCTTCACTGCCTTGTAGCGATATCTCGTTTGTTCGTTCGAAATAGTTGTGCGATATTCTAAACCATCATTTGAACGTTATAGACTTATCGAAGACATGTAGATTCAATGAATCTCTCATTTTGAATACAAACCTTATAGTCTTTTGATGTTTGTTCACCTTGTATTTCCACGTTATTAGTATTGAGTTTTTATTGAACTAAATTACTTGTAACTTTGCATCTCTGTATTCATGATCATGCCCAGAAATATTGTTTGAAAAAGTAGAATTTATCATTACAGGACACCAATATTACACACTTCTTTTAGAATCTCACTTTTAAATACACTTTATCACCTTTATGTAATTAATTCTAATTAAATATGTACTGTAGATATTATCAGGAAGCTGCACGAGTTACAAAAGAATGGACAAATGAGTTGAAGCGACAAGGTTTCGCATATGAAACTCCTACGATACCTGCAGTACCTGTGCAACCTAGCTTTTGTTTACTTTTTTTGAGTTTGTCCTGATAAAATGGTAACGTCCCTAAAGAAAAGTTGTTTATGGTCACATGCAGCAATAAACATTTAGAGATATAATTATAACAGGCAGTGTCAATGAGTGTCATCTGTAGTTTTTGTTATGTAATGCCCATTTACTGTTGAGAACCAACAACACAGCTACAATGTAAGTACTACAAAATTCTACTAAATGGCGCTAAATAAGCCAACTCTTTTTTTGTTATTCCAGAGAAGAGAATCAGTATAGATATTTTTTTAAAGCAATACCTTTATAAATAAAGTAAAAACCTATACCAAAATCGTGAGGGTCTTTTCCGAGACATTCATAAATTGTTTACTGAAAATGGATATTATAAGAAACTGACTTGAATATTTTTGTAATTTCGTATTTAAAATATGTATACATATTTTAAATTGGATACTAGAATATTATGTTATGTTCCTCGACGAAAAAAAATCTGTCATCTAGGCAACTAAGCGGCCTCTCAATACCAGAGTACTATTTTTTATTCATCAAAACCTTTTGTTTTAACTGAAATGTAAATGTCTTCAAAACCTTATATAATTCCGCAACGCCAGCCCGGCTACTCACATAAAAATATTTGTAATGACATCATTTCATTTTATAATTACAGCATGATTTCATTTGTAAAAGTTTGTTGTAAAAATCAATTCTATTTCGGTTGCCTACATTTTTAGGCCACCTCCTGATACATTAAACTCAATAAATTGCTTGAAATAGAACTTTTTTAACAAGAACTTTTTGCTTTTACTTTGTTTGTTGAATTTTATATTATCAAAAGAAATCTCATTTACACTTAAGACCAAAAATATGTAAAATTATAACCATCAAACCTAAATAATATTCTAAAATCATTTACCTATATGGGTAAATAATAGAGCATTATTGCTTTTTTTTCACTGTACCTACTGATAAATTTAAATAATCGAGTCTCTCGAACGATTGATCTTATAAAATTTTCCGTTTCGACGGTGATTGCAAGAGTCAGCAGACCTTAAAGAAAAGTTGAATTTTATACCGTGAGCGTATTCGCTTGATTAAAGAGCAAATGTTCTTTTTTGTTCGACATCCTTATTGATGAATTTTATCAATCATAACCTGTAGAACACATAGACTTTTTTTTATACATTGTGTAGGTTCATTGTGAATAAAGTACCCTGAACAACCGTGTGTTGCTCGGCACCTTTCGAGTTTTCAATGAAAATTTGATGATTTCCCAAGGGCAAAGTTCTATGTTCATTTCCAACAATAAATACTTAGACACATAGTATAGCACCACATAATTGAAAAATGTATTTATTTATCTTATTAAGTATTGTAGTGCCATTATATAGTTTGTGTCGTGTTAGTGACGTTGTTGAAAACCAATAACATAACAACAATGCAATCACCTCAAAATTCTACATAACGGAGATTTGGAAATTTTTGACTTCATTTTGAAGAGAAGACATTTATGTAGATGAACCTGAAAAGCAAAACCTTATCGACATATTTCTACTATTTTGAGATAGTTTTGTTTGTATGTACTTATTTAATATTATCAGCATAGTAACCCATTCAGCAAAGTTCTTTTTCTATAAATGATTTTAGTCTATTATTTATTCCAGTAGGTATGTGGGATTAATACAGCCTTTTTTTCGCAACTATTAAGAAACAATTAATATTTCATTCTAAAATGTATCATCATACTCTTTCTTAGCAATTTATAGTTATTTATCAAGAATTCGTGTAAAAAAATTATGTTGTCATGTAAATGTGGGTGCATAAATAAGATCGTCATAGTACAGAGCTCGAAATTTTCTCTGTCCAGTTGGTTAAGAATACATGTTTAGCGAACAGAAACTGTCGATGAATACGACTTCGCCTCGTCGTCGTTAACTCCGTGGACGGCGTCGGGCGTGTACATTGCACGAAGGCTCGTATGTAATTTGGAAAATCGACATAAAATATTGAATTATTAAAATCGCTCGAGATACAATCGAGTTTCCCGATCCAATCCGGTAAGTAAAGTTGATTATCGGAATTCTCGGTAGGCCCCCGGCTGCCGCGGAATTCTGTAAAGTGCCAATCTCTCTCGGCCAGGAGATCGCTGAAATTATTGGTTCGGAACACGCACGAGTACTCATTTATAATGCATGGGCCCGGAGCGCCGGCGGGGCGGCGGGCCGGCGGGGCGGGCGGCGGCCGCCCTTCACTCACGCCGCGCGGGCTTCGCTGAATTATGTTCTTTCTTGACATTTATGACCAAATGAGAGATATCGTATTTGGAAATTAAGTAACCGGATTACGGCGGCGGGCCGGGCGGGCCGGGCGCGCGCGGCGGCCCGCGACCGGCCTGTATTCCGGGAAATTTATGACATAAGAGGTTCCGACATTGCGTTGGATGTCCAAGATTTTTTTCCTGTTATGAGTATGCTTCTCATTGCGCTTTTGATATTACAACGTATCCAATTTTCTCTTCCCGAGCAGCTCGTGTCTGCTCTTCGGTAGAGCAAGTTTTTATCGGACCCCTTATTATATTCGAGCGGCTTTTCTTCCACAAGCCGTCGCTGTGTTTGTGTTAATATCAGCTTTTTGTCATTATTCTGCTGCTTCCGGTACACGTTTCCTTCCACACCACTGAATATTTTCCCTAACTTCCTCTATCGCTTTTCGTGGATACTCGTTTCCGGTTGTTAGGTATTAAGATTCATTTAGTCGGTAATGTGATAGAATAATTTGCTATTTCATAAAGAAACGTATAATTTGTTTGATCATGCTGCCGACTCTATCCGTTTCCGTGATAATAAAATATATTATTACTGACAAGCAAAATTTTTCAAGTTTAAATTAAACCCTATTCTCATTATTTAGTACCATTTTGACTACACTGGAACACCGTTTACAAAAACAGTACTTAGTGTAATTTCTGGATAATTTTTTGCTATACTTTTGATTTTACAATTATAATTTGTTTGAGAATTAAAACATACTTTTGATGATTTTTTTTTCTGTTCGAAAAAATGATTATTAAAAATCAATAAGTACGTCTATCACAAAATCATATTTTAATCAACTATTAAAGTGATTGATGATTGATATGATTGAATGATACTAGAATGCTTGCTTTATTATTTATGTTTTAATATTTTATCAAGAAAATGATGGTAGAACCATCTACCTAAACATAAACACTATTTTGTTAATAATACATTTTATAATTCTCTAAAATAGCGAATAATGGAAACGATATTTTTTTCCTTATAAAAGGCGGTAAGTCGCTTGATCAGTATCAAAAATATATGCCGATTATTCGGCGAACATGTCAAGACGTCACGCTTATTCTAAGGTTTATTATCGACTATTTGTTGGCGTCTTGAAAAATATGTCGAGTAAACTTATTTCTCTAACGCTTTAAGGGTAAACGAAACACGTCGATTTCATACAAATTCATTTTGTCGTGCGTTTTGATTCTACAATAGAAATAAATCCACAATTAACATTAAAATAATGTTCAAAAAATATGGATTTCGTTACGTGATTTTAGAGAAATAAGATAATTTAGTTATTTTATTATTTAATTTTAAAATTCATGAAAAAGCGTCAGAAGTTACGTCCGTATGAGTGCACTAAGAAGTATATTTCTTGTTTTTAGCAACACACATAAGCAACTGGATATTATAATCTATTTTCCAAAATTGAAAGTTGTCACATCACCATACAGTATATATTTCTTCGAAATATTTACAAACAAAGAATGAAAGAAATGACTGTTGTGACAGCGTAGTAATTATATAGGTGCGAAAGAGATGCATACATAATATCTTCTGCATTGTTCGGCCTACGGTTGCCGTTTTGGGCTTTACCAATCGTACGAACTAGACGAAGACAAGACGCGTCGTATGAACAAAGCGGCAACGTAGCCTGGAAACTAATAGTGCTTATTTCTTATTTCAAATTTTACAGATAATTTAAAATCTATTAAAAATTTACATTGACATATTTTCAAGACGATCTGCAAGAGGTTAAAAATATTTATGAGGTTTTATTCTTCATAAGGCGTAAAAAAATTATATATTACCTACTTATAGTCCGTTATTATGTTAGGTAATAAATATTTTTTTTACATACACACATCGGTTTATATTATTATATTACATTACACATTTTGTAATTTATCATCTTTACATTACACATTCAAATGTAACTTTATTTGAACACCTTTGTGTTGCTACTTTTATATGTTTTTCATAATTAGTTCTGATTTCCGCAGAAAAAATATTGAGGAATTATGAACAAGATGAGATAATAAACTATGTTTCGTTTTATATTAAATGCTCATAAAAACTATGTAATTGGATATGTATCAAGATTATATAAAAAAAATCATGTTAATTCGAGCACATAAATATTTGAAATTTTTTGGAATGTGTTTCGAGAAGACATTTTTCTAGGTAATATAAAGAAGGAAATAAAAGTTATTATAAAAAAAACTTTATCTGAATTAAAATAATAAAAATTTTTACAGAAAATACTTTAAAATTGCGAGAACCCTGTAGAGATACAACATATTTGAAATACATAGACGTTATTAATACGTGCAATAATAATTTTAATATAGGCGATCATACTAGGTAGTGCTATATTAATTTTGTCACTATAAATGAAAAATATAAGTTAACAATTACTATTCCGACGTAAGATTATTTCGAATGGATCCAACGATGATGAATAAAAGCATGAACAAGAGCGTAAGAAATATGAAATATAATATGGAAATAATTTTTTTTGTTTACATTTTCTTGAAATTATGTACATTTTGAAATTGAACGTCTCTTAGTGACTCATTCTTTAGGCACATACATTTCACAACAATAATATTTGCACACATTCATTCTGAATTATTTGATAACTTTGGATGACTTATTTGGACGTATGGAAATGATCGATAAACTACAATCCCGTATGCTAATTATATTATTATTAATTTTCTTTTTAACGGTATACATTTGTTTAGGATTCCTAAATAATATATCATTATGTAGAATTTTTACAATATATTTTATTCATAACATGATCATTATATCTCTAATCGTTTGCCAGTCTTTGTCATCATTTTCTAAATTCAACTAACTCCTTTCGGAATACACGTTTGACTCTTACTCAGAAATACCTGATATTTTTGCTGGTATCGGTTACTCTTGTTAAAAACTGTTCAACAAACATAGAAAACGTATGTGCCATGACCTTTAGAAGCAGAAAGTTCTAGAACTGATCTGCAAGACTAACCGTTGCCCAGATTTTTCTTAATTACGATAAGTATTTTTTTGTTGTTTAATATCCTAGTATCGTTATTTTGGTTAACAATACCTAACCACATATTGAAATAACTCATTATTTTTATTAAAATTATTTAGTGATGCATTTTTTAAATATGTATCTTTCTGCAATTCCGAAATTTCATCATAAAATTTATTAAATAAACTCTTTTTGCATAGAAAAGAAAAAGATTACTTATTTCTTTGAACAACGATTTTAGTTTAATAAATAAAATGATTTAGATGAAGAAAATTGCAAAGTTCTTGAATTGATTAATTTTTGTTATTATTACTTCGAAAGGTATTAAAGAAATACCTTAAATGTACTAAAAAAGTTTTTTTTCTGTGAATGAAATATCTTCAAATCTACTTGACCGATCTGTACAAAATTTGACATACTGGCATTAAGTTACAAGCCTTTTCCATTACCGCAAAGCGAACACTAATCAGCCCAATCGTAAAATGTCGTGAAATACTTAAGCATAAATACACACGAACGCACGCACTCACCTTGGTCACCTTTTTGAGAATTCACTAAAAGTTTTTTCAAATTTCACTCAAAAGTTTTGTTTATGAGTAAGAATTTAGATTTTAAATCCTTTTTAACAGAAAGAACAATATGTAGGATTGAAAATCTTGTTTAACAGGAAAAAAATTGCAAATGTTACTGTTCTGTTTCACAAATCACAAAAATTACAGTTATTAACACTGATCACTAATCACTCAAGTATCAAAGTATTATTCGCATTTGTTCGCCTGTCATTAAAACTGATGCTACACATTTGTTGTGTTAGACTTTTGTTATCCACTGAAGTGATATACCTTCTCACGTCATTTTTATTTCAGACTGAAGTGCCTGAAATCTAACCTCGCCACTCTGACGTGCGAATTGAAGGCTGTTAACAAAATAGAAGTATTTGATGCTTAACGATCTCTCTCACCAATGCGGCGACAAAGTCCGAGGCGTAACGTGCTCTCAGAAGCATCAGCGAGCGGTTTAACTTGAATTGTCCTAAAAACTCATTGGTTGTTTTTCCTGTCGTAGGCAGGTTTCGAACCCAAAATTTCTGTTTGCAAGGCAACGCTCTTGACTTCTGCGCCATCATTGCTCGAAATATTAGCAATACCTTATATTCCTTTAAATATTGATTGTAGATATCTCTATGAAAAAATATAAATCTTTAATTCCCTGTAGCATTATCTGTAAAGTGATCACATTTAACATTGTTCAGTTACACGTTAAAACGTAAGCCAGACAAAGAATTACCTTCATAAAGGTTTAAAGGTAACTGCCAATATTAAAATATAATACATCTACAGTAGAAACATGTCGTATTGAATGTTAAAAGCGACGAATTCGACATACCTCCATGAGCACAATGTCCCTCCACAGAGAGAACAAACAAGCCAGTAATTCGATTACTATGCACCCAATTGAAAAACGAACGAATAAGCAAATACGCTATACGAAGTTAGCGGATTAACTGTGTGGAGTGGAATGGACATTTGCATAGTTCATACGACATTATATATTTCAGATATAGTTCAATGCGTAATAAATGTTTGACGTTTCTATTGTAATAATTCACATATTTTTTGTTTTTAATTTTTGTAGAGGGATAAATAAAATATCTAAAATTTATTTGAAATAAACTTCTAATAATTTTAAAGATTGTCTCCAGTCTTCGAATACCAATAGTCTCAACAGTCTCATTTTTAAGAAAAAATAATTGTACTAATTTTACCCAATATTTAATACTAATTGTTAAGGTAATTTTTAGGTACTTACTATACGTCACGAAATTTATTAGTTTATACGGCTGTCTTTCTAAATACATTATAACTTTATAATTGAAAATCGTACCCAAGATGAGCGGGCCACTGTGTCGAAGAGTGGCGGCAACTTAAGTTGGGTTTCAGTCGGGCTCAGCTGAACCGGAATAGGCAGGGAGGTTGAAACGAGAGGCCGCAGATGCCGATCCCAAAGTCGGCTACGATTACGAGGAATATTGAATATATAGGATGGATTTTATCATGCATCTTTTCGCAAATATTCATAATCTCCTTCTTTTTTGGAACTATTTTGACAAAGTGACTAAAGTAAATAATAAAAACATATCAGTGAAAATAAACTTATAAATGAGATACTTTAATATTAAATAATGAAATTTATATATCTTAATACAAATAAATATAAAAATAGTTATAAATAATATAAAACAATATTTTATATTATTTTACATTTTTATAACCTTAATAAATTCTCGGCCAGACTGTAAGCGCGGTCAAGTCAACGGCCGTGCGGTGCACCGGCGCGGTACCTACACGTTAGCTTTTGTAAGGTTGTCAGTATGACATTTCTTCGTAGATTTTCTACTCTATTTTTTTTAGAAACGGCTACTTTATTGACTATGATTTCTTTGGCAAAATTGTTTTACCAGGGCAGGAGATAATGAACATTTGTGAAAAGATGCATGAAAAAATACATCCTGTACACAAAACTGTGAAATAAACTTATACTTAACATACGCTCAAATTACATTACTTCTTATATTTAACTACAGTTATTTAATATATTATTTGCCTGAAACTGAACAAAATGCTATGAAGCCCTGAACATTTTTTACTTCATGTTTTATTACGCACTTCCCTCACACCCGCATTAATGAACGACACTATATGTTCATATTTTTTTTTCATATAATATGACTTGTAGTAAATGCTTGGCGTCAAGTAACTAGGTTCTATAACCTATTTAGTGCTAAGCTAAGGGATGTAGGAAATTTCGAATGTGATTTGACTTTACTTCCATATGTGAATAAAGAATAGTTGAAGATATTTCTGTAGATCCCTGAAATTAATAAATAGCAATTAGAATTAGACAAAAGAAAAGGAAAATTCATAAAAAGTAGCAATTTTGAAAATGTGGAAAACGTGAAACGTCTAAAAGGCAAAACAAGATATTTATGAAACATGGATATTTTACTTGTCTGATATAATATCCGATAGTATTTTCGACAGCTGCAAAACATTTTTAATATTATCCATTCAACTATGTAGCTAAAACGTACAGTAGAAGCGACAAAAAGAAAAAGTAAAGAAACTAGAATAAAGATTGAAAAAAAAACTAAACAGTATATTTAATAACGGGAATCGATTTGTCAATGAGTAAAAATGTATTTAAAAAATGTCAAAGAAGAATAAGATTTTTTGGCTGTATAGATTATTTTTTTAATTAATTTAAAAAAAGGATGTACTCGATTAGTTTCAATTTTTTTTGTGTGTATTTTATGCGACATCTTCGTCAATTTTGGATCGATATCAAAAATAATATTTTGTTCCAAAAATCTACTCGCGAGATAGTACCGTTTTCACTAAGTTAGGATCTGATAATGGGATCCCTGGGAAATCCGGGGGTACCCTCAAACTACAATATGAATAGCGTAAAATTACGTCATAGGTACGCAGAGACGCAAACACATATGTTTCTGGGAGCAGTCATCTCATGCTTCTGAGCTGATGACAGAAGTCAAAGCACTCCTTAATTATTAGAAATTAGGGAATAAGTCTGTGTTATACGAACAGAAACAGCTCTTTAATGACTACTAGTAAACCTTTGAATTTGGAACTATTTGATTCATTTTGATAAATCTTATGTATTACATTGCTATTGAGGGTCTGATTATTGAAGCAAAAGGTGGATAGTAGAACTCTTCAGTATTTACTGGTAAACTCCTCGAGTATGGTTTAATTCTTTTTTTTTAACGAGCATTACATTGCATTACATTTTTCAATGAGGGTCTGATGATGAGACCAGGGAGATGAATAATGGAACTTTTCAGGAGCTATTAATAGATGTTTCGAGTTTGGGTGCGTTCGTATTGATTTGACGAGTCTAATACATTACGTTTTGTAACAAGAGTGTGACGATGAAGCCATGAGGCAATGGAACTCTTCACTAATTACTAGTGAGGCCCTTGAGTTTGCGCAAATTCATATATTGTTTTGACGAAATTCATATATTGCATTTTATAACGAGGGTCTATTTACGAAGCCAGTTCAGTTCAACGAGTCTTATAGAACATTTTGCAATGTGTGATGTATAAGATTCAACTTATACATTATATTACATTTTGAAACGATAGTCTAATCATGGAGCCCAATTTGAACATAACATAAAATATTTTTTGTATAACTTACATAACCTAATTATATAGCATATTAATTATATCTACCTTCTTGAACGTCGAAACGAAATTTTATTTCGTTTTAAGATTTAGTTTATTGCAAAAAGTAATTGTAATATTTTATGTGATGTTAATTGTAATGTTAATATTTTTATCAAAGTAATGTGAAGATATTATGAAATAATAATATAGGTTTTTATTATATAAGTTTTAATAAACATTGTTCTAAATAAATATGTTTAAAATATAGAAAATAGTTTCCTCAAACTATAGAACAATTTTTTTCTTCCTTTCAAGCAAAAGAGAATTGTTTTAAATATTACATGTACTTAAAAGAAGGATATAATATTTTATTAAATAGAGATGCTTTCGTTAATTAGGATAAATTGTAATTTTATTAAACGTAATTAGTATTTTGAAATTAATTTATTAATTGAATTTAATTGCTAATGTATTTATATTTAGTCTTGTAGCAAGAAATGAATCAATTTTAGAAGACAAACCAAGAAAATTTAATACTTTAATAGAAAGAATTCTTTTTACTGCATATTTAAATTTGTATGTGGTATACAATTATCATTTGAATGAAACCAGCTTATTTCTTGTTTACGATAGCTCAAAGTAGTGCTAAAAACGGGCTATCTCCTTTTACCATGGCCTATTTATCCAAAAACCGAAACAATGATGCTGTCTTAACATCAAATTTACGACCGCTCCAATCATCCGCGTCGACCTGGAGCCCCGCGTTTGACAACAAAAACGAAAAGCTCGCCGCACGCGCATCTCCATTGTCATCCGGGGCGGTCATCGAGTCGACGACGGCGCCGTCGTCCGCGACACGACGACGCGAAACCGTATCGTACATTAAACCGCTCGCGAGATGAAATATGACGCGGACGGTGCCGCAAATTGAATTCGGTTAGGGCGTAATGAGTCCGCGCCGCCGGCCGCGCGTGTATCGGCCCGATCTCGAATTCTATCACGTAGCCGGGCCTGATTTATGTATTCCGACCACCTTTGGCATCGCTGAAGGCAAAGATTTGATTATTTACGCCGCGCGAATTCTCCTTGACGTTTCTCACTAACAAATAAAAAGGAAAGTTTCGTGCGCGAAAAGGCAAGCTCCATTGTGGGATGATTTTTTTCTCTCTCTCTCTCTCTCCTTCTCTCTCTGTTTCTCTTTTCTGCGTTCGACGCCCGCAACGGAATGGAGTTAAGGAAATCGTTTGAGGAAACTTTTCGTGGGTTATTAATATGGACAGTAACGGCGCACGTACAGGATTATGGGTCGCGTTTTGAACGTCCAATGTATTGCCGCGATCTACGATTTATTTTGGTGTTTATTTTTCATAGTTTAGTTTTTCATTTCCTCTTCGAACGTATAATCTCATACAGACGTAGTTGGATGCCCAATTAAATATATAATATATTAGCGATCACCCACCCGCTTCGCTGAGCGTTGAGTGTTTGGAATTAAATAAAAATGTGAATGGTGCACGGAGTTCAAAAAATAAATAGGCTTAAGCCATCTAGAAACTATTCAGCGCCAATTGGTCAAAGGTTTAATCTATTAATTGATGAAAGTGATAAATCGTTTCCTTTAGAAGCTTCCGTACTTCCATATTCATAAAGCTACTAAATAAAATAAAGATTTATTAATAAATTTTGTAAATATATTTTTTAAGATTGTCGATGCGAAAAAAAAATTTACAATCTTTGTATAGTAGCTGCATCTTGCATGTGTGTATGCGCGAGTGTGCACCAAATCATATACGAGGGTTTGGTGTATGTGTCAATTTTGTGCGTGTATGGTCATGTGTATTTTTATTAGATATATGTCCTATTAGTCATAATTATAATTAAAATACAATTTGATAGCCCAATAACACGAATTGTATTGCATTTTTATATTTGTTCATGTTGTTCCTTTGCTTAAAAGCTTCTATCTCATAATAAGGTTTAGTATTTAGCCAATGGAATCTAATAAAGATTATTTACATTTATAATAAATATGTAATTACGAATCTTTATACAGTCCCTACTGCAGACCTAGAATGGTGATATGTCTAAGATAAGGTTAATAATATTTAACAGCTTAAAAACATTGTTTTGGTTAAACATACATTAAAATATTTAAATTTTTGTTAAACCTTCGACCTAGTTGAAGATGAACATTTTTCTGACTAACGAAATTAAAAATGAGATCTATTGAATACTGACAACAATGCTATAATTTTATCACTTTCTTTATTAAACTTATCTCCATTTTATCTTCATAATTGTTTATTCCAAAACTTAACTCTGACAAGATAAATGAAAAAGTTATATTTATGAAGTTTATTTTCATTAATTTGCGTCTCAAAACGCTCACTTTCCAAGATCTGATATTGAATGAAAATAAACGCACCGATCTAAAAATAAAATTGACGTCATTTCATTAGCATCCACAACAATATCTTTTATTTATTTGAAATTTTCCTTTAGGTAAAATCATTGAATAGCAAAATGTATGAATCAACCGCCTACGTTTCCAACGAAAAATCCGTGTTTTTCATCGACATCCGGGAGTTTTCTCGTCCTCACAAAAGCAACCAAACAACCACGTTTAACGATACATTGCTGTTTTGTTTATAGGCCTGAAACGGTTATCGTCGTTAAGAATATTCGACGAACTAATAAGCATTGGCTTTCAGTATTTCTTAACATTCAGATATTCTAAGCTAAAAATTTCCAAATTTAAAATAGGCCTTTCGTCGATTTTCTACCAAAACTTTCTTTACTTAGATACATATTTTTAAAATAGTTTTCTCACGTTATTTTCCTTTATATCAGGTCTTACCGTTCTCCTCGATGTAGAAATATCAGATTTTTTCTGCTAGCGTTTTCCTTCTACGGTTACGTAAAACACAGGTTTTTCAGTGGAATCGTCTCAAATACGTTGATGAAATATTTTATCTGCGCATGAAAAATTTAGGAAAGTACCGGAAAGGCAATAGAGATCATGAATGTTAGGTTCATTGTAATTATCGCATAATAAATTCAATAGGTGAAAAGTGCTCGACATTCGCTATACGTTTCGGTCTTAATTTCCCACAAAGGTCGAATGTACGCCCCCCTCCCCGCCCCCGCTCTTTCCCGCCCGCCGAGCAACAGAGCGAGCGGCACCTTTCCGGCGTTCCTTTGACCGGATCCACGCCGTAGGAACAAAAGCCGGCAAACGATAACTTTCAATTTTTTTTCCTGTTCTCGAGTTCTGTTTCTTTTGTTTTTTTTTTTGTTTGAAATTTGGAAACACAAAAAGCTCGTAAAGCTTTAGCTTTCCGGACGCGTGCAGTTTGACTGTGAAGCAATTTGCTTACGGTCGATCATCTTTTATATAGTAAACACGCAAACGGCATATAAAGTTATTGTGCAGTAAAAGAACATGCTTGTGTATGCTACGGGTGAGCAAAATTAGTTTTGGTCTTGATTTTTTTTCATTGCAGGGAAATAAAGTGTTTTATTAGCGCAATAGCAATTTTATATAACTAATATATTTGAAAAAATTGCAAGGCCAAGGCTGAATACGCAAGGTCAAGATCGGTATCAAAACTGTCTCAGTCTTGAACTTGACCTTGTTCTGTGCATCACTAGCATATAGGTACATCAGCACGTATTAGCGATGCTGTAAATGAAATTTTTGCGCTAAGGTGGCGATAAGCACGTACCTATAAAAGCATTCACGCATCCTTCATTAGACACAATAGAACTTTGTGTGCGAGGCTGAAAAAGTTTCAGGCAAAAATAAATTATAATTTTGGAATCAGAATCAAAAACGGCATCGAACCGTACTGATATCGGAATCGAAAGCAGGACGTGAATAGGGACTGAGGACGAGACCACGATCGGAACCAGCAGTGGAACCAGATTTGAAATCGGGAACAAGACCAGGATCGAGGAATAATGATTGATAGAAAAATTGTTCTATATAAAAATTAAGGAACCCATTATATATCTATGCAAGTGAAGGCGTAGGCTAAACCCAATTAAAAAAAATAACTTATTTTTATATGTAGTTTTGTTATAACATACAAAAGTTGTTCAGTTTGCAGCCGTGTAAGCTTTCCTGCTCCATGATAGTGCCAATGTTAATTCCTGTAGTGTCGTGCGCTCCACCATGGAAATAATTTGAAGAGTAATTCTTGACTGAGTATTTTCTCTTAAAATTCGTGCCATCGCACCCTCAGCCGAAGAAATGTGAGTTTCGTGCATTGACCTGAAAGAGGCGGATACTTTAGTTTGAATTTTTCTAATTAATTTGTTGATTATATATTATTTGAGTGTTTTAATCATTTGTACTCTTGAAAGACTTGTTATTGATTTATCTTATTTGTATTAACTTTCAGTCAGGTATAAATGCAAAGTTAATTTAATTAATTTTATAATGTTATCCATATGAAATATAATTTGTAAAATTTTCTTGGTCAGTTGTGGAAAGCGTACTTCTATAACGTGTTTTTAGGATACCATAGCTAAAATGGAAAAATGAAACCCTAATAGTTTTGTCGTGTCCGTCCGTCCATTCGTCCGTCCGTCGATCAGTCCGCCTGTCACAGGCATTTTACTCAAAAATTATATGATGTAGATCGATAAAATTTGGTGTAGAGATGTTTTGTATAAGTTAATACTTAGTTTGGTAATTACACTTTGTCTCATAATTACAAGTTTACACGTAGCCGCACGTTGATGTTTTTTGTAGAGAACGTCAACGTGTGGCACATATTACGACAGTTCTTTTAAAAACATTTTTGATTAAGATGAGTAATTATTTTGATTATATGAATATTTTTGAAAATTATCAATCCAAAAACAGTGTAAATTGTGTTTCACCCCTTTTATCTTTTAAACCACATCTCCAAAAAATACGAAAAAAAAATTAAAACGTAAAAAATATTTTCAGTATGATCACTTATACCGTTTATGAATTATTTCCGAAAAATTGCGCTTCTCTATAATAAGAACATAAGTGCCATGAGATATGCTCCTCTGCTGGTGCACTTTTTCACGTCGTATTTTAACATTTTGAGATTAAAGTGTTTTAATTATATTTTACCACACTTGAAATTTAATACATAATTACATAATTAGGTAAAAACATCGGATGCATTACAGTAAAGTTATTTAATAGTAATAAAGTATACTTAATATTAACTTTTTATAAAATTAAAAGGACTGGTCGATTTTGAATAATGTTCGT